>CM065381.1:19687335-20287335 GCA_033060915.1 Euryodendron excelsum | reverse complement strand
TAATTAAAATGCATGATTCATAAAAATTAACTCCTAAAACCAAATTTTAAACAGAACTCACAACACAATGAGGAGTTAACCATCTGTGAGCAATTTTGATTGGCTAATTGATTGGTAGGGACATAAGTTGTTGAGGCAGTCAGAATATGTTATTGTGGAAGGTCGTGATAGAGGCGGTGTTTGAAACCAATTTGGGCTTTTATTATTCGAAGTTCGCGATGTCTTTGGAGGTTGGCATCGTTTGTGGGAAGTTTTGATTGGTTAATAGCAGTGTAGGACATGGAAGGAATATAATAGTAGATAGATACTACATCTTTATACCACTCTCTTCCGGAAGGGTAAGACTAAGAGGTATAATTCACACTTTTGACTGTGACAAAAATGGCAGTCCATCATGCCACTGCTACCATTTCCAAACCAAAGCTGTCCTACAAAACTATCTCACAAGCCAATAATCTCTGTCCTACACGGTATTTACAAATCATCTTGCTAATTCATTAGACCAATATATAAACAGTTCCCCACACTACACACACACACACACACACAAAAAGTGTGGTAAATAATGGTGCAACCATAAAAAGTGGTGTAAAATCCACACATTTGGTATTTAGGACAGCAATATCAGCAAAATCATGCAAGAAAAGAGGAGAACTTCAAGTTCAAGACGGTGCCTCCTACCTTAACTAAATTGAGTCAAGTCCTAGGCGAATGCCCTGCATCTGATCCATATGCGGAGGAACTATCACTATCGGAATCTGCAAGTAGGGTATTAGACAATTAATAAATCCATTTCACAATCAACCCCTTAGTTGGCAGTTGTATTACAACAGAAACACAGTAGAATAACTAAACAAATATCATTTACCACTTGAAGAAGAACCGGAGTCACTACTAGAACTGCTGGAACTACTTAACCCACAAACATTATCTCCTAGCCTTTCTCCTTTAGCCAGAGAAGAAGTAGTGGCATTCCTTTCATCTGCTCAAAAAACCAAAGGGTTAAATAAATTAGTGCAAAATGAAATAAAAAAGGCTTCCATTTAGACCATTGGATGAGTGAAATATAAACTTTCACCAACCCTCAGGTTTCCCACACTCACCTGTTTTGGATTCTTTTGGTGCCTCTACGATGGCTGGAGCTCGGTTCTGCAATGATATAAGATGAATCATTTGTTAGCCAACTGCACTTTCATTAAAAATAACTTGTGTTCTTGACAACAGAATGGTGGAACGATGGAAGACTTTTCAGGTCGGCTGTAAGACCTTTGATGCTCGTGTCAGATGTTCTAAGTGGAGGAAAGAGGACACGGGATTTGTCAGTTGGTGTCCTTGTTTGGCCACGAGCTTAGGTGGGTTTCCTTGTGCCTGCAAGAGGCGTCATTAACGTCAGCTGGAGTAGGGTTCTTCAGAAAACTGAGGTTTGAGGCAGAGAAGTGGCCATTTGCTGCCTCTCAAGTTGTGGGGTGGGGAATCAGTTTTATATTCCAGAAATGGAGGGGAGGATGGATGGAGGTAGCAAAGTTTCTGGAGGATTTTGCCAAGTTTGGGTCATCCTCTATCCAGCCACCACCAAGATCTTATCTCCAGGTGGCTCAGATTCAACAGAGGCCAGAGAAACATTTGAGACTCTTCAGAAATATTCTAATGGAGTGCAACATTGAAGTGGATCCTTCCTCTGGTGAGGAGGTCATCTGCTTGCTTGATTGTTGGTGGTGGCTTGGCTAGGGCCTTCGGGTTAAATCTAGGTGGACAACAGTTCTCCAGAGAAAACAGAGCAATTAGGTTCTTTCCGGTGTATTCTATGTTTTTGACTTTTGAGGCAGCATCCGAGTTGAAGGTGAATTTAGGCCAATCTGAACTGCTCCTAGCAGGGGAGGTGCCTAATGTTGAATGTTGATAATCTGGCAATTATCCTTGGATGTAAGGTTGGAGCCCTTCCCTCTGCCTATTTGAGCCTTCCATTGGGATCTACATTTAAGGCTAGGTCAGTTTGGGATTCAGTGGAGGATAGATTTTAAAAAGTCAGTAGGGTGGAAAAGGTAATACCTTTCTAAAGGGGGTGGTTGACGGTGCTCAAGAGCACACTCTCAAGTTTGCTCACCTACTGTATGTCTTTATTTACTATTCCTCCTTCTGATGCTAAAAGATTTGAAAACTAACAAATAGACTTTCTCTGGGGTGGGATGGGGTAAGTATTATTTGATGGGTTGACATATGGTCAACACTTCATTAAGAAAGGACTGGTTGGGAATTCCAAGGTTGGAAATTTTCAACCAGAAAAGGCAGGTTTTTTTTGGATAAGTTAAAGGGCAGTGTTAGGTAAGTATAGTAATTCATGGTGATTAGACTCCAAGGGAATTTCCTACTACTTATGGGTTGTGCCCTTGGAAAGGAATTGGAAACGTTTGATTTTTTTGGGTAACAACTCCCTTTGTGGTGGATCCCGGAAGGAGAGTTACACCTTGGTAGCAAGTGTGGTGTGGGGATATTTCTTTTAAGTGACATCTTCAAGAGTGGGGAGTTGAATGAATTGATGGATCTCCTTGACAAGTGTAGGTACTCCTATCTCCATGAGGCACATGACAGGAGCCGAAAGACCCACCTCCAGCTGGCATACCACATTGCCTCCTTCTCTCTAAGGGAATCTCCTGCCAACCTCGTGTAGGTGAACTCAAGGTGCCGCTCGCTCAGGGAGCCACCCCTTGGGCCCTCTCTCCTAAGCTTGAAGAACTCTCTATAAGTTCCACCATCCTCCAGACTCCCCTCGCCTTCGCTTGAGACCTTTGAACAAATTGGGGATCCAAGGCTAGAGCCAAAGGGTTTGTCGAGCCGCTCATCTCTCGGACGAGCAAGGAACTACGAGTCTCGACTGGCTAAGAGAGAGAGAGCATCCCCTCGAAGACCACTCAAGTGCAACATCTGATCCATTTAATCCCAAGGATTGAATGGATTTAATACAAAGTTCATCCATTTAGTCAGCGAGAGAAGGTCTGGAACGTTTAATACAAAGCTGAACCTCATTTAATAAGGTTGCACGTGGCATGCTCTAAGTGGGGAATATCTCACATCCAGTGCAATGTGGAGTGTTCCCCATGCCCCGTCAGGTGGCTCCAACGCTGAACATGGCTGCCTCAGCCATGACGTCAAGTGAGCACCTAATCAGCATGCGCCAACTGCAACATTGGTCATGATGAGGTGAGCACAACCAGCTAAGCTCTCCCCCCACTATAAATAGCAGCTCATTTATGACCAACACAATGAAAGCATGATCTGCCACTCTCACGCTCGTGAGTCTCCAACTCTCTCTCTCTTGGTTACCTTTGGTTCTCTCCTCGCCACCTTCGAAGAGCCCGAACCACGTTAGAGACCACTCGGATTCCTAGAAGGGCCCCAAGCAAGTCCACCTAGGCCCCTCTACTCCAACCATCCACAATAAACTTTATGGATAAGGCATATTGGAGAGAGGGGGGATACATTCAAGTGGGTTTTGACCAAGTCGGGCGCTTTGAGATTAAGACTTATTATGAGCTTTGATGAGTCACTGAGTTTCTCTTTGAAAAAGGATTTAGGTTCCAAAGGCACATTCAAAGCTATAATTTTTTTTTTCTTCAGACCACATTACATAAGAAGATTCTCACTATTACCAATATGATTTGCCACCATCAATTTTTTTGCAAATCAGTGTTGCATGTGTAAGCAAGATAAGAATCAATTAAAATATCTCCTTATTCACTGTGGTGCGGCTAGGGAGTTGTGGGCTATGATCCTTGCATTGTTTGTTATGGAATGCGCTTTCTCCTTTACAGTTAGAGCCCTTCTATTTTGTTGGATGGGTAGTGTCGGCAAGAGGACGAAGAGCACTTTAATTTTGGCATCCTTACTTGATATGTGGATAATTTCGAGAGAGAAATCAGAGGTCTTCTGAAGGAGTTGAGGAGCCTATTTCTAAGTTGGAAAGTAAATTTTTGCCTATTGTATTATTTGGGGATAACGGTTAACAAGTCTTTTAAATATATTTTTGGATTTTATAGAAACTTTTGAGTAAAGGCAGGTATTATGCGGTTTTGAATGTTTAGGCCTGTCTTGGCTATTGTGGCAAAGTAATTTGCTTTTCTTTAGCTTTACATGTGGGTTGCATCCCCTTTTTCATGCTCTTCTCAACAAATTTTACTTATAAAAAAATAAAAGTAAAAGAAAAGAAAAGAAAGAGAAAAAATTACAATTTAAAACCTTACCATTGCTGGGACAGCTTGTGTAGCTTCTGCTCTTGCTTGAATGGCAAGTTCAGCTTTTCTTTTTTTCTTACTCAAACTCTTCTTGTAATTGGTCACAAGCCTATCAAGTTCCCAAAGTGTTTCTGCATCAACACTGTCAATGTCCACTTCAATCTCATCATCATGTTGAGAAACTGCTGAATTCCTCTTCTTAACGATCTGGACAATGCTGTCCAGTTTTTCTGAGGGTAAACTCTGAAGGTTTGTGCTGAGCCGTTGCTTCTCCTCATAAGTCATGTCCCTCTTATAAGGATCCTTTGCTTTAGGCTTCTTTGGGACTGGAGTCCTGCCCACTGGAGTGTTGGGTTTCAGTTTGGAATCAACAGCCATTGTCATTGACTCTGCTCTCTCCAAAGTCCGTATTTCAAGAGCTGGTGGTGGTGGGTGAGGACGGTCAACCTTTCTCGAAGTAGGAGTAGGCAAACCCACATCATGAACCAATTGATACCTCTGATCAAGACTATATTCGAACTCTACAGCTACCCACTTCTCTTCGAAAATCTTTAATAGATCCTCTGCCATAATGTGAACATCCTGTCCCTTCGGATTATATGTCATTGCATTAGAAAATGTAAGTCTCACATCCTCTGCAAATTCCCTTGGAGACTTGTACCAATTCTTTGCTAGCCTACTCTTAACTGTACCCAAATCCATTGGGTGCTTAATTATCTCATGATAGTCATGGAGCCCAAGTGCCTTGGCATCGACTGGCTTATTAAACACCCAAGCATGCTTGTGCTTCATCAACCTAGTGAGCAAATTGTTACAACTCTTCAATGCTCGACTAGTATACTTGTCTATGACAAAGCCATATCCCACTTCCCCAACATGTTTCTTCCCACCATTGGATTTTAACTTCTTGTTGTTTTCTGCAGGTGGTAACCTTTCCTTTCCAAGAAGGAACTCCGAGTTTTGGTAATATTGATTAGCCTTTGGAGTTCTCTTCTCTTTCTCAACAAATTCACGAACCCCCTGATTGTTCTCCATCACTGAAACACTTTGCTTCTGGAAAGGCCTCGAATCATGATGACCCATCGAGCCCACCTCTGAATTCACTCTCACTAAAGCCGGCCTCGAATCATGATGACCCACTGAGCCCACCTCTGAATTCACTCTCACTAAAGCCGGCCTCGAATCATGATGACCCACAGAGCCCACCTCTGAATTCACTCTCACTAAAGCCCTCCCATCATTCACTGTATGACTATGACCACCAGCGCCAGCACCACCAGTAGCATAGCCAGTAAGGTGAACCTCCTTAGTTTCAAGCTTCTTAGCAAAACTCCTAACCTGATCAAGCTCCTTCACAAGCTTCCTCTTAAGCTCCCGAGCCTCATTTTTTGAACTCACTTTTGCCAAATTAATCCTAACTCGATTCTCAACTTTAGTAATAACAGGCTTAATAGCCCCATTTCCATTGGGCGGTTTGCAGCCGTTTGGGGCAGCAACTTGTGGGGCCTGACTGTGGCTGGATGAATCATCAGACACCGCATCTAATCGTGACAAAGTTTGCTGTTGTTGGGACGAATTCGCATCTTCGACAGCTAGGGTTTGCGAAGACTGCTGAGGAACCGTGTTACTGTTGTTCTTGTCGTCTTTGTTATTCTCGTTGTTGGAGGTGGTGACGGTGGTAGTGGCGGTGGTACTCGCGCTGGCAGTGATGGTGGTGGTAGTGTTGTTGATGTTGATCTTGAGGCCTTTGTGAATTTTTCTCGTGTATACCTTGTTACCCTCTCCCCATCTATGCCTCTCCCTCGACTCGTCCGCACCTAATGTTCCCGACGCCATACATGAAACGACGCCCAAAAAAACCGTAATTCCTCAATCTCCCTCACAAACCCGGATTCTTCCCAAACATGCAGATAGTATTCGCTCAAAGCCACGGTTCCATCAACAGAGACTCATGAAATAAAAAAAACCCTAATCCGATCCCTTCAAAAACCCATAAACTCTAGGGATCGCATAAAAAATCAACAAATTGTACAGAACTATGGTTTAAACCAGAACACTTAAGAACCAGAAACTTACCTAATCCATCGATCTGGGGCGAAACAGAGACCCAGAAAGAAGATAATTAGGGTTTCGATTAGTCGAAAAACCCTAGAAGGCGATACAGAGGGGGTTCGATCCGAACTCTCTCTCTCTCTAGTCTAGTCTGTCGCAGTCTCTACTGTACACTCACAAAGAGTTGAAAGCTAATCGCACGCCCATTTGGACGAATGATCCGAAGGCGGATGGTTGCCATGTCACGTGGACCCACCAACCGTGCGAGTATCTTGATCGAAAGTCGGAGGACTTTTGTTGTACTCGCGCGTGGGGTTGCTCGCCACGTGCTGAGTATTTAGCTTCAACTAACAACTAGTACTAAGAGAGGGAAGCAACTTTTAATCCGCGAAGTTGAGTCTGGTGGATATAAAACGAAAGGAAATTCTAGCTAATTCGAATTTTGATATAAGGGTCTGTTCGATCTCGCGAAGGAGAGAATGAATATGCAAAGAAAATGATAGCGTAGTGAAAAAAAAATTATTTTTATTTCTTTGAAATTGAAAGGAAATAGAAAAAATTTAGATATTTATCAAACGAGAAAGAGAAAAAAAAAAAGGAATGTGAGAAGAAAAAATAACTTTCTCTTTTATTTCTTTTATGTTTCTTCTTAAATTAGAAATCAAATAACGAAAAGTAATTTTTTCTTTTCTTTCCTCAAATATAAAACAAAGCCTAAGTCACCTATTCGCAATGTGGAAGTGGACTTGAGTGTGAGAGTGCAAGAACATTATTTGCTAAAATATTTTAAGAGTGGAAGCATCTCTAGTGCACGAATAAGCATACATAATAATATATTTAAATACAAATATATAGACAAATCTATATTTTAAAACAATTTTTAATTTTTACATGCATCAATTTCTTCAAAATACCTAAATTTATGGTATTTAAAATAAATATCAAAAACAAAATATTAATTTCTTTACTAAATTATAAAAGTTTTTATGCAAAATTTTAATAAAAGATTTCATTATGTGTTTTAATAGCCTAATAATACGTGGCAACTAAATATTGGTCCAAATTAGAATTTGACCATTAAAGTTTGCAAATTTGACGGGGAATAACTCCTAATTCGCTAGTTCAAAAACTAAAACGCAATTCATCCGCCTAATTAGAAGGATTATGTGAGTTAGATTTTGACCCATTTGTCTAATCTATACTATATATTATAGCAATAGGTTGTTTGGTCTTTGATGTTGAAAAACTTAATTCAATTTTCTTAGCTTTTTTAAATTCTAAATTACTAATATGACATGTTTCATAATAACATTGGTCTAACTATAATTTATAAAAACTTTACTTTCTATTAATGATTAAACTTAGGTATTCTTTTGTTATTGTGGAAAGTTTTAAATTTCCTTTCATAATTTTAGGAAGTTCTTTCTTAAATTAAAAAAATTAGAATTTTCATTTTAAATTTACTTAAATTCCCCTTCTATAATTTTAAAAAGTTCCTCCTTAAATTAAGAGACATTAGAATTGTTATTTTAAATTTTCTTAAATTCTTCTATTATAATTTTAGAAAGTTGTTGGTTAAATTCAAAACTTTGAAATTTTCTATTCAAATATTTTAAAACACAAATAAATATTACATAAATAAGTATTTCAAGTATTTTAATTATGTGTCTCTAATGTAATTTGATATTTTTCTTTTTGGCAAGCTTGGTGTGAATAGTGCAACTATTTTATGAAGAAATTTTTATGATATAGATGCACAGGTTTGATATTTTTTCAATTTTAAATAATAATGGTACTTTATTGTCTAATAAAACTCATATTAGCAATATAAATTTTAAGAATATAATATCAATTATTTATTGTTAAAATTTATTATCTATATCCCGTGCATAACACGGGTTTATTGCTAATTTATTATATATGAATTGATTTTTTTTCCTGCTGCAGGCTATTCAGGTTTTCAGCTAACTATTTTAAAAAATACGAATATGGACACGGACACAGACATAGATACGGACAAGGGATACGGTAGTTTTCAAAAAATAAGGACATGGACATGAAGAGATACGGGAAAAAAAAACAAAAAATGTTTTTTGCATAACACATATGAATGTAATATCCCCAAGTTATCAAAAAGTGTCTAAATATGTCAAATATGTGCCTTATATGTGTCCCTGGAGTGTCCTAGACATGTTTATTATAAAATAAATAAATAAATTTTAAGATATGCCATTAGCGTGTTCAACATGTATATCGGTGTGTCCGAAAAATATGTATATTTGAGACGTGTTGGACACGGACACGAGATCCTAAACTAAGTATTCGTGCTTCTTGAATTATAATCATTAATGACCTTGATATATATATCCTTGGCAAATTTACTCCTATTGGGAAACCCTGATCTTAAATATCCTCGTAAGGAGTCGCTTCACCGTATAATCTGCAACTAACCTCTTAACCTCATTGTTTTCACAGAGCTAAGATCGCTTTTAGACTGTTATTGGCTGACTATCAAGCACAGAGTTAGCAATAGAAACAGTATCAGAATTGCAAATTTACTTTCATATCAATGCCAACCAATACCCTTTTTTTGTTTAATACAGTACTTACCACTTGATGCTTGTTAGTACTATACGGTATTAAGAATTATGCTTTTGGGAGTATTTTTACTTGAGAGTAGGGTCGGGTCCTTCAGGTAGTCGGTATGCTAAATTAGGTCCAAGTGTGGAGGTTCTAGGTGGATTAGAGCCTACGGATCTTCCTGAATTCTATAGCGTGATTAATGTGTTTGTGAATCCAACTTGAGGCCTACTTAGCACAAAAAAAAAATGTCCAACGTCAGGCCTCAGGGACTTGATCTTACATTGATAGAAGCAATGCACTTGAATCAGATTGGCAGATATATATGCTGAATGCATTATTATCATTGCATCTACATAGCAAAAAAGAATATTTGGAGCTTTACCTTGGAATTTCTCACATACCATTCAATGCCATGACCGGAATGAATAAGTTAATTCTCTGACTCTTAGCCATAAAATGACAAAAAAAAAAAAAAAAACTAAAACACGAATTTTGACTCAACGATCGAATTCGATTAATTTTGACCAAATGGAAATTTAGCCAAAGAAAAAAGTTACACACATAATGAAAAAGAACTCCTATGGTAGTTGAGTTGATTTCAATAGTTAGACTTAAAACCTTGCTCTTTTTTTAACGGTCACGTGTTCGAACTCATTTGCGGTAGTAGTTGCGTGAACTAGATACTGTTGAGAAGGTGTTGAATGTCACTTGTACTTTAGTAAGATTGTGGTGATGGGTTCGTCCTTTTTGGATTAGTAGCTATGGCCTAAACAGAGCATTTCTCAGTGGGTGAGAAACCTTATGGTTACGCCCAATAGAAATTACTACTGTTAAATTTTAGTATTGACTAATTCCGTAGATAAAGATACTTTGCTTGTAATCTTATTTCAAGTTGTATTTGGGTTGAAAAGTCCAAGATTCAAGCTTAAGCTCTCAGAGTACAAGCTGTCTAAGCTACAGTATAATCCTTTAAGGCATGCAGAGTTGAAACTTTAAAATATCATATCTCTTTACTCTGGTGTTTGTTCAAGCTCCATAATATATGGATTCCATGTAACTTTTCAAGACCAATCTGATTACACAGAGATTATGGCTCAAGCGAAGTTCGCTCAAGCGATACATGAAAATTCTGCAAAAGTAAAAATTCAGAGAGCACTGCTCAAAATCCGCTAGAAGTCCGCTCGAGCGGTGTGGCAAAATTTTGTTCGAATTGAAATACTCTCTCATCAAAATAAGTTAATTTTTGAGGACTCTTTAACCAAATCTTTTTAGCCAATCAAGAGGTAGTTTCAGCCTACTTTCTTGGTGATCCTAGGGATGCTATAAGAGTTAAGGGAATTAATTGTTAGATGGGACTGTGGACTTGTGAAAGAAATACAAAAAATATACAGAGAAGAGAAACAAAGAAGGTGAAGATCTTGATGATTATCTGAGCATGTAGTGTTTC
Organism: Euryodendron excelsum; assembly: GCA_033060915.1. Classification (NCBI taxonomy): domain Eukaryota; kingdom Viridiplantae; phylum Streptophyta; class Magnoliopsida; order Ericales; family Pentaphylacaceae; genus Euryodendron; species Euryodendron excelsum. Next base: position 20,277,024 of record CM065381.1, on the reverse strand, counting down.
TTCACTATTGATTCTAAACTGAAGCGAATCATATCGAGATCGTCTTGAGAGGTTTCTGAAGACGGAGAACACTGTGGAGATTTAGTATTGAATTCGAAGCGCGGAGAGCAGAAGCTTGAGGAGTCGAGCAAGTAGGCTTAGACTGGAGTTCAAGCAGATTAGGACGGTAGTTGTGGAGTTCAATTATCAAGGGTTATAAGTTGTATTTGTGTAAACTGCTCAACTTAGTGCTTAGCTTGCTGGATGTAATTTTTTTCTGAGTTCAGATTTTCACGATATATTATTGTGTCTTTTTATTATTGTGTGGTTGATTGATTGCTTGTATTGCATATCGCACTCACATAGGTAAAGGTTAGTCGTGAATCTAAGAAATACGAAATTTTAATTGGTATCAGAGCGGGTCACTTCGAGTTATTGATTGAGTGTGATCCTATTTTTCGTATTCATGGATTTACCTAAGGAGGGACTGTCTACTGTTAGACCACCACTGTTAGATGGCACTAATTACCGTTACTGGAAGGCTCGGATGAGAGCTTTCATCAAGTCCATAGATGAAAGGGCTTGGCTAGCTGTTATGAATGGTTACAGTATTCCCACAACGACTGTAGGAACTGTGACTGCCCTTAAGACCTATGAACAGTGGGATGCAATTGATTATGCTAATTCCAACTGGAATAGCAAAGCCTTAAATGCTATTTATAGTACTCTCACACCTGAAGAGTTCAGAAGAGTGTCTAATTGTGAGAATGCTAAGGAAGCATGGGATATCTTAGAGATAACCCATGAGGGTACCCCTGGAGTAAAACTATCTAAATTGCAAAGATTGACCATTACTTTTAAAACACTTAGGATAGAAGAGAATGAAATGTTTGATGAGTTCTATGCTAAACTGAGTGATGTGGTGAATACTAGCTTCAATGTAGGGGAGAGAATACCTGAAAACAAAATTCTCAAACAGATATTAAGGTCATTGCCTAAGAGATTTCAGGCTAAAGTGACAGCTATAGAAGAGAGCAAGAATGTCGACTATATATGTGTAGAAGAACTTGTTGACTCCCTACAAACCTTTGAGTTGAACACTCGCCAACCTAAAAGGAGTAAAGGTATTGCTTTATAATCTACTCAAGAAAATAGGGTTGATTATGGTGAGGATGACTCTGACTTCGACATTGATGAAATGGCCAAAATGGTTAGGAAGTTTAGAAAATTTCTCAAGTATAAGAAGGGTAAAAATACTAGTGGTTTTAACAAAAAAGATAATGGTAGAGATTAATTAAAATTAGGACAAAGGGTTGAGAAAAAGGGTAATAGAAATCACCAACACTAAGGCATTCAGTGTCATGAATATCATGGGTTTGGTCATATAGCTCATGAGTGTCCTAATAAAAAGAAAAAGAAAGGAGATGTGGTCCTTGCTGCCAGGGAAGATAGCAGTGAATTTGAAGACTCTGATGAGTCTGAATCCGATAAGGAAGAGGATAACTACATTGCATTCACTACATCATTAACTAAGCATATAGAAACCTCTAAGACTGAAAGCAATAGTAAGAGTAAGAAGTCGGAAAAATCAGACGACTCTCACAGTGAAATTCAGAGTGAAACTAGCAAAAAAGAAAATGACTTAAAATCTGCTCATTCTGAATTGCATAAAGAATGTTTAAAACTAAAAAAATATAAGTTTGATGTAACTGTCAAACTTAGAACTGTTGAAAAAGAAAGAGACATTCTTTACCATGAAGTTTCTAAGTCTCCTGTTTTAATAAGCCAACTTAAAGCACACAGATCAACTCTTACAAACAAGAACTTAGAACTTGAAAAAGAATTGTATGCTTATCTTGAAGAGAAAAAGTTACTTATTTGTAAGATTGCTTCTCTTGAAACTGACTTGGCTACTACTCAAGATTGTGTTAAGAAAATGAATGCAGGCTCAGAGAAACTTCACAAGATGATTGATGCATAGAAGATGTGTGGTGATCAACGAGAAATTGGTTATGCTGAGAAGGTTCAAATTAAGCCTATCATCGCAAAGCCAAAAGGTAATGTTTAGAAACCAAAAGGTAAACAACAAAACAAGTATACATCTGCTTATAACTTTAAACCTATTAACTCAAGACCTAAGCCCAACTGGTTGTCACAAATTACACAGTTTGTCCTAGTGTGCCATTATTGTGGGATTCGAGGTCATATAAGGCCTTCATGCCATAAGCTCTACAGTCTTCCAGTTGATTACCTTAAGACTAGAGCTAATGGATTCTACTAACCTAGGTATGAGTAATTTTGCCAATAATAGATTTAATGTACTCTCTAAGCCTATGCAGGTTCAACCACCAAGACAGAGATTTCCAGTGAACCAAAACGCTATGACTCCACCTAGGGGTGCACCAAGTCAGACTAAACGTAAAACTAAGAAAATATGGATTAGAAGGTCTAACTATAGGTGTCAAGTTGTCCACACGACACTAAAAGCCCAAAATCTAAAATTGTGATTCTGTTCTTGAGTTTTTTTTTTTTGTATTGTGTTTTTTTTGTTACGAATTTTTTTTTTTTTTGGTAAAACTTCAAAAAGATTTTCGATTTCTTTTAAAAGAAAAAATTGTTTTGCTTTGATGATACACTTAAGTGGGTGTTGTGCTGTTAGACATGGCTTATATTGATTACACAAGAAAATTATACATTTGGTCATATATGATTCTCATGTGTACCAGTTGTCGTGCCCTGGTTTTTGACCAAGTCTTTTCAGCTAGGGTAAAAGCACGGAACTCTGTCATTAGAACTCATTCTCCTTGAAGGACGAATGCGACTAGGTTTGAACTTGAAATTGGTTTTGATTAAAGGCTTTTTAGAAAAATAGGAGTCGGCACCTAACTAGATTACGGTGAATTAGGTCACCTAAAACTAAGTATAATCCAAATATTACACTTAGGATTTTAGAAAAAGGTTTTGGAAACCTCCCTCGAGAGAGGGTTTTTAAGAAGATAGATTGTTTGGCAACCTTTGAAAAATTTTAAGCCCTTTTTTGTAAATAACTCCATTTTGGTCTTTCGAAAATAGAAATCTATGATCTGGGGGTTGGTTACGTGCAGGGAAGATATCCTAAGATCATCATCCTACCTCACCTTTTTGGTACCTACATGTCTAATCACCCTTTTGTTTACTCACTAGCATAATCAGTTACTATTATTCACTTAATATCCACTTTAGAATTTTAAAAACGGGGTTTAGTCATCACTTTTTGGATGAATGATGCATGATGCAAGTTTTGAGAAAAATGTTTGAAAACATGGAATTTGAAATAGGGATCTTGAATTAATAGAGAGTTTTTGAAAAAGGGACTTGAGTTGAAATAAAAGTTATGACTGCACCATTTTAGGTTGCCTACGTATCTAATTTGACGAGAATCAGGTCATTTGTAGTTCGGGCAAGAGTCTGACGGAAAATAGGCTCATTAGAGCCTTTGGAATGTTTTGAAGACACATTGAGGTCTTTGGAGAGATGTGAAGACACTTTGAGGTCTTTGAAAAAAGAGAATTTAAAAGTTTTGAAATCGGATGTTGGAGTATTTTTGGAATAAAACTTGAAGGTTTTTTAAAGTGCACTTGAAATGGGACTTTGAAGTGTTACGAAATGCTTTTGAACATAACTCAATGGAGTTTTGAAAGTTTTGAAAACTTGATTATGGACTTGAGAATTAGATTTGGACTCACAAGAGCACTAATGAACTTGTTTTGAAATAAATTTTGAAAATAGTTTTCATATACCTTATGAAAGACACGTTTAATGTTTCATCTCCCTTTATGAGATTAGTCATTGAAGAACTAAATTCCTTTGGGGTTATGAGTTTTGAAGAAATGTTTGAAAAAGGGGGCTAGAGACTTCCCTTTGTTTTTTTTTTTTTTTTTAAAGTTTAGGGTTATGGAACCCTTCTTGAATATCTCACTTACACTTGAATAATCCTAACCATGGGTGGATTAGGATTGTTTCAAGAATATGATGTTTAAAAAGCATTTTTGAAAAGAGCTTATGAAAGCACTTAGGGTTTTAGAACTATGATATGGACAACCTAGAAGGTTATACCTATTGTATCACATTCCTTTGAAATCCCTAACCATACAAAAGGTAGAAACACCTTAAGGTTATGAGTTTGTGGAAATATTTTTGAAAATAATTTTTAAAAAATGTTGAGTGTCTAGCCATCTTAGTTGAGACAAGTTTAATAGAACTTCTTGGAGACATTTTTGAAAAAAGAGTATGGAAGCATTGGAAAAGAGTTTATAGTTGATTTTTGAAATCTCAAGAGAGCGGGAGGTTTTTAGAAGGTATGTTTTGATAATGGTTTTGAATTGAAAGATCATTTGAAAAGGGGTCCTTGAGTTGGAATCTTGAAGCATACTAACTTTGGTTAGGTTGACCTAAGGTTAACTAGCTCGGATTAGGTTTGCCTAGAGTTGAATAACTAGGGTTAGGTTGGACTAAGGTAGGATTGACCTAAGGTTGGACAACTACGGTCAAGTTAACCTAGGGTCGAAAGATGGTTTTGAACTAGGGTTTGGACCTAATGGTTTTGGAAGGATGGTTTCATGCATTTTTTAAAGGGGTTTTGGAAAACAAATCATGTTGTGCAAATGATTTTTGTAAACAAACCTTTTGAAGATCATTTCCATGAAAATTGACTCTAGTTATGTATATGGTTTATATGGTTGATGTTTGAAAACCATCCCGAAGAAGGTTTCTCTTAGGACCGTTATAATCTTTATCTTGAAAAGAGTAAGACCTTTGAAAATCATTATAATAATGACAACTTTTGAAAAATCATTTTTAATGCACTTTTGAAAGCCATGTTTAAGAAGAAGGTTTTGAAAACTATTTTTAGAAGAGGAGACCATTCTAATAAGTTTGGATTCCTATGGCCAATGATAAGGGAGACCACTCAAGAGAGGGTTCCATAGAGCCATTCCAACCACTAGACTTGTGAGCATAGAAACCTTAGAAACCGATAAGCTTGAAAATCATTTTTGCACAAAAATAGAAAGAGAAGGGAACCATTCTAACAAACTAGGGTTCTTATGACCAATGATAAGGGAGACCACTCAAGAGAGGGTTCTATAGAGCCATTCCAACCACTAGATTTATGAGAATAGAAACCTTTGAAATCGATAAGTTTGAAAATTATTTTTATGCAAGTAGAAATGCAAGGATGCAAGAATATGAGTTAGGGATTAATAGAGGGCTTTTTTTAGGGCATGATTACTTATGGTTTCATCCTAAACTTTAAGGGTCAACTCTTGGAACCACTTTGAAAATAACATTGAAATAAAGAACTTGGAAATGGCATGGAAATGGAAATAGTGTAAGTTTTGAAAAACATGGTTATAAACATGAAAATAAAGCCAAGCATACAAAACATGAACAAGATAGTCATATGCAAAGACGATCATGAAGTCATACAAGGCTAGAGGCTACATCATATAATCAAGGTGCTCCAAGGCTATACCATCTTAAAGTGCTAGTGAGAGATCTCCCTACACGGTGGCTCTCACTAGCTTTCCTCTAGGCATGAGCTAGGAGTTCTCTTGTCTCAAGCATGCAAGAATGGGGGGTAAAAGATAGGGATTAAAATAGAGAATAGCCTTAGTAGGCTATGAGGGAGAAGAGAGAAGTGGGGGAAGACTAAAATATAAAAGAAAATACCACATTTTGCCTTCAAACACTCTCAAACTTCATTAGATGCTTGGACTTGATCTTGGATGGATTTGGAAGGGGCTAAAATAAGGTCTTCTATGGCATGGAGGGCCTTGTAGGTGAGATGTATGGGCTAGAGTAAAGTGGAATACAACCTAATTGTTTGGAGGGAGAGATATATGGAGGGTTTCAAATTTCTGGAGCTGTTTGGGCAGAGTTTCGTTATAATTTTCAATCCTAGAATATGCAAAGGGAGAGGCCTGTATTATAGGCAACTCTGGAGTGACCTAGCACATGTAGCACATGCGCCTGGGCAAAATTTGCCCTAGTGCATGTGCTACATGCACCAGTACTATTCCATTGGCAAAATGCCACGTGACTGTCGTTGTACCGACTAAATCTTAAGGGCTAAGCGAAGTTCGATCGATCTGATCAAAATCTGGGTGCATGTACCATACACTCCGCTGCCAGGAGTGTTCGTTTAAACTTTTTCTCGATAATTGTGTCAACTGGGAAGGTTTCGAAAAAATCGATTATGTTCACGGCATTGTTTTAGGGTTTCTCATAAACTTTTGAGTTTTCGAAAAGCCTGAACGGGGTTTAGAAGTGCGAGATATCATCTCGGGAAGTGTGTATGAAATCGCATTTTTGCGGAGCGTCTGTGATACGCTCCATGGGGGTTTAAAAGTAGCCGTTTGTGTGCCGCATGATCGAGGCCTTCGTGAAGCGATCTCTCCGATCAGAGCTTATCGATGGAAAGTACTCCAGAAATAGTTTAAAAAATTTTCTAATTTACGCATTTCTTAAGTCATTTGACCGTATGTTATAATCAGGGAATTGAAGAAAAAGTCAATCTTGGCAGAGCATCTATGAGATGCTCTAGGGGTTACCAAAAGTAACAGTTTTGAGCCATGCGATGAGGGGCTTCGGGAAGCGATCTTTCAGATCGAGCTGTATTGTTGGAAAGACCTATGAACGAGCTCACGGGAATTCCCTAGTTTACGCATTTCTCAAGTTGTTTGATGGTGCGTTATAACCAGGGATTTAGAGAAAAAGTCAATCTTGGTAGAGTGTCTGTGAGACGCTCTAGGAGGACTTTCGTTGAGTCGGGAGTGTTTAGTGTCGTGAGGTTCACCTCGGGTTAAACATGAGTGTATGATGGGACCCTCCGTTCAAGATTCCAGGACCGGTGTAGTTTCGGGGCGCGTTTGGGCCGCTAGGGGCAAAATGATCATTTTGACCGAGATTGGTATAAAAGGTCAGGAATTGGTCAAAGTGCTGTGCTAAGCGTGACGAGTCGTTTAGGGACTATCCTATAAGAATTTTTCACTGTTTGGTAGGATTTGTACTATGCTGGGGCACTCAGGGGCAAAACAGTCATTTCGACTGGAGTTGACCTGAATGGGACTGAAATTGGACAAGATGGCGTGTTGAGTATGCCTAACTATTTAGGATTACTTTGGAAAGGTGGAATTATCTTCTTGAAGGATTTTAAACTTTCTCAAGACATGCTTGGAGGCCCAAGGGGCAGGTTTGGTCATTTTTCACCGAGTCGGGCTAACAGGCACTGGTGTTGACCTAGGTGTTGATTCCCTAGACTGCCCGGTCTAGGAAAGCTACCTATGCGGTGTTGGTCCCTAAGACCGCTCAGTCTCAGAGTGTTACCTGTAGGGTGGTGTTGGTTTCTGAGAATGCTTGGTTTCAGAAAGCTACCTGTGGGGGGTGGTATTGGACTCTAAGAACGGCTGGTCTCGGAGAACTACCAAATGATGGACATTCCACAGTGGTGGGCTAGCAGGCACCAGAAGTGAACTATCTAGATTTTGATAAGGTGTTGGTCCCCGAGATCGCCCGATCTCGGGAAGCTATTTAGATGGCGTTAGTTCCCGAGACCTCCCGATCTCGAAAAAATGCCTGGAATGCCTAGGGGCATGATGATTTTTACAGCTTCAATTAGAACTTGTGGGTCTGGGAAGTAACTAGTTGACTGGATTGGAGTTTGAAAGACCCGTATTAGGTTCGCAAGTATTGTGATGTTCGAAAACTGGATCCAGTCGAGCAGGAGATTGTCGAACGGGCAAAAATAGGGTGTTTACACTAGTCTAAGTGATACTTTTCATGTGTTTGTGTACAAATTTTGCACATATCAGTCTGATTTAACTGGTTGTTTATCCTCATGAGTGATCAAACAAATCTATGTGCCTTTCTTGTGGTTAATGTAAATCATTTTCTAGTTTGAACATGTGTGGTATGCTTGAATATGTGTTGGTTCTCTCTAGTAAAAAAAATATTAGAAGCTTGTGCATAATAGAAAGGGCTACCTATGAATATGTGTGAAAGTCACTATTTGGCATATATTTAATGATGCAAGTTGTGTTAAGTTGATAGCAAGGACTACCATATTTAAATAGTGTGAAAGCCGCTACGTGATTGCTAGAAAAGTAGTAAGCTTCAAAAGTAGGCATATACTGAGGGGAAGCATAGCTCAAAGTCAATCTAATTATAGGTTACAACATATGTACTTTCTAGATTATACATTACTTTATCTTACAAATGTGGTGCAATTATATAGATCACTAATTAGATTTGAACGATAGGTTGATCAAGGTTTGATATTCACAATAACACCACTACATATTCAGAAAATTTGTCATCTTTTGACCAGTTACTGTGGTTCATATTGCCTGAGTGTATATTGCTTCTGTGATTAGGATGTGCTAGGTTTATGTCTCACATAACCATCTCTTCATATTGGACAAGTATTGATTTTATACTTAGTTATTTTATGTTTATTATTAGTTTGTCAATTCATGACAAAAAAGAAGGGGGAGATGCGATTAAATCTGTTAACTTATGTTACTTGTGTTAACTTAAGGGGTTGATTTGAGGGGGAAAAAGTGATATTGCTTGTGGATATAATTACTAGTTTATATATATATTTTTCATCGGTTGCTTTTCACATGGTTTGATTGTTTATGGATTTTTATATATATATATTTTTCACCACTTGCTTTTCACATGGTTTGATTGTTTATGGATGTGCAACTATAACTTCAACAACTTTGAATTCTTCCCGTTGTTTTTTGTTAATTTAAGTTCTTGGGATGGGATTTGTAATGAGTTTGTTTTAATGTTTAAGTTTTTTCATGGAATTGCCAAAGGGGGAGATTGTTACGTTTTTAGTATTGGCTAATTTTATGGACAAAAATACTTTGCTTGTAATATTATTTCAAGTTGTATTTGGGTCGAAAAGTCCAAGATTCAACTTCAAGCTGCCAAAGTACAAGCTGTCCAAGCTGCAGTACAACCATTTAAAGCATGCAAAGCTGAAATTTTGAAAGGCCATATCTCTTGGCTTTAGTGTCTGTTTAAGCTCCATAATATATGGATTTCATATAACTTTTCGAGAGCAATCTGAATATGCAGAGATCATGGTTCAAGCGAAGTCTACTTAAGCAATAATAAGTCCGCTCGAACGATATGTGAAAATTCTGCATAAGCAAAAATCCAGAGAGCACTGCTCAAACTCCGCTAGAAGTCCACTCAAGTGATATGGAAAAATTTGTTTCAAATTGAAATACTCTCTCATCAAAGTAAGTTAATTTTTAAGGACTCTTTAGTCAGATCTTTTCAGCCAATCAAGAGGTAGTTCCAGCCTACCTTTTTGGTGATCCTAGAGATGCTATAAGAGTCAAGAGAATTAATTGTTAGATGGGACTCTGGACTTGTGAAAGAAATACAAAAAATATACAGAGAAGAGAAATAGAGAAGGTGAAGACCTTGATGATTATCTAAGTATACAGTGTTTTTTCACCATTGATTCTAAACTATAGCGAATCATATCGAGATCGTCTTGAGAGGATTCTGAAGACGGAGAACGCCATGGAGATTCCATGTTGAAGTCGAAGTGCAGAGAGAAGAAACTCGAGGAGTCGAGCAAGTAGGCTTAGGCCGAAGTTTGAGGGGATTCGGATGGTAGTTGTGGTGTTCAATTGTCAAGGGTTGTAAGTTGTACTTGTGTAAACTACTCAACTCAGTGCTTGACTTGCTGGACATAATTTTTTCCCGAGTTTGGGTTTTCACGATATATTGCAATGTTTTTTTATTATTTTGTGATTGATTGCTTGCATTGCATATTGCACTCACATAGATAAAGGTTAATCGTGAATCTAAGGAATATGGAATTTCAACTACGTTGGTCGTCCCTTCCCATCCTTTTGCCCCAACTAAAAAAAAACCCTAAGGGTGCATTTAGCTAGGATAATGCCATAATACCAAATGATGTTGAGGATCTGGTCCTCCTGGCGCCACTCTCTTGGTTCCTGCATCCAGCACCATAGCTCTTCTTCGGTAATATTCTAGTTTCAGTTCATCGAACCTAGGTTTACTTAAATTGAAGCAAGCACCATCCTTTACAGTTGGGATTCCATGAGAGAGATGAGCACCTGAACTTACTACGACTACTGATAAAATGATTATACATGGTAACAAAACATGTGCCTTAATTGAATTGGCCATAGTACAATGAATAGTTTTTTTTTTTTTTTTGGGGTAAATGATGTTGTGCCAGAAATCAAATAAACACCCACAAAACAATGACTTGGAAAAGAAAAATTCACTATTCATAGAGAGAAAAATTTACAGAGGAGGAAGAGGCTCTTGACACTCACTCTACTCAACTACAACTCTAAAAAAAAACTCTCTTCAACTTACTTACTTTATCTGCCCTTCTCTCTCAACTCAACCATCTATATAGGGGAAGAGGAGCACCGATTGTCAAGGGTTAGCAGCCACCTGTTGACTCTATGCCTTGTTTTTTATGATAACAAACTATTATGTCGTTTTTCTAATGAATTTACTTTATATGCAGAAAGTATTTATTAATTCTATTCACACTTTGCCTAAGAATGATTATAATGAAGGATGTGATTAGAAGATGGATTTGGAAGCTTGATATATGAATTTGGAATGATTTAGATGATTGGTTGGTCAACCTTACAAGAAGATTATTTAATAATTTCATTCTCGAGAAAATTGAATGTGCTCAAGTTGATCAACAATCATTGAAGAAAGAAGACAAGCTTTGAAGGCATATCATGGTGGATTAAAGAACTTGAAGATGGATAGAAGATACTTACAAAGAAATTAATGGATCAACTTTATTTCAAAAAGATTGAAGATGCTCCACATATTCAAGTTTATTTGATGAAGGAGTTTTGAAGACTTGATGATTTAAAGGCCTTAGTGGATCAATTGAAGAAACTACTGAAGTGACTAAAGCCATTTTAATCAAGAAACAGAGGTGCTAACACCTCTTATAGGAGCTAACACCTTCTGAACGTCTAACCTTGAAGAACTGAACTTGAAAGCAGTAAGTGTTGACACCCTATATAAGAGTTGACACCTATGGTTCCAGAGAGCCCGAGTAAGAAAAATGAAGCAACAAGTGTCAACACCCTATATGAGAGTCGATACCTATGGTTCCAGAGAGCTCGGGTAAGAAAAATGAAACAAGAAATATCGATACCCTATATGAGAGTCGACGCCTATAGTTCCAGAGTGCTCAGATAAGAAAACTGAAGCAACAAGTATCGACACCCAATATGAGAGTCGACACTTAAACGACAAAGAGAAGAGAACTGAAAAAGCAAGTGTCGACACCCAATGTGAGACTCAACACCTTAAAGAAATCTCAGCAGTAACAGTAATATTTTTTAACATTCTGCAGCACTTATTTTGCATTAAATGTTCTCCCAGCTACCTCAACGGTTGAATATGATATAAGACTACAAATACAAAGTCTTTAAAGTATTTAAAAGAGTAAATGCAAGGTCATAAAGGATAAACATCAGATTTGCCAACATTCTCTATTCTTCACTACCATGTTCTTCCATTCCTCTACTGTGAGGTTATTAATTGAGTTGCAACTTGCACATTTACTCTTTGTGAGAATACTCATTATATTAAACTCTTTCTTTATTGTTAAGTTGGGTTGTAACCTGTAAGTTTTGAGTGGTTCTTAGATAAAAACACTTGGGGTTTAAGAGTTTGGAGTAAACTTTTGCAAAAAGTGAGTTGGCACTTAAAGAAACAATAGCTGTGTAAAAGATAAGTCTTTGCATAGTGGAGGATCCCCTCAAAGAAATCAAGAAAGAGAAGACGTAGGCAAATGATCACTGAACCTCTGTAAAAACCTCGGTGTCCTCTTTGCTTTGTTTTACTTCTTGCACTGTTTTATCTTAATTGTATCATAATAATATCGTGCTTGCATTCTTATACTATATAAGATCACTGTTCTATTAATTTTATATAATCTGCATATTGGTTTAAATTGTTTATAATTTTGTAAAACCCAATTCACCCCCCTTCTTGGGTAAATTCTTCAGACCAACAATTGGTATTAGAACAAGTGCTCTTTATATAGGCTTAACATCCTAGAGTAGATTTATGGCAACCAATATTGCAACCTCTCTTGGAGAAGGTCGATCAACTAATAGATCCCCTATGTTTAATAGAACAAATTACAAGTTTTGGAAGAACCGTATGAGAATTTACATTTAATCCGTTAATTATGAGTTATGGAGGATTATTGTAAATAGTTCCAAGATCCTTACCAAAACAATAAAAACAATGGTTATTGCTAAGACTGAAGATTAATGGGATGAAGATGACTTTAAACTTTTGCAAGCTAATTCTAAAGCCATGAATTTACTTTACTATGCATTGGATCTAAATGAATTTAATAGAATTTCCACATGTGATTCAGCAAAGAAAATCTGGGACAGATTAGAAGTAACCCATAAAGGTACAAATCAAGTGAAAGAATCCAAAATAAATATTCTTGTGCATAATTATGAGCTTTTTAGAATGAGAGCTGATGAATCTATCACTGAGAAGTTTACACGATTTATTAATATAATTAATGGACTAAAATATCTTGGAAGAATATATCCTAACAGTGAACAAGTTAGGAAGATCCCCAGGTCCTTACCAAAGACATGGAAAGCAAAAGTGACAGCAATTTAAGAACCAAAGAATCTTAACACATTGCCACTTGAGGAGCTTCTTGGCTCTCTAATGACATATGAGTTAACACGAAAACAACATGCTTAAGAAGAAAAGAACAAAAGAAAGAAGACTGTTGCATTCAAATCTACCACTCTTGAAAGTGATTTTGACAATAATGAAAAAGAACTTGCTTTAATTGCAAGGAAGTTCAAGAAATTCATAAGAAGAAGATGGAAAAAAGGAAAGAAGCTAGAACCTAAAGGTGCATCCAGCAATAATAATTCAATAATTATCTATTTCGAATGTAAGAAGCCTGGGCACATAAAGGCTGATTGTTCTCAACTAAAGAAAAAAGGAAAGAAAAGCAAAGGAAGAAAGGCATTGACAGTAACCTGGTGTAACAATGAAGAATCTGAGTCAGAAGAAGAATCTAAGGCATCAAAAGCAGACAACTTATGCTTAATGGCTCAAGAGGAAGAAGCTGAGGTATTATCTTTTAAAAATTCAGATTTTAGCTTTGTTGAACTTCAAAATGCATTTGATGATCTGCTTGCTGAATTCACGAAATCTGGTGCAAAGAATAGTCTTCTTAAAAAGATGATGGCTTCTTTTACAAAAGAAAATGAGGATTTACAATTTGTAAATGATCTTTTAAAAAAGAAATTCTGGTTTGAAAGAAAAAATGAAAGATCTAGAAAAAAACTCTTGCCAAATGTGTTGAAGGAAAAGAAAATTTGGACACTGTCCTTGGTGTAAGCACCCTATTTTTGCCTGGTCAGCAATCTCCAGTCCACCCAAACTTGAGTTCAAGTCAATATAGACATATTCCGGTTTAAATTAGCTTCCCAAGTCTAATCCCGTCAATCAATCGCTTCACGGGCCCAAATGGAGGCAAAATGACCAAAATGCTCTTGGTGACATTGTTCGGTCCAATTCCAGTGGACACGTCTACTCGAAGATGGTAAGTCCCCTTTTCAATCCAATTCCAGTCCAGTTCCAATTCTAATTAAATTCGGCACACCTTTCGAGATAGTTTATTCCTCAAGGTGGTAAGTTCATTCTGTTCGGCACGTTTTCGAAAGAACTCTTTGGAACGGTAAGTCCCTTCAAACCTGTCGACCGGGACGAGATCCCAAGTCCCCTAGATGGTAGAACGGTCCACCTTTGGCGCCTGCTAGCCCGCCAATGAAGAAATGTCCATTTCGGCATGCCTTTCGAGAAAGTTGATTCCTCAGGCGCTAAGTCCACCCAGCAGCTTCCCGAGATCAAGCAGTCTCTAGAATGATCGCGACTCGTTAGAGTAACGGAAATACTCGTAAATATTGTAACCGTCAGAGTGATGGAAACATTCGCAAACAGGTCGATATAGGGAATTGCCGACAAACCCCTATATCACGGGAACACCGTCATAGTGATGGAAACACTCAAAACTCATGTCAACACTAGTGCCTACTAGCCCACTTCGGTGAAAAATGACCAAACTACCCCTAGGGCTATTTCCAGCACGTTTCTTAAGAAAGTACCTAAGTCCTCAAAACGATAAGTCTACCCTTCCAAGATTATCTTAAAGACAATCTAGCATGATTAGGTGCCTTCCAGTCAGTTTCGGGCCAATTCCGAGACTTTCCGGTCAAGATTACCATTTTGCCCTAGGCATCCGAGCACCCCAGGAACCACACCAGCTTTGGGTATCAAACTAGTAACCTCCCGGGGATGCTTTTGATAGTGTCCCCGGCCTTCCGATACATTTCTAGGTTATTCCGAGTCAGTTCTGGCAAGCTCGGTGCAAAATGACCGTTTTGCCCTTAGCAGGCCGTTTTCCTTTTCTAACCACACTGGCTCCGGGAACATTCTAGCTAATGTTTTCAAGCTTTCAATCTTCTTCCAGGATATTCTGAGTCCATCCCGGTAGCTTTCCGGTCCGATTGACCGTTTTGCCCCTAATGGTCCGGTCAACCTCTCCGTCACATCTTGACATCATTTTTCAAGTCTACTACCTCCGAGACACTATTCTAATGGTTCTTGTCCCTTTCTAGCCTTCCGGGCTATTCCCGGCCCCCTAAACCATTCTCGGACTTTCCGGAGTCACTCCTAGTGAAACCAAGTTAAAAATTGCATGGTAGTCACTAGTATAGGCACCCAAATCTTCTAAAGATACGTTGTTTGCCGACCTTAAAACTTTCCTAAGTGGCTGGAGCCACTAGTAGTGGCTTCAAGCCAATTTTGGCTTGCCGCCACTCTTAGTGGCGCCAGAAGGAATTTTTGCCTGGTGCCACTACAATAAGCGTCATGTCAATCCTCTCTCTATAAATACAGAGCCTCTTCCAGCATAAAAAAAAGTCCGCAAACTTAGTCTAAAGACTTTCCTCTTCGATACACAGAGCTCGTAGCCTCCCCAAACCCTAACCTTCATACATAAACCCTAACCTTCGCAACTCTAAAGTTTTCGAAGATCCAAGCAAGCTCTTGAAGATTAAGGTGAAGACCGAAGCAAAGCAAGAAGAACAAGGTGAATAAAGCAAAGCAAATTAAAGAAGACACATGGTAGGCTTCCTATTTACGTTTACGTAATTTCGCCCTTTCTTTTCTCTCTCCTAACCCACTTGGGTTTTCTTCTATTTTAATCCCCTATCTTCTCTCCCCCTTTCTTGCATACTTGAAATAAGGGACTTCCCGGTCCATGTATAGGATTGGGCTATTGAAAGTTACCATGTCGGGGGCTTTCTCTTAGTCTAACCGGAGACCACGTGGGTTCGGCCGCCTTGATTATGTGGTGAAGCCTTTAACCTTGTATGTTCACGACTCCAACTTGCATTGTGCATATCATGATCATGCAACTCTCCAAAATTAGTTTTTAAACTTGTTTTCAAAACTTGCATTAAAACCGGTTTCAAAACTTGTATTAAAGTTTTCTTCTTCAAAAATTATTTTCAAAATCACAATCCAAAGGTGATTTTAGCCGTTCTATGGTTAGGGTTGCTTTAGAAAAGTGTTACATTTAAAGTAACCATTATGGTCCATATTTTCAAATTATTGTTGTTTTCAAACCACAATCCTAGAATGGTTCTAATCTTCTTATGGTTAGAATCATTTTAGAAAAGTGTGATATTATTTAGAGGCTTGCAAAAATCCATATTCAAATCCCTTTCGAAAATCTCCTTTTAAATTTACTTTTCAAAACCTCTTTTTAAATCCTCTCCAAAATCTCTTTTTACATCTACTTTCTAAAAACTCTCTCCAATCTCCTTTCCAAAATTGCTTTCTAAAAAATTCCCTTCAAAAAACTTACTTTCCTAAAAACTTCTTTTTAAACTCCTTCCCAAAAAGCTATCTTCAAAATTCACTTTCTCTTTTCAAAAACTCTCTTTTCAAAAACTTACTTTCCAAAAATCTCTTTTTTTAGAGTCTAAGTTTTACCCTAAAGCCAATGATTAGGAAATCCTAATTTTCTTTCTTAAAACATGATTTTTAATCTTGCCTCAAACTTTAGGTTTCCAAATCCCGTTTTCTACATCAAAACCATATATTTCCAAAACCTATTTTCTACCCCAAAATCTAGGATTTCTCAAACTTCATTACTCTAATTCTATGTTAAATCCAATCTTCCCTTTAGAAAACCAAATCCAATCTCCTATTTAGGAAACTAGATCCAATCCTCCGTTTTTGGAAACAAAATCAAATCATCTCTTTTTAGAAACGAAATCCAATCTTTTGCCTTAGGAAATAGGAATCCCAATCTTTCCTAGTCCACACCTTTTCTACACCCAATCCTTCCCAATCCAAACCTTTCCTAATCCAATCATTGCTAATCTCATACCTTCCTAAACCTTAGGTTTCCAAAACTTAAACTTTTAAATCTTTCCTTAAAACTTTAAGCTTTTTAATCTTTCCTAATTCCATATATTTCCAAATTTCAACTTTTCAAATCTAAATCATCAAATCTTTCTCAAACTCATGCCTTTCCTAATTTCAAGTATTTCTAAAACTCAAACTTCGAATCTTTCTAAAATTCTAAACTTTCTAAATTTCAAAACTTTCTAAATTTGAAACTTTCCTATTTCAAAAACTTTATAAAATCAAACTCTTCCTATTTTAAAACTTTCCAATTTCGAAACCTTTCCTATTCTAGACTTTCTTAATTCGAAACCTTTCCTAAAATTAAACTTTTCAAAAAACGAAATTTTCCTATTTTGAAACTCTCCTAATTTGAACCTTTCCTAAATCCAATCTTTCTTAAATTCCAATTTTCCTAATTTTCCAAATCCAACATTCGAGTCAAGTCTTTCTTAATCTCAAGTCCTTCTTAAATCCTATCTTTCTTAAGTCTGGGTTTCTTAAATCTTAATCTTTTCAAAATAAGTCCAAATCCTTCTTCCTAATCCTATCTTTCCAAATCAAAGTCCAATCCTTTCAATTCTAAATTCCAATTTCTAATATTTTATTCAAGTTCCAAATAAATCTCTTTTCCAAATCAAACCTTCTATTTTCTATTGGACTCTTGTCTGAACTACGACTAACCTGATTCCTCAAAAAGGATATGTAGGCAACCCTTACGGGTGCGGTCATAACTTTCTTCAAATCTCCAAGTCCACAATCTTCTTCAAGTTGCCAATTCCATAATCTATTTCAAATTTTTTATTCTAAAAATCTATTTTCAATTTCTAAAACTCTTCTTTTAAAACTCAAATCTTCTTTTCAAATCCAATTTCAAATCAAGTCTTTTCAAATCACAAATTTCTTTTCTAAAGTCTATTTTTTAAAGTTAAACTCTTTTCTTGCACTTGCATATCATGCATCATTCTTTTAAATATTCTTTTCTAAAGGGATAGTATTGGACATTTATTAATTGAAGACTCTAATGGGTGAATCTAGGGTAAATAGACATGTAAGTACCGCAAGGGTGGGGTAGGGTGATGGCTTAGTGCGTCTTCTCTACACGTAACCAACTTCCGAACCTAGGATCACTATTTTCGAAAAACCAAATGGAGTTATTTTCAAAAAAGGGTTTAAATATTTTCTAAAGGTTGCCAAACAACCTGTTTTCTTAAAAAAACCCTCTCTTGAGGAGGTATTTTCAAAATCATTTTCAAAAACCTTAAGTGTAGTCTTTGGATTGTGCTTAGTTTTTAGGTGACCTAACTAACCATAATCAAGTTAGGTGGCAACTCCAAATGTTTTCCAAAAGCCCTTTATTCAAATCAATTTTCAATTCAAACCTAGTCGTAGTCATTCTTCTAGGAGGATGAGTTCTAATGAGAGTGTACAGTATTTTTTCCACTTATGTGTGTATTCCTCGAGTGCAAAAAATCTGGACGCGACACTTGAAAAGCAAAAATGTTCTCTTGACAAAGCTAGGATTGGGCATAATCCTTTAAAAAACAAATAGATTTCCAAAAATTAGTTTAATGAACCTTTCAGAAAAACTCAGATTAGATGCTATTATTGTCAAAAGAAAGGACACAAGGCTAATCAATGGTTTCTCATGAACAAATCATATGCTGCAAAAAAGACTTGGGTTCCAAGAGGACTATTGAAATCTAACCCCAAGGACCCAAGATGATTTGGGTACCAAAGATCAAAGTTTAAATTATTTTTTGCAAGTATGTTTTCAAGCTAAGTCGAGGAAGGACCACCGGTACTTAGACAGTGGATGCTCAAGACACATGACTAATGATGAATCTCAATTCACCTCTCTCCCACTAAAAGATGGAGGCTTAGTAACCTTTGGAGACAATAGCAAAGGCAAGATTGTTGGGATTGGAAGTATTTGTAAAGACTCTTCTAACTCCATTAAAAATATTTTGGTTGTTAAAAGTTTGAAATATAATCTCTTAAGCATTAGTCAGTTGTATGATAAAGGTTTTAAAGTGATTTTTGAATTATCTCATTGTGTGTTAGTAAACATTAATAATAAAAAAATCATATTGCATGGGCACAGACAAGGCAACATATACATTTTTAATTTATATGACTTATTTCTTGCAAAATCAAGTGTCTTGCAGCTATGAATAGTGATGATAACTGATTGTGACATAGGAGACTTGGTCATACAAGCATGAGTATTATTTCAAAAGTTTTCAAAAAAGATTTAGTAAATGGTCTTCCCAAACTAAATTTTGAGAAAATTAAAATTTGTGATGCTTATTAAAAAGGGAAACAAACAAAAGTTTCATTCAAATCTAAAAATGTGATTTTAACATCAAGGCCGCTATAACTATTACACATGGATTTATTTGGACCTACTCGTACACTTAGTATGGGAGGTAAACAATATGCTTTGGTTATTGTTAATGATTACTCAAGATTTACATGGACCTTATTTCTTGCTCATAAAGATGAGACTGTACTTGTTTTTATAAAATTTTACAAAACGGTTAAAAATAAAAAAGGATTTACTATCACTGCTATAAGGATTGACCATGGTGGAGAATTTGATTACAAATTTTTTGAAATATTTTGTGATGAAAATAATTTTTCTGCTCCTAGAACATTTCAACAAAATGGGGTTGTTGAGAGAAAGAATAGAACCTTGGAAGAAATTGCTAGAACCTTGCTTTGCGAAAACGGTTTATCAAAATATTTTTGGGCAGATGCTGTGAATGCAACCTCCTATGTTCTGAACAGAATTTTATTTAGAAAATTTTTAGAAAAGACTCCATAGGAGTTATGGAAAGGAAGAAAACCAAAGTTTCTTATTTTAAGGCATTCAGATTCAAATGTGTTGTTTTAAATAACAATAAGGATAATCTTGATAAGTTTGATGCCAAATTTGATGAAGGAATCTTTCTTGGTTACTCCACCCATAGTAAAACATATGGAGTGTTTAACAAAAGAATTTTAGTTATTGAAGAATCAATACATGTTATTTTTTATGAGGCTAACAATATGTCTAGAAAGGATGAGGATGATGATGTAGATGGTGTAGAACAAAGCACAAACAACCCTTCCATCAATCAAAGCTTAAAAGAAGCAACACAACAAGAAAAGGAAGTGCAAGGCAGCTCATCACAACAAGAAGCTAAAGATCAAGAATTACAAAATGAGTGGAAATTTGTCCACAACCATCCGCAAAATCAAATATTAGGTGATCCTTCTCAAAGGGTAAGAACAAGGTCATCCCTTAGAAATATATGTAACCACTTTGCATTTCTTTCACATTCAAAACCAAAATGTTTTCAAGAAGTAGAGAATGATGAATTTTGGATTTTGGCTATGCAAGATGAATTAAATCAATTTGAAAGAAATGAAGTTTAGAACCTAGTGCCTAGACCTCAAGATCATCCTGTTATTGGAACAAAATGGGTTTTCAGAAATAAAATGCATGAATCTAGAATTGTTGTAAAAAATAAAACTAGATTAGTAGCTCAAAGATATAGTCAAGAGGAATGTATTGATTTTAATGAAATATATGCACCAGTAGCTAGATTAGAAGCTATAAGAATATTGCTTGCATTTGCATGTTTTAAAAATTTCAAACTCTATCAAATGGATGTAAAAAGTACATTTTTAAATGGTTTCATTTCTGAAGAAATATATGTAGAACAGCCCCTTGGTTTTGAAAATCTCAAATTCTCAAATCATGTTTTTAAATTAACAAAGGCACTTTATGGTTTGAAGTAAGCACCAAGAGCGTGGTATGAAAGATTGAGTAACTTTTTGATTAACAATGGTTTTTCAAGAGGAAAAGTTTATATAACTCTCTTTATAAAAACAAAGGGTCATAATATGCTTGTTATGCAAATATATGTAGATGATATTGTTTTTAGTTCTACTATTGATAAGCTCTGCAAAGAGTTTGCAAAGTACATGCAGGGTGAGTTTGAAATGAGTATAATGGGAGAGCTAAAGGGCTCCAAATTATACAATCAAAGAAAGAAATTATTATAACTCAAACCAAATACATCAAAGATTTACTGAAAAGATTTGAAATGGAGAATTCAAAGCCCTTAGGCACACCCATGAACACATCAACCAAACTGGACAGTGATGAAGGAAGTAAATATGTTGATACTAAATTACTTAGAAGCATGATTGAATCTTTGTTGTACTTAACTGCTAGTAGACTTGACATCTTATTTAGTAAATGTATATGTGCAAGGTTTCAAGCTAATCCTAAGGAATCTCATATTATGGCTGCTGAAAAAAATCTTTAGATATATTAAATATACTCCAAATTTGAGTCTATGGTACCCCAAAGGTACATCTTTTGATCTTGTAGGATACTTAGATGCAGACTATGCAAGTAGCAAAGTTGATAGGAAAAGTACTAGTGGCTCTTGCTAATTCCTTGGAAATATGTTGGTTTCTTGATTTAGCAAGAAACAAAATTTTGTTGCATTATCCAGTGTAGAAGCTGAGTACATAGCAGCTGGAAGCTGCTGTGGTCAGGTTCTGTGGATCAAACATCAATTAAAAGATTTTGGACTTTCCTTTGATCAAATTCCTGTTAGGTGTGACAATATTAGTGCCATTAATCTGAGTAAGAATCCCATTCAGCATTCTTGCATTAAACATATTAAGATCAGACATCATTTCATTAAAGGTCATGTACATAGAGGTTATATCAAACTGGATTTTGTTAAAACTGAGCATCAATTGGTTGACATTTTTACTAAACCTCTTGGTGAAGATAGATTTTGCATGATTCGAAGAGAATTGGGCATATATAATCCTGTGAATTAATTATTCTTTGCGTTATTTGCATGTTTAAATGTTTGTATAAATGATATGTATATGCCTGCTTTTATGATTGCTTAAATTGCATATTAGTTAGAGACACAGATTTGCTTTACATGTCTATAGAAGTATCAACACCTTTGATAAGAATCGACACCTGCTGAGTTTAATTTGGGCATAATGGTCTCTGGAATGTAAGGTGTTGACACCATATGCTTCATGTGTCAACACCCGTTGGAAATTAAGAAGGGGATACAATTTTCTTTTGGCCCAAGGTGTCAACTTCTATAAAGAGTGTCAACACCCCATTGCATATACATACATATTACATATCTGCGTATATATAGCCCTCAAGCCTTAAAGTGTTAACCTAACACTCTTCTTTCACTTTCAAAAAACCTTCACTCTGAAATTTTTTCTTCAAAATCATTTGAATCACTCCCATTAACCATTTAAATCTCTCATTCCCTCTCAATCTTCCATAACCGTTTCACAATGACTCCCAAAATCGCTGATATAACGAAGAAGAAGAAAGACACTTCTTCAAGGAAATCCATGGAGTCTACACTAGTAAAGAAGGGAAACAAGAAAGGAAAGGATATTATAGAGTCCTCAAAGATTTCAGAGAAGAGAAAGAACACTGATGAATCCCCAAAGGTTTCAAAAAAGAGAAAAGGGAAAGAAGTCCCTGCAGAAGATGATGATCGACTAGAAGGAGACGTATGGTTTGAAAAGAAATCCCTTAAGGTAAAATTCAAAACTGATATGTTCTCTAGAATAATTCTTATGGAAAGATGGATAAACTATGAGGTTATTACCAAGTATAATTTTCCTTTTGATGAGAAGTTCACTACTCTTAGTTCGAAATCCATGACTTGTATAAAAGAGATACCTACCCTATTCTTATCAGGTAGTTTTATGCTAATTTAGAATTAGTGCAATCCTTTTCTGCTATTAGCAATTATGTAAAAGGAGTCAAAATAACTCTCACAAAAGAAGTTGTATGTAAAATCCTGAGTATATCAGTGGGAGGAAAAGGTAATATGTCACGGGAGAAAATGATAGAAGCTTTGAAACTAATCTTAAACACACAAACTGTGGACGAATTCTTTCAACCTAAGACAACTCATCTCTCTCTTGAGTTGAGACTGATTCATCATTTTGTCTCTAATATTTTTGTGCCTAAGAAAGGAAAATTTGAGAATGTATTTGATAAGGAGGTTTTATTCTTATGGGGTTATCTGAAAAATTTCAAAATTGACTCAGCATTTCATATCCTCTATCACATGAATGACATTGTGATCACTAAGAGAGCATGCTTGTCATATGAAATGTTTCTGATATTGGTATTCAAACACTTCAAAGTGAATCTGGAAGGTGAAGCTGTGAGAAAGAATAAGGTTGAGTTTGAAGAATATAATGAGGTAACATTTAAAAGGATACGTTATACCCTAGACCCATAGACCAAAACCTGGATTCAAAAGAAAAAGAAAGAATCTAATATTGACTAGATTAAAGGGGAGGGGACTTCAAATAGGGCTGGACCTTCTAGAATTTCTACAACTGCAAGGCAATTACATCAAATGATTCCTAGCATTGGATAGAGGCAGTATGATGTGTTGATGAATATGATGAAAGAAATAAGGCAGTATCAAGAAGAGATGCTTACAAAAATCAGCACAAAGGTGAATAATGGAGCATTTAGATCGTGAGCTCAGAGAATAAAGTTTTGGCTCTGCAAAAATCTGTAGTGAAAGAGGGAAAGAAAATAAAATATGATATTCAAGATTATATAGAGGTCATCACTGAGCATATTGGAAAGCGCATTACTTTGATCATTGGAGAGCAATATAAACCTCTTTACCCAATAGCAGCAGCAGAAATAGAGAACTCCTCTGATAACATGAGTGGATCTTTCAAGGATGGCAACACTCCATCACAGTCTTCCTAGCCTCCACTAAAAACATCTGATAACCCTGTAAATTCAGAGTAGCAAGCAAATCCTCCTATTGAAAACCAACCTGCAACCCCTCCTATCAAGAAATATTCTTTAAGACCTAGACTTCCTACTTCTCCATTCTCAAACACCCCTGAAGATCCAGTGGATATCACTCAGTCTTCTTCACCAAAATCTACATAAGCATCATTTTGCATTTGCATACTTTTGAACTTACTCTACATTTATGGATGGGTTGTCATCCATTAAGACAATATTTGGTTATGTAATCTACTGAATGACGGTTCCTTGTTATGGATATTTTTATGGATGCCAATCTATATAAATCTTATGCAAGTTTTACTATCTTGATTTTGATGATTTGATGCATTTATTGGTTTGCTACCTAACAATAGTTATTTCTAAATGATAACATTTTTTGCTATTACACCTATCTTTAAACTCAATATATATCTTTTTGATGGATTGACAAAAAGGGAAAGAACTATAGCAAGGGGGAGAGTATTGATTACATTAGAAAGGGGGAGAAAACTCAAAATTGTTGAATGGTTACTCGAAAGAATTGAATGATATTGCTTATTGAGAACCCACTATTGTTGCACACTGTTGACTTGTTGAGTTACCTTTGGATTAAAAGGGAGTAACTATTTCGATATGGTACTTATATGTTTTAAGGTTTAATCATCATCAAAAAGAGGGAGATTGTTGACTCTATGCCTTGATTTTAATGATAACAAACTATTATGTTGTTTTTCTAATGAATTTACTTTACGTGTAGAAAGTATTTATTAATTCTATTCACACTTTGCTTAAAAATTATTATAATGAAGGATGTGATTAGAAGATGGATTTGGAAGCTTGATGAATGAATTTGGAATAATTTAGAAGATTGGTTGGTTAACCTTATAAGAAGATTATTTAATAATCTCATTTTCGCAGAAATTGAAGGTGATCAAGTTAATCAACAATCATTGAAGAAAGAAGACAAGCTTTGAAGGTACATCATGGTAGATTGAAGAACTTGAAGATGGATAGAAGATACTTACAAAGAAATTAATGGATCAACTTTATTTCGAAAAGATTGAAGGTGCTCTACATATTCAAGTTTATTTGAAGAAGGAGTTTTAAAGACTTGATGATTTAAAGGCCTTAGTGGATCAATTGAAGAAGCTACTAAAGTGACTAAAGCAATTTTCATCAAGAAACAGAGGTGCTAACACCTCTTATAGAAGCTGACACCTTCTGGACGTCTAACCTTGAAGAACTGAACTTGAAAGTAGCAAGTGTTAACACCCTATATGATAGTCGACACCTATGGTTCCAGAGAGCTCGGGTAAGAAAAATGAAGCAGCAAATGTTGACACCCTATATGAGAGTCGACACTTATGGTTTTAGAGAGCTCGGGTAAGAAAACTGAAACAACAAGTGTCGACACCCAATACAAGAGTCGATACTTGAATGACAAAGAGAAGAGAACTGAATAAGCAAGTATCGACACCCAATATGAGAGTCGACATCTGAAGGAAATCTGGGCAGTAACGGTAATATTTTTAAACATTCTATAGCACTTATTTCACATTAAATGTTCTCCCAGCTACCTCCAACGATTGGATATGTTACAAAACTATAAATACAAAGTCTCTAAAGCATTTAAGAAAGTAGATGCAAGATCATAAAGGATATACATCAGATTTGCCAACATTCTCTGTTCTTCACTGCCATATTCTTCCATTCCTTTGCTGTAAGGTTATTGATTGAGCTGTAACTTACAAATTTACTCTTTATGAGAGTACTCATTGTATTAAACTCCTTTTTTATTGTTGAGTTGGGTTGTAACCTGTAAGTTTTGAGTGATTCTTGGACAAAAACACTTGGAATTTAAGAGTTTTGAGTAAACTCTTTTAAAAAGTGGGCTGACACTTGAAGAAACAACAATTGTGTAAAAGATAAGTCTTTGCATAGCGGAGGATCCCCTCGAAGGAATCAAGGAAGAGAGGACGTAAGCAAATGATCGTTGAACCTCTGTAAAAATCTCGGTGTCCTCTTTGCTCTGTTTTACTTTTTGCACTGCTTTATCTTAATTACATCATAATAATATCTTGCTTGCATTCTTATACTACATAAGATCACTGTTCTATTAATTTTATATAATTTGCATATTGATTTAAATTGTCTATAACTTTGTAAAACCCAATTCACCCTCCCCCCCTTTTGGGTAAATTTTTTGGGCCAACACCACCAACCTTGACAATCGGTGGTCAGCAGTAAGAATGGAATAAACCTTCCATCAACGACTTTGGAGGCTGGCTTCTTGAAGGTGCAGTGGTGGCTTCCATCTTTAACGTTTCTGCAGCATGGTGGTTGGCTTTGGTATGAACCCATCTCAGCAATTCTCCCCCTTGCATTGTAGATGCTTCGTTTGAACTGTCACTGTTCACTATTCGGACGGCTAGCAACCTTGCAGCTTGATTTTGACCATCTTAAAGATTAATTTAGCCGATGCACATTAGAGAAAAAGTTGTAGCTCTTGAAGTCTTCTTTCTAATAACTAAAAATCAATTCAATTGAATATCGGAATAAAAAGTTATGGCCATAATACCGAGACTGTTTGGACTTTTCATCATCGGTTTATTCGTTTTGAACTCGCTTTGATCATTTTTTGCTTCTATTTGCCTTTATTAGCTCCTATAACCTACAAAACACACACAAAACAAAATAAAACATATATCTTACTAAAATAAGGAAATTAACGCTAATCTAAGTCTAACAAAGTATGAATTAAAGACTTATGATTATAATTTTATGGTGTAATCACTCAGCCATGGAAATACCAGTATTCAACTTGAGGTTTATAACTCATCTCATCAAAAGGGTTTTATTCCGCAGATTCTTTAACTGGTACATACTCTCCAATTTCTTCCAAAAAACATATGCATCCATTTCTTGTGCTACATGATGGAACACACTATGATCAATCCACTGCCGAATTTGAGCAATGGTCTTTTTGTTCATCTTAAGCCATTCATCATCATTTATCATCTTTGGTTTAGAGCCCTTATGATCTGGAGGCTCTGAAAATTTTTTAGATTTAAGATATCCTCCATTCTTGGTCTCCACATCGAATAATTAGTAGCTGTTAGTTTGATCGTAGCTTCTACCATTGAGTTCTCCATCAATTTACTCTTCAATTGCCTTGTACAGTACTATAATAGTAGAACTTTTCAAAATCAAGTGCACGGTTGTGTCCGGAACAGCAAAAAACCTTTAAAAGGGTTTAACTGAAAAATTTTAAATTTCAGGGGCCAAACTGTAATGTCTAAAAATTCTGAGGTTGAACTATAATTTCTAGAAAGTTCTGGGGCCGAACTATAATTTTTAGAACATTCTGGGTAATTTTTAGAAAGTTCTAATGATGTGGCAACTGCTACTGACTAAGTGATGACGTGGCAATTGACTGGGCGCCGACGTCAATACTGATGCAGTGATGAAGTCAGCGATGATGTCATTGCTGATGTAGTGATGATGTCAGCTCTTCTTCTCCGGCGCCGGTAACGTCGCCAGCATTGACTCGCAAAAGAAAAACTTTGACTAGCTCGTATGGGTTTGTTTTAACTTTGTTTTCGACACGGTTTGCGATGTTAGACTTGTATCGTTAAGGCGAATACACTAGTGTAATTAAAACACAATTTCAAGCAATATAATTTTTGGGTAATGAGCAAAAACTGCTCTGTTTGTACTCCGATGACTCTAACCTGGCTCTGATACCTCTTGTTGTGCTAGAAATAAAATAAACACCCACAAAACAATGACTTGGAGAACAAAATTTTGCTGTTCATAGAAAGAAATTTACAGTGGAGGAGGAGGAGGTTCTGGACACTCACTTTACTATACTCTACTCTATTACAACTCTAAAAAAAACTCTCTTCAACTTGCTAGCTTTATCTGCCTTTCTCCCTCAACTCAACCCTCTATTTATAGGGGAAGAGGAGCACTGATTGTCAAGAATTGGCAGCCACCAACCATGAAAATCGGTGGTCCATAGTAGGAATAGAAGAAACCTTCCATCGATGACTTCGGCGGCTAGCTTCTCGAAGGTGTGGCGGTGGCTTCCTTCATTAACGTTTTTGTAGCATGGTGGTTGGCTTTGCTATGAACCCATCTCCGCACATGAGAGGCAGAAGCAAGAATACTAAATTAAACACTTTTTAGGAATCCCCCAATCTGAGGTATCCAAACTAAGAATGGTTAGACAGAGCGAGGAGGGTATTGGCTAGATAACCTCATTACAACACAAGAAGCTTAAGTAGCTTAGAAAGTTATCTTACCAAAGTGAACCAAGTACCTTGTAGTACAAGAATGGACTATATATACATACAAACATAGAGAGAGAGAGCGAGAGAGAGAGAGAGAGAGGATTCATGGGGCGACATTGTTTCATACTTGTTAATGAATGCTTGTCCTATCTTTTTCTCTATATATATAATGGAATTAGCTACTTTTTTGAGTCATTTCCATTATCCATAAATTCCAAATTCATACGCATTAGGGGTTTTCTATGGATCATATTAGAGAATTATATATGGTTGGGTGGTTCTCTCTCTCTCTCTCTCAGCGCATCGAGCCTCCGTTTCCAGTTCATCACCTAGTCATCGTTTTTGTTCTTTTTGTGAAATAAAACAAGATTGTCCATAAAGCACATGAAAACGTAATACCCTTCAATCTGATGGGACTTTGAAAGATTGTCCTTTTGCATGACTGCCAAATCATATATATATATATACTAGCGGTTCGGGCCAACCACATTCTTCGATAAATACATACAAAATCAGAAAATAACAAAATATTTGTATGACCAACATTGGACCAAAAATTAAAAATGCAAAAAACAAAGCAATAAATATACATAATGTAAATCAATGAACCACTCCCTAGCAAACACACCATCGTCCTCGTCAATCGATTAAACTAACCTCCATTTTGTGCCGTCGCTACCGTTAACCTCATCCCTGTAATCTACAT
The DNA here is from genome assembly GCA_033060915.1 of Euryodendron excelsum. NCBI lineage: Eukaryota > Viridiplantae > Streptophyta > Magnoliopsida > Ericales > Pentaphylacaceae > Euryodendron > Euryodendron excelsum. The sequence continues at coordinate 20,248,685 of CM065381.1, read as the reverse complement.
GTTATTGCTAAACAGTGAAACAATTGTAATTTTAATTAAAAAACATAGACACAATCATAATTTCAATCTTTATATATGAGCACCCACAAAATGACCAAATAATCACAACCTGACTTCACAACTTCCACCAATCTCACCCTCCAATTGTCAGCCATCATCACCAAACAAAGTATTGTCTTCCACTAATATTGTTTACACTAATAGTCCTACCATCGAAGTAGGTCTTTCGACAACAAATTTTCTTCTATCTACTAAAACTTTAATTTCTTTGATTACATTATTCAATAATAGTGGTAATAATAAAATAAAAACACAGACAAATGGGAATTGCTTTGGAGTTACCTTCCAACTCATTGAACAATCTGCATGAGAAAGAGAATAGTATTCATAAGCATTATGCATATGACATGACTGCACAATTTTTAATATGTACGTGAACTTGTACCTCAAATTTGTGATCTATACACTTATTCCATAAGCATTTTTATGGTCTTTATAGATCCTTGCATATGGGCGACTTTGTCATGTCTTTTATATGACTGTCAACAAAGAGAGTTAATTACGCTAACGTTAAAAGAGAGTATATAGAGAATTTTGAAAGAATTTATTAGAATGGATTCTACTTACATTTGGAAGTGTATGGTTCTTTTGATAATCTTTACATATCAACTGATTCATTCGCTCTGAGGTAACTACTATGTGTGCATGAGGCAAGTTGTTTTTTTTAACTTAACAACATCTACTTGTATACCCTTTATGGTGGACAATTTTTGCTTTAATTCATCTAAATTTGCTTCGAAAACTTCTTCAACCGCCTTTTGTGTATCTTCCAGTGATTCACCTTCTTTGACTTCATCTTCATTTTTTTCTCGTTCGACATTACAACTCATTGTTATGAATGTATCTTGTTGCGTACTATTTTGAAAAATTGATAACATATCGCGAAGGAATTTGAAGTACCCCCTTTTTGTATCATGTGGATTCATTTTCTGTAAACAAAAGCAAATCAAACATTAGGCCCAATTTGCTATAAAATTCAAATAACAATGGAAAAGAAAATAAGAAAACTAAAAATTTGATATTAATTAACTCATACAATAGAAATAGGGAATTAGTGTAAACTTAAACATTGCCTAAAGCTAGTAAGGGGTTTGCTAGCAATCTACATTGAGAGGTTGAGGTTCTCGAATAAATGATGCCTAAAAAAAACCTCTCCAATCCCAACAGTCACTAGCAACTACACATAAAAAGAAATAATAATTGAAATGTATGAAACACAAATGACCCATCTGTGGGATACTTGTAAACAATTTGGAAAGCGTGCAGGTTTTATTTTTCTTAGCCTTATAATGACATGTAAATAATTAAAGGGATTAATAATGTAGGTTGGAATTTTTTTATTTATTAGTGTTGTACTTAGGTTATATTTCTAATTTTTTGTACTTGAAAAACCAAATCAATGCAATTTAGACTCTACGAGACATCCAACAAAACGTAAACCGAGAAACATCAAGAGAATTAGGGTTATATCCCAGCAAGCTTAATATTATAGCACTCAATAAACCAATCAAACAACATGGTCATAGGTTCTTAGTTTTAAACACTCTGCAAAATTACATCATCCAGAACATGTACTCTTCATTAATACCCCAAGCTCTCTCATACCAAAAACTTAATGTTGGTGAATATGTCACGAACCTGAAACCAAAAACATAAAAAATTGTTTTCTTTTTGCTTCTTTTTTTATAGTTTATCAACTAGAGTTTACTACAAAAATGATTTAATAAAATATTAGAAAACTAGAAAGAAAAAAAAAAGGTCACACATCTCATTAAAGTGCGTACTTTGTTTCATGTCTTAGAGGATTGTTCAATGAGTGTCATTCACAATCATAGGTTGTGTTTACTCAATTTTTTTGCCTCTAGTAAGTATTCTAGTCTTCTAGATAAAAGACATATTCACTAAGGGAAAAGAAATAACAATTAATAAAGGAAGAACTATAAATTCAAGATGACACACCAAGAGGAACGTCCTTAATTGGGAGTTATTAAATTATCCAAGGCATTTACATCGAAAGAACCAGTGGTCATCATACAATCTTGCAAAAAATTGCTCATTGCTCACTTATTCAAAATTTCACACTATACCATAACAACACAGCGAAAGCTTAGGAATAAATGCCACATGATAACATAGCTACATAAAGCTGTGCATAATACAAAAGAAACTCATTCAAAAGCTAATACCATCAAATCTAGAGGATACCGGTGAATCCTGCTAAACTCCTTTTACATAATAATTGACACCAACATATATATTTCTTTTCAAATTAGAGAAGGAACAATCATGTACGATAAATAAATGAAATAGGCTTAAGAGTGTACCTTCTTTTAGTGACCTTTGATAGCTCTTGTTATTCTTCTCGTTACCACAAAACCCCCTTTCCTTTCTCCTTCCGGCAATTGGCTATGATCTGTAACGGTGTTAAATCTTGATGTAGATCTTGGCAGATGCAAGAATAAGTAGTGGTAACATATCTCACAAGGCATAGAAAATTTAAATTGCAGAAATTGAAGCAGCCAAAAATTCAAGAAAGAGTTTAAATGCAAGAAATGTTAACCATGGTTAAACACATAAGATTTCAATACTCCATTTCATGTTATACGATAATACTCTAGTTTTGAATTCAAAAAAGAAATACAAAACTAATCAAAATAATTTCATGGCGTAGTAACAGTGTATAACTTGAACAAAGAACAAGATAATGAGTTCATTTAGGGTTTATGAAACTTACATGCTTAATAGGTAATCTTTCTATTAAGGGGTCGTATGCGGCAACTTTGACATATATGCATATATATATATATATATATACAGATCAAGGGGAAGAGGCGGTTTTGCTAGTTGACAAACAATTGGGTAGGATATAAAAGAGAACGATTGGCTGGCTATGCTATGGCGCAAGATATTCGGTGAACCTTGAAGGCGGTAGCCGTATTTTATGCGGTAATCAGACATTGTGTAAGGTGGTAGCTGCATTCTTTAAGGCAACTGAAAACTATGTAATACCTTTTGCAAGCACTCCATTTTTTCCCGCTCGGCAATCTCCAGCCCAACCGGATGTAGTCTTCAAACACCACACCACGTGCAAGCTCAAGATGAAACTTTCAATCTCTAATCCAGTCAACTGGTCGCTTCTAGGGCCCACAAGGGCCCGCTGGAGCCATAAGCACCATCATTCCAGGCAGCTTTCTGGACCGGACGGTCCCAAAAACCAACGTCATCTAAGTAGCTTCCCGGGATCGGGCGATCTCGGGGACCAACACCTCATCAAATTCTAGACGATTCACTTTTGGCGTCTACTAGCCCGCCAACGTAGAATGTCCATCATTTGGTAGTTCTCCGAGACCGAGCGTTCTCAGAGACCAACACCACCCTTCCAGGTAGCTTTCTGGGACCAAGCATTCTTAGGAACCAACACCACCCTTATAGGTAGTTCTCTAAGACCGGGTGTTCTTAGAGACCAACACCGCACATGTAGTTTTTCGAGATCGGGCGGTCTCGGGAACCAACACCTAGGTCAACACCGGCGCTTGCTAGCCCGACTCGGTGAAAAATGACCAAACCTACCCTTTGGGCCTCCAAGCACGTTTTGGGAAAGTTTAAAATCCCTCAAAATGGTAAGTCCATCCTTCCAAAATGTTGTTAAACCATTAGGCATCCCCTGCACGCCATTTAATCTGAATCTGGTCTTATTCTGGCCCACTCCAGCCAAAATGATTATTTTGCCCCTGAACACCTCAACACTGCGCAAACCCTGTTGAACGGTAAAAGACTCTCTCAAAACCATCTCTGAACAACCCTACACACTTAACACAACACACCAAACCGTTCCTAACCATTTCCAGCCAATCCTGGTCAAAATGACTATTTTGCCCCAGGAAGCCCAAATATGCCCCCGACACAGCACCGGCCTTGGGATTTCGAGCAAAGGGTCTCACCATACACCCTTGTTTAACCCGAGGAGGACTCTGCGACACTAAACTCACATAACTCGATAAAAGTTCCTTGGAGCGTCTCGCAGACGCCCCGCTTAAATTGTCTTTTCTCCTGATTCCCCGGTTATAACGCACCGTCAACTGACTTGAGAAATGCGTAAATCAGGGAATTATCGAAAGCTTGTTCATATATCTTTCTATCGATACGGCTTGATTGGATAGATTGCTTCCCGAAGCTCTCCATCGTACGGCGTGAAAACTACAACTTTCAGTGATCTCTGGAGCGTCTCGCAGACGCTCCACCAAGGTTGACTTTTTCCCTGATTCCCTGATCAAAATGCACTGTCAAACGACTTGAGAAATGCGTAAATCTGGGAATTCTCGAAAGTATTTCCAAGGTACCTTCCATCGGTACGGTCCGATATAAGCGGTCGCTTCCCAAACGCCTCGATCACACCACACGAATACAGTCACTTTCGAACACCCTCGAGAGCGAATCACAGACGCTTCGCAAAAGTGTCTTTTTATGCACACTTCCCGAGACGATATCCCATGCTTCCAAACACAATTCAACTTTTCCAAAAACATGAAAGTTCACGAGAAACCTCAAGAGAACACTATAAGTCCAACCAATTCTCTCGAAAACTTTCCGGTTGACCCAATTATCGAGGCAAAGTTTGGACGAACCTTTCCGGTGATAGAGCGTATGCTACATGTGCCCAAATTTTGATCAGATCGACCAAATTTCGATCAACAGTCGAGATTGAATCAGTACAATGGGTGCCACGTGGCGTTCTGCCAGTGGAATAGTACCCGCGCATGTCCTATATGCGCCAGTGTCAGAAATTTTTGCCTATAAATAGAGGCCTCCCCCTTTGCATATTCCAGGTCTAAAATTGATGGGAAGCCCAGTTGAAATCACTCGAGAACCTCGAATCCTTACATATATTCCACCCCTCCAACACTTAGGCTAGATTCTACCCCTCTCAAGCCCATACACTTCACCCACAATGCCTTATACACCATTACACACTCCATTCCAGCCCCTCAAGCCTTCTTGAAGTCATTCAAGCTTCAATCCATACATCCATTGAAGACTACAAGTGTGTTGAAGGCAAAAGGTGGTATTCCTTTTACATTTATGTTTTCCCCCACTCTTCTCTTCCCCCTCCTAGCCTACTTAGGCTATTCTCTATTTTAATCCTCATCTTCAACCCCCCTTTCTTGCATGCTTGAGCCAAGAGGGCTCTTAGATCATGCCTAGAGGAAAGCAAGTGAGAGCCACCGTGTAGGGGGATGTCTCACTAGCCTACTTTGAGATGGTATGGCCTAAGAGCCCTTTGTTTATGTGGTGTAGCCTAAAAGCCTTGTATGTAATCATGACCCCTTGCATATCACTATTTTGATCATGTTTTGCATGCTTGGCTTCATTTTATGCTTATTGTTAGGCTCTACAATGCTTACATTGTTCTTATTTTCATACCATCTCCAAGCTCTATATTTCTTTCAAAAATTGCTTCAAGAGTTGGTCCTTTGAAGTGTAGGATGGGATTTTAAAAATTATGCCTTAGAAGACCTCCTACTAACCCCCTAACTCTCATTTTGGTGTCATGACATTTTGATTTGCATAAGGGTTCCTTTCTAATTCTCTAATTTTCAAGATTTCCATTCTTTTAAGTGTAGTGGTTGGAATGGCCCCATGGAACCCTCCCTTGAGTGGTCTCCCTTTTGTTTGGCCATATGAACCCTCTCTTGATGGAATGGTTCCCTTAAAAAATAGTTTTCAAAATCCTTCTCCAAAGATGATTTTCAAAAATGCATTATCTCCATCTTACATTAAAAATGGTGCCTTAAAAGGTTGTCATCACCATATTGATTTTTGGACCCTTTATACTCTTGTCAAAATTATGATTATAATGGCCATGAGGAAACCTTCCTTGGAATAGTCTCCAAACACCAACCATATAAACCATATTCTTGGCTAGAGTCAAAATTTTCATGGAAATGATCTTCAAAAAGGTTGTCCACCAAAGTCCATTGCATAACATGTTTTGTTTTTCAAAGCTCTTTCCAAAAGTGCATTAAACCAACTTTCAAGACCATTTTTCAATCCAACCCTAGGTTAACTTGACCCTAGTTGTCCAACCCTAGGTTAACTCAACCCTAGTTATCCAACCCTAGGTTAACTTAACCCTAGTTCACTAACCTTAGGATAACCTAACCCAAGTTAGTTAACCCTAGGTCATCTTAACCTTAGGATAACCTAACCCAAGTTAGTTAACCATAGGTCATCTTAACCTTAGGTTAACCTAACCCAAGTTAGTTAACCATAGGTCATCTTAACCTTAGGATAACTTAACCCAAGTTAGTTAACCATAGGTCATCTTAACCTTAGGTTAACCTAACCCAAGTTAGTTAACCTTAGGTCACCCCTAACCCTAGGCCAACCCAACCTAGGTTAGTACACTTTAAGGTTCCAACTCTTGAACCCTTTTTTAAATGATCATTCAATTTTCAAACTATTCTCATAACCTATTTTTCCAAAACCCCCTATTCTCATTATTTCAAAAACCAACTCCATAAACTCTTCAAATGTTCTTACACTCCATCTTCAAGACACTTCCAAAAATGCTTTCAAAAGGTCACAAATCTAAGGTGTCCCTAGCCCCCTCATGGTTAGAGATTCTAAGGGAAAGTGATAAATCAAGAACAACCTCTAAGATTGTCTATATTAGGATTCCAAACCCTTAGCTATTTCCAAAAACTACTTTCAAAAACTAATTCATCAAAGCATTCCTCCAAGGCTTTCAAAACAAGACTCCAAAAACACTTTCAAGTTCTTTTTATTCATGCCAAAGCATTTTTCCAAAACTACCTTAAGTTGATCCAAAAACGTTTTGAAAACATTCCACCATCCAATTTCAAGTCAAAACTTCAAAGACCACAAAGAGTCTTCAACTTCCAAGATCACAAAGTGTTCTCAACTTCCAAAGACCACAAAGAGTCTTCAACTTCCAAAGACCTCAAAGTGTCTTAAACTTTTCCAAAAACCCCAATGTGTCTTCAAACCTTCCAAAGGCCCTAATGCGCCTATTTTCCATCGGGCTCTTGCCCGAACTACGAATGACCTGATTCTCGCCTAATGAGATACGTAAGCAACCTAAAATGGTGCGATCATAACTTTTATTCCAACTCCAATCCCTTTTTCAAAAATTCTAATCAATTCAAAGTTCCTATTCCAAACTCTTTCAAAACCCTTACATCATGAATCATCCATCCAAAAAGTGATGACTAAACCCTGTTTTCAAAATTCTAAAGTGTATATTAAGTGGACAATGGTAACCAGTTATTTTAGTGAGTGAACAAAGGGTGATTAGACATGTAGGTACTGAAAGGGCGGGGTAGGGTGATGATCTTAAGATATCTTCTCTACACGTAACCAACCCCCGAACCATAGATTTCTGTTTTCAAATGACCAAAATGGAGTTATTTTCCAAAAGGACTTAAATCTTTCCAAAGGTTGCCAAACAACCTATTTCCTTAAAAACCCTCTCTTGAGGGAGTTTTCAAAACCTTTTCCAAAAAAATCCTAAGTTTAATCTTCGGATTAATACTAGGTTTTAGGTACCCTAACTCACTTTAATCAAGTTAGGTGGTAACTCCTATTTTTCTGAAAAGCCCTTAGTCAAACCAATTTTTAAACCTAGTCGCACTTGTCTTCTATGAGGACGAGTTTTAGTGACAGAGTTTCGTACTTTAGGGTCTCTGAGCCAAAAGGACCTTGGACACCTCAAAAATCGGGGCGTGACACCTTTCGGATACAGAAATCATATGAGACGGTCACCGTCTTAACTCTTTAGGACCACTGGAAACTGTTTGGTACAAATCAGATAAGTATAAGATGGTATCAGATATGAGAAAGCTTAATGAAATAAGCAATTGATGCGATTGGCCAATTTTCCAACAGCTGAATGGAAGGAGACAAGGGCCTACGAAGAGGAAAAAAGCAAAAGACGATGACCAAAAGCTACTCGTTTAAGGAGGCAAGGTTTGACAAAGGAAAAAAATAGAAGGCGGTGTTCCAGAAGGATTGTAGCGGAGGCTGTATCCGCATTCTTTCAAAAGCGACCGCCGCGTTCTTAGGCTGTAAGGGCTAATGAAGGGAAGGACCTAGACGTCATCTGCAGCTTCACCTAATTTGATTGGTTAAAAGAGAACGCAGTGGCCGCCTGTATTACTGTGGTAGTAATGCGACGAGGGAAAACCACAAGTTGCCTGATTGATTATTGCAGAAAACGTCTAATGTCCATAGCGGTTGCTTGATCGATTGTCGCAAAGTCGAGCCTTGTCACAAAGTCAAGCCAATCTCTTTCTTTCTTTAGCGGCGAAGGGATTTGGTGTTATTTGAAGTACTACGATTTTTGGGTTACAGACAGAACGGCTACAAGGTGTGATCTGATTTGATGGGTTGGGTGGTTACACCAATCTGATTGGTGATTTGGAAGGTTGGCAAAGTCAAGCCAATCCCTTTCTTTCCTTGGTGGTGGAGGGATTTGATGCTATTTGAAGTACTGCTCAAAGGTTTTTGGGTTACAAACAGAACGACTATAACATGTGATCTGATTTGATGGGTTCGGTGGCTACAGCAATCTGATTGGTGGTTTGAAAGGTCCGACGAAAATGTAATTAAATAAGTAGATGATGGATGAAGAAGACATTTCAGGCCAATTATATAGGAGAAAAGAAGCAGGACATTCCGGCTTTTATTATAGTAGGTAGATATATATAAAAGTTATGTTTACCTTATATTTTATCTCTCTCTTAAATATTGCATACATGACTTTTTAAATTCTCTTATATTTTTTAAATGTCATGTTACAAGGGTAATGAATATGCTTATCAATTATTTTATACGTAAAGATGTGTATGAGTTGTGATTAGTAACTTTTTAGATACTTGTTTAATTATACTAATCTGATTAAGTTCCATATTTTGTTACAGAAGTCCTATTTTGAAAATAATTATGTTAATATACCAATAAAAACTCTTTTTGATTAATAAAATTCTTAAATGACCCACAAAATTTTATTGTGAACTAACAAAGTTTTCAATTTAAGTATGAAGTCTTAACCAATAAAGTTTCTTATTTAAAGATAAAATCTTAACCAATTAAGTTCCTACAAATTATCTCCTGCACAATTTCTCAACTGATCATCTCAAACAATAGTTTATTATTAAACAATGATATACACCACTATATATAAATACTAAACATATATATATATATAGGAAATAATTTATATAATTTAAATTAATATAATTAGTTAGACGCAAAATAATACTTTTTAATTATGATTCAACTATGCAGATAAATATCTTAAAATAGCCGAATCAAACTCTATATTTTATATGATATGTTTCTCAATTCAAAGCATCGGGTAGTCATTCCATAAGCGAGATGTGATCACTTTCCGTGCATTGCACGGGTTAACACCTAATATATATGTATATTTATAGAGTTTAATTTTGATGCACTGACAGTGTAGAATTTGTTTAAAAAAGCGGACACTGGACACTAGAATGCGACATGTGTCCATAAGCCTTACTTGTTTATATTGTACTTAAATTCTAAAAGACACATGTCATATTCTGGTGTCTTACTTGTATAAAAAAAATTATACACTGTTAGTGCATCAAAACTAAACTCATATTTATATATGTTTTTAATTAGTTAATTATTTTTTTTTTATTTAGATTCATGCTTAATCTTCATATGCAACTAACTTTTGTTTGTTTTATCTGCTTTTAGCAGAAGCCTTTTTCAGCCTGTTGGAAGGATAAAATTTTAGTACAACGAATTCACCAACTAATAAAACTTCACCAAAAAAAGTAGTTACAATCCTTTTTTTTTTTTTTCTTTCTTCGTACAGCTTGATACAAAATGAAAAAGTGTTCAGAGTAAAATTGACTCTCATTAACTCTTTCTTATTTGATATTGTGAGATCGCTTAGCATTGCATTTAACTTAAATGTATACTTAGTAGTGCACAGTTTTTTAATTAAGGAGTTTATTAGCATATTTTAATGAGAGTATGTTATACGAGGATTGATTTATTTTAAGCGTGATTAATTATCTTAATTCATAATTAATTAGCTTAATTAATATCCATACTTAACTTAACGTTAATGATGATTAATTATTATAAGTGTGTTTAATTAAGCTAATGATGTGAATTAGTGGTGTGTAGTGAAGTAAGAAGGTGTTAGGTGTGCTTATGTGTGAAAGACACCAAGGTGTGTACAGAAGATGTGTATATAAGGTGTGTGCTTCATTGCTAGCTTGTGTGTGTGTATGACATGTGTGTGATAGATACAACTTGTATATATAGTTGGCTTCAAGTCAAGGGAAGAGAGAGAAGAGAAGTGTTTATGTAGTACCTTATGTTTGGTAAGAAGAATGTGAGAAAAGTAGAGAAAAAGAAAAGAAAAGAAAATTGAAAAGAGAAGTTGTGCATTCATTGTTTGAGGTGAGGAATTTCAAGTTCATATTTGTTTGCATGTATTTCTATTCACTGTTGCATATAGAAGATTTTTCATGTTTTAGAATTGAGAATTGAAGTCCAAAAGATGGGAGTTCAAGGTGGAAACCTAGAATCTTTTATGGTGTTCATGTTCTAATGTTTTAAAGTCTTCTTTGAGACTTTAAAACTTCATTTTAGGTTTTAAAGGGTTGAGAATTGTGTTGGAGTTATAAGGAAGGCCTAAAATCTTATTTTTAAAACACCATTTTCAGACCAAAAAAGGGAGGGGGCACACTGACGCACTCAAAGGGTGCCTAGTAGCGCACCTGGCTGGAAAGGGGCGCTAGGAGGGCGCCTAGTGGCACAGTCCCCTGCAAGAGGGGCACCAGGGCACGCCATGATGCAGTGCTTTGGCTGGTTTGACCCTTGTTTTAAATTTTTACCTTCTTGCATCGCATCGTAAAAGGTTTAACACTTCTTATTGAGTTTCTAATGTATCATTGATATATTATCTTTTATGTTTATAAGTAATAAGCCATAAACATGCATTGATTATACATATATTTTATAAATTTAATGTGGTGGTGTGTGATAGGTTCAAAAGCAGTTAAAGACATTCTAATTCCACCAAATAAGTGAATCAACCTTACTTTATACAGCAGATTGAGGTGAGGGTTTAAGATATTTTTACTTTTATTGAATTGAATGTCTTATTATCAATATTGATGTTAGTATAGGATTATAAGGTGACATTGCATACAACATACATTGTGTGCATATTTTACATTGCACGGAAGAGATTAAGTTGATGTGAAACTAACCTAAAGATTGTTGATGTGTGACATTCTAAATAACATGCTAGCTATGAATTGGACAATGTTATCAAACAGCGTGCACATATATAGTGACATCAAACATTGCATCACAAAGAGGCATTGCATTATATGAGACATTTCTCATTGATGATGATGGATTATCTATTGGAGATTGATTTAATATTTATCTTACAATCATTATTTATGAGTTTGATTATCTTAATGAACACGTTAACAATAGCACACACCCACACAGGTTGTTTTGCATGAAAGATCGTGATGTTTGGTCCACTGCTATTGGTGCTGAGTTGATGAGCTGTGGAGAGCTCTTCTAGTTTGAGAGTCTTAAGTTTTGTATATGTGTACACTTGAGTGAAGATATTTTGGAGTTTATTTACATCACCATCTTGTAAACACTTTTAAGTTTGTTTTATTAGTTCTCTTATGTTTGTTCGGTGTTTATAAGATAATTTTATATATAATGATATTATTTATCTCTTATATACTTCTTATTTTTTAGATTGTTATGAGGTCTCGTTCATGTAGATAACATGTGCGATCACTCCATTCAAAGAAGATGTTAATGACGCTTAATTAGGTAGAAGTGTGACAAATATGTTATGTATGTAAAAAACGGAATTGATAGCTAGAAATAAATGTTACCAAGAGCTGAAAGTAGAATTAGAGGCAAACAAGATAGATATGTCCGGGAGGTCAAAAGATCATCGATTGATTCCTATTTAAAAAAGTATTCACATTCAGACTAGAAAAAGGGTCAAAGTTTGCTCCATCAAGTTGTTAGCATTTGGATTTGGCTACTTAAGACTTGATCTTACGCGATCATATCCTACGATTCTTGTCCATCAAGAGGAGCTGGAAAAGACAAGTTAGAGAGCTGTATAGATTCTGTGAATCAGTTCGTTGTGATATTCATTCTCATTCTTATTCTCATAATTTATTATATATATTTATACAAAACAATCAAAAAAAAATTTCTTTTTTCCTTGTACTAACATGGATTGCTTTTCTCTCCTAAAATTCGTACATCTAATTTTTTTTTTCTTTTTTCGGTTACATCCAAAGTAAGAGGAAAATAGAAACCTACTATATAACATAGAAAATTCTCACCATATCGGCCACCAAAAGGGGCCTGATAGGGGAAGGGGGATCTTTAAACACCACTAGCTACTGATCTTGGTCTACTCCCTTATTTGTGATCATTTTATTTACGCATTTGTTTTCTTTCTTCAATGTATGCTTTAGGCTACAAGGTCAGACTCTGCATGATAAACCTTGAGACTTCAACCAAATGAGTGAATCAACCTTATTTTATACAGCGAATTAAGGTCAGGGTTTAAAATATTTTTACTCTTGTTGAATTGAATGTCTTATTATCAATATTGATGTTGGTCTGAGATTATAAGGTGACATTACATATGACATACATTGTGTGCATATCTTGCATTGCACAGAAGAGGTTAAGTCGATGTGGAACTAACTTAAAGATTGTTAATGTGAGACATTCTAAATAACATGCTAGCCATGAATCGGACAATGTTATCAAACAGCGCGCACATATATAGTGACATCAAACATTGCATCACAAAGAGGCATTGCATTATATGAGACATTTCTCATTGATGATGGTGGATTATCTATTGGAGATTGATTTGATATTTATCTTACATTTATTCTTTATGAGTTTGATTATCTTAATGAACACATTGACAATAGCACACACCTACACAGGTTGTTTTGCATAAAAGATTGTGATGTCTGGTCCACTGCTATTGGTGCTGAGTTGATGAGCAGTGGAGAGCTCTTCTAGTTTGAGAGTCTTAAGTTTTGTATATGTGTACACTTGAGTGAAGATATTTTGGAGTTTATTTACATCACCATCTTGTAAACACTTTTAAGTTTGTTTTATTAGTTCTCTTATGTTTGTTCGGTGTTTATAAGATAATTTTATATATAATGATATTATTTATCTCTTATATACTTCTTATTTTTTAGATTGTTATGAGGTCTCGTTCATGTAGATAACATGTGCGATCACTCCATTCAAAGAAGATGTTAATGACGCTTAATTAGGTAGAAGTGTGACAAATATGTTATGTATGTAAAAAACGGAATTGATAGCTAGAAATAAATGTTACCAAGAGCTGAAAGTAGAATTAGAGGCAAACAAGATAGATATGTCCGGGAGGTCAAAAGATCATCGATTGATTCCTATTTAAAACAGTATTCACATTCAGACTAGAAAAAGGGTCAAAGTTTGCTCCATCAAGTTGTTAGCATTTGGATTTGGCTACTTAAGACTTGATCTTACGCGATCATATCCTACGATTCTTGTCCATCAAGAGGAGCTGGAAAAGACAAGTTACAGAGCTGTATAGATTCTGTGAATCAGTTCGTTCTGATATTTATTTTCATTCTTATTCTCATAATTTATTATATATATTTATACAAAACGACCAAAAAAAAATTTTCTTTTTTCCTTGTACTGACATGGATTGCTTTTCTCTCCTAAAATTCGTACATCTAATTTTTTTTTTCATTTTTCGGTTACGTCCAAAGTAAGAGGAAAATAGAAACCTACTATATAACATAGAAAGTTCTCACCATATCGGCCACCAAAAGGGGCCTGATAGGGGAAGGGGGATCTTTAAACACCACTAGCTGCTGATCTTGGTCTACTCCCTTATTTGTGATCATTTTATTTGCGCATTTGTTTTCTTTCTTCAATGTATGCTTTAGGCTACAAGGTCAGACTCTGCATGATAAACCTCGAGACTTCAACCAAAGCCCTATGAGGAAAGCTCTCTACAAGTTCATTTAATTTATGGTTATCTAATCAATCCTCGAACTTGTCACAAAGCATGATGTCTACTCGTTTGGATCAACAGCTTGTTCACGTAATTTATGGCTTTTTCACTATTTTTTACTTTTCGAGCAAAATGTTAAAAGCATAAACTATAATTAGGTGAAAATTGTACTTTGGTTGAAAAAACTAGTTAAATAGGCTGATATATAAAGCTGATCCAAATGAAGCAATGTGAATGCTCTGATGATATATTGCAAAAGATTCACAAGAAAATCTAGAAAGTCTCGGATCCTCTTTTTACTTTATTTCTCTTCATTTCTTAGTCGCATGTACATGGGCTTCTGGCGTTTTCTTGTATTCTCCATGAAAATCTCATCCCAAAAATCCACTTTTTTTTCCTTTACTCCTTTCTTTTTATTTTGTATTCACATATAATTTTTCTCACACGTCACATCGGCTTCTGGTGTTTCCTTCACTCGTCATGCCTTGCCGTCTTTCCTAACACTGGAAACGACATAAAAAGCTTGCTATTTTTTTTTTTTTTTAAGGTATGGGCTGTTTAAATATTTAACTGACTACTTTGAGTTGGTGTCCACACAAAAAATCTAAACTTCATGTATTGTCATAATGATGACTAGTTATAAAGTGACGTGAAGAGAGATCGAAATTAAAACCTTATGCTTAATATAAGAATCAGTCGACCACTAAAATACCCCTATGATATAAATTCATCCATTTTACTGTAAATTTTGTTCTGGTGGAGTATTTGAGAACTAGTCATGAACCCTTAAAATAGGCAAAAAAAAAAAAAGACCAATTTGGTACTTCCCATAGTAGATACATCCAACGACAGTAGAAGCTAGAATTAATACATTTGCCAGGGTAAGTCGGGCTGGGTTCAGATGGGGCCTAAGTTTAAAAAAAAATTTCTAGCAAGTCTAAAATTAAATTTCAAACTTGCTCAAAATCAAAATTGAATTATCAAGCCTGTCCATTTAACCTAATAAATTTTTTTCTTCAAAAATAATATAAGATTTAAATATATAAATATATTAAAATATAAAAATATACTATTTTGTATATATTTTGAGCCAATCCGGATTTCAAACAAAATTTTCAAGCATGCCCATTAATCTAATTAGGCCTAAAAAAAAATCTCAAGTTTTATAACTAATGAAGGGACTTGAGTTGGCTGTGGCGACCGCTGGACTCGGTTGATCTTTTCTACATAGTCCACTAGACCAGAGCAATTCGTGTTCCAAGAAATAGAAGTGAGTTACATGGTATAATTTTGCAAATGGATTTGATTTCCCTTGATAGATATATACACGTACATGTCACAGTTTGAGCCAAGAAACCAATGAAATTCCATGTGATGATGTGGCCATTGTTTATGGAAGCATTTAGATAAAAATTTTACGAGTCCCGCTGAAACGTCTCTCCACCATCTATAAACTGGTCATACATGGGGAAAGAACATACCAAAAAAAAAAAAAACTATATGTTATTCTCCAATCTGATCCATTATGTGCCTTCATGGAGCACTACTGACTTGGATTGCCAAGAAAGGTATTGGGATAATTAACTCTATATATATATGTAGGTCAAAATATAATGTTCTATATCTTAGTTTCACTGCATGCATGAACGTAAATAAACCAAAGTTTTCATAACAACTCATTTAATTATTCAAAGATGACAAGTTACATCTCTATCGCAGCCGAATGGCTGCCACTACATGCATTCATGAAAATCCAAAAGTATTTTCTCTACCAGTTGCAAGAAACTAGTGATGTTTAGGGTCGGGTCCTCCGGGGCTGGCCCGGTTGAGCTCGTACAAACTATCAGTTCCATCTTCTCTTCTTGCCTTGAACATTTCTTGGGCACTTTCAATCAATGACCGTTTGGTCTTTCCTGAAAATGGGGCAGGTCCTCCAGGGTTGAGCTGGTTCTTGAACTCGGATCGGCTTTCAACTAAATCCTCTCTCAGCAATCTTACCCCCTTGAACATTTTTTGGGCACTTCCAATCAATGATCGTTTAGTCATTCTTGAAAATGGATCAAGAGACCGAGTTTCAGAGCCTAAGAATAAAAGCCAGAGGAAGATAAGGCATAACCAAAACCTCAAGCTAGCCATTTTCTCAATCCTTACAAGAATATTGTAATGTGTAAGATATATGCTAAGTTAGCTAGGGTGGTTCGCATTTATATAGAGCTCCAATGTCAATACACCCATTATTATTTAATCCAAGAGGGGTCAAATGAGAGAACTTTAAGCCGAAGGATTCCACTTTGGTGATCTAGTGGGTGCATGAATTGCCATTTGATTCAGAGCCTGATGATGATGATCATGCTATCTGACTTGAAAGTGTGAATATTCAATGGCCGACGTGGGATCACAAAGGTGGTGAACTTTTTCTCAATGCGACCGTTGTTTTGCCGCCTTTTCGATTATTCAAGACAAAAACAATAATGCTACTCCAATGTTTTTCAAGGTATGTGTTAGCATAATCACATTTCATAGTCCAAACTCCAAAACAATATTGCCTTGGCAAAACCTTTAAAATATGCAGTAATGACAAAAGATTATTAGGACGATGCATTCTTTTCTTCGTTGTTTCTTGTTGTCTAGTCATGGGACTGTGGCATTATGCAGCAGTTGATGTTACACTCTCTCTCTCTCTCTCTCTCTCTCTCTCTCAGTTGCAAACTTCAAGTTTAATTCTTAAGAGCATTAGATTTTCCACTTTTGTAACGCTAAATCAATCCAAACTTTTATTGATTTCTTGAACTGTTCTTCATGAGAATGCACTATTTTAAACTTTAGTAATTGGAAGTTTAGAAAAACTCACCAAGTAGGGCAGCACAAGTTGATGCATCATTTTCTTGGTGCAAATCTTGGAAGATTGGTCAATTTTGGAGGGCAAATTAATCAGCATTCTGATGGACAATTGAAGTGCTACTATTTCAATCACTACTATCATTTTCATGGTTCGTCATGTGAAAATAATATAGGTACTATGTAGCTATCAAGAGAAATTTTAGACCTTGAAGTACTTATTGGGCATTTACAAAAAGAAGTACTTATTGGGAAAAAAAAAAAAAAAAAAGAGAGAGAGAAAAATTGTGCGATTGAGCTTGATATATACCCAATTTGAAAGAAACTTATTAATTTAATTCCTTACAAAAGTCCCATAAATCTTCGAGTCAATGTCATCGGTCTTTATAGTATATGATCATCAAATGAAGTTCTAAGAGTCCAGGGTTGCATTCCGATTTATGGATTTGAAATAAATGGATATGGCATCACTCATTTAAGGAGTATAGTAGTCTTTAATTCATTTTAGTATTTTAGATTTATATTTTAAGATAGGATTTGTGAGCTTTACATTGATGTACTACACAAAAAAAAAAAAACCTCTCATATCACTATTTAATTTGCCACTTTAAATTATTTATCTACCTTCAATAATTGACATTCTTACTACTTTATTAGGTTTAACTTCAAATCACTTCATTCTTATTAGGGACAATAGACTTGCTAAACATGGGATTCCAAGAGTAAAAAAAATGACCTCTGGATTCTCTTCTAAGATATAAAGACAAATAAAACTATTAGTTCTTAATCTCTTTTTTTTTTTTTTTCTCTCTCTCTCTCTCTGGTCAGACAAATTACTATTAGTTGAAAAACTTTAGTATTGGATACCAGCTAATAAGATTAGGAATATAAGACTCCATGACATACTTGATGACCTCATAAACATAAACTAATGCAAGAAGTGAAATGGCCTTCTTCAAGTGCATTCTAAAAAGAAAGACTACTTTAGTAGCTGATCAGTTTTAAGGTTTGCTAGTGCTAAAGCTAGAAAAGCACCATCAATTTTATGGATAATACAAAACTCAAGGGCTCATCATGTGCGCGCGTAGTATGTATAGAGATTAGTCATGTAAACAGTTTCTTTGTATATAAGACGTATCTTACATTTTTTTTTTTTTTGGCAAGAAGAGGAAAGAAAATAATATATATATTTGCGAAAACGTATCTTATATTTTTTCTGGCAAGAAGAGAAAAGAAAAAAAAAAAAAATATATATATATATATATATGTTGCTCGACCAGAAGGAAGAGGTTATCTTACATACGTAAATTAAGCTTTGTCTAAAAGTGAGATCCACACGAAATAAAAAACGAAAAGAAATGGAGGTAAGCTCGAGTCAAATGTAGGTTACTAACGAGCCAAAATTCAAATATTTTCGACCATACTTTAAATATATAAATTTAGTCAACCTGAGTGCACAGGTGACCATCCGTGGTTAGCCACGTCTTCATAAAGTTACAGCATTTAGAGACTTACATATCATTTTTGTAATTTGGTCACCCACCCACAAAGTCTTGAAATGGAAAACATGCATTAATGTAGTGCTCAATTCGTATAGGGTTACTCAGCAAAAAAAAAAAAAAAAAAATTCGTAAAGGGTTTGACTTCGAAATTTGGGCGGTTATATAGATAGATAGTGCTTTAAGAAAAGCACTTTAGGCCCTTCAAGGTTGCTTCATGTGGAAGAAAAGCACCAATATGAGAACTAAAGCCAAAAAAAAAAAAAAGGAAGGAGAGAAAGGGGCCACAAATGAGGTGTTGGAGGGCTTATCAGACTTATCATTTTCAACACTACAATAGCTAACCAGTTCCCACGATACACTTATGCAGTTATACTGTGTTTAGATCCTTGATTTATTGAGGAAAAAAAAAAGGCAAAAGAAAAAAGGAACATAAATTAGATTTCAAATTTCATACTTCTGTTTGGTTATACTGAGAAAATAAGAAGAAGAAGAATAGACATTTATCAATCACAAATGTAAAGATAACACAATTTATTCACTCATTTCTCTTATATTTTCTTTTACTTAATTAATTTTTTTTACAACCCTTTACAATAAACAGTAAAAGTAATTTCTTTTTTTATCTCTTTTCTTTGTTCTTTCAATGAATTCAGGATCTAAACACAACATTAATGAATGTATCTAGGATAGCAGAATTTGGTGTAGCAGTAAGCATAGTTATCAATAGGGACGGAACCAAGAATTTTGTAACGGGGAGGCCATGGACAACTAAGGTAAAATATTTTAATTTTTTTGAGGGGCTAAGAGAAAATTTCTTAATTTATAGAAGATCAAGATAGAACTTTTTGAATCTTGTTGAGAGGCTAAAGCAAATATTTTTAAAATTTTGGAAAGTTAAGGGAAAATTTTTTCCAATTTTGTTGAGATTAAGAAAAGAATTCTTGAATTTTGGAATGTCAAAGGCAAAATACTTAAATTTGGGAGGGAAGGACCGCCCCTAGTTATCAGAACCGAACCAGATACTGAACCAATAAAAGCACCGATTCCCAATTAATTGGTTGAACTAGTGGTTTAACCGGTTCAACCGTCGTTATAAAATTATATATATTTTATTTATTAAGTACCTTATATATAATATGTGGTAAATATAATCACACAGACTGTGTTGTGGTTCCTAAAATTTTTAAACTACTTACACACAAATTTGAAAAATCAACATAGCTGTCTGCACTAAATGCGGTCGACACACATTCAAGGCCGATTTATTAGCTTGGAGATCCAAAGTGCTGAACCAAACCATCGAACCTACTGGTTTCTGATTGAACCAGTTTGTCCTATTCTGATAACTATGATAGTAAGATTGTTCCATTGCGACCTAAAGTTTCATAGATTAGAAACATAGCATAGCTACAAGGGTCAGAAAAATTTCTAAAAGTTTTCCAAATTTGAAAATTTATAAATGCCTCCTCAAATTTTTTAAAATTTTAATTTTCCTACAATATTAGAAATACATCTCAATTTGTCCGCTAAAAATTTATAAATACCCGTAAATAGTCATTTTGCTTTAAAGATACTTTTATGTATTATGCATGCAAGCTTATATATATGGAAGTCAAGTGTCTTATTATTGATTATGAAAAAGATTTCATGAGTTATGATAAATTGTTACCCATCGTGATTAAATTTTTTTTTTGTCTCCGCCACTAATTAGGAATACACAAGCAGCCTCCATGCACCCATGATGGCGGCCGGTGGGAGGCTCTGGGATACGCTTTTTTTAATTTTGTGTATCCCAATCCTGTTTGTTGGGATTAATAAAAGTGGCTTTAAATCAATTTAACTATGCTATCGTTGGTCCGCCCTACATAATCTACTAGTCAAAATGCACGTGTTAACGGATAACAAACCATGCTTAGACAAGTATAAAACTCAAAGCATTAATCATTTTATAAAGATGATCAAGTTTCCATATAAATACTATACTATTTTTGGAGTAGTACTATTGTTTTTCATTTTTTAATTTGCATTACACTTTGTAATATTGGAGCACTTCTTTGGTAGTTTTATCTCTACACTACAACTGAAAGTGGAAGGTACTTAATTTGGTGGGTCTTGAATTTTGGGAGGTAAGATAAATTTTTTTGAATTTTATGGGACTAATACACTAAATCTTAATTTATAGGACCTAAACAGAATTTTCAAAATTCAAGAGGTGCCAAGGCCCTCCTTGGCCAACATGTGGTTTCGCTACTGCCCCTCTGGCTGGCTTCTTCATCTCTTAAGCTGCGTTTGAACATTGGATTTGTGGAAGAAAAGGAAAAAGAAAGAGAGATTATAGAACAAAACAAAGTGAAAGAAATTATATTTATTTATTTTGTTCATTTGGATTAAGACAATGAGAAGAAAACGCATAGGAATTTCTCAAAAAAAAAAAAATTTGTTTGATTATCCATAAAAAATTAAATAAATAAGTAACTAGGCATGAACCTATGCAATGTACATGAACTAATCAAATCTGTCATATAGAATGACAAACTGACGCTATGAATTGAGAAACATATTATATATAATATCGAGGTAGGGATAGTGGATTTACCAAAAAAGTATAAACTCAAATAGAAGGTACATTTGTTGAAAGATTTGAAAAGGTTCTTTTCTATTTTACCGTCAAAGATCTACAAAAGCATTGTAGAATATTATTTTATGTGTAACTAATTATATTAATTTAAATCATATAAACCCTTTCATGTATAAAAGTCCAATATTTGTATGCATAGCGTGTATGTGATTGTTTGATAATAAACTATCGGTTGAGATAATTTATTGAGAGATTTTGTAGGAGATAATTTGTGGGAACTTAATTGCTTAAGACTTCATCTTTAAATAGAAAACTTTATTGGTTAAGACTTCATACTTAAATTAAAATTTTCAAAATAGGACTTTTATAACAAATAAAAAATTCATATTACATTTATACGTATAAAACAATTGATAAGCATATTTATTACCCCTGTGACGTGGCATTTAAAAAATATAAGAGAGTTTAGAGAGTTACGTAGGCAACACTTAGAGAGAGATAAAATATAAGAGTGGACACAATTTATATATATATATATATATATGATTTCATTTTCTTTTGTTTTCCTTTCCTTGATAAATTCAAAATCTAAACATAGCTAGTGTCACACTGAGAACTTGGAATGAGATTCTTTCCACTCTATGGTTGGAATAGATTACTCTATTTTATTGATTGAGGAGTTAACAAGCCAATTAAAATAAATTAAAGAGTCGGATGAGTTAACTTAAAACTTATTTAAAAATATATAAGTTTGTGATTATATATAAGAAAATAATTTTTAATGTAAAATACTATAATGTTGACAACTTATTTGATATGGTCTCATCTAATAATGAAGAGGATCCAAATCATGAGAAATGGATATATTAATAAAATTTCATCCCCCTTTTCTTTTTCTTTCTTAACAAGATTTATACCAAAACCAATTAAGTCCATGCTAAACCCTTTTGGATTAAAGTCACCATAGGAGGGTGAAATCCAAACTTCATTCCCCAAAATAAAACGGTAGGCTGGGTTCTAGAGCGCGACTTGATCAGCCTAGCCTACCTATTTACATGCTTCATAGTATTGGTTTAACCAGCGGCGTGGCTGTTGGGTCATGTCCAAAGCCTTCCAAAAATTAATGTGTTCAATATTAATTTATTTATGTCAAAATTAATGAGCTGCCATTTGAACCAGCTTATTAAATTAGTTTTCTTTTTTTTTTTTTTTCATTTTTACTGGCCTTTTTCAATCAAAGTCCGATTTTTTTATGGGCAAGCATAAACTAAAAAGCTTGTAAAAAAATAAAAATATATTTGACTTCTGGTTAGAAAAAAAGCTTAGTTAAATAAGCTGCTTATGACATCATGGCACACAAATCTGATAGAAATGCAAGAGTTACAGACAATGGTTGACTTGCAGCAAAAGAGGACAATGCATATTGGATGTACAAATACTGCAAGCAAAATGGTAAAAAATTTAAATGTGGAAAACACAAACTATTGCATTTGAAGAGTCAAAAATCTAGAAAAAAATTATACAGGTTGTGTATGCCATACATGTGAGAAGAAAAAATTGGCAAAGATATGGTTAAAAAATATAGAAGAAAAAATAAAATGTTCAGTTTGGGGGTAAAAACAAGAGAATTTTACTTTAGAACTTTACCAACTTGGTCGGCATCCTGCGCAATGATATGCAGCTGGTATCCTCTAAACCGTGTTTATAAGAGCTCAATGCGACTGGATTTTGTATACTGACTCTCCACAAAATTTGTAACGGCGCCTCAATGAAAGAATTCCTCATCTCATCTCATCTCATCCGGTGAGAATTTGCTGGTAACTAAAGCAAACTCGAAAGAACTGAACCAGATACTACTATCTGTACATATAATTACTAATCATTAGGATCCGTTTCCTCATCCTGCTCCGATGAGAGAGTTGTGCCAGTCATTCTGCCTTCATCGTCTGATTCCAGCTGTCCTTCCAAATCCATCTCATTTTCTTGTAATTCACTCTCATTAGCGGGGGAGGACTTTTGAAAGCGAACTGTTGTGAGACCATGATCCATCCATTCAGGGCAATCATCAGCCCCTTCATATAACAACTGGTCATTAATGCCCTTACCTGAACCCTCAGGAACTTCAGCAGCAGTTTTGGGAATTCTGCAGGAGCATTCAGGTATGGGGTGTGAAATGAATGACGTTGGTTTTGATAGACGAGACTCCTTCTTAAGGCCTTCCTCACCCAGGCTTTTGTTCAGATGCTCTCGCACCGAGATTGTCCAATTGCGCTTTGGGTAGTAAAGGTTATCTTTCGTACCATTGAAGAGCTCAGCAAGATATTTCCTGCTTTGGAAACCACATGGTAAGCATCCCCCAAATATCAGAAGTTAAAAAAAAAAAAGACAACTTTGTTGTTGAAGAAAAGGACCATAAACAAGCACACCAACGTATATTTTCATTTTGTTCTTTCAGCCATTCAACTTATCTAGAGGTTAAAGGACAAAAAATACATCACTAGAAATAAAATGTAGGATAATCTAACAAGCCCAACTATTCCATGAGAAATCATACTGCATCCAAAAGCAGTAAATAGAACATGGATCATTTTTTACCTGTCTGGTCGATATGTTCTGGCAGACGCCATCTCATAAAGACGATGTCCCATGACCAAGCTTGAAAAATCAGGCCATTCACTCCCATCGTTGTTGAAACCAGGAAAGAAAGCATCTGCTTCCACTGAAACAATATAATCAAGAGCAGCCCATAACAACCGGTGTGCTTGACTCCTTAAGTCAAGGGTTGAAGGGTCTGGTTCTGAATCCTTTTCTGCTACCCATCCATACCATCCTTCCTTTTCATGTTGATAAGTAGGTCTGTCAGGAGGTGGGGGAAGAGGTCGGGGACGTGGACCAGCTTTGTCCCATTCTTCTTTTAGTTGTTCCACACTTTTGGCTGGAGGAGGCTGGAAAGGATCCTCAGGAACTGGAGTTTCTGGTCCAATTAAATTAGTTAGCTCCTGCTTGCTGCATAAAGAAGTACGATCTACTAAGTTGGTGTACATGGCACGTAAAGGTATCAGAACTCGTTGACCACCAAAGGTTTCGGAACCTGCCAAGTATATTCTTGTTTTAGGAGGGTAACCCATGGCCTGAAGTAGGAGTCCTACCTACAAATATGAAAGAAAAGCAAGATAAGCCTTGTACCTTTAGATGAAATACATAATAAATGAATAATGACAGATCCTAGCTTAATTATCCATGCTGAAATGATCTAAAGAGATCCCTGTTAAAGTTCAGTAAATAACTAAAAATATCCTACCCCCCACCAAAAAATTAAAAAAAAAAAAAACCCAACAAAAAGAACAAATTTCTATATATTTTACCTATCACCCTACAAAATTTAAGAGGGTCCGCCTCAACAAAAATCCTGGCTTATTTTACCTCCCCCCGCCCCCCCCAAAAAAAAAAACCCCCCACAAACGGCCCCACCCCAAAAAAAAAAAAAAAAAACAAAATCCTTGGTCCAGCACTGCCATATTGGATATAAATTATTGTCTGGAATGAAAACAAGATTTAAAAGAAAGTGATCGAATACTTTCCTAATCTGTGTAGTCGACACAGAGAATGCTTGTTGTGACGACTAGTCCCAGATCAAAAGAAACGGGAAGAAATGTTGATAAAAACTAGCTAGATTATTAGTAAATGATAAGAAGGGAACAAGAAGGCATGAGGTGCAAATAGTCCGACTCTCATCACACAATGACAATGCCCATTTGCAGTTACTATGCGGTGCACATCATAAATGAAGAGTGAGCTGGTCTTAATATTAAGTTTTGGAGGCATAATTTGTTGGGTAACCCTCCCCTTCACTTAATTTCTACTACATCTCTTTCGCAGGATGGGCTCCAACAGCCTGTTAGTCAATATCAGCATGAATCTGATGGCTGAAACTGGTCTAGGTTGAGTTTTATGCTACCTGGTCATGTTCTATATCAACTTAGTACCATAATGTTATCTCAGCCAGGTTTGGTTCAGGATCATGTAGTTTGGAAGCACTCTGCCAGGGGCCTTTAGTCGACTAAGTCAGCTTATAAGGCAGCAAACCATCCTGAAGGTGATGGGGTGGACTGTAGAGCTTGCAAGGCTACCCCAGGGTTACAAAGGTGGAAGTATTTTCTTTGGCTGGTACGCCATGACAGTATTCTTGCAAACGAAACGAAAAGGAGAAGGGGATTAATTGAAAATGGTTGTTGTTCAATTTGTGGTAGGCATACTAAAACAACCATCCATGTGTTGTGAGACTTTGTGCTTCCATCTACTGTTTGGCAAAGGATTATTCCCCAGCAGCATTGGTCTACTTTCTTTTCCTTTTCGTTGGTGCAATGGGTGGTTCAAAATTTACAAAAGAACATTTGGCGTAGTATTACTAAGGAGTGGCCTATCATGTTCATGGGTACAGTATCAACTATATGGCACTGGAGGAACCAGAAAATTCAGGATCACAATTTTCAGCCTTACCCTTGTCCAGTTTCCATTGTTATGAAATGCTTTCAGGAGGCCGCCAAGGGTGCTAAGGTGAATCTTGTCCAAGAAAAAGATTGAAACTTTCAGTATATCAAATGGTTCCCCCCTTTTAACTGGCTGGGTAAAAATCAATGTGGATGGGTCATCTCTGGGGGAGCACGTGCTTGCAGGGGCTGGGGGAGTAATTCAAGACACGAAAGGCTCTTGGCTTGTAGGTTATCGTCATCATGTTGGAGCAGTTTCTCCTCTTGCTGCTGAGATATGAGCCATATGGTTTGGACAGAAGGGTATTGGAGGGTATGCATTGAAAGTGACTCTTTAGAAGCAATCCAGTTTATTACAAACCCCCCTGAAGAGAGTCCTCATATAAATCTGTGCAAGAGGATTATAGACCTGATGGCCAACGTATGGATGTGCAAGCTCAACTATGTCTAGGGAGGTAAATGAGTGTGCTGACAATCTGGCGAAGGGAGCTCTCTCATCAAATGTGAATTGGCAAGTTCTAAGGGAACCTCCTACTGCTGTTCAGCAACTGCTGAGTAGAGATTTATTAGGGCCAGCCTCCTGGCATTTTATGGCTATGTAATTTTCTTCCTTTTGCTGTTTTGTTTTTGTTTCTTGGTTTCAGCCTCTTGACTTGTCAAAAAGAAAAAAGAAAAAAAGAAGAGTGAGCTGCCCAAAGATCACAGGTACACATTGCAAGCCTCAAAGTATGAAGCACTACACTCCTGTAGACTTCAGGCTCTTAGACTGTGACTTGCGAGTTGAGACATTTCCTTTCAACATTTCATCTCAATATCAGGCCTCACAACATATCTGCCTAACGATATACTTCAATTACATATTTGTTTGGTATAATATCCGTAGGCGAAAGAAGTTCAATACTTTCTTAATGAACATTCAAATAACAAAACACAGCACTTTCAGCTGCAGTTTGAGGTATAATGAATCACAAAAATCATTTTCTATTCAAACATCATAACCAAATTTTCATAGTTTAGTGTCATCCTGTCCAAGATCCATGACAATAACAAAAATCTCCAATGTCCATGGCTTGTCCTCTGTATCTGAACAACTAGGTTATCAACTTATCATCTACAAAGGTCAACATTTTACACTAAACTTTAACATGGAAAAGAACTGTAACCAGCACTCCTGAAAGGCTCACACACACACAAAAAATAAAAAAAGAATAGAGAGTTCTAATTCTTATGTGTTGATGTCATGCTTCATAAAACAATAACTGGTTGAGTGCAAAAGATGCATAAAAATGTTAATAGAAATGTAATGAAAAGGTTCCAACAAATGTCATCAGATTATTCAATTTGTAGAGCAGCACACAGCAATTTTCATCTTTTTCAGTATCCACAAAGTTATCAAGGACAAATGAAACCAAAATCAGAATAAAGGAATCATATCACTAGACATACCTCTTCAGGCATGAGGGGGCATGAGCCATTCCCTTTCCGAACATGTGAGTCCACACGTAGTTCTTCATGTACAATTCCCTGTTTAATCATCTGTGCCCTTCGGTATTGAATAAGTTCAGTATGAACATCCTGGGCAAATATAAATAGAAAAACATACACATTGTAAAAAAGAATCAGAATATATATTGCACCAGTAACATGTAAGCAAATATGAATATGCAGTGCCCCATACTAGTGCAAACTATAAAAATTAGAATCAAGTTAAATAATCATGATTCATAATTTTGGCTAGCCAACTCTTCAGACATGGAGATACCCATAATCTAGTACAAGCTATTGGTATTCAAGATTTTCTTGTTATTAACTTTATCCTCTCAACATTCATGCTTTACATAATGCATTATGTATGGATTCATACATCATTGCCAGAAGTATTTTTTCTTTTTGCTGATGTATGAGAATTATTTATTTATTTTGTTTTTTTATGTCATGGAAATTACATTCAGAGACAACAGAAATGATCTATCTTGTTACATAAATCGAAGAAACTCAAACAAAGAACTGAAAGATGAAGTGTACTCAAAACTTTCAAAATGCAAGCACAATTCAGAAGTGAAGCATACATAACAAAAATTGATTCTCTTATAAAGGCCCAGCTCAAGCAAGTGGGAAAAAAAGGAAAAGCAACAAATTGTGAACAAAAGTAACTAAAAAATCTTAATCCAAACACATTTCCCTCATCATTTGCCACTAAAAAGCTTCCAGCACTGTTAAAGCATTTCTTTTCTTTTTTTTTTTCTGATAAGTTAAAAGTCTACAAAAGCACCCAAACTGGGGGGTGCATCATGTGTATACTAGGCATATACAAAAGATATACAGAATTTACAAAAGAAAGAACTTCAATGAATCAAAAAGAAAGAAAGAAAGAAAAGCAAGAGAGACTTCGTGAAAATTTCCTTCTATCCAAAAATGAAAACAGTGTAATAAAGTTGATTTCAATCTATTAATCTCCAAAATAGCATCTTCAAAAGTGCCCCAGTTCTACTCCCTTCATAAGCACCACATCAAACACAAAGATGCCACTTTCCCAAGCTAAACCTTTTTACTCAGCAACCTCCTGCCCAACTCTCAAAGATGGTAACCGAATCCAGCATAACCCAACAAATGTCAAATATGGAAAACAGCAACCTCCACATCTCTTTTGCCTCCTCACGATGCATCAAAAGACGGTTCACCGATTCCTCAGCCTTCTTGCAGATGGAAAACCAATTGGGGAGCATCTTTTCCCTCTCCTGTATTATCCATATTATGAATCGCATCTATCATTATTCTCCACACAAAAAAAGGATACTTTTGTGGGAACCTTGGCTCTTCAAATGCACCTCCGAGGGAATCTCCCGGTACTTGCACCTTGAAGCCAATGATGGAAAAATCTCTCTATGAAGCTCTCTAATTGTCTAGACAAACCATTTTTTCCTCCTATCCCTAGCACCCAAGGATCCATATAAAAGCTGAAAAAAGTCACCAACTGCCTCCCACCTCCCAATCTTGCAATTCCCGAATGAACAACGGCCCCCTCCACATGGCCCCTGATGCAAGGAACTCAGATAATCTGCTAACCAAGCATTCATGTCCGCTTCTATATTACATAAATCTAGGAACTCTACGGATAGATGAATGTCTCTAGACCACACATCATGCCAGTAGCTTGGAGATACTCTTTGGAGGATGGGAGTTCGTAGCACAAAGTGATTCACTGTACGTATGGATCAGAGGCAAGAAGGGGGATATCTAAAGAAGAGATCATACCGTTTAGGGTTATGGAAAGAATTAGGAGAGGCTGGCCGGGTTAGAGAGCCGGAAGTGACAGATCCCCAAACCCTCTTCTGCGATAAGCCTATGAATTTTCTCTTATTCAACTAGATGGTATTTATACTCATCTCCCATGCGTCCCCACAAAATGTTACTTAGGATCTTTCTCCAACCAAAATGATGCTAGAATAGTAAAAAGAGACATAAAGTAGAAAGGTAAGGTCGGGCTGAAGCTGAACCATGTGACAGTCAAATTGATAGAAAACGAGGACAAGTAGGGTTTGGTAACTAACCTGAAAGAGCTCAGCACAGCCATGATATGCCAAGGTATCTCTCAAAAGGCCGGTATGAAACACAAGGTAAGGTTGGCCTGAAGCTCGTAACCTGGGGAGAAAACGTTCATTTTACAACAGCTGTCCAACTGTAAGACATACTTAAAAGGAGAACAGAACATAGCAGATCATTAAAGGACAACAATTCATTCCACCTGAGCAAATTTAAACCAACCAGAGGAAAATGATAGTGTGTTCCAATTGAATCAAGCACCAAAAATCCTGAATAAAAAAATCTATTTTGAGCTGCACCCTCATGTGGTGTTCCTGTTGCCTCCCAAGTTATGTTTGAACTTGCATGTATGGACACAAGCCAGTAGTTAATAAATAGGGGACCAATAAGGATCCCATCCCCAAAATCACATACTGAAGTTAGGTTTGAACTTGCATGTATGGACACAAGCCAGTAGTCAATAAATAGGGGACCAATAAAAATCCCATCCCCAAAATCACATACCAAAGTTCAACATAACTAAAAAAAATGCACACTCTCCAACCAAAATTGATAACAGTGTCCTTTGACTGCATTTAACATTGTCAGACTTAACATTGAATGGAACAAAACATCTGTTAGAGAAAAGACACAGAGTTCCGAGCCAACTAGTGTCTATGATCATGTTTAACAGGTGCATGCAATACACTCATCTATAGTCTTATTCTATACTAGTGAGAGGAGCTTAAGGTAGGAAAACTGTGGTGGAACATGAAGGGTTTTCATGCCCCACCTATTCTAACTGAAGGAAGCGTTGGTACCTGCAAGTGAAGGAAGCGTCAGTACCTGCAAGTGCACTTGTGGTAGACTTACATTTCCACGTAAGTCCTTCAAACAACTTTGTTCACATATTCCCTTTGTTCATATTTTCAACTTTAGACCCAAAGTTAACCTTCAACATTGTTTTTAGACAGCTTTGCACAAAAGATGGAGAAAACATTAAGTATTTGGGAAAAAGTGGTGAAATAACTTCACAAATTAAAAGATTGGGAATATTGTGCAAGTTTTAAATGCAAAGTGAGGGATCCTGAATATTTGGATGCATCTAACAAATAATTTAAGCAATCATATTCTCTTACCTTTCAACCATTAGGTGCCCAAGTGCCACGATTTCAGGGCGGAAATGAAGTGCATGAAATGTTACCCGACATCTGAGCCTCTGATACTCAGCCAAGCTAGGGGGAAGGATAGACTAGAAAGAAAAAAGAGACAAGTTAGAGGTATCACTATCTTATGGTGACCACAGTAATGATCAAGTCAAAAAGAAAATAAAACAGAATTCCCCAGACAGAATTGCATAAGTTACAAAGGAAAGATACTACGAAAGCTTAAATTCCAAAGCCCCAATCAGCCAAAACAACCTTCAAAGCTATACGACATTAAATGAGAATATCTAACGATCACCAAAAGCAATCTTAACAGAGGAGATAATTTAATCTGTCAGCCTCATTAAACTAGTATGATCCCAGCAATCATGTTTTGCCAACTGTCTAATACATGAGTTTACTGCACTACAAAAGACAAAATCATCGGTAACTAGACCTAAAATTTTTTGTATATGAATACACATAGATCCGATGAGTAAGACAGACATGCCTGTATCCCCACCCACTGGACATTAAACCTTTCATCTCCCCTTTGGCAGTGGTAGGAGATACCACTCAAGCTAACAGACTGTGCTCTATGTATATTACATTGTACACACTGTTTGTACAGACCATGCTCTATGTATATTTGTATATATGTTAGGGTAACATGGCTAAACCTTGCATGTATAATTTGTTAACTCAAAGCACAGAACCCGCTGCCAAAACTAACTTCCTCCATTAACATAGTCTTCAACAGAACTCTACAGCCTCTTCAAGCTGCAGACCAAAATCATGGCAACATTACTCAGCACCATGTAATGTCTTCAACATTACTCAGCGTCATGTATCAGATCTCCTACGTGTTAGGCCAATCAGCGCCACATCATCCTCCCCTCAGTGGTTGAGCCTCGCCGGCATTGGAAAGCACTTGAGGCGTCTCCTCTGAGCTGCTTTTAATTGCATGGAAGCAACCAAAGAGCTTTGACAATATCATTACATGGTTGTTGGACATCGACTGTGTTTTTGTGTGTGTGTGTGTGTGTGTGTGTGAGAGAGAGAGAGAGAGAGAGAGAGAGATTTATCCATTTGCTGAAACACAAACTATGCCCACCTGAAGTGCCACCATAAAGAAGACCTATCTATTTGATGATTGATTTCAAAGAGAGGGAAAATAAAACAAGGAGAAACAGCACACCCCCGCGCTGGCCACAAAGAGAACACAAACACACAAAAAGGAAAGAAAAATACCTGTAGGCAGGCTCCATCATGAAGAACTAATCCAACAACCTTTGCTTCCTTTAACTTTGGCAAGACCTCTTCAATATAAAATGTTGGAGAAGCTGAACTTTTGGGCTTAAAGGTTGGGAACTGTTTCCGTTTCCTGGCCTCTTTCAACTTGGGGGGTAAGCTTTTTATAATGGTTACATCATTTTTAAGACCAGCTATGAACTGCTCCTCATTGTAGAGATATGAAAAACTCTTGAACTTAGAACTGCACGGCATTTCTTTATAAGAAAGATAATTTAGGCATGCCAAAAACAAAAATCAATTCTAGGTCATTTTTTCTTTTGATTACAGAAGTGAGACCAAACCTGATGCCTTTTGCATTAGTACTTTCTTGGATCTCTGGAATGACAAGTGTGGCATTTAGAAGCCTTGAGATGGTAACAAGGTCACAAATCTAATCAATTGGAAAACCCATTACAAACTTTCAGTTAGAAAATAACATGATATAGAACACCAAAAAAGTTTTACAATGACTATCAACATACCGAACTTCGAATCTTCTCAAATCCACCAAAAATTTTGGCATATATGAAACCATTATTCTCCTTAGTTGGAACTGCAATATGGAAGCAAGTAAATGTTAAAGCTTAACAAATAATTTGAAATTTTTCAAGGGGAAAAAGAAATTAGGGTCGTAATTGAGTCTCACCCCGACAAACTGTTTTCATTTACAGCAGTTTTCCAGCATTACCTTATTTTATCTACACCCAAGCATTTCCCTTTCTTTATGCATATATTTGTTGAATTTTTGGACAGGAAAGGTGCATTAAACAAGATCATTATATAAAATACCGAGCTATAAGGTTCTATAAAATGGTGGAAAGAACATAATACCTCTATTGTGGCAGACAAAAAATACATAAGAAAAAATCCAACACATGGAGAGAAAATTGACAGTTGAAATCAGAATACGAGGCATTATATATCCAATAGACCAAAATAAAACTGAAAGCACAGCTTAAAAAACTGAAGTTTTCACTTGCAAGTTACAATTTCCAAGTGACAGGTGCTGAAGAAAAAGGACTAGTTTTCATATATTTTCATTTTCATCCTTCAGTTGGAGTGGTGTAACCGTGTAAGTTCTAAAGATGTAAGAAAGAGCTACAAGCCAGAATAATGCTTCTGTGCAGAATTCTATGGAGCATTAAGACTCTAACAATATGGGCTTTAAAAGGTAACGATTGGTTATAGGCTTTTATAGTTGGGAAAATTCTAGGATATACTTGGATTTAAAGTTGACTGGTCACTGGAAAACCAAAAAAATGTTGTTGGATTTTCTACATGCAGCTAATTAAGAGCTTGGGGCTAAGTGAAGGCCTAAAACATTAGAGAGGGTGAGGGTTTCAAAAGCAGAGATTTGGGCTCAGAGAGAGAGAGAGAGAGAGATTGGCATTGAATTAGCAAATTTTGCATTAAGGGAAGTTACGAGCAGAAAAGGAAGAAGAACAATGTTCCAGGTGGAGTCCAGTGTGAGGATGAACTTCAGAGTTGAATCAAACCATTGTTGAAGTGATGAAACAGAAGTAATTCACTGATGAAATATGATGCTATTCAGCCATCATAATCTAATGTCAACATGGGAATCAGTAGAACTGAATTTGATGACAGTACAACTATAATTATGGTGGAAGAAAAACTTAAAACAGGCCTTTAGTAGCAGCTCCAATTTCTACAACAAATCTGATTCAATACAAACAAGATGAATACAATTTTAATCCATTAACTGTATAGAATTTAGAAATGATATCAAGAGCTAATGGAGGATAACGAATTCAGGAAAGAGTTAATCCAACATAGCTGTATAATGTCTTCTTTTTTCCATTGTGTGTGATAACCAAAAGTAAGTTCATTAGGAAAAGTGGCAAGCCAACACCACAACATTCTACTAAAGTACTAGACAAAGAAAAAGAAAGCCATCTGGCTCTACTCTATAAAGCCAGCAAAATCCCACGAGAAGAATAAAAAATAAAAAAAAAGAAGAATTCAACCAATTAGTCAGATAACTATACAAAACTCCCCACAGAGCATCATAGCTGCATAATAGAAGAAACTATATATCTCACCCTAGTTAGCCAAGGTGACGGCTTAGAAACTATATATCTCACCCTTAACCCTCCCTGGCTTCACCCACTTTAAGTAGCTTGCGGGTGATTTCATGCTTCTGTAAGGATTAGTCTCAAGTCAAATAGAATGGTGACACCCCAATCATCATCCCAACACCCAGAATCCAAGGGGGAAAAGGGAAAAAGTAAGTTTGTAATGCACCAAGAGAATTAGTAGCAATGTCAAATAGGTTCAAAGTGTTAAATAAGCAAGCATACATTTCCTTTGCCAAAAAAGTTTCCAATAAGGAGCACAAAATTTCATCAGTTGTAGACAATCCATTTTTCAGAATTCATGTTTTCACTGAGAAGTCGAGGAATTTGGTTTAGTTTCTCAGTTAATCCACCACGGAAACTCATAGAGTTGCAAAGTAAAGATCTAATACATCTGTTGAAGAGCTTGATATGCACTATTGGGCCCCTTTCCTAACAACTTAAGCTTTTGGGACAATTTTGACTTAGCATGCAAGGTCCTGTGTTTGAATCTCACTGCCTATCCATTGAATGATTCAACATGGTTGGCCCTGCCCATGATAGAGAATCTGGCCATCAGTGAGGAAACATGTTAAGAAATAAAGATTAAGTTACCCCTTTCAAACAACTTAAGCAAAATGATTCAATGTGTTTGGCTCGCTTATGGTAGAGAGTCTGGCCACAAGGGGGGAAACGTGTTAAGAAATAAATAATTAAGTTACCCCTCTATCTAACAACTTTTTCAAAGAGTTTTGAGAGTTTATTTTATGAAGATTGGTAATTTTATAAAATAATTTGAACTCTAGCTATATTTGAAAGAGTTCTGAGAACTTTTTCTTACAAAGAGTGGCATTATTAATAAACAAATGAAAGTACGGGGTAAACCAAACCAATATTACATGTGTACAAAAAAACTCAAGGATTATAGCTAGACCTATAGGACGGGTCTAGGAAGTTATTTAGACACGAGCAACATTTTGGTCACAATTTGAGTATGTATTGAAACGGTGATTACGATTTTACAGATTTGGCAAGCTTTTAGGACTAATTTTTCTAACATGGTACAAGGTCCTATGTTTGAATCTCACCACCTACCCGTTTAATATTTCAACATGTTTAACCTGCTGATGGAGAGAACGGCCATGTGAGGCTGCATGTTAAGAATAAATAATTAAGTTATCCCTCTCTAACAACTTAAGCTTTTGAGACTAGTAGTGCTCTAACATGGTATTCCAGTTAGGGGTGTGCATAGGTTGAGTTCGTGCTAAAATCAAAACCGACCCGATCTTGATCGGTTCTAAATTTTTGGACCCAGAACCGAACCGATCTTTCTAGAGAACCAAACCAAACCAAACCAACCCGAGTCGGTTCAGTTTGGTTCGATTCAGTTCCATGCCTCGGTTTGGTTCATGTCAAAATGGGTTTGGGTCGGGTCAGGCCCGTTTCTATTTTCCCAAGGCATGGCTTTTTTATTAAAAAATTAAGATTAATCTTATATCCTAAATTTTTAAAAAAACTAATAAAACAACATACAAACACAAATTAATAATAATTAAGTTCAAATAACCATGATTTAAAGGCATATATAGAATATATGTAAACTTTTTTTTATACATATAAGATCGGGTCTCGGTTCGGTTCTCAAATTCAGGTCCAAAAAGTCGAACTCAAGAACCAAACCAAAATGATCGGGTTGGCCTTTTTTAGACCCAGAGCTTAACCGAACCTTTGATACACCCAAACCAAACCGACCCAGAGAGGTCGGGTTGGGGTTCGGTTCTCTGATTTTTCTATTATTTTGTCACCCCTACTTTCAACTAAGGTGAGGGGGGGCATTGGGTTCAAGCGTAGTCATTTGCATTTGTTGATCATTTCATTATGTTTCTATGTGTAGGTACATGCATCTACGGGTTCACATGGCAAACTCACATAAAGTCACATGGGGCTGTGTTAAGCCCCATGGGTGACAGTTAAGGGAGGCCTCCACTCAAGCGCACAGTTACCAACTGGAGGCAGAGCGTCATGAACCTACATTTGAGTGTCCCTCCATGCATTGAACCTATGTTACCTAAACTCATGTACAAGCGTTGGGTGCGGATATGTGTGTAAACATCGGATTCATCAAATTCTCATATCCCAGGACACTCAAACATGGCAAGATTTTATATTTTTTAAATACTTCTTTTACTTAATTTAAGGTAAAATGAAGTTCACAAATTAAAATATAACATTTTATGCATAAAATATAAATCTTATGCATAATTCTATAGTAAAGTCAATTATTTATACATACTTCTTGGAAGTATGTCCAAACTAGCCATAGTAGACACATATCCTACCCTTGTCTGAGTGTCGAGTATCTGACACGGGTATTTCACAAATTTAGAAAAGTCCAGTAACATAGCCTTGAGCACCTCCCCACAAGCTCCTAAAAACATCCAAGGCTCGTCTTATCTGTACTTCAAAAATCTTCACCAACGTGGACTACGAGCAGGACCTCAGGGGGACCCTCCAGGATTCACACTATGCCCATGCCATGCCCATGCAACCCATGACCCTACTCCAAACCATCAGAGACTTGTAGATTGAAAGTTAGAGATTGGGAATTGATTAACCCCCCCCAACAACAAACCCCCCCAGAAGGACCTACCACTTGATCAGATTCACGAGAGAGAGACCCACAAAAGGTGATATTTACATACACGTCATTTACAACCATAACCGTGACTCTCTCACTATCACAAACAGCAAATCATTTAAACATTTTGTTTAGATAGATGCTAAATGTTAGAACTGGATAAAGATAGTTTTATATGAAAAACTATTCAATTATTTGCTAGTAATGAAATGACTTCTGCATTAAAGTTGATTTACAAAATATTTTGAAAAACAATGGGTAAAGCACATTAAAATCATTAAATTTCCAATTAGCTGCCACCCATGCAACAAACAGAGCAGAAAAAAAACAAATCAGTTGACAATTTGGTAATTCAATAATCGAGACCAATACTATTTATGATAGTAAACAACCACAAAGAAAACATAAATAACTAAAATAAAGAATTTTGAAAGTAACGATAACCATAAAAATAAAAAAAAATAAAAAATAAAAACAACCATGGTGGCAGTGGATTTTCATTTTATTTTCTTTTTTGTGGGTTAGGGGGATGTGAGCAGAAAGCTGTCATCTCAAACTGAACTTTTTCAAGCAATTCCTTAGAAGTGAATAAAAATATGATATGTGTGAGTTTGCTAGCTTGAGGGGAAGACATTCTTAGGCAACAAACATTGTAAAGGATCCTATGATCTAATTCCCAATTCTACTACTTCTATAATGATCCTGATTATTTTTAACATGTATGCAAACAGGCACGAGCTTAGACGTTACCAGGATATATACTTCGAGGATTGGCATATGGCTGCAAGGACTCCAGAGATTTCACATTTCTCCACAACTTACTATATCTAATGACCTGTAGCAAATTGAAAGATGAAAAGAAAGACATCTGAGCATAAGAAAAACGAATTCAGAGTAAAAACAAGTATCATAAAAGCTACAATAAGCAAAACCAATATCCAGTTTTACCTGTCTGGCCTCAATGTTTAGATTTAAATCCTCATTAAATGCTATCATTGCACTGTACTGTACTAGATCGGCACTTGAGTATTTGGCAAGAAGTAAGTGAACCAGCAAAGACAGAAAAGACAAAACCAGTCCTCCAAGTGCAGCCCATTTTATTTTGGATTTGAACATCATCTTGATTTATATACCCAGGCATTCCAGAAAGCTACATGCATAATTTCCGCGGCTTACGAAATAGAACCCATGCAGCCACCATAAAACTGAAAATGCAATATAATAAAATGAGATCCTAAAGAAGATCATCTGATATGAATATGATCTTGCTGCAAAGCAAAATTTCACAAGTATATAGAATCAAATACATGCGCTTAATCAGATCCAGAAACAGAAAGTCTTGCAAATGCTCAATGAAAGAAGTGCATCAACAGAAATAACCAACCTTGTCTCTTGACAAAAAACAGAGCATACTAATTGTCCATGGATTGTACATAAAAGCAAGGATAAATCAATAATCAATAAATAGACAAAAAATTTCAATTAAAGTAGGACATCCAAACAGATTAACTACAAAATATTAGCTACATTTTCTAAGGGTAAGATCATATAGGATTATATGATGATAGGCCTTGTTGCTCTATTACGACCTGGGCATTACGGGTTCGAAACACAGGAAAAGCTCTCCAAACGCTAGGGGTATGTATGTGTACATCTACACCACCGCCCCCCCCCCCCCCCCCCCCCCCCCCCCCCCCCCCCCCCCCCCCCCCCCCCCCCCCCCCCCCCCCCCCCCCCCCCCCCCCCGGAAAAAAAAAAAAACCCACAAAAGTGGTGTGCACTGGGCTGCCTTTTTATTATGTAGGATTATAGTTAAAAATGAAGTAATTATATTTTAGGTTACCATTTTACTTATGATAGAAATTTTGGCCTTAAAAAATAGAGGATAAGTTGAACAAACTTTGAAACATACTTACAAAGTAAACTCCCAACAGTGGGCAGTAAAGCAACGGCAAGCAAAGGCAACCTATAATTAATCTCTGCTTCACTTGATTACTGATTACATGACAATTGTTCCATCATAAAGAGACCAATAGTTAGTTTTATACAGAATAGTATCATGCAAGCTCCTTTTTCAAGAGATAGGGAACCATGATTTTTTTTTAGTAGTTGAAGAAGTGAGCAAAGAGTAGTTAAACTACCTATAACCTTTTAGGTAAATCATACCATCAGAAGTTTGACTCTCTGCATGCTAAGGTGGATGTGATGAGTGGCAAAACTGATTCTCAAGACCCGTTTCTGGCTTTGCTGCATTCTGAGATTGCAAATAGTGGGTCTATGCTTCAGGATTTGGGTTCTAGGTTCCCCTGACTTATGTATTCTTAATATTTTTTGTTGGAAGTTGAATCTCTGTAATTTTCGATAACTTGGTCATGATAGATAGTTGGAACTTCATTTTATTTGGGTATTTTGAATACTTTTAATGGATTTTAGTTGTTTTAGGTTTGGTTGATCTGGTTGTCCAACATTTTGGCTCAAGCTATCGTGTTTATATTCCTGGATAACTCTATTTATCATGAATATATCTTGCTTTGAGCTATGTTACTTGAGCTATGTTTCATAGGGCTCCCTTTATCAATTCATGACAAAA
The DNA here is from genome assembly GCA_033060915.1 of Euryodendron excelsum. Lineage (NCBI taxonomy): Eukaryota > Viridiplantae > Streptophyta > Magnoliopsida > Ericales > Pentaphylacaceae > Euryodendron > Euryodendron excelsum. The sequence goes on along the minus strand of CM065381.1, from coordinate 20,209,859 downwards.
AGAGGGAGAAAGGAATGGATTTTGGATCTTCATTGCTTCTTACTTAGTACTTGTGCTACTTGTGTTTTTTATGTTTCTGTCTTGGATGCGGCTTATATTTTTTTCAGTAAGTAGTTTGATGTGTTGGGGGATGTTCTAGTATTAAATTGTTAAGTTGTGTCAGTCTGGAGGGTTGCCCCAGCGAGAAGCCAAGATTCCAGTGGCCTTTGCCCCTGTCTCGCCTCCTCTCCCCAGTGAGGATTATAAGTAAATTCTAGTGGCAGTCACCCCGTTCTTGCCCGTGTTGCCCCAACGAGGTCTAGACTACATCAAGGACAAATTTCCAGTATACCTCACCCCGTTATCGCTGGCTTGTCGCTGCAGCAAAATCAAAAGCAGTAGCCCTTGCTGCATCTAGCCCCAGCAACCATAGGAAGAATTTTAAGGAAAGTTTCCTATTTGGGCTGCTTGTGCTCTAAAATTTCTGTAAATACTCTGGCACAATTTCCAAGGTGCTTAGTGAGCTTGAAAGATTTTTAGCAACTTTGAGAGCCCCTTGAGAATCCCTAGGGGCTCATGCTCTCCCCTTAGCAAGTAGAAGAACTTCAAATCTTCAACAACAAAGCTTACAGTGATTCGGGGTGTGGTGTTCCTAGTGGTCCAACGACCTGTTGCGTGAGCAAGTTCAGCTTAATCTAGATTCGTGGGTTTTGAGTTGGTACGGTTGTAATTTATTCTTATAAATTGTTCTCTTGGAGATTGGCATAGAGGTCAGTCCTGTGGTTTTTTCTTGATTTGCGTTTCCAAATAAAATCGCGTATTCATTGTATGATTGTTCTTTTACATTGCATGCGATTTATATTGTGTGTTTGCATTAGTCCAATTAATGGATAATTATCAAGTAAATCCAAGTCATACGGAAAGTTGACAACGTATAGGGAAACTGGGAAAGTAATCCCGGGTCTCATATTTCTTACTCATGGAATACTAGGGATGCATGGAATTTGTCTGCACAAGTGCGTCTGCCTCTATATCATGAATCTCACAAGTGAACAATTACATAAATGCCAATACCTCTTGCCAATCAGACGCAGCCAAACAAGGATTGAAAAACGAAACTACTGAAACTTTTCGATTTCGGGGGAAGATAACCCGAATCTAACACACAAACTCAAATTTTCATAGGTTCGATCGAAACAATGTCGTTTCGGTGTGTTTCGAGCAAAACGTCAAGGATTCGATCGAAGCTCTGGGTTGGGTCTAAAAGAGATACTGAAGCTGAGAGAGAGAGAGAGAGAGAGAGAGAGAGAGAGAGAGAGAGAGAGAGAGAGAATGATACGGGGAGAGAAGAACCTGGTCGTCTTCAAAGATTGAAGATTGGAGATCAATTCAGCGGGTGGGTGCCTGGGTCGTCGTCGACGTCCACTTCAGAGTTCAGATCTTGGTCAGGTATGTACTAGTTCTTCTTCTTCTTCTTCGGTTCTTTGGTTGTTCTGGACCAGTGCTTCCCCCTTTTCTTCTTCGTTGTCCTCGGCAGTGGCGCTCTCTCTGTGTCCTGCAGGCTTCTCTCTCTTCTTACGTCGTTTGAGTGTTTTTTAGTTGAATATATGTATAACAATATGTATCTTTTCTGATGGTAACATGTGTCCTCATTTTAAGTACTCATTTTACGTTTACTTGCGTATGGAAAATAAATGAACAGCTGCTCAATTTTGATAAACTTAGAATGATAAACTTGTACATAATAAACGTATTGAGATAAATAATTTTTTAAATTTTAATTAAGTTTTTTAAAAATAGAAACATCATTATTTTATATTTTTATTGCATTTTAGTAATCTAAATATGCCACTCCCTAAAAAAAATAAAAAAGCATATGAACATTTTTAACCTACTATTTAAATTAAGTCTTATTGACCTTTTAGTCATCAAAAACTTATATTTAAGTTTATTTTATTTTTTTTTAAATATAGTCTTAAAGTGCTCAAGTCAAATTAAAGCTAAGTTCAGGAAATTAATAAATTTTAAAATGTATTTAATTTTAGTTTGTTTGTGTCATCGGTTATTCTCTAATGAACTTTTAGATAGCAAAGCTAGGAATTATAGTCGGGTTGGTTGAAATCTACTTATTATCCACCCATAAGATTATCGGGTTAGAGAGTCACCTGCCACTTAACCCGACCACATAAGGTTGAAGAATTTTGAAACTGCACTCGACCCATGGAATGATCGGATTGGTTTGGGTTGGGATAGGGTCATGTCAGGTTGGGTTCGAGTTGGATGAAAAAAATCAAACTTTAGTATAAAAATGTTAGGTCGGATTAGAAAAATAAAAGCCCAACACTCAAACCGAATATAGTCGAGTTGGTTGAAATCCACCCGTTATCCACCTATCAGGTTATCAGGTTGGGTCGGATTAGTGTCAGATCGGTCGGTTTTTTGAATAGCCCTAAGCAAAATGCAAGTTGAACTCAAGTTGGTTTAAAAGGCCTTTTCCTGTTAGCAAATTTCCTTGAGCTTCGAAAATATATTTTATTTTATATCATTTCAAAAATGTATCAAGGAGTTGGCCTAGTGGTCAATGATTTAGTGGTTTACTCCCTTTAGGGTCTCAAGTTTAAAATCTCTTAGGTGTTATCAACTCTTTAGAGCTACTCGCAGGGTCAATAATTATCCAGTTTGTGTGGAACAAGGAGACTATATAAGCCCCATATATCACACCCCCATATGATAGGCATAATCGCACAGGTCACCGTACGTGCGAACGACACTTTAATCTACACTCGAAAATAGAAAATGGAATAAATATCATTACTTTATATAACCATGGACTAACCATATATAACTATAATGTACATCAGAGTTACTCATCCCATAACCTTGCACACATCTTTCAAATATAAGTATATAACAAACCCTCATAAAAATTTAAGCTAATATAAAGCAAAATACAATATAACTCAAATCCCAATGTCTTAGACAAATATGACAAGAAATTGAAAGCAAAGCAACAAGAGCTTTGTCAAGCCCCGAGACACAACATCCTAACACTAACATGAATGTAACCGCGCCCAAGACCAAGACTATAGCGAACCAAACCGTCATTTCTATGTCACCTGCCAAAGCAGTCTGTATGGATGTAAACTAATTGTCAACATGCTTATAATAGATAATCAAACTTATAAAGAACGTTATATACATAATCACATAATCAGCTATCAATAGATAATCCATTAATAAATGATATCTTATGATGCAATGCATGAAACACCCGAATGTGTGCACAATTTAGACAATGTTGGCCCAATATATCAATGGCTCGTTATTAAAGAATGCCCACCGTGGCACCCTTAGGCCTGTTCACCATGACTAAGTCTTTGGTAAGCCCACCATGACTAACTCTTTCTAGTGTAATGCAAGGCATACGATATAGATGGTATGTAATATCGTTACATACATATATATAATCACAAATATCACCTCATATATATATATATATATATATATATCACCGATATCGCTTCATATATGACCACCATTAACACCTCATATGAATCCACCGCCACCATATATATTAAAAAAACAAACAATCCATTCAATATGAATAAGACTATCTTATATTCCCACCTGCTACCGCACACACACCCGATGAAGTTATTTATTGGTTGGAGTTGAAGGTTCTTGACCTCTTTTAGCTCTTATCACCATAACCATATTAGTTGCAGAACCACATTATATAATTCATCAATAAATATTGAACATAAAAAATAATTCATCAAATAGACATATTGAACATAATCATTTGAAAATAAGCTTAAAAGTGTCAAAATCCACTAAGTTATCTAATTTGTGAAAATTAACACAAGCCTCATAACATGGACACAACTTCGTGAGTTTATATAAAAAAAATTCTAAAACTTTGGAAATACAAACTAGACATCTTGGAGAGTATCCATACCAAATTTCACATTTTTTGAACAAGTTTAAGTATTTATTTGGTATTTTATAAGACAGTGAAGTGCTATATAAACGAGAATCTAGCAACAGATGGTTTATCTTTGAGAGGTTCTCAACATAAGTAAAAGATATCAAAATGATCTGAAATTTAGTACATATTGTCATCCACATATCTAATAGATACTGTAAAAATTCATAATTTTTTTACTATTCTAACTTGGTCTAATGTTTTGTCAAACTAGGGGTTGCAAATTTGAGCATCAGAATTCTGCACAGACAGTTTAACTTTAAAAATTCACCATAATTTGAAATTATAATATTTTTTAATGAAACTAAAGCCCAAATTACCATCATAACTCTAAGTTAAAGTTTTCAATAATTCAGTCACAAATAATTTTTTTGTTAGGTCGAAACGTTTTCAAATAGCAGTCCAATCACAGAGATGACTCTAGTTATGACAGTCATGGATAATTCAAAGTTTTTACCATGAAAGCCCTTACCATTTACATGGCATATAAGACATAAACATGCAAGAACCCATGAATGCACCATTACACAACTATGAACATAAGATATCTCACCTTAGGAATGAAAATACAAGCTTTCCTCTTCAATCTCTTATTCCTCTTCTTCTTTCTCTCTTTTCTCCTCTCTTTTTCCTCTTGTTCTTTCTCTCTTTTATCCTTTCTTCTTCCTCTTCTCTCTCTCTATCTCTCTTCCATCCGAATGATGAGGAGTCAACAAGCTCTTCACCTAACTTTTCTCTCCTAACTCCTAGTCAATCTAGCTAACTTCCCCACCAAAGAGTCCATCAACTAACTCACCAATGACTCACCAGCCAACTCGCCAATAATGAAATGACACATGTCACATACACATGCACCCACATAATTTTACATATCAATTAACCATGCAATAAATGTAATTAAATAAAATAAAATAATTCAACTAATTTTAAAATATAATTAAACTAGTTATGAAATTATGAGGTTATGGTCTCACAACTCTCCCCTCCTTAAAGAATTTCGTTTTGAAATTCTCTTACTTCAAGAAAATAGATACGGATACTGTTTTTGCATTATCTCATCACTTTCCCATGTAGCTTCTTCTATTGTATAGCTCTTCTAAAGAATTTTTACCAATGGTATCACCTTATTGTAAAGTACTTGATCCCTTCGGTCTAGAATCTGAAGGCTCCTCAACATAATTGAAATCATCTGCTAGCTCTACCGGTTGCTGAACCAACATATGAGACAGATCTAGCACGTACTTTCTCAACATAGATATGCAAAAAATATTGTGTAGCTTGGACATCTGCAGAAGTAAATCTAACTTATAAGCCACAACACCAACTCTTTCTACAACAGTATACGGCCCAATGTATCTCGGATTCAATTTTTCCTTTTTTCCAAATCTCAAAACACCTTTCCATAGAGAAACCTTAAGAAACACTTGATCTCTCACCTTAAATTCAAGTTTATGCTATCGGTTATTCGCATAACTTTTCTGCCTAGTATGTGCCACCTTCAAATACTCTTGGACTGTCTTGATTTTCTCGATTGTGTCTTGGATCATCTCCAGACCCAACAACTGTCTTTCACTGACTTCACTCCAACGTACCGGAGTCCTACATCTCCTACCATACAATACTTTGAATGGTGCCATACCAATGCTAGATTGATAACTATTGTTATATGCAAACTTCATCAAAGCAATGTAATCACCCCAACTACCTTTGAAATCAAGCATACAAGCTCGTAGCATATCTTCCAAAGTTTGAATAGTTCTCTCAGATTGTCCATCTATCTGAGGATGAAAAGCCGTACTAAACTTCAATGTTGTACCCATAACTTACTGAAGACTCAACCAAAATCTCGAAATGAACCTTGGATCCATGTCTGATACTATAGATACTAGCGTTTTATTCAGTCTGACAATCTCATGCACGTACAACTTAGCATATTTATCCAACATATAAGTAATCTTTATCGAAAGAAAATGAACTGACTTGATTAATCTGTCCACAATAACCCATACAAAATCATGTCCACTAGGATTTTTTGGTAGTCCCATAACAAAATTCATAGTGATGTGCTCCCATTTCCATTGAGGTATCGAGAGAGGCTATAATAAACTCGCCTAATTTTTATGCTCAGCTTTCACCTGTTGGCAAGTTAAACATTTTGCCACAAATTCAACAATATCCTTCTTCATACCTAGCCAGCAATATATCTCCTAAAGATCTCTATACATATTAGTGCTCCCCGGATTCATAGCATATACTGAGTGATGTGCCTCCTCTAAAATATCATTCTTCAAAACATAATGATTAGGTACATAAAAGCAATTTTCTAATAGTAAAGTACCATCATCAAGAATAGAAAATTCAATGCTTACCTTCTCCGTCACCTCTTGCCTAAGCTTCGTCACCTACTCATCTTGCATTTGAAGTTCCCGAATTCGATCAAGTAATAATGGCATCACCCGAAAATGAGTTAACGTGACACCCATACCTTTCTGTTCAAACTCCACTCCGAAATAAGTCACTTTCGGATATAATTCCGCTCGATGACAGCCCATGCAAACCAATCTACTCGAAGACTTCTGACTCAAAGTATCAGCCACTACATTGGCTCTTCCCGGATGGTAATGAATCATAAATTCATAGTCTTTGATTAGTTCTATCCGTCTTCTCTGTCGTGCATTCAAGTCTCGTTAAATGAATAGATACTTTAAGCTTTGGTGATTAGTATAAATTTCACAAGGTTCTCCGTATAAATAATGTCTCCATATCTTCAATACGAATACTACAGCTACCAACTCCAAATCATGAATAGGATAATTCCTTTTCTTGTGTCTTCAATTGTCTCGACGCATAAGCAATCACTTTTTCTCACTGCATTAGCACACACCCCAAGCCTTGATGCGAAGCATTGCTATACACCACAAAGTCTCCCTTCTTGGAATGAATTGTTAATATCGGTGCTGAACTCAGTTTGATCGTTAACTCCTGAAAACTATGCCTACAATCAATTGTCCATTCAAATGCCACATCCTTGTGAGTCAACCGTGTCAAAGAAACGACAATAGATGAAAAGGCATGTATAAATCTTCGATAGTAACCTGTTAATCCTAGAAAACTTCTAAACTTTAAAACATTCTTCAGTTGTTCTCAATTCATAATAGCCTTAGTTTTTATTGGATTAACATTAATTCTCTCAGTAGATATCACATGCCCCAAATATACTGCTTCATCAAGCCAAAATTTACACTTGCTGAATTTAGCATATAATTACTTATTCCACATGGTTTGAAATACAAGTCTTAAATGATTTTCATGGTCTTCTTGATTACGAGAATATATCAATATATCATTCTAAGCACCCCATTTTTGCCCGGTCGGCAATCTCCGGCTCAACCGGGTTCGGTTTCCATCATCACAACACATGCAGGTTTAAGATGAGCCTTACAATCTCCAATCTAACCAGCTGGTCGCTTTGCGGGCCTACAAGGACCAGCCAAAGCCATAAGCACCATTATTTCAGGCAACTTTCCGGACTGGGCGGTCCCGAAAACTAACGCCATCCAAGTAGCTTCCCGGGATCGGGCGATCTCGGGGACCAACACCTCATCAAAATTTCAGACGGTTCGCTTCTGGTGCCTGCTAGCCCGCCAACATAGAATGTCCGTCATTTGGTAGTTCTCCGAGACCGAGCATTCTTAGAGACCAACACCACCCTTCCAGGTAGCTTTCTGGGACCAAGCGTTCTTAGGAACCAACACCACCCTACAGGTAGCTCTCTAAAACCAGATGTTCTTAGGGACCAACACCACACAGGTAGTTTTCTGAGATCGGGCGGTCTCGGGAACCAACACCTAGGTCAACACCGGCGCCTGCTAGCCCGACTCGGTGAAAAATGACCAAACCTGCCCCTTAGGTCTCCAAGCACGTTTTGGGAAAGTTCAAAATCCCTCAAAACAGTAAGTCCATCCTTCCAAAATGTTGTTAAACCATTAGGCATCCCCCACACGCCATTTGGTCCAAATCTAGTCCTATTCCGGCTCACTCTGGTCAAAATGACCATTTTGTCCCTGAACACCTCAACACTGCGCGAACCCTGCCGAACGGTAAAGTGTTGGCCCAAGAAAGCAACCCAAGAGGGGGGGTGAATTGGGTTTTATAAAATTTATATCAGAAATTGCAACTAAAAATTGTTTATGTATTTTAACAACAATTAATCAAAATATATATATCAAGCAAGTGGAGTATACATCAATATATATATTTATGCAAACATGTATAGTGAGCAAATAAGCAAAACAGAGGCATAAGAAAAGTGCACCAGATTTATAGAGGTTCAGCCAACCTTGCCTACGTCCTCTCTTCTTTGATCCTTTCGAAGGAATTCCACTATGTAATACTCCTTACACAGCTACTGGTTGTGCCACGAGTGCCCAGCTCACTCTTACAAAAGCTTCTTCCCAAGCTTTCAAAACCCAAGAGATTTTGTCCAAGCTTCTCTCAAACTTACAAGTGTTTTTCTCAAAAACACTCAAACTTACAAGGTTACAAACCCACCCAACTGAGAATGAATGAAGATTATACAAAGAGTGACTCTCCTAGTGAGTATACAAATTAATACAACTCAATGGATAACTTTAAACACTCAGCAAAAATATGTGGTAGTGAGGTACAGGTGATTTTCAGCTTCAAGCACTTGATATGAATGGTATGATTGCTCTTCTCTACTTCTTTGAAGCTGTATGTATCTCATATATATATAGGTATGGATCGATTCTAGCCGTTGGAGAAGTATGGGAGAAGATTTGGTTGCAATTTTGCCCATACCGTCTGTCAGAAAACTAGCCGTTACGGTCTAGGGGTCGACTCTTTTCACAATGAGTCGACTCTTTTTGCATTTCAGCAGATTTTTCAAGTCACTGTCCAAATGAGTCGACTCTTTTGTCCCAAGAGTCGACTCTTTTCAGCAGTCTGCAGAATTGTTGTTCTCTGTTGCAATGAGTCGACTCTTTTTGGCCAGGAGTCGACTCTTTTGAGTCTCTAGCATAAATCCAAGGCTCTGTTCGAATGAGTCGACTCTTTTTGCTTAGGGGGTCGACTCTTTTTACCAAAATCCATATTTTTGCAACTTTTCTTCATTCTTTTTCAAAGCTTCCAATCTCTTCAAGGATCATCTAAATAGGCTTTTTAAAGCTTGCAAACACTTCTTCAAGATTAGATGACTCCAAGAACATCTTCAATCCATTCAAGGTGAATTTTCTTCATTTTCATCACTTGTAGAGCTCTTCCATCATTATAGCTTCATCCATTGATTCAAGTCTTCTTCAAGATCTTCAAGAGAGCTTCCATGACTTAGAATCTTCATTTCTTCAATCAATATGGCTTCTCCATGGACTTCAACAACTCTTCCAAGAAAGCTTTCCAAGTCTTGTGATTCCTTCCATGTCTTCAAGACATCTTTAAATCTATCAAGAAAGCTTTTATGTTTTTGAGTTGGTCTCTTCTTTTTCCATTTTTGCAAGATATCTTCAAGTCCTCAAAGTCTTCAATCTTTTAAATCAAGACTTTGATCATTTTCATTCTTCTTATTTGATATCCATCATCTTCATTCTCTTATAAAATCATCATTGTTGAATATGCTATTCTTTCATGCTTATCAATCTTCAATCTAGAATTTTCATCAACTTGAGATTTCTTTTTCTTCTTATAATATCAGCTTTGTAGAATACATCACTTTATCATGCTTTTCATTCTTTATTCAAATCTTTGCATCATAAATCCTCTATTATGATAAGCTTCAAGTCAAGATCTAATTAATAATTCATCTGCACACTAAGTAGAATTATTAGATCATTTAATCACATTTTGTTATCATCAAAATCAAGGCATTGACTCAACATAAAGGACTCTCCCAAAACCATCCCTGAACAACCCTACACACTTAACACAACGCACCAAACCATTCCTGACCATTTCAAGCCAACCCTGGTCAAAATGACCGTTTTGCCCCTAGAAGCCCAAATATGCCCCGAAATAGCACCGGCCTTGGGATTTCGAGCAGAGGGTTTCACCACACGCCCTTGTTTAACCTAAGGAGGACCCTACGTTGCTAAGCTCACTCGACGCGATAAAAGTTCCCTGGAGCGTTTCGCAGACGCTCCGCCTAAATTGTCTTTTCTTTCGATTCCTTGGTTATAACGCACTGTTAACTGACTTGAGAAACGCGTAAATCAGGGAATTCCCGAAAGCTCGTTCATAGAACTTTCAGCAACCCCTAGAGTATCTCACAGACGCTCCGCCAAAGTTGACTTTTTCTCCGATTCCCTAATTGAAACGCACCGTCAAACGACTTGAGAAATTCGTAAATTTGGAAATTCCTGAAAGTATTTCCACCGTACTTTCCATCGGTACGATCTGATCAAATAGATCACCTCTTGAAGGCCTTGATAACATGAAATGAAAACAGCCACTTTCAAACACCCCCGGAGCGTATCATAGACGCTTCGCAAAAGTCACCTTTTTGGCACAATTCCTAAGACGATATCACTTATTCCCAAACATAATTTAAACTTTTCGAAAACATGAATGTTCATCGGAAGCACTAGGAGAACATCCCGAGTGCAACCGATTCCCCTGAAACTTTCCCGATTGACTTAATTATTGAGGTACAATTTGGCCGAACTTTTCCGGTGATGGAGCGTATGCTACATGCGCTCAAATTTTGATCAGATTGACCGACTTTTGATCAATGGTCGAGATTTAAGCAGTACACAAGGTGCCACGTGTTATTTTGGCAATGGAATAGTACCTGCGCATGTCCTACATGCGCAAGGCCAAAATTTGGCCATATGCATGTAACACATGCGCAAGGCCTATTCCAGATTGCCTATAAATAGAGACCTCCCCCTTTGCATATTCCAGGTCCGAAATTGATACGAAGTTCTACTGAAATCACTCCGGAAACTCGAATCTCTACATATATTCTTCCCCTCCAACACTTAGGCTAGATTCTACACCTCCTACGCCTATACACTCCACTTACAAGGCCTCATACACATTTATACACTCCACTCTAGCCTCTCAAGCCCTCTTGAAGTCACTCAAGCTCCAATCAAGACGTCCATTGGAGACTACAAGTGTGTTGAAAGCAAAATGTGGTATCCCTTTTTACATTTGTGCTCTCCCCCACTCTTCTCTTCTCCCTCCTAGCCTACTTAGACTATTCTCTATTTTAATCCCCATCTTCAACCCTCCTTTCTTGCATGCTTGAGCCAAGAGGGCTTTTAGATCATGCCTAGAGGAAAACAAGTGAGAGTCACCGTGTAGGGGGATCTCTCACTAGCTTACTTTAAGATGGTATGGCCTAGGAACCCCTTGTTTATGTGGTAAAGCCTAAAAGCCTTGTATGTGAATCATGACCCCTTGCATATTACTATTTTGATCATGTCTTGTATGCTTGGCTTCATTTTATGCTTATTGCCATATTTCACAATGCTTGCATTGCTATTAATTTTATGACATTTTCAAGTTCTACATTTCTTTCAAAAATTGTTTCAAGAGTTGGCCCCTTAAAGTTTAGGATGGGATCTTAGAATTATGCCTTAGAAGAGCCCCCTATTAACCCCCTAATTCACATTTTTGCATCATTGCATTACAACTTGCATAAAAGTTGCTTTCAAACTCTCTAATTTTCAAGGTTTCCATTCTCTCAAATTTAGTGGTTAAAATGGCCCCATGGAACCCTCTCTTGAGTGGTCTCCTTTTATATTGGCCATAGGAGCTCTAAATTGTTGGAATGGTTCCCTTTTCTTTTTATGTTTGCCTAAGAATAATGTTCAAACTCTTTGATTTCTATTGTTCCTATTCTCTCAAGTTTAGTAGTTGGAATGGCCCCATGGAACCCTCTCTTGAGTGGTCTCCCTTTTGTTAGCCATATGAACCTTCTCTTGATGGAATGTTCCCCTTGAAAAATGGTTTTCAAAATCCTTCTCAAAAGGTGATTTTCAAAAATGCATTCTCTCCATCTTTGCATCAAAAATGATTTTCCAAAAATTGCGATCATTATATTGATTTTTGACCCGTTATACTCTTGTCAAGATAGTGGTTATAATGGTCATGAGGAAACCTTCCTTGGAATGGTCTCCAAGCACCACCCATACAAACCATACTCTTGACTAGAGTCAAAATTTTCATGGAAATGATCTTCAAAGAGATGGCCTACTAAGGTCCATTGCATAATATGTTTTGTTTTCCAATACTCTTTCCAAAAATGCACCAAACTGCACTTTAAAATCATATTTCAATCCAATCCTAGGTTAACTTGATCCTAGTTGACCAACCCTAAGATAACTTGACCCTAATTACCTAACCCTAGGTTAACTTAACCCTAGTTACCACACCCTAGGTTAACTTGACCCTAGTTGTTCAACCCTAAGTTAACTTGACCCTAGTTCACTCACCTTAGGTTAACTTAACCCTAGTTAGTTAACCCTTAGTCTTCTTAACCTTAGGTCAACCTAACCTAAGTTAGTTAACCTTAGGTTCCCCTAACCCTAAACTAACCCAACCTAGGTTAATACACTTCAAGGTTCTAACTCTTGGACCCTTTTTTAAAATGATCATTCAAACTTTCAAATTATCCTCATAACCTATTCCTCCAAAACCTCCTACCCCCATGATTTCAAAAACCCAACTCCATAAACTCTTCTAATGTCCCTACACTCCATCTTCAAAGCACTTCCAAAAATGTTTTCAAAAGGTCACAAACCTAAGGTGTCCCTAGCCCTCTCATGGTTAGGGATTCCAAGGACAAGTGATAAATCAAGAACAACCTCCAAGTTTGTCTATATTTGGATTCCAAACCCTTAACCCTTTCCAAAAACTACTTTCAAAGATTAATTCATCAAAACATGCCTCCAAGGTTTTCAAAACAAGACTTCAAAACACTTTCAAGTTCCCTTGAGACATGCCAAAGCATTTTTCCATAACTCCCTCAAGTTGATCCAAAAACATTTTCAAAAAACACTCCACTATTCAATTTCAAGTCAAAACCTCCAAGACCACAAAGGGTTTTCAATTTCCAAAGACCTCAAAGTGTCTGAAACTTTTCCCAAGACCTCAAAGTGTCTTAACTTTTTCAAAGACCCAAAGTGTCTTTAAATCTCCTAAAGGCCCTAATGCGCCTATTTTCCATCGGACTCTTGCCCGAACTACGAATGACTTGATTCTCACCAAATAAGATACGTAGGCAACCTGAAATGGTGCAATCATAACTTTTATTTCAATTCCAATCCCTTTTTCAAAAATTCTAATCAATTCAAAGTTTCTATTCCAACTCTTTCAAAATCCCCCATTATTTTCAAACTTTTTCTAAAAGCTTGCATCATGCATCATTCATCCAAAAAGTGATGACAAGACCCCGTTTTTCAAAATTCTAAAGTGGATATTAAGTGGACAATGGTAACCGATTATTCTAGTGAGTGAACAAAGGGTGATTAGACATGTAGGTACCGAAAGGGCGAGGTAGAGTGATGATCTCAGGATATCTTCCCTACACGTAACCAACCCCCGAGCCATAGATTTCTGTTTTCAAATGACCAAAATGAAGTTATTTTCCAAAAGGGCTTAAATCTTTCCAAAAGTTGCCAAACAACCTATTTTCTTAAAAACCCTCTTGTGAGGGAGTTTTCAAAAACCTTTTCTGAAAACCTTAAGTTTAATCTTCGGATTAACCCTTAGTTTTAGGTGTCCTAACTCACCTTAATCAAGTTAGGTGGCGACTCCTATTTTTCTAAAAAGCCCTTAGTCAAATCAATTTTCAAACCTAGTCGCACTTGTCCTTCTAGGAGGACGAGTTCTAGTGACAGAGTTTCGTATTTTTCCTGTCCGAGTCGAAAGCACCTTAGACACCCAAAAATCGAGGCGCAACAATCATCAATAAAGACAATCATAAAAGAATCAAGAAAAGATCGGAATACCCAATTCATCAAATTCATGAAGATAACAAGTGTATTAATCACTTCAACAGGCATCACCAAGAATTTATAATGACTATACTGAGTACAGAATGCAGTTTTTGGTACATCACTGTCTTTTACTTTCAATTGATGATATCCGGATCTCAAATCAATCTTTGAAAACACTGTAGCTCATTGCAATTGATCAAACAAATCATCAATTTGAGGCAAAGGATATTTGTTCTTTATAGTAACCTGATTCAATTGCCGGTTAATCAATACATAATCTCATGGTGCCATCCTTCTTCTTCATAAAAAAAAAAAAACTGGTGCTCCCCACGACGATACACTTGGCTAAATGAATCCCTTATCAAGCAACTGAAGTTTCAACTCCCGCAATTCGGATGGTGCCATTCTATATGGTGAAATTAAAACTCCACTTTCATGTCTAGTACCACCCTTGGAAGCTCATTTAGAAAGACATCCAGAAAGTCTCGAACCACAGGAGTATCAAATAACTTCAGTTCTAACCTGGTAGTGTCAACTATATATGCAAGATATCCTTCACATCCTTTCTATGACAGCTTCTTAGCTTCCAAATTTGATATCAAACAAGTTGAAACTACATCTCTTTCCCATTAGAATTTGAATTCTGCTTCATTCGGCATTCTAAAAATAACTTCCTTCACAAAGTAATCAATAGACGCATGATAAGAAGATAACCAATCCATCCCCAATATCAAATAAAAGTCATGAATAGCCAACTGAATCAAGTCAACCGCCAACTCGTTATCCCTAATCTTCACCACACAATCTTTATATACCATGTCTATTACGATCACATCTCCCACCAGTGTAGACATAAGTAAATGTTATGATAATGAACTACATGGTCTATCCAAATGCATACTAAATGCAATAGCAACAAATGAATATGTGGAACCCGAATCTAACAACACATATGTCTCTTTATCAACTATAGATAACATACTTGTCATAACATTAGGAGTAGTATACGCATCCCTCAGAGTCATGGCATAAACTCGTGCTTGAGTGCGTGATTTAGGCGTCGTAGCCTATCCCCATTGTGAAACTCCTATTGCTTCCCTGTTTCCACTAACCACATTACCTACTGATGATACTACTGCAAGATTTAGAGGATAGTTCCATGCTATGTGTCGCGGCAGCACTGATAGTATTTGTCGGTCCATGGCATTAGACAATCTCTAACAATATACCTCTCAGCCTCACATCGATAGCAAACGATTCCTTTGGTGCTACCCCCCAAAGATCTCGAACTAGTAGACCTAACTGGTGGTCTTCATGCTCCTTGGCCCCCAGAATTTCTTATGTTTCTTGCATTACTGAACCGTGAATCGCCTGATCCATGATTAAATTGTACTTATCTTTGTTCACAGTTGGAGAAGATTCTGAAGGTTTTTGTCGTGAAGTACCAGCTCCCGAATCAAACCTCCCATTTTTTAATTGTTCTCGTCTTCCTAACATCTCCTTTACGTTCTATTCTGTGATCTTGGATTTGTTCACCAATTTCACTTACTTGGTGATCTCTGTTGGAGTTAGTAGCTCATATTGTTGATACTAAGTCCGGAAACATTGGGGCTCATGGGGGAGTTCTCTTTTATTACTTCTCAAGAAAAGTCTACAACTAATTAGAGTTACACAAATTTAAATGAAACCCTAACTCTGTTGCCGTTGAGGACGTAGGTAGTCACACTGACTGTTGAATCTCGTTAAATCCTTATGTTCTGTACTTGTTTACTCTTGTTTTATTACATCGTATATAGTTTTCTGCGCAGCAATCTCAAATACAGAAACCCGAGACCTAATTGGCAGTTTCAAGCCCTGTTAGAATATTCTACACTTGGAATCTTCAGCACGTACTAAGTCAGTTGCAAATCTAAACAACGTTGTGAGCTGCTATTCATATTCTACCACTAACATCCTTTCTTGCTTTAATAAAATAAATTCTAGCTCTTTTTGGTAACGGTAAATGAAAGGAAAGTATTTCTCATTAAATACTTCCACAAATTATTGCCACGTAGCGGTACTCCCTCGGTTTGAGCCTCCGTCATTCGTCTCATAGCTTCCCACCAATTCCGTGCCTCCCTTCGAAACATAAACATAGTCAAAGATAGTTTATGTTCATCAGTTATTCCCATCACTTCAAATGTAGTTTTCAACTTCCTTAGCCACTCATCAACCACTAATGGATCAGTTGTCCTCATAAATTTTGGTAAATTTACTCCTTGGCACCGATCTTACCATCTGATACTCCATATACTGTGCCATCAGATTCGCAAGTCTTTTGTTTATATTAGGTTGATTTTGGACATGTGGTTCATGCTTTCCTTACTCCACACCCCTAACTGAAACTGATGAATTTTCTCTTTCCATTGTCCTAGGTGATTCCTTTTATGCCATTCTTTTTGCATCAAATCAGAATAAGTATACCATATATATAGTCCACACACTTCTAAATGATCTAACCAACATTGACAATACCCTACAGTTCACTGCACTCTAGACACCAACTCCACACCATAGCTTTAGTACATAACTAGGCTATGATAGACAGTTTTGAGACAAACCACAACTCTAATACCAAGCTGTCACACCCTAATCCCAATTAGATATCATGAATGTCACATTAGGAGAGGCGTAGTCGCACAGGTCACTGTACTTGTGAACGACACCTTAATTTATACCTGAAAATAGAAAATATCAGAATAAACACCATTGCTTTATATAACCATGGACCAACCACACATAAATATAAAGTACATCAGAATAACTCATCTCATAACCTTACACACATCTTTCAAATATAGGTACATAACAAACCCTCCTCAAGTTAACATAAAGCAAAATACAAATATAACTCAAATTTCAACGTTTTATGCAAATATGACAATAAACTGAAAGCAAAGCAATGAGAGCTTTCCCAACCCCCGAGACACGACATCCTAACACCGACATGAATGCCACTGTGAGTAAGACCAAGATTACAGTGAACCAAACCGTCATCTTCACGTTACCTGCCAAAACAGTCTGTGTGGGTGTGAGCTAATTGTCAACATGCTCATAATAGATAATCAAACTTATAAAGAACATTATATACATAATTACAGAATCCGCTATCAATAGATAATCCACTAATAAATGATATCTTGTGATGCAATGCATAAAATACTTGAATGTGTGTGCAATTTAGATAACGTTGACCCAATATATCGATGGTTTGTTATCAAGGAATGTCCATCGTGGCACCCCTAGACCTGTCTATCGTGACTAAGCCTTTAGTTAGCCCACCATGACTAACTCTCTCCAATGTAATGCAAGACATACAACATGAATGGTATGCAATATCGCCACATATATATATATATATAATCACAAATATCAACTCATATATATATATATATATATCATTGATATCACTTCATATATGACCACCATTAACACCTTATATGAATTCACCGCCACCATATATAATAGAAAAACAAACAATCCATTCAATATGAATAAAACTATCTTATATTCCCACTTGTCATTGTACACACATCTGATGAAGTTACTCCTTGGTTGAAGTTGAAGGTTCTTGACCTCCTTTAGCTCACATCACCATAATCATGTTAGTTGCGGAACCACATTGTATAATTCATCAATAAATATTGAACATAATTTTTTTTTTATCAAATATAAACTTTGAACATAATCATTTGAAAATAGGCTTAAAAGGGCCAAAATCCACTAAGTCCTCTAATCAACCAAAACTGGCATAGACCTTATAACATGGACACAACTTCGTGAGTTTATACCAAAAAATTTTAAAACTTTTGAAATACAAACTAGACATCTTAGAGAGTATCTAGACCAAATTTTACATTTTTTTAACAAGTTTAAATATTATATGGTATTTTATAATATAGGGCAGTGCTGTAGAAATGAGAATCCAACAACAAATGATCTATCTTTGAGAGGTTCTTAATATAAATAAACGACATCAAAATAATTTAAAATTTGGTATATATTATCACCCACATATCTAAATAAATACAGTAAAAATTTTATAATTTTTTGACTACTCTAACTTGGTCTAATGTTTTGTCAAATTAGGGATTGCAGATATGGGCATCAGAATTCTGTAGAGACAGTCCAACTTAAAAATTCACCATAATTTGAAATTACAATATTTTTAAGTGAAACCAAAGCCCAAATTACCATCATAACTATAAGTTAAAGTATTGAATAATTCAGCCACAAATAAGATTTGTCGTTGGGTAAAAATGTCTTCAAATAGCACCCTTATCACAGAGATAACTTTGGTTATGGTAGCTATGAATGATTTCAAGTTTTTATTATGAAACCCCTCACCATTTACATAAATACACCATCACACAACCATAAATATGAGATGTTTCACCCTAGGAATGAAAACACAAGCTTCTTCTTTCTCCTCTCTTGTTTATCCTCTCTTCTTTCTCTTCTCTTTCTCTATCTCTCCTCCATCTGAATGATGAGGAGTCAACAAGCTCCTCACCTAATTTTTCTCTCCCAACTCCTAGTCAATTTAGCTAACTTCCCTACTAATAAGTCTACCAACTAACTCACCAATGACTCACCAACCAACTCACCAATAATGAAATGACACGTCACACACACATGTAACTAAATAATTTTACATACCAATTAACCATGCAATAAATGTAATTAAATAAAATAAAATAATTTAATTAATTTTAATATATAATTAGACTAATTATAAAATTATGAAGTTAGGATGTCATACCAGAATTAGTCGAGATGCATACAAGTTGACCCATGCTAGAAAAAAAAAATTAGTTAAGCTAAAAATTAGTAGGGCCTTTACTTGTGATGGCTCAAGTCAAGCTTGGGCCAAAAAGAAAAAAACGGCAGGTATGCCAGTTTTTGTATAATCTAATACGCTTGAAGTTTTTATGGATCCCCCCTAATAGCTATCCCTGTTGGGCCGGGGTGGGATCGCTCTTTTACAGACAACTATATTTGTTTTTGTCGTGAGTTATTTTTTAATAAACTTTTAACTAGCCAAACTCAAGTTGAGCTCAAGTTGGTTTAAGAAACTTTTTCCTGTTGGAGAGAGAGAGAGACTTTCCTTGGGTTTTGGAAATGTATGTTTATTTTATTTTTATATCATTTGGTAATGTATTAAGAGTTTATTAGTTAAGCTAAAAATTAGCGGGGGCTTTACTTGTAATAGCTCAAGTCAAGCCTGGGCCAAAAACAAAAAACACTGGTATTCCAGTTTTTGTATTATTTAATAGGCTTGAAGTGTTTATGGATCCCCCCTTGCTGGCTCTTGCTTTACATGGGCTATTCCCTTTTGGGCTGGGGTTGGAGCCCTCTCCAAGTTGGGCCACTGGTGGCCGATAAATGGCCATGCATCTCCTTTTTCAACATTCAATCCCAAATTTTAACTTGGAAATGGTACTCTCACATAATTTTTTATACAGAAAACTCCACTAAAATGATATGAGAATGATATTATTGTAACTAAAGAGTATCTTGATGGTTTTATCTACTCTTGAGCGAATGGCCTACAACTCAGCTATATTAATTTGTATAAAATTTCTATACACTTTTTTCAGTGGTTGAATGAAAGCCTATCACTTCAAAACAGAATACCCATTATGATGATTTTTAATGACAAAAATGTCATTGTCATGTTATTCTAATGCGATTTTCGTAAACATTTTCTAAAAGAATAGCATTTTTTGATTCAATATCAATGCCATTGGGAATGTTTGATGTAGCTAGTTCAAGCAAGCATCACCAAATGAAATTGCCACTCCTGATCTATTATTTTCAGCAAGCTTTCAACTTTCTTGCATTCCAAACATGGATAGGAAAATGGCAACATCTGCTTGCTTGATCTAGCTTGATCTTCGTAGCATCAACCAAGTTTTCTTCCATTAACATATAGAAGTCTTTTTTGGAATGTTGATTCTAGGTGGTGGGGGCAACTTTTGTGTAATGGTCCAGAATACTTGGAGCCCAATTTTTCTGGGTCAAGTAGAATATCTTAGCTTTGAAACTGCTCATATACATATTGAGAGAACCGAATTTTTTTTGTTGGTGCATTGCTGCATAATTTCTAACTGTCGGTGTCAAAGTGAAAGGAATGATAGCAAAAAATGGAAGGGTTTTGGTAAGCACTGACCTCATTGAAAGAGAAATATGCTCTCTCATGATTGGAGAAAGTACATCCATGGATTGGTAGGAGTAAAATCTTTCATTGGTGCTTGGAATGCCACTTCAAGTGTTTGATGAAATTTGTTAAATGGTCCTATTGTTGTGGTTACTAACTTCAAAATTAAGCAAATTTATGAAAGAGAATGCTAGCATCAGTCGCAAGTATTAGTCACTCATTAGAAGTGATTGACTAATACACTAGCTACTTTAGTTGGGATCCACCAACTAAAAGTGGCCTATGTTGAGATCGGTTAGTATCAGCCGACGAATGTCGCGACTAATGCCTATTCTTTTTGGTATAAGTAATAGCACCCATAAAATTTGTATTAAAAGCAATGTAGTAACAAGAAAGTTTTTAAAAATTACTATTAACAAAGCAGAATCTATGTCTAGCTTCCATGATTATTAGTTGGAACACTGTAAAATCCTTGTGATATATGTCAAGGTTTATTTTCTTTGTTCACCTGAGGTAACTCATCATTTCATTTTGTTCTCTCTCTCTATCTACATACACATATACAAATATATATAGATGTCTAAGATGTGTATAGTGTGTGGACTCCAGGTTGGTTGGGTGGAGGGTAGGTCATCAATTTTAGGGGACAGAAAGAGAGAAGAAACAAGATGGCAATGAAGCTGCAAAGGGATGGTTGAAAACAAACCCAACAGGCCAGAGGGGAGGTAGGGTATTCGGTGTCAGCGTCCCAACCACAGCACATTATGAGAGTGGCCAAGCTTGGCTTGACATTGTGAGTGCTGGGTCGCATGCCCCTTTTTTGAACCAAGCCCCTTATCATGCCCATAAAGCTAAAACTGCAGGCGTGCCATAAGACTCACCATCACAAAAACAGACCCACCAAATTCACATCCCACTCGCAACCCCACCTCCCTCCCAACCTTACTCAGTTACCCCTCTCTCACATATACACTGCAGAGATGCATACAACAACTAATATCTCTCTCTCTCTCTCTCTCTCTCTCTCTCTCTCTCTCTCTCTATATATATATATATATATATTATAAATAAATAAATAAATTATATTTTGCACCTTTATACTTTTTATCGAATTTTATTTTAAAACTTGTACTTTCAATTGTAATAATTAAGTATTTTTATTTTTAAATTGTTACAATGTCACCCTCTCTTAAACTTTCAATTGTTGCCAAAAGCCTTGTGCGAATGACATGGTATTTTTTAAAGGTAAAAATATATTTTTACTCTATTTTAGCGTACAAAAGCTCTCATCTCTCACTAATCTCTCTCAAAACTTCTAATAATTAAGTCATTTATGTATAAAACAAAATTACGATTACAAAACACATCCTAATTGTTTAATGTGAGGGAGGACTGAGAACGTTTGAGAGCCAAAATGGTAAAAAAAAATATATTTTTACTCTTAAAAAAGGGTCATGTCAGACGTATGGGGTTTGAGATTGTCAATTGCACAAATAAAGGCTTACAGAAAGATAACATTGCTATAAATTAAAAGTATGAAAATTTAATTATTATAATTGAAAATAATATAAATATATAACCTGCAGTGTCGTTTAACTGAGTGACAGACTGGGCATGAGCTGATCTTCATCATAGATATATATAGTGACACAATGGTGTATATTGATATGTACATCAATTTTCATATAAAGCCAAGAAGGCAATTCAGTGGAGAAAGATGGCATTGATTGCACCATCAACATCATCCCAAGCGTGAAGATCTGGTTGTCAATTGCACTAGGATTGGCCTAACAGGTGGACAAACCGAATGGGTAGATTAAACCTTGAGAGAATCTTATCTTTACCAAAAATACATGGAGAAGTCCAATGCAAAACCACTCCTAATTACAAGTTTGCCGTGTACCCAATGAACTTGACTTTGACAATACCACTCTCTGCCATACCATTAAAAACGGAACCATATTAGGCACATTGAGGATTGATGTTTGGTGTCCAACTTGTACACAGAATGGTTTGAGAACTCAACAGTGATGCATGGAACAACTGGGTATATATATCCTTTACACACACACACAAACATACATACATACATACATATATATATATATATGTGTGTGTGTGTGTGTGTGTGGGCTTTAAAAAGAAATGAAAATGTGGAATAAAACCGTTCTGCTAAACTAAACAAAAAAAATTTGACAGAAAGTTCTACCAAACAGCCTAACAGGCCATAATACTCAAAAGATAATTCCTATTGTGCTATGCTCAGTCACTTAAGTACGGGTTGCAAGAGCTTGAGATTACCCGTTCCTTAGTTTGATACAACCAAACATTGCCTATTCAATGCAAGGATTGTTTGGAACGAGCTACAACTAATCAATTTGGGTTCACACCAATCAATTTGGGTTAATTAGCTCCATGACATCCTAATAGGTAGAGTGTTGGGCATTGATCAACTTGATATGTATCATTGGACTTCTTTACTAATAGTTTAAACTTTTACATTATTCGATAACTTAACATAATATTAGAACTCCTATAGAAGGAGGTATTGGATTTACGTGTAAGAGGGTTTGATATGCATTATTGAGCTCATTTTTCTAACCATTTAAGTTTTTGGAATGTTCAATGACTTAAGAGGATCTAACACCAACCATTAAGTAAATTAGCAACACAAACCAAAAGCTTTTGGGCTAACATTGGAGTGATTGCTTCACATGGCTCCATATATACTTCAGTACATCCCATATAAGCAACAATTATAAGGTGTATTGTGATATCCTTTTGGAATTGGAACCAAATTTTCTTTCTTTTCTATTGTGTGCAGCTTCTAAGAGCATAATACAGGTCTCACTACCCACTAGGCCCTTTGTACCAATTCTTCCACCATTAATGAACAGTTAAAGCACTCTAATATTAAGGGCAGTACTAGGAAAAGCACCCTAGACAAAAATAAAAAATAAAAAATAAAAATTGCTACATAGACTTGTCACAATTAATTATTTTCTTGCTCGCATGTGCAACAATGAATTACAGGATGCAGTGCTTATCTGATATTGTACCATAAATTGTGACAAGTCTTTTTTACCATAAATTGTGACAAACACAGCATATGTTGTACCATAAATATTCTCTTGCTCGCATCTTTTTTAAGCTATAAGTTTAAAAAAATTTTATGTTGTGTTTGGGATCCGAATTTTTATTCTTTTTTTTCTCATTTTTTTTTTCATCGCCAAATCTTTATTCTAAACACAGCATTACTATTTTGCACAGAGAGAAAGATGAAGGAAACAAAAGATTCTGTATGACACGATACATAAAATTGAATTGGCACCTAACAAGTAATTCAATGTTGCAGAAACATGCTCACAAATTAAATACATCAATGTTCTTATCTTTTGCTAAGAGAGAGAGAGAGAGAGAGAGAGAGAGAGAGAGAGAGAGAGAGAGAGAGAGAGAGAGAGAGAGAGAGAGAGAGATAGATAGAGAAGATCTAATGGACATGAAAGGAGTTTTAAGAAAGTGGGATCTCAGGTCACTAGAGATCTCTCTACTTTAATCCGGTGGAAACCCAGAAAATTTTCAAGTTGAAAGTGACCAACTATATACTAAATCATTGCTGAGACCAACTTTGAAATGAACTCTATTGATCAGTTAAAATATTAATTAAATAGCAATCACCAGTTTCTAGTTTAATTTTCATCTGAGAAAAAATCTTGACCTGTGTCAATCCTTATGTCATTTCTCCCAAGTTTCATCCTTGTCCAAAACCAAATTCGAATGAATCAGCTAAATTTGTCTCATTTTCATTCTATAGTAGCAGATAATAAGAACATGAAAATGAAAGCTTGGTTTGCAAATAAAGAATATATACACACTTGACTTGATGCCAACCCCATGTCTAATTCACTTGTGGGGCAAGCAAATCACTGATTGCACATATAATATATGATGCATGGTCTCTTGATCTTTTTAAATTTTTGTTTAAAATAACTTTGCATGCATTCCATGTCATCTGTCATTGTACAAAATCATTAAAAGAAAGCTTTCAAATTGTTTAGTTAATATATAAGTTAAGTGAACATCATAAAAATATACCCAACAAGATAGAAAGGTATGTGATTACAACAGAAAGTATATAAAAAGTGGAGGATTATTTTATGAAATTATTAGTTAATTGCTAACATAATTAATCCAAAAAACAAACCAGATGTTTGTTAAGTTCTTGGAACAAAACTACCAGTCAATTTTTTCTGGTAATGCAAATCCTCTCTTGTTTCTTTCACTAGTCTTTGTCTAAGTCTTTTCCATTAATATATGATATTTTATGTAAATGACCAATGTAACTCAAAGGTGATCATATTGGCTACATAACCCTCCATTGAAATTGCAACTTAAACCCATAAAAAAAATCTGGAGAGATAATGATCTCATAGGCAAGAAAAGGTAAAATCCAAATATGAAGGTAACATCTTTGTTTTTGCATATTATTTTCGTTAATTATACCTTTCTTGCATTTGATAGGTTTTCATAGTAGAACTTAAATCTAAGTGACAATAATTTATATATTGAAAAATTGTCTTTTATCTTATGTTGCACCTGAGAATCGAATCAACTAGTTTTCATGAGTTGATTTGGTTGCGGTGGTTTAGTTCAATTCTGGACCTTAAATTAACTAAACTCATAGATTTAATTCAATTCTTGAATTAACATTATTCAGACTTGAAGCAATCCTAGACTCGACTCTTAAGTCTAATCGACCCAAGATCCAATCTATATGTTACGAATTTTTATATGCATATTGTATATATTATTATTTGTTATACTTAAATATTATGAATATGTTTTGTATGTTATTTTTTGACTTTTGAGAAATTGAGAATACAAATATAAGTCTAAATATTTTAAATTTTTAAGTGAATAAATAAAACTTTATACAAAATAGGAACATGATCCAGATTCCGAGCGAACCTTTGCTTTGGCTTTGGGTAGACATGAATCCGACCCGACTGATGACCCGTAGCTGCATGTACGTCTGTTTTTCTAATGACTAATCACATCAAAAGGGGTGACCTGGCAGGGCGTACTTATGGTCTGTTTGAATTAGGGACAGAAAAGCGGAGAGAAGAAAAAAAATAAAAAAATAAAAAATAATTTATCTCTTTCTTTTTTTTTTTACTCTATTTTTTTTCAAAATTAAACAAAAAAAAATAAAAAACATAATTTTTCCTTCCATCCTCTCTCCTTCATTCCAAACAGGCTCTTGGAGTGACCTATGTTCTCTGCCAAGGTTGGAGTATTTTGGTCATTTTGATGCGTCAGCAGAAATTGAAAGGGCGTTCCGTCGCTTTCCTCAACAATAACTAATCGAAATTGGTGGGACATTTACACCGCGACACCCTCATTGCTGACTTATGAAAATGCGCTCGCGGATGGCAAATATTTACGAAATTGGCAAAACAAGACAGGGATGACGGGTGTCAACAACCCATCTGGTTTGGTTGATGGAGAAAAGCTGTCCATTGTGTGTATTTTTCCCATCTCTTCCGCTCCTTTCATCCCTTTTGGCTAAAATAACTAAAAATAGTTTTACTTTTCGGGTTACATTTTTTAGTTTCTAATTCTTTGGGTAAAGAAAAAATTGGAGCAATAGAGGAAAAGGCTTATCAATTTATCTTAGAGATTAAGTGAGTTTTTTTTCCTTTTAAAAAATGAACCTAATTCTCAAGGAGTAAGTTTGGAATTCACAATAAAAAAATTATATTACTACAAAATTTTTATTATCAAAAAATTAATCCAAATGATGTGGCAATAAAATTTTTAAAATATTATAAGTCAAAATAGTTTGTATTTTGATTTGAAATAAAAAGAACCAGTAGCAGTCACATCATTTTGTACAAAAATTCTATTTGTTAGCACTACTCATAAGATGTGGTAAATTAATTTTACATATAGTTGTTATGATTTTTGGCCATTATAGGTACTTTGGAAAAAATCGAAGAAATAGGAGTATGTGAGAAAGTGGATTATAGACACGGATAGTCATCACGGTTGTCAATTTGGTAATTTCTTGATAATCAACTATTAAATTAAGACAGGTTTTTTTTTAATGGAAAGTCTTTTTGGAGGTTGCTATTATTTTAAAAAATAGGTACTCACAAATTCTAATAAATCTGTTTCACTTTCCAATAAATAACCTTAAGTTTTCTGACTATATTTCAAAATGTTGTGTCCATATCCTACTTAGTAGCTGAAGTGTCCTGATGTGGAATTTTCTTTCCATTTGCAAGAAGTCAACTTCTTAAATGTGGGAGGGAGAAACTATGTGGATTTTTACACTTAGTCCATGCTAAAAGTAGACAGACGGAAATACCCATTATCATCCATGACAATGAGACTTAGAGAATGACTTGATCACCTTGTTCTTATTTTTTCTTTTTTCTTTTTTTATTACTAAGTTTATATTTTTTTTAATAAATACACAACTCTTTCTCTTACATAAATAAACTTCATCACCAGAGAAATGAGTTTATAAAAGGGTATTTCAATGCATAAGCCTTCTTAGGTTGTAGCTCTATAGAAAACAGATATGATTAAACAAGAAATAGGGTTGTAGCTCTATTGAAAATGGATATGATTAAACAATTTCTTATTTTCTGGCCTGTATTTTTTGGTTGAACTTTGTGCTACACAATTGGGAGCAACCCTACTCCATTTCTTTGCATGGGACTCTGAAACTATCACTTCTTCCCAACAAAAGTCAAGAAGGAGAATAATTAATCCCAAGATTACATATCTTTGAAGGATAATTTTCTTATTCGGCCTCCAAATTGAATCATCGAATTCGTATATGCGGGATAAATGATCACCTCTGGATTAGTTATTCTGATCTTTTTTTTGTGAAACCAAAACACGAAATAAGATTAGACGTGTGATTAAAATTCCAATTAGTCTTTATCCCGCAAAACAAACATGGCCTTAGTTGGCAGCTCACGGTGGATTGACTTCCAATGCAAATTGCTAGGATTAAGAAACCAAAGTGGGATTATGACTAGCATAAGGCAGGCACGGGCTCTTATAGGGAAGTGTGGGTTAGGAGAATTAAAGCTTTGGTGGGCTCAAAATCACCAAGGTTTCAGAACTTTCATGCAAGGTGCAATGACCTATAAATAAAAAGTGGAAACAAACCTTCTCCTTTCTCTCTGTGTCGACTGTTCCTCAAACAGCAAATGTACCTTTGTAGTTCCCCCATACCCTAAAACTAGAAAACAATGGTGGATTCATGGGATTTGCTTTACAAAACCATGTGGAGAGTCAAGAATTTTGAGGCCTTCTTATCATCACTTGAGGTGAATGGCATCGGTTGGAGTGGCATTTGTCTGGTAGATGGGTTGTTGGAAGGCTATGTTCTCTCTATTGGTCCAACACTCCTAACAACATTCCATGCAAGGGATTATATTACAATCTCCAATTTATTTGGTTGGTGCTAAAACATTCTTTTTGGTGATACATATTTGTTTTTTGTTTTTTTCCTGTTGAGAAATTCTATTCATAGAGAAATATTCTTATACAAAATACGTTTATCATAATAATGTGACAATGATATTTTTATAATTAAAAATTATCTTGATCAGTAGTTTGCTTCAAATGAAAAAATATCTTTGTAGCCACATTATTATGTATACAATTTCTGTATAATAGGTAGAATTACATCATTGCATTTCTCGTAAAGAAGTGGAAAAGCATGGGTTTTACCATATTAATTTTCTAGCTTAATTCGAAGCTTGGTAGTTTATCAAATTGAAGGCTAGCTCGGTTCTTCATAATTAAATCTCAATTCCTCCATCAGCACCATATTGGATTGTACATAGTGTGAGGCTCAATACCTTTTTCTTTTTTTCTTTTTTTTTGGCTTCATACAGTACAAGTTTGCATATCTAACTTATATATTGAAGACATATGTTAACGTTTGTCTGGAAAAAAATTTATTGCATCCTCAAAGAAAAATTGGGGACTTTAAAAATGACTATTGCTGTTTGGGGGCATTTAAGGAATTCAACCTTGTTGACCACAGGTACAACTGTAAAAAAACATTTACTAATTATGTTAGTTCAAAAGTAAAAATAATAAATAAAAAAAGACAGGCCCTTGATGCTATGTACAGAACAGTAATCCAACAAACCAGAAAAAGTTGGGTTGGGAGAGGGAAATTTGAGGTCAAGGATGATGTTGTTTCTTTTAAGTGAAGCAATAAAGAAAGTAAGAGAGAGAGAGTTAAGAAAAACCACAAAAGCTGTAAGAAGTCCCTTTCAATATGGGGTGGTGGTGGCCATTTGGAGGATCTATCTCTCTATCTATCTATCAAAGCATCCATTCAGAAACTGCTTTTGAGCTATATAACTAATGGTTCTAACTTCTAACTAAGAAGTAAAAAATGAAATCTGGAAACAACCACAGGAGAGAGAGAAACAAATACTTTTAGAGAGAGAAAGAGAGGGGGTGAAAGTTGAAGCAAGGAGCTAAGTTAGCTCTGGTTGAATGAAAAGAGGTTTTGGTTTGGGTTTTGTGTGTCTGTAGGCAGTAAAAGAACCAGCAGCAGCAGCAGAGGGGGCAGTGATATTAGTGAATGAGATCTTTAATTTTCTTTCTGGCCAAACACTGCCATCCTTACCAGTGGTATCAAAGGCTCATCTAGGCCGAAGAAAGTATTCCTAGCTCTACATATATTTACTGTTCCCCTTCCACCACTACTCTCTCTCTCTCTCTCCTTCTCTCTCTCTAGACAAAAGTATGAAAGATTTGCAGGAAATTTACTGGAACCCATCTTGAATTTTGGTGTGCTCGTTCAAGGGGGTATTACCCATATTATCAGCTGTCTGTTCATATTTGCTCATACACAGAGAGAGAGTGAGAGGAGAGAGAGAGAGAGAGAGAGAGTAGAGAGTAGAGAGAGAGAAAGGAGCATAGCATATAGAGATGGGTTAGGCTAAATAAGAGATGACTTAGCCTTCTGGGGTCTAGTAATTGGGTTTTCAAGATGAGGGTGATGGAATTTGTAGGGTTGAATGGCGCTGTCTTTTGGGAGAGGGAGAGAGAGAGGGAAAGGCGTCAGGTTTCAGAGTGGAAGCAGATACCGAAGAAGCAGCAGCAAAGAGAGAGTAGTACTGAGGAAACAACCCAATAAGAACAAGTATTCGGAATCGAAAGCTGGAACAAGAAAAACACAAGGGTCTGAGTCTGGATCCTCGGAGGAATCATCAGCAGCCTCATCAAAGTCGAAATCAAAATCAAAATCAAAATCAAAACCAAGTTTCAAGACATGTAGAAGAAGAAGAAGAGGACCAAGAACAATCAGACAAAGAAGCCTTGTATCTGCAACTGCAAGAACAAGACCACCAACAACAGCTATTGTATGGGAGATTAGATACCCAACAACATCAACCACCGCCAGCGCCAGCGCCGCCAGCGCCCAAGAAACGTTCTTACTTCCCGTCTTCCACATCTGCGGAGCAAGACATCGAACATGCGAGATTGGGAGAAAGAATGGGAGACACTCACAACCACCACCATCAAACAACATCGTCAAGATTGGGTCTGAGACACGCCGGCGGCGAGATCGTGGAAGTTCAAGGAGGCCACATTGTTCGGTCCACCGGGCGGAAAGACAGGCACAGCAAGGTCTGCACCGCCAAAGGACCGAGGGACCGCCGTGTCCGGCTGTCCGCCCACACTGCGATTCAGTTCTACGACGTCCAGGACCGCCTCGGCTACGACCGCCCCAGCAAGGCGGTGGACTGGCTCATCAAAAAAGCCAAGGCCGCCATCGACGAGCTCGCGGAGCTACCCGCGTGGAACCCAACATCGGTTTCGACGGCAAATGCAAGTTTTGAGCAAAACCAAGCCCAGAAGCAACAGGAAGAGCCTCAGCAGGAGCAGCTGGGTATCCACGGCGCCGCCGCCGCCGTGGATGCACTTGCTGGTTCTTCTTCGAGTAGAAGAGCAACGAATACCATGATGGGCACAGACGGCACTGGTGCGAGATGTGATATTCAGAATCAGCAACAACAGCTGCAAATGAGTAGCAATCCGAGTGAGAACCACTCCAGCTTCTTGCCGCCGTCGTTGGACTCCGATTCCATCGCCGACACCATTAAGTCTTTCTTCCCAATGGGTGCATCGGCGCAGGCTAATTCGTCGTCGATGCAGTTTCAGAACTTCCCGCCGCCTAATTTGCTATCGAGAACTAGTAGCCACAGCCAAGATCTGAGACTTTCGCTTCAATCCTTTCAAGACCCAATTCTCCTCCACCACCACCACCAACAGTCACAGCATCAGAATGCCACGCATCAGACTGAACAAGCCCTTTTCTCTGGAACCTCTGCACTGGGGTTTGATAATCCTTCCGCGGGCTGGTCCGAGCACCAGCCGGGGGAGATTAGCCGGTTCCAGAGATTGGTTTCGTGGAACGCCGGTGCTGACACCGGCACTGGTGGAGGAGGGTTTGTCTTCAACTCGCCACCAACGCCGCCGTTTCTGCAGCCGTTGTTCGGCCAAAACCAGTTTCTTTCTCAGAGGGGACCCCTTCAGTCCAGTAACACCCAATCGATTCGTGCTTGTATAGACCCGTCTTCAATTTCCACCGCCACCGCCACCGCCGACCATCATCAGCACCACCACCATCAACACCATCAAAGTCTGCCCATCCATCCATCGTCCTTACCGGGCATTGGCTTCGCCTCTTTAGGCGGATTCTCCGGGTTTCACATTCCAGCACGAATTCAGGGTGAAGAAGAGGAACACGACGGCATTTCCGACAAGCCGTCCTCTGCTTCTTCTGATTCTCGCCATTGAATGAGCTCAAGACCCATTTTTTTTCTCTCTAGCAGGTGAATCCTTCAATACCCATTTCTAAAATTCCTTCAATTTCTCTCCCATGTCCAATTTTACATCAGTTTCCAATGTATAGTCTACTGTTACATTGAATTTCCCTTTCAGGGCTTATCCATTCTCCACTGGAACAACCAAGAATTAGCCGGTTATCACTGTTACGACCATTAAGCACGTATAAAGCGAGCAAGAGGGAGAGAGATTTTGGTCAATCTGATCCAATGGCCACTACCGTGGAAAGAAGAAATCTGATGTATTTCAGGTTTTCCGATCCCGGTTTGCTTCTATTTTATTTGCTTTATGTTCTATTTCCCTGTGTAATTGTACTCTTTGAGGTCAACTTTGCAACTCACATGTTGGTTTGCTTTGTGTTGCTGTTGCTAGACTTGAATGTTACCACTGTTTTTCAATTTTCATTCTCAAGTTAGGACTCCTGAAAGAGAATTAGTTTGTTATCATGAAGTTCGTGTAATTTTTTCCTTCCTCCTTAGAACAAGCCAGAGATGCTGAATCCAGCACTGTTTTGTTAGGAACGGTGAGAAAATCCTCTGAGAACAAGGCAAGCTCAGATGGACAAAAACAGGAAATCCCAAAAGTTTTTGGTGTCTCGTTGCTATATATATCTTCTATATTGATGATTTGATATTTGATTTGAGCTGGTTGTAGCTTTCTCAATTCAAAATGAGAGGGGAACAGATGGGTGCTGCCCTCTATTTAGAGATGGTCAATGAGAGAGAGAGAGAGAGAGAGAGAGAGCTTTGTTGGTTTACTGCATTCTGGTGGAACATAGTTCATGCCCCAACTACTTACTTAAACCTACAAAAAGAATTGAAAGAAATAACTGAACTTCTACATCTCTATCGCTGCTATGATTGTTGGGAGCATCGGGTGAGGAGTCATTTTCCATGAACTGTAGCAGTGGTAGGAGAAGGGTTAGAGAGTAATGGCCAATTTGCTTGGAAGTGTCATTGACCCCTCATAGCTCTATTTTAGCCTCTTTAGGATACACTGACAAATTTGGATGATATAGTTTAGGTAGACCCTTTTGGTAAAGGAAAGTAAAACCCAAAACAGTATCTTGAAAGCTTATTCAATGCTAATGGTTATATAAATGTTCAAACTCTCAAAACCGTGAGTCTGTTTTGAGCGTGGTTTGTCATACGTCTGGTTTTAACGGTGATACAAGGCCGTTTGGAGATTTTAGTATAAAAAAAAAATTCTTAAAACTGTAAGATTACATATAGCTAGTTTTTGGAAACTCAAATTGCTCGAAATAGTACTATCTGAATGCTCTGGTTGATCCTTTGAGTTAGATAGTTGTTCCTATCCTTTGAGTTGGGTAAGTGTTCCTATTGAAAATGGGCATAGGCTGTGACGCAAGAGGGTTTGGATATGAATCATAGGTCCCCAGTTATGGCGTTAAGGTCAGGTTGCGGAGGAATCTATGGAGTACGAAATTGGACTGAAGTGGAATTTAGGAGGAGGAAGAGAGGAACCATGGTAGGTGAATGTGATTAACACAGAAAGCTCAATCATGGAGGAAGAGAATACACAGATGGGATGATACCCACCAGACTCTGGCGTACTTGGCCATCAATCCCATGGTCCCCTACCCTGTAAATCCCTGTGCATGATAAAAAAAAAAAATATGTCTAGCTGGAAATGGCTTCTATTGAGACTGACAATTGCTTCATTGGTTGTTGGTACTTCTGTATGGTGTATGAGAGATGCTTGAGAAGGCAAAATAGGTAATATATCAATTTGTTGGTTGACTAATCTATAGTTGTGAAAATTTTTGAGAAACTTTTAGAATGGAGAAGGCCCTACATTTTAGTTGCCTGCTGGCATTGCTTGTTTTTCAGAGGAAATCAATATTATGTAGGGGAACTTGGTGGGACAGAAGGTATGAATGATTTGAATGTGTCTGCTAGTGAAAGTTTTTATATGTTACAATATATATCATCGTATATTGGCATAAAGTATACATAATATAAATTACAACACCGGAGTTCAGAGGATAGCTGGATATTACACGAACACTCAGAATTGTGGATATGAGATCTGGTTTTTATTCTGCAGGCAACATGGCAAACCATCTCTCTTCACACCAGAACCCAGATGACAAACAAAAGAACAAAAAAAAAAAACTTACTATGCTTTTCTCTTGCTTGACCCTTGCTTCATCAGTTTCAGATTGGGGGCAAAACTTAAAACTTTAATATTGGCCTTTCGGGGGGCTTGTTTGCCTTCCCATTTGATGAATTGGGTTTAACCGAAACCAGGATTTTCATTGCCGGCTGGTTTGCCCCCTTGCTCCCCTGTCTGTTCTCAACTCTATTTGGGATGATATTCTGGGTATGAACCCGGGTCTCCCATGGGCGAACAGCTATCCAGCGCTCCTTCCAGCTCCAACCCCAGCTCTCTTTGCCAAGATTGTAGTAGGCCTGGCCGAAGCACTGGCCGGAGTTGGCCCTCCACTGTAAAGCAAGTTTACCCATTTGGTAATTTCAGAAGAAAAATGTTAGTAGCTGTTGTTAACTCAATACCTGATGAGAGAAGGCATATGCCATGGCTCGCTCACGCTTTACGGCTGCTTCTTCTCTCTGGTATACCCTGGAGATGATTTCCTCCATGGTTTCAGCGCCACCACACCATTCCACCTGTTAGGCCAAGTGCAACCACTATTAATGAGCCAAATTTCATTTCTGAGTTGCTGGTTGGAAGCAAATCTCTTGCTTTTGAAGCAAAACTTTAAATAAAATTTTGCTTTTAGAAGCAAGAACTCTAATAGAGCTAGTCAATCAATGCTCGTTACATCTATGTCTGAAATCATATTCAGGAAGCTTTTAAAGTTTTATAGAACTAACCCTCCTACTCTATTTTGCAATGTGCAATTTAAGTCTCAAAAAGGGGTGACAGGTACAGGAACGACAGAGATCATAATAATTCACAATTCAATTTACCTGTCAATGCCAGCCTGGGAATTAAACCATGTTCTTGTTGGATAATGTTGAAACAGAGAAGCAGCTAAGAGCATAGTACACTAAGACAGGCTTATTGATTATCATTGCTTTCATGAAGCCAAGGATGTCTGTGATGAACCCACCGAAATGTATCCACTCATGTTTTGATGAACCATAATAGCATCCCACCAAACACGCATGGTTTGTTTGGTTTTTTTTCTTCTACTTTTTATATATATTTTTGTCAAATGAAATTTTTTATGGGAGGTGGGAGGAAAAACAGCAGAGAAAGGAAAAAGGAGTAGTCAATCTATAACTCCTATGACATCTGAGAGTTCATTAGTACCTCTATCTGATGAAGCTTAGCCTCAAGTTTTAACTGACTTTCCTGTTTCTTCTGCCTTAACCTTCCTTCGTTGACCATGTAAATTCGGCGTGCTCTAATCTGAGCCTGTATTCTGCTCCAAGAATGTATATGGCTCATTGTGGCTGATGCTTGCTTTGTATCAGAATCAGCTTCAAACAAATTCTGAAATCTTACAGTCTCTTTCAGACTGAGTAGAGCTTTCCTTGCCTTCCTTGCCTGCAAGATGCACAATCGGGTTTCACACAATCATGATGAAACCATGATAATGATGATGGAACAACAATAATCTAAGACAGAAGAGATCAAGGATAATCAAGTTAAATTCCCCCCACAAATTGCTCTCTCTCTCTCTCTCTCTCTCTCTCTCTCTCTCTCTCAGCCCAGCAAAAGTGAATAGTTCAGAAGTTAAACTCAGAAAGATAGTTCTCTCTCTTTAGATTTTCCATTTCTTGAGCCAATTCACATCCAATTATACAGCAAATAAGAAAGTTAAGACAAACTAAGACTTGCCTACCAGAAAGTGCTTGAATCAAACAGACCAATTCAATAAAGGTTCTAAGCCATAAAGACGTCAACATTAAGAGTTTCAGACTCTTTCTACATGCTGAAATTCTGGTTTCAGAGTATTGACTAAATTAACTGGTATGAAGATTTCTGGTGTAAACAATCAGTATAGGTTCCATCTTTGCTGAGATTAAGTCTAAATTTCTGGACTTAAGCTGCTAGTGTATGCATTCCAAATTTCTAATCATATAGTCCTTCTGCTTCAAGCATCATAAATGCCATGATATTGAATACCGGATGGCTTAAATCAGTGAAAACATATTCATCGAATGCCAGACCCATGATAAGGAATATGGGTTATTCAACTTAACGGTAATAGATAGCTAAGTTATCATGCTTATGAGCGATTCAATCCCTCCTATTCACTAACTGCTTACCATTATTTGTCACGTGGTTTCATTTTATACATGGCTGAAGTTCATATAGGATCGGGATTAGAAGTGGGTTTTAGTGTACGGCTTTTTACAGACCTTTATGGCTTCTACGAAGAATGAATAATGCTTGGTGCTTAATCAAGTGAACAATGTTTGCTAATCGTGTGACTCTGCTCGTATCCTAAGGAATTGAAATCAAGAAACCATAAATTAAGTAATGGGTTAGTAACTGGGAGAGTTTCTAACTCACCTCCAATAGACCTCCAATGAGCAAATTAATCAAAATTCTTCTAGTAATGAAAATTTGATAAATACTAATTCTATACCAAATTACTTTTTGAGTTTGATACCTTAATTGAAAGGGTTTACCGCCCAAGTGAATTTCAAATTTACCACAAGTAAACCCACTAAACCTGCAGTCTTTGGAATTAATTCAAACCAAGTATTCACTTTAATGGGTTTCTCTTCAATCCAAAATATTAAGAAAATATATAAACTGGGTCTTTATGAAGAAAAAGCAATAGATTATTTAGTGCAAGTGGCAATAAAGAAGACTATCGTGTGGCAGTACATTAATTTAAACTTATCCTTCTCAAGGAAACCTAAGGAGCTTCTATCACATTGACTGACAAAATAAAGGGGAGATTCTATCACATTGACTTATGGAATAAAGGGAAGATTCCACAACATTGGGTAATCAGACACCACTGGCCCCAATGGATGTCCCAGACACCCGACTAAGGGAGGAGTAACTACTCAGCTTTTTCCATTCATTTCTTTTTTTTCCTAATCTTTCGGTTATGGGGGTGGCTGCATATATGATGAATCAATACATCTTTATTTTATGTTTTAAACGACTGAAACCATAGATAAATTTCTAAGTAGATTGGGAATTAATTGAGGAAGTATTTGGAGATCCTATGGGAATTGAATTGCTGCAGTATTCTATTTATATATCATCCTCTTAATAGTTCATAAATTTTAATGAAGTAATCACAGAAACTAGAGTTCATCATTGCCAACGCTCGCTCAAAAGTCTCCTTTTCCCTAAAACCAATTTACACCATAGGAGAAGCCCCAGCATAACCGCGCCTGTTGGACAGGTGCGGGCTGATGCGTGCCACATCAGCTGTGGCCCACCAATAGCAAGTGGGCTCCGAATGACTTGGCAAGCATCAACCGACGCCTATCCAACAAGCACAGCTGATACTACCATTTTCCCACGCATAGGCATGGTGATCACTCCCATTGCTCAAATTCTATGTAAAAAAATATGGAAACCTTCATTTTCCATGAGAAGCCCTAATGCACCATAATTTGCTTAGCTATTTCATGTAATTTTTTTTTCAGTTATAGTCACATTGACAATTCTATATGTTTAGTTCTTATATCTTGATTTGACGTGAAAAGTAATGGAAGTCACTATATGAATCCATCAGCAGGTAATCAATTTATCGGAGTCAAGAAGTTTTCACTTCCACCCAAATTTACCTACTGGAGAGAACCATTCCGAAAGATTTTATTTCTAAATTCTTTGAATTGTCATAACTCGTAAACCTGAACCCGATTAATTAGTTTAAGGGGTTATGCAGTTGATTTGCTGTCTTAATAGTCAAGTGATTTTATTAAAGCCAAAAACCTCACTGTCTGTGTATTCCCAGCTCACCTATCAAATTGGAAGCATTTTGAAAGATGTTACCAGTTTTGACAGCAAAAGCCATGAATGGAAGCTATAAATCTCTTCATAATTATTAAAATTTCAAAAGTTTTCCCCAAGGCTAAACATACATGATAAAGACAGACTAAGATATTGTACACTTATGTTAATTCAAGTCAACTTCAGAATCCACGAAACATAACATGCAAAACTTGGTCCAAGCAAATTCAACTTTTTACTAGCTGCAACCTCTTGTAAGTAGAAATCAATGACTAAAAGATTAAATACAGCAAAAGAAAAAGAAGATATAAAGATTCAAACATTTAGAAAACTAGAAATACCATATTAGAATACTCAGAATAAGAAGGATGTTTCTAGTGTATAATGTTTGATTTCCAAGTTTAGCATGCTGCAAAATATACCATAAATGCCCGAAATGCAGCTTGAATGCGCATGGCAGCAATATCCTTGAATGGCATACTAACAACACCAGCTTGTTTACTAGAAGCACCATTGGGCAGACTAGTTGACTCTTTACTAGTGAGATACCTCCATTTTGACCCATTTGACTTTTTAGCTGAGTGTGCCTATTTCCAAAAGGTGTTGGAGTTGATTAGAGAACAAAAAGTAATATTATACACACACAGACAGACCTAAGCATGAGATATTATAAATCATAAACAAGACAAGCATCGAATAACACTAAGAATATTTAGAACACCTATGAAGTTAGCCACTAGGAAAAAAATGAGAGCATTGTGTCCCAAATGATATGAATTTATGCTACTATGCAGTCTTTTTTCTTTTCTTTGATAGATTTCAAAAAAAAAAAAAAAGACATAAAAAGAAGTGATCCATTAATTGGGTCCTGTTGGATGTTGAGGTTATCATATAGCAAGTTTGGGGACATGAAAGCTTGTTCAGGTCAAAGTATGAAGGAGAAAAAGCCTCTGATTAAGAAAAAAGTGAAAATGAGGAAACTAAGATGCGAACTTGGATTATTTCTAATCAGTACAGGATATTAGATATTAGATATGAGGAAGAATTAACAGCTCAAGTCAGTGTGACAAAATGGAGCATTGTAAATGAAAATTACCTTCACTTGTTTGGATCGGTCATCCTTCACTCTCTTTAGGCTAATTATTGTCTTAAACCAATTTCCTGAACCCATTTGAATTGTTCAGTATGCTGAATGACTGAGTAGTGTCTAACTTCAACCCGGCACAGCAGTTTCCTCAATGATTTAGACCTCTTTCATAGAGTTTCATCAACATGCAAAACAAGATACAAAACGAAATTCAAGAATTGAGTTACTTATGTCCAAAATAGTGTAGTAGTAGAAAAATAAGGTAATATAGAAAGAAAAAAAATTCTAGATCAGAGGAATTCCAGAAGATGCTTTGTATTAACCTGTATTAATTTCCACCCCGAAAAAAAAAAAAGAGACAACATATGCCATTAACTTGACACAAGAAGTATTTAAGTAGCCCTAAGAAACTTACACCAGAGAACTTTACATAATGGTTGTCATCAATATACAATTAGCCATTATAAAGACCGTATATGCCAGTGAATCAGTTAGCAATGTGAAATAAACTAGTATGCATCACTTCCTACCATCATATGCCGTCCAGAAATATGACCTGAACTTGTAAGGTATCATCAATAATTTGTGAAATTCTCCCAAAAGTAGTGATTTCCACCATATATTTGGTGTTACAATCAAAATCTAACTACAGTTCAGTAAAAATTTCCAAATTAAAGGCGATTAAATATTTGTTATGTTTCTCCATGAAGTATCCCTTGTTCTTGAACTATAGGGGACAGTGGACACTATTGTTGTCGATTCTCATTGCAGCCTCTCAACAAAAGAAAAAATTTATCTGGTATTCTCTTCCCCGTTTTAAGTAAAAATTCCAAGAATCCAAATAGTCCTCACGGATTTTTCATCTGAAGTTTCAATACGACATGTCATTTCCAAACCCTCTTACTCCTGATGAAATTGACCCATTTCCATATAGGCTATAGCTGATAAATCAGTACAATCACTAGGAGTCGCCTAACCCCAAAATTGCTGAAGCTAATACAGGGGACTATAGATTAAGAGATTATACCCAAAATAGTAAATCCAAGGTTTGGCAATGAGAGCCCTTAAGATACAAACCCTAATGATTCAAACAGTATAATCTCAATGCAGCCCTCGTTCATTGGCTAATAGACCAATCTAGGTCCACAATTTCCAAGGGAATCTGTAGTGGTGGAAGGATTGGTATCTCCATGAATTAGAGAATTTGGAAGCCTCCATTTTATTGGGCTTCGTGGAGACACATACAATCCCCAAAACTTCAAACAATTCAAACCAAAATAGGGCATAAAATGCTGATGAACTCTGGTAAACAAGACAGCACTAGATTCAGCATGAATCGCTGAATCCAAAATCGGAACGGGTATTATAAATTAAAGAACCAGGCAATGCACATTGTTGGAAACCCATTTCATAAGAGGTTGAGACACCATCAATATGATGACTAATTGAACAAGCCAGTTGTACAAAGATGAGCAATACACAATTGAGGCATTTGATCAAACAGTGTACATAACTAACAAATGATCAAGAAAAACACAATTGTCTAGAAACAAAAATAGGAGAAACAATATCACCCAAAAACAAGAAACGAGGAAGCAAATGTATAGACAATGCAAAGACACATACCAGGGAAAAAACAACCCATGATCTTGGAATGAGTTGATGGGTGGATAGTAGTACTTGTAGAATGAAAGAAAAGCATGAGCGAGAGAGAGAGAGGTAAGTTGTCATGGCCCATGAGCAGCTCAGAAAGGAGAAAGAAGCCTCTGAGAGAGAGAGAGAGAGAATTGGAATTTTTGTCCCTAGAGCCTCTCTGTGTCACACTTGACACCCCAACTGCAATGGGTGGAAGGGCACAATCTTTAACTTTGAAAGCCCAACGCACAAGCAGAGAGTGTGATCCTGTTGAACTGAGTGCACTGAAGATGGAATGCTCCAACCAACTAGCTTCCTGTAATTGCCAGATAGACCAAATCAGGACTTTTCTTTAACACTTGTCGAAGCCTGAATGGTTGAGAACTTGAGGCCACATTGTTTTTAAGTGGTCTCAGGATCACAGGAATTTCTTTTTGGGCTTAGAGCAATGGAAGATCAAATGATGATTATGGGCCACCTTATTATGGGCCTTCTACTTGCTGGACCACCACCTAAAAATTGAAGCAACAACACTTTGAATTGAAACGGTTGATTAATCAATATAAGAACATAAGAATAGGTTCGATGAGGAGTAATTATTCAAAGTGACTGTCACAATACGTCATTATGCTTATATGACGTGACATTCATTTAAATTGAAACATGCATAAAAAATTTCACGTGACGGGAATTTGAAATTTGAAATTCCACTATACAGTTAGAAACTTAGAATAATACTTATAATTTTTCAAGAAACATTATTTCTCTTCACACGTGACATCACATAAAAAAAATTGTCACACTACGTAAACATGATAACGCGATGTGACAATCACCTGAATAATTTCTCCTCAATGTGAGATGACATGATATCAAAAATTATTATAAAAAAAGAAATTTTGTATTTTTATTACAAAGATCATAACTATTGATATAATAAAACGGCCAAACATGATCTATATAGCAAACCCCAAATAATAAAAAAAAATAATTAGTTGAGTTGAGCTTATGTTTTCACACGCTCGTTCTCATGGTCCAAGTATTTTTAACTTACAAGTTGATATGATTACGGATGGCAATGGGACGGATTTGGGTCGGAGAATTCCTACCATATCCATGTCCTGCCATGATGACCCATTCCCTTGTACCCGCCTCGTTTAACCCCTTATTCTGCCTCCTTTTATATTATTGGTTTTTTCAAACACATCATGAACAAAGCAAGAGACAAAATAATAAAAATTAAAAAATTCATAAATATAAAATATAAATACATACGTACAAATGGGGTGGATTATTGCACTTTGCCTCTAAATCCGACCCTACTCAATTGATATCATCTTATAATCGTTCCAATAGGAAAGGGAACACAAGATGTTACATTGTTTTGCCATCCCTAAATAGGGTTACATTATGGTACAAAGTCTATATATATAGTTGCAACGCTTATCACATGCAACCATGAAAGATGGCTCAGTGATCGACTTGTACTCGTATTAATCAAGTAGTCTTAAGCTCAATTCAAAAGTGAATTCTCGTATAAAATGATACCAACAACAAAACTGATGAGCTACA
Organism: Euryodendron excelsum; assembly: GCA_033060915.1. Lineage (NCBI taxonomy): Eukaryota > Viridiplantae > Streptophyta > Magnoliopsida > Ericales > Pentaphylacaceae > Euryodendron > Euryodendron excelsum. The sequence continues at coordinate 20,168,634 of CM065381.1, read as the reverse complement.
AACAATAATTGAATATTTGTCATGTTTACCGATAGTTAAGGGCCATTAAAGATAAGTTAAACTTAGGTTCTAGTATATAATAACAGAAATTTTTTTTTTTAATATGAACATGGCTTTGAATGTAGTAAGGGGGTTCACAATGTTAGTAATAAAAATGGTGGTCCCGGCGGGGCTCGAACCCGCGACCTTCGGCTCATAAGACCAACGCTCTAACCAACTGAGCTACGGGACCACAAACGTCTAATGTTGGTTCTCTTTATAATTTAACACAATCTTCGTGTTGATTTAAGATAGCCAATTCCAGTGAGGTCCAGCCGTCTGATGAAGATCGAGTGGTTCTAAGAAACCAAGAGGTTATGCAAACAACCAAACTAGAAACAAAAAAAATGTATATATAAAAATTCATGCAATGTAAAGAGAATCTTGTGAATGGATGCTTTGGATATATGGTGGCTTCATATCTTTGGATTACCTAAGAAAATCTTAGCATCTCTGTGGGAGGCTCCACTGTCCTTGTCAAGAATTCGAGGGAGGCAGCCTGGACCTCTTCAAGACAAAAGTTTTTGTTTTGATTTTCAATAAGTAAGAGAGGGTTTGTTGTGGCTAAGGTGGGCCCATTTTGGAAAGGCAGATCCATAATAAAAGAGATTTGATGATGTTGCAGTCACCACCTGACCACTCTCAAACATGGATACCTTCTCAATTGCCTTTGTTCATTGCATCTAATGCTTTCCTTGTGAGCAATTCTAGGGTTAAAAGACAAAATTGTCCTAGATGTGCCTGTTTTGGGGGTTTTTTTTAGGTGGATCTAAGACTATAAACAAGTTGAGTTTAACTAAGCAGTGAGTTATTCAAGCTTTATTTAAAAATATTAATGAGCTTGAGTTTAATCGAGTCGAGTTCGAATAACTTGAATATTTTAGTGTATTTTTACTTATCAAGTTGAGTTCGGGCCAAACTCAGACCAGTAACAAGCATTAACATATATTTAAACTTAACTTGTTTATATAACAAGCTGATCTCGAACGAGTTTTTAACGAGTCAGGCTCGAGTAGCTTGGTTTGTTTTACTGTCCTAGGTGGATTCATACCATTGGCGTCCTTTGTATAGTTAAAAGCTTTTGCATAATCTATAAAATTGAAAGTAATTCTACACAAACATACAATGTATATAAAATGATTTGACTGAATTGGAACTTATCATTATAGACGAAAGTACCCATACCAAGTGATATTTAGTTATGAAAAAGAGCTATTGACACATCATTTTGATAAAAAATTCTATCTCAAAACCTCTTTGTGTCACACTCCCATCTCAATTAGACATCATTAATGTCACATTAGAAGAGGCGTAATTGCACAGGTCACCATGCTTGCGAACGACATCTTAATCTACATCCGAAAATAGAACGCAACGGAATAAACACCATTGATTTATATAACCATTGGCCAATCATACATAAATATAAAGTACATAAGAGTAAACTATCTCATAACCTCACACACATCTTGCAAATATAGGTACATAACAAACTCTCATAAAATTCAAGCTAAAATAAAGCAAAATACAAATATCATTCAAATTCTAACTTCTCATACAAATATGACAAGGAACTGAAAGCAAATCAACAAGAGTTTTTCTAAGCCTTGAGACATGACATCCTGACACCAACATAAATGCCATCGCAGCTAAGACCAAGACTACAATGAATTAAATCGTCATCTCTATGTTACCTGTCAAAACAGTTTATGTGGGTATGAACTAATTGTCAATGTGCTCACGATAGATAATCAAACTCATGAAGAACGTTATATATATACTCAAAGAATCAGTTATCAATAGATAATCTACCAATAAATGATATCTTGTGATATAATGCATGAAACACCCGAATGTGCGTGCGATTTAGATAACATTGACCTAATATATCGATGGCTCGTTATCAAGGAATGCCCATCGTGGCACCCCTAAGCCCATCCACCGTGACTAAGCCATTGGTTAGCCTATCATGACTAACTCTCTCCAGTGTAATGCAAGACATACAATATAGATGATATACAATATCGCTACATACATATATATAATCACCAATATCACCGCATATATATATATATATATATCACCGATATCACCTCAAGTATAATCACCATTAACACCTCATATGAATTCACCGCTACCATACATATTAAAAAAACAAACAATCTATTCAATATGCATAAGACTATTTTATATTCTCACTTGTCACCGCACACACACCCGATAAAATTACTCCCTAGTTGACGTTAAAGGTTCTTGACTTCCTTTAGCTCCTATCACCACAACCATATTAGTTTTGGAACCACATTGTATAATTCATCAATAAATATTGCACATAAAAAAATAATTTACTAAATATACACCTTGAACATAATCATTTGAAAGTAAACTTAAAAGTTCCAAAATTCACTAAATCTTCTAATTTGCCAAAACTGACACAGGCCTCATAACATGCACACAATTTTGTGAGCTTATTCCAAAAAATTTCAAAACTTTGGGAATACAAACTAGACATCGTAGAGAGTATTCAGACCAAATTTTAAATTTTTTGAACAAGCCTAAATATTTATTTGGTATTTTATAAAACATGAAAATGCTGTAGAAGTGACAATACAGCTGCAGATGGTCTATTTTTGAGCGGTTTTTAACAAAAGTAAACGATATCCAAATGATCTAAAATTTGGTACATATTATCATCTACATATATAATAGATACAAAAAAATCTCATAATTTTTTGATGACTCTAACTTAGTCTAATGTTCTATTAAGCTGGGGGTCGCAGATCTGGGCATCAAAACTCTGCAGAGACAGTCTGACTTCAAAATTTTACCATAATTCGAAATTAAAATATTTTTAGTGAAACCAAAGCCAAAATTATCATCACAACTCTAAGTTAAGGTGTTCAAAATTTCAACCACAAATAAGATTTTTAGTTAGGTCAAAATGTCTTCAAACAACAGCCCTATCACAGAAATGACTCTGGTTATGGCAATCATGGATGATTCCAAGTTTTTACCATAAAAATCCTTACCTCCTACTCCCATTTACATGGCATATAAGACATAAACATACAAGAATCCATGAATACACCATCACACAACCATGAATATGAGATGTCTCACCTTAGAAATGAAGACACAAATCTTCCCTTTCAATCTCTTCTTCTTTTTCTCTTTTCTCCTTTCTTCTTCTTCTTCTTCTTCTTCTTCTCTCTCTCTGTCTCTCCTCCATCCTAAAGGTGAGGAGTTAACAAGCTCCTCACCTAACTTTTCTCTTCAAACACCTAGTCAATCTAGCTAATCTTTCCACCAAAGAGTTACACTAAAGAGTTTATCAACTAACTCACCACTAATGACTCACCAACCAACTCACTAATAAAGAAATGACACGAGTCACACACACATGCACCCACATAATTTTACATACCAATTAATCATGCAATAAATGTAATTAAATAACTAATTCTAATATATAATTAAACTAATTATGAAATTATAATATTAGGTTCTCACACTAAGAGGATATAAAATTTCTTAAACTAATAAACAAGAGGTTAAACCATTGTGACTATAGGAGAAGAATTTGTTACCTTGAGTGAATGAAACATAGGTTGGTGGAGAAAATTGTTGACTCCATGTCTTAATTTTGATGATCACAAAACTATGTGTTAAGTTATCTAATTATTCTAATTAGTGTGTAGATTTGCTTTACTTTTAAATAACTTGAAGCTTGACACTTGGCATACATTACACTAATTATGTGTTAAGACTTGTTAAGAAGGAATGAAGAATGGAAGAGCATGATGGAATTATACAACAAGATCATCACACAAGTCTTGGAAGTTTTTATAAAGATTTGATGAAAACTTAGAAGTATGAATATCGAAAATATTCTTGAAGATTCACATGCCTTGAAGAAGAACTTTCAAGCCTTAGAAGTCCTAAGTTAATGATCATTAAAGAGTTTGAAGAGTTTTGCAAAGAATTGAAGAAGACTTGCAAAGTTAAAGTCTCTGAGCAAAAAGATCGTCACATGTTTCAGAAGAGTCGACGTAATGAGACAGTAAGTTGAATTAGAATCTATCAAAAAGAAAATGGTCGACCTCTCTACAAAAAAAGTCGACACATTGGTCCAGATTAAAAGCATTGGAAAAGGTCCAAAAAGAGTCAACTTCTCCTTTCAAAAGGGTTGGTACATTGGGATAAAATTTTGATGACATTTGCTGAATAACACAAAATGGTCAATACATTGCCTAAATGGGTCAATACATTGAATCAGATTGCTGAGAAGTTGAAAACTAAACAAAAAGAATCGACACATGCAGAAAATAGGTCGACATATTGCTTGTAATGGCTATATTTTCAAATGTTCTGCTCGATTGATCTTACATTAAATACATCTCTAATCACCTCCAACGGCTATAATAAATGCAAGACTATAAAACCAAAACCCCCACAACATTTATACACAAGAATATAAGAGATTCAAGTGTTGTATATGTAATTGAGAGCTGAAATTCCTAAACCCAATCTGAAACATTCTTTTTGTTGAGAATTTGGGGCATTTATTAATCTCCCACTTCCATATCTACTCTTTAAGAGAGTTATAGTTTTTGTAATTCTTATTCATTTCATTTGTAAGGGTTTGTAAGGTTGAGTGTCCTTGGAAAAACACTTGTAAATTTGAGTGAAATTTTGAAAAAATCACTTGGAAGGATTAGAGCTTGAGAAGAATTCTTGTAAAAAGCGAGCTGGTCACCTGAGAAAGTAGCACTTGTTGTGTAATATTTCTTTGCATAGTGTAAGAGTTTTCAATATGGTCTTGGGGGTGATGACGTAGGTCACATGTTGTGGCTGAATTTCGAAAAATCTTGGTAGTCTTTTTGTGCTTTGTTTTTTGCTTACTTTCTATTCATTGCTTGTTATTGTACTATTAGTTTACACACACACACACACCGTAATTCACTGTTCCATTACTTAACTTGATTTTGATTGTATTATTTTGTGATTAATTTTTAAAAAACTCAATTCACCTCTCTCTTGAATCGCGTCTTTAGGCCAACAAAAATCTCCTTCAATTACATATGCAAAGATGAACAAATCAACACTTACATTTATAAAACATTCATAGATGAAATTGCATCTAATAAAATAAGAGCTTAATGTTAATACACGGCTATACTACCCGTGTATTAAAATTAAACTCATAAAATAATAGCACTAAAAATACTAAGAATGGGTCCAAACATGTTAATTCAACTACGACTCAAGTGGACCCAAGCTTTATTACTCAAAAAAATTTAATCAAAATAGGAAGATCTGCATAATCCTAGAGTCCAGCTGTGTATTCTCTTTCCCAGTGGGATTTTAAGATTAAGTAAGATTAAAAAAATAATAAAAAGTAAAAACTACAAATATTCAAATATCAACAGACGGCCTCAAAAAAGAACTAAGAAATGATATACAATAAAAGTTTAATATAGAATTTACATATACAATAACTAGCAATAAAATTTCTACTTGTATATGTAAATCCTATATAAAATTTCTATTTGCATATCATTTCTTAGTTCTTTTTTGAGGCCATCTGTTGATATTTGAATATTTGTAGTTTTTACTTTTTTTTTTTTTTATTATTTTGAGGCTATGCACGAACCACAAATGTAGAATCATAAGTTAATTTTTTAAATAATTTTTTACAAACAAAGAGTTTATAGGATCGTGTATTTAAAATATGATATTACACAATACAACATCTATAGGATAACTTCTATCTTGAAGGTTATTTGGACTATACATGTTAACAATATTTTTTCTACTATAACAGCCATAAAGAGAAAAAAAATATAGAAAAAAATTATGTACTAATTATTAATTTAAACTTTTAACATGTATTTGTTTATTGGAAGTAAATACGTTAATTAAATTTTGACATTAAGTTTATTAAATTATATTCATGATTAAGAAGAAATAAATATAAATTACAAAAAAAGATATGAATATATGTATAATATCTATTAAGAAATAGTCATTCAAAACAATGTTATTACACTTTATTGTTTGAGAAAATATAAATTAATAGTGAAAGAAAATTAATTGAATTTTTATAGGTTCATTAAAATAAATATAGGTTAATCTCTTAATTCCATACATGAATAATGTTCGTCTGTAAAACTATTTAATTAAACTTTGACATTAAGTTTATTAAATTATATTCATGATTAAGAATAGATAAATATAAATTACAAAAAAAGATATGAATATATATATATATATATAATATCTATCACGAAATAGTCATTCAAATTAATAAAATCATGTTATTACACTTTATTTTTTGAGAAAATATAAATTAATAGTGAAAGAAAATTAATTGAAATTTCATAAGTTAATTAAAATAAATATAGGTAAATCTCTTAATTCCATATATGAATAATGTTCATCTGTAAAACTATTTAATAAAAAGTTAGTATACTTTATTTGTGTTAAATTTTGTATTTATTTTTTTATTTTTTCGCCTTTTTGGGGATAATTATTTAATATAACCGAATAGATTCATATAATGTAAAATGAATTAGTGGTTTGCTATTTGTTCCTAGCAATGAAACATCATTAAATTTTTTTCATACGTATGTCCTTTTTCATTATTTAAAGAATTATATGTTGTAATTTTATTAAAATCAAAACATATTTATGTTAATATGCAAGATCTTAAGTATATTACGACATACACTAAAAAAATCATAATGGACAAAGTAAAAGTTATTTATCTTCTTCATTAGTTATTATTTTATAAGCTTATTAACCTTCTTTAATGTCATCTTTATTAGGTTTTGGTAAATCTAACCCACAAAAAAAATACAAAAATATATAAGAATTTAAAAAATTAAATTGGTTTGAAAAGAGCATTACTTTTAGGAATTTGAATAGATTGTTAGATTTATTTACTATTATAAATAATCCACAATATATTTAATTTTAATATATTTTTATTTTTAATAACTTTTAAAGTTTTCATATTAAAAAGATGACAACTCAAAAAACACTGCCATATTAATTACATAACTAATAATTTTATGACATTTATATTTTTTAAATTCAAAAAGTTGAGAAAAATAAATCAAGACTTTAAATCTCAAAGACCTCCTAAATTCACCTACTATTTTGAATCATAATTTTTTAAAATTTTTTTAGTATCACATTATTTTAGTAAAATTTCAATAGAATTTTCTAAATTTGTTTTTATCTTTTTATTGTTATTTCATTCTATTTATTATTGATGGAATTATATTTTGGTGGTGAATTACATGCATGGTGTTTTACAGTACAATTGGTGGGGCCCACAACTTGGTCCTAAAGCTGCAGAAGCCCAGCCAGAGATACCCTTAAATGCAACAAACTGGCGAAGATGACACTGCATGGCAATGCTGGCTCTTAGCTCCATTTAGAACTAAAAAATATACAGTTTTTAGAGCGAGAGAGTTGTGACTACTGTGTCTGAGACTCTGAGGTGGTGCTGGCCAGGCCTAAGGTGTGCTCTTAGAGAGAGGGAGAGAGAGAGAGAGAGAGAGAGTTCTTGAGAGTCGGGCTAGGAAGGAAAGGCGGAGTGGAGCGAGGATTTTGGCGAGAAATTATGGAGAGGAAAGTATTCAAATGGTTGCTTTAGATTTGGCATTTAAGTTTGAATTTTGAAAATGGGTTTCTTATATTTAGTCATCTGATCCGTCTCTCGGACAAACAAACAACTGGGTTCGAGAAAAATCCGAAGCTCGCAGATACTCTCTCTCTCTCTCTCTCTCTCTCTCTCTCTCTCTATAATTTATATATACAGCACAATCTTTGCTGAATTATGGGGGATTGCTGATCTTGACTCCATGACCTGCGAGATTTTGTGTAATCTACGGATGGAGATTTGGGTTCCTCTTGACTTGGGTTCTCTTGATTCCTCTAGATTTTGCTCTTGGGTTCTCCCCCCAAACGCTCAGATTTTTATTCTTTCGATTTTAGGTATCTCAAAATTATGGTGATTTGGTGGACCAGTTTCTGTACATAACCCCTTTAGATCCCCCTATTTAAGAATTCCCTTTGGTCGTTTGTAATTAGATGGCTGAGACCAAGAATGGCTCAAGAAGAACATAACCAGAGGTGTAGCAATAGCAGTAGTGGTGGTGGTGGCGGCCGCCGTGGTGGTGGTAGTAGTAATGGTTGTGGTAGTAACAGATCTTCAAAAAAGTTGAAGCAAAAAAAGGTGCCACAAAGAGGACTAGGTGTTGCTCAGCTTGAGAAGATTAGATTAGAGGAACAACAAAAGAAAGATGCTGCTATGTTGTCATCCAATTCACTTGTATCACCAAGCAATTCTTCTTGCTTAGCTGTTCAATGTGCTACCAATTTTAGGCATAACCCTTCATCATCTTCGATCCTTTTGCCTCCCCAGTCACCATCCGATCTTTCTTCACCAAATTCTATTTTTAGACCTCCCCCTTCCATCCCCAACATTGATGTTCTGGACCCAAATCCTGTTCCATTGCCAAAACCATCAAATGGGGGTGGAGGGGAGATAGGTTGGCCACCGGTTCCGGGTTTGGGGCAGGGTAATTGGCCTAAGTTGTGGAATGGTGACTACAATCTTGAAGGGGAGAGTCATAGGTTGGACCACCATGGATTTGTGTTTCAGTCAAATATGAGTTTACCATATGAATCTAACCCAATTTGGCCTCCCCCTAATGTAATACCGAGGACACAGCAATTTCAGCAGCAACCTTCTTCTTCAGCAATGGTTAGTAAGTGCATGTTTTCAGTATGTTCTTAATGGGTTTTTCCTGATTTGGAATTTGAGTTGTGTGCTTTGAGTGGATTGAAAGAAGGATTTGAATGTGTGGAACTTGTAGGTGAATGTCTCGTCAGGGACTTCATCATCATCTGTGATGAATTATCATCAGATGGAGCCCCCTTCAAACCAAAGCTTGTATGGCAACAACTACACACCTATGTGGCCAGAGGAAGAGAAGGTAAATTTCAACTTGCTTTAACTTTGTCAACCTTTTCCTCTCTGATTTAGATGTAGTTTTTCCATCACTTGGTTGAGATTCACATGAACAACTTCTATTTATTATGCTGGCTATATGTGAAAAATGGTGCTTTTAAGGGTTAATTTATGTAATTTGCAGTTTTGTAGACTTTTTCTTGGACAGGGATTTGCCGAATTGGTTTTTCTAATCATAATCAAGACCATTTTTGGATGTGTTTAAATACTGAAATTGGAAGATGTGGATCTTACACATTTGATTCTGTATGTTTTATGTTTAATTTTTTTTCTTGTGATTCTTGAATGAAAACAATTGAAATTATTCTGAGTTCTAACGATGAGATTCTTACATATTTCAAATTGTTTATACTGTAATGTAGATGGTTGGCATGAAGAGGCCATATTCCTTCTCTCTAGACAATCCACCAGGCCCCTCTTTCCCTTGCAAATTTCTTCCTACCCATGTTCCTTCCATGGTTAGATCAGATGAATCGGCTTCATGTGGCAATGGAGGCACAGTTAATGTTAAACCTGGCAATCCAGTTTTCAGGTAAGCTTTGGTTTTGATGAGTTGACCGTTATATGTTGCGGTTATATAGTGTAATTCTTGTATGTTGACATTGTATTAGCACTGTTTTCAGACAAGGCCCCTCGAGCCCAACTGTCGTGTCTGAGCTGCATCCAAAGAAAGTTACAGAAGAAAATGGGGATTTGAATGGAGATTTCCTCACATTGGCTCCTCCTACAACAGCTTTGCCTCATCCTAGTTCAAAGTATAAGCACCCTTCAATGTATCTGAGCCCACAATGCCGAGATTTATCAGAATTCGAATCTCTACCATATCAAGTGAGATTAAACAACAAAACCCCATTATACATCTTTCTGGTTCCTGATTTCTTTCCAATGGTATCATCTAATAGTTTGCCTGCATTATATTTTTCAGGGAAGTGCTGAATGGCCGATTCATCTGCCGGGACCTAGTGCATCAACCCAACAACAGCCTTTCTCCAGCTTATTTCCTTCGGAAAAGGCACGAATTAGCCAAGCAACCACCACTACTGTTAGCAGCTGCAGTGGTGAAGTAGGAGAAAAACTTGACCTAAATCTGAAGTTATAGAAGGGTTATAGCCCATTTTTCTTATGGTGTTTTGGCAGGCCAAGTTGTTTTCCTCCAAGAATCACTGAGTTCATTCTTTGTGATGTTTTGGCAGGCTACTAGCTGTTTCTATCAAACATCCTGCGATAAAAATTTTCATTGTTTTTCATCTAGAGTTTAATAGGTAAAATGGACATGAAATCTGTATGTTGCTTATATATGCTTCAGCATGAAAGGGACCCCAAATCTTTGGCCATGTGAGACACAGAGAAGGTGTAACAGACTTGTTTTTGTTATTGTTTTTCTGGAAGCTGCAAATTTTGATGAATAGGAAGTTTGTTTGTGCAATGTTTAGGGTTTAGGGTTGGTTTGGCATAAATTTTTTTTAATTTTTTTGAGTTGGCTTTTTTTTTTTTTTTGTTTATAAGCAAGAAAAATTAATTTTTTTAAAACTTTTTTGCTCATCTTAACTTATAAAAGTAAAAAATTTAAAAAAATTAGAAGTAGGCAAAGAAAATTATCAAAAAAAATTTATCGAGAACTTCAATTTCATTTGTTTGAAAAAAATGCTAGAAACAATTACTAACTGTTATACATCACATCAACTAGACTCGACTAACAATTGTTGGTTGTTGGAGGTCAATCCCTAACCGCGATTATCTTGCATCACCATTAACTGTACCCCACCAATAACCAACTAATGTGCCGACTGAGGGACAGCCCTCTTTGTTTGGTTGGTGGATGAGTGAGTGAGAGCCTTGATTGGTAACAAACTTTTGCAGGTGGGGATTATGGGAATCTGATTATACTTCGTCCGGTCTTGCTTTTGTGGGGTCCGGAAATCTGACCACCATTATGCTAGCAGGGATTTTGCTAGCAGATCAGTGATGAGAGCTATGGCCCGCACAGGGAGAGAGAGAGAGAGAGAGAGAGAGATTGTTTGATGGGGAAAAAGATACCTTGCTCGTTTGTTTGTCGTACATCATGCATGGCTTGAAAAGTAAATTAAACAAGATGGGCCCGTCTAAATTTAGATTATCTCTATAGATAAACATATATATATATATATAGATATATGAGAAATACGTGTTGCCTTTCATTCCTTGCTTAATGTACTCTACATTAGCTGGTTTACTCATTGTCGGTGAATCTCAACTGATGTAGAGCACATCAAGCGAGGAGTAAAAGACAATCACATCTGTTATTAATATTTTTTTAAATTTATTTGTTCATTTGAAATACAAAATTGATACATCGTTACAATTGATATACATGTCATTTTTTCAGACCCTATTCGATTTTTTTGGAAATTCAATAATTTTTGTTCGTTTTATCAGTAGTTCTCGATGTATCACCAGTTATATTTGATACTTTAATAATTTTAAGTATTTTGCATATATACTTAAATATTTGTTTAAAGAGTAGGGTTAATTAGAAACACACTCTTAAACTATAATTCAGTATCATTAAATTTTCTTAAACTGTAAAACATAACATATGAACTCTTTAAACTATCAATTTGTGTCAGTCAATACCTTATGTTAGCAACATATTAGCATTCTGTTAGGAGAGTGAATGAAAAATTATCATATGACTTGTACATATTCACAAAAGTATGATTTTATACATAATTAACCTTTTCATTTTGTAATAATTATCTAATAATTAAAATACTCACTAGATAATTATTATATTAAGAAAAAAGTCAATTAAAAAATAAAACAGTACTTTTGTGAATATGTGCAAGTCAAACATCTTTTTCTAACGGATTACTAATAAAAAGTGTTGATTAATACAAATTTATAATTCTAAAGTCAATGTGTCATGTTTTAGAGTTTAGAGAAGTTTAATAATATTGAGTTGTAGTTCATGGGAGTATTTTTTTAATTAATTCTAAAAAATAAATTGAATGATAAGGTATGTCTACCCTAGCAGGAAAAAAATGGGGAAGAGAAACTATTAAAAGAAAGAAAACCCACCCATGTTTTGGTGTACTCTGCAAGGCCATTGAGTGGCATATGTAGGTGCATGATTTTTATTTGTTTCTTCTCTCTCCATTTTGAATTTTCTCTTTTTCTTGGGGAGGGGAGGGGCATAGGAAAAGCGAATTTTCAAGTCCAAGAATTTTCCAGGAATTTTTTCTTCGCCAAACCAGTTAGTCTACCTTTGAAACTTCCAAATTTCGCCTTCTCTGACATGTCTTATCAGTTTTCTAATGGCAAATTGAATGAGTAAGAGTAATTATATTATCATAAGCAATGACAATAAGTCTCACAAAGCAATTGTACATTATTCTAGTAAAGAGTGTTTAGCATCAGCACAATTAGATATTTTGACAAATCAATTGAAACCTACTAGCTGAGTGTGGGCCTAAGTTGATAGGTTAAGTATCAGCTAAAATAAATATTAGTTGAAACTGATGCTAGGTTTTTTTTTCAGTGAAAGAGAGAAATGGCAAGAAAGTAAAACAATTTTTAAAGAAAATAGTTTTTTTTCTATTGTTTGATTTTATAATGTAAATGAAAAGAAGTGGAAGAAAGATGATTTTTCCTTATTTGAAATTCAAAAGAAACGGGAAAGGAAATAGTAACTATTAAGAAGGAAGCATGTAGCCAATGAATAAAAAAAAAGAATAATTACACTTTACCTTCTTTGATTTGGGCCAAAATCAGATGACCCCGCTGTGGTTTAAAAGTGAACATATGATTTCCCTGTGGTTTTAGACTAATCTCATGCAAATGCATGGAAATCGTTAGATTTAACAGAAATTCTATCATAGGGATATTTTTGTCATTTTATATCTCTAAATTAAATCATTAAAAAGATGATTTGACTCCTTTATGCACAAAAAATTATAAAAATCAAAGATTATGTCTTCAAAAAAATAATTTTGTCATTTTATATCTTCAAATTAGAATATCAAAAAGACGACTTTGTGAAATAACAAAATAAAAAACTCGATAAACAACACTTTATTTTGGCATAAAAGACCATAATCTTTAATTTTCATAATTTTTTTGGCATAAAAGGATCAAATTATCTTTTTAATGGTCTAATTTAGAGATATAAAATGACAAAAATACCCTTATGATAGAATTTCCATTAAATTTAACGGTTTTCATCAATTTACAGATTAGTACAAAACCACAGGGGGGTCACATGTTCACTTTTAAACCATAAGAGTATCATCTAATTTTGATTCAAACCATAGGAAGGTAAAGTGTATTTACCCCTAAAAAGAAATTGAGAAAGCAAATCACTCTCACTTCCTTTGCTTTCCTTTTCTCTTCCCCTTAAACTGGAAGCAATCAGAGGGAGGAAAGAAAATTATTATTTCCCCATGTCTTCCCTTTCTTTCCTCAAAGTTCCAAACAAGCTGTTCAGAAAATCTAGTACATACTACAATATCAAGGTCCATAAGCAAACTATGTAAGTTGAACTCCTACTTGCTTGTACAATGATACACAAACTATCATGCCATAGTTCCAGACATTTCAAAGCCACTAATGTGAGTAATCCAGACTCATTTTCTCTCAAACGTACACACTTCTAACCAAAAAAAAAAAAACACCCTATAAGTTGCAAGGTAAAAGTCGTGATGATTAGTCGTCAACAGAAAGTACCTCGATTAATCTATGACCAGCCAAGAACATAGTCAAGAACATATACCAGTGCCAGGGAGAATGGATAGAGGAGGAAAGCCACTAAAGCCGTCCAAAGAGGGAAGGTGGTGCGGAAGCTGGCAAACACACCCATGACAAGGCAAACGATAAGAATAACCAGAACTTCCGATGAGAAGTCCCATGTCAGTCCCCTGACAAAAACCAGAGCTAAGAAGACAGATAGGCAGAGGACGTTGTTCATTGTTACCGCCCCATATAACTGCAACAGAAAACTCGGAGAGATCAGTAAGGATTGTTCCTGCTACAAATATCATATCTATCCTTGGACTACAAATCCAAAGGGGAAACAAACCTCGGAAAAAGTCAATGAGGCAGTTCTCTGAGTTTTCCGGCTAGCAAAGATGATTGCCGATACTGCCTCACTGGAATTGGTAGCCAAGGGCAGCGCAATAAATGAGATGAAGAAAGAAGGAATGCTTGTGGCATCAGAGAAATTATCAACAGCATCTACCAAAGGATCGGCAAACACAGCTGCAATTAGAGTTCCCAGCAACAACAATGTCACTGCTTTAAGAGTGGTCCACTTAGAATTTTCAACACCCTCAGCGTTTTCGTTACTTTGATTGCCCAAAAGATCGTGTTCTCTCTTTGTTTGCTGTAAAACGCATGAATGTGATATCACAATCCTAGCAATACTGAATGCTAGAGAAATTCAACATGGCACAACATACCTGATAGAAGTCATTCAGATAGTTCACTGTGGCAGGAGCATCCTCAAGAGAAGAAGCCTTATAGCGCTTTGCCTCTTCAAGCCATCTTGAGATTCCATTGATGAATTCCCAAAAATCAATTAGAGAATCACGAGATGTATCAAAATCTTTCATCACTTGCTCCACAGCATCATTCTCATCCAAGTTAATCTCATCAAACCGGATTCCTAGGATAAAAGCTCTGAGTTCAGCAGTTGAAATATGTCCATCATTATTCCCATCAATTGTCTGAAATAGCCTGTCAAAAATCCATTGGAGAGTCAGCAAATATAGAAGTCTGCCATCAAAATCTGCAGTGGGAGGTATAACAGAAAACTAACTTCTTTATTACTTCTACATTAGGGGTGCCATCATCACTGAGGAGCCTTCCTAGTGCATGCATCTTTGGATGTCTTAGAATTCCTGATATTACGTGCTTAAGCTTTGCATAAGTAAGTCTTCTCCTCTGGATCCGGGGCTGGAAAACCTGTATTCAAAGAAGGAAAGTTAAGGACACTGGGCGAAAACAGTCCATCATTCAAAACTTAAAAACCAGGAAGAAAATAACCAGCTAACTACAAGCGGGGACAGAACCCACTATTTGTCACGATAAATAAGCGTTTCCCATACCTTGGCATTAAAAGTGCAGGCCCCAGGTTATACAATATCGCCACTGATAATGAGATTTCCTCTCTTTCCAAAGAGGACAGCAGGGGAAATACAAAGCCAAATGTAATATATACTTTCTGGTGACTTATTTAACACGGGTTTGTTCCCAACCAAGACAGGATAGCAGCCAAATCTGAGGATTTAGGATTACCCAAAACTACATTTTCTTGAGAAAATAAGGAATTTTTTACCAACACCACATTGCAAATTAATTTATAAATTAGTGATTAGCCCAATGTTCATGACATGGACACGTAGACTGGTTCTAAATTACTAATATATTTGGCCATTGCAAACCAATATTTGGTATTCAAAACCTTCGTATTTGAGAAGCCTAACAAAATGATGTCAGATGAGGGATCAATTGAACACCAAGCCAGAGAAATCAACTAAAATTGTTGTGTTTGAAACAAACAATGAATAAACAGTAAAAGAGTGATTTGATTCAAGCTAAAGACATCAAAATGGAAACAGAAAAGCAAAAAGAACATAGGGTGAGAAGTCCAGAGAGGCTCACTTTTGTTAATTTACACCTTGACTTCGTCCATTTGATGAAGGAAGCCAGGAGAATTCATATAGCCGAAACAGAGGAGAAGGCCTTACTAAGCACTGAAGTTTCTGTCTACTTTTTCCTTTATTCACTCTTCCCCAAGTGAGTTTCCGTCTGATTACAAGTACATGCTATTCACATACACAGATAATTCCAACGTCCTTATCTACTGCAATTAAATTGATATTTTTCACCATTTGTAACACCATTGATGGTCCCAGACCCTCGGGACCAAATGGGATACTGCCTTGTATTCTCCATGTATTGTTCAAAAGGCTTAGCAATTCTGATGTCTCTCTCATATCAAGCAATCCCATTACTAAGACTAAGAAGCATGGACGCAGACCTATGTACGGATACAGACATGAAACACGATAATTTTTAAAAAATGAGGATATAGACATGGTGGGCATACAACAAAAGAATAAATTTTTAATACATTTGCTACGAATAAGCTTTGTCTACAAGCCACCAAAATTACTGAAAAAATAACACTAATTCTATATGAAAAACACCATTCAATCCATAATCTAAACATTGTTTAACATAAAATAAAATAAAAATAAGTTCACAATTTAAAACATAACAATTCAGTAAGTATAAATCCAAATTGTTTTTTTTTTTTTAATCGTTGGATCCTAACTTATTTTCGTTAAACGTACAACGGATTTCATGGGTGTCCCTGATGCGTTCAAAGAGTGTTCAGTTTTTAAAAAAACAAAAAAAAACTAATAGGATATATTTGGACGAGTGTCCAATATGGATACGACACATTCTTATAAGTGTGTGTGTATTTCTTAGCTTTGAGGCTTTACCATGTCCTACATAAAAATAGTAACAAATAACTCATATTCTATGTTTATATGTTGGAAAAGAAATGAGAAAAAAACACTAATCCTTACTTTAGAAGTCTTAACTATTCAAAAAAGAAAAAATTTGGTTTGCAAAGATTTAGGATTCCAAATATGTATAAATACATACATTCTTTTCTATTTAAGTCTTTAGTCACCATTTTATTTCCTTCATACTTATGCCAAGTCCCTAGATGTGTCTCACACATGTTCAAGCGATAAATATAAGTGTCTCATAGTGTGTCCAAATAAACAAATAGGACATGCTTGCATGCATGTCTACAATTGTCCGCATCCATCCCACAAGTCTTAGTGTGAAATGATCATAATTTTCTGTTTTTGAATGATCACCAAGTACTTATAACCTACGTCACCTGGATTCAGGTATGGGTGTCAGGTACAGGTATATATCTAAGCATCGAATTTATCTAATTTTTATGTCCAAAGACAATCAGACACAACTAGATTTTATTTTTTTTAAAACTTTTTTTTATTTATTTAAGGTAAAATGGTACTTACAAACTAAAATATAGGAATTTATGCATAAACTAGAATATTAATGCATAGTTTTGCAATAAATTTAATTATTTATGCATGCTTGTTGGAGGCATGCCCATCTAGCCATATCGAACACATATTTCATACCCTTGTCCGAGTGTCGAGTATCCAACACTGATATTTCACAAATTTTGAAGGGTCCAGGTAACGTAATTGATAATATCTATAGTATATTTTCATTATCTAGCAATCTTGAATCCTTGATTCCTTGTATTACCCCAATCTACTCATCACATAGAAAAAAACAAAACAAAACAAAAAAAGCATTAAAGTCAGAAGTTTAAACATACTAGAGTATTTATGTTTCAAAACTTTCTAAGACACAAATTTAACAACCCCATGTATTGCTCCAATTTATTCATGACAAAGAAAAAAGAAATTGAACAAAACACATATTGAACATACTACATAGGGCAGTCAGATAATTGCTGCATCGAAAAATATTTACCTGATAAAGACAGTATGAAATCAGTAGTAAGAGAGATACAATAAGTGCAATCAAGACTGATAAGTGTCTTCCTGAAGTTGAATGCATAACTTGTGGCAATTGGACAACAAGAAATGGGATTACAGATACAACCATGATTCTTGCAGCATAGCTAGTCCAGATGTCAGTACTGACACCAGAACCTGCAAATATGGAGAGTAACTTTAGGACCATGTAATCTATTTGGTCAAACATTCTATACTTTTAAAAGTTTTCTAACTGAGATGGCAACAGTCAAATAAAATAAACACGTCTGAGTGGTAGGATGTCTAAACATGTATAAAAGCACCACCACACACAATAAAATTACAATAAGTATATGATTATGGCCTCCGGCCATCACCCTTTTTTTGGGGACTAAAAACCGCCAAGTGAATACAATCAGAATAAGAAAACAACAAGAAGCACGATTTGTTTTCCAGCTACCTTAAGATAGTGGAAGTATCCATTCAGTTAGTCAGAAATAGCATGCTAATGACAGTTTTGCTTAAAGCAACGCATGATTTTCGTGAGATGAGTAAGAAAGTCTAGGAACACACCATTTAAGCTAAATCCTTTTGTAACTTTTCCATCTATTGCAACTGAATCCTCGAGGTCACACTTGCCAACAATAACACAAGTTCCCCATATTACTGTAAGAAGCATGACTGTAGACCCAGCTAGCAAGCCCATTCCAACTGAGACCTGACTTTGAGCAGTTTCTGTACTTCCAGATAGCCCAGATACTGCCAAAAAACTGTGCATTAGAATAGAAATCAATCATCAGTATATTTATACTGATTTCGTAAGATTAATTAAAAGAAACTTTGCAGCACGGAAGATGCACTTCAATGCAGGCTTCATCAAAAACATGAAAGTTCACTAGATCATGTATAAACTATAAAAAATCAAAAATCAAAAAAAAAGAAAGAGACAATTTACTCTTAAAAGAAAAAAGAAAATAAAAAGTAACGATAGAAGCAAAACAAACTGGTCACTCCAACCACAATCAGCGCGAGGAAAGACTAGACATGAAGAGTAGAAAAAGTCTACCCGCAGTCGCGAGTGACGCGACAGCAGGTAGCATAGCTCTGAAGAGTATATGAATCATTTCTTTCTTCTTTATTTTCTAGTGCGGTCAGGACATGTTAGACATTGATAAACCGTTCACGAAAAAAACAAGAAGTTAAACTAATTACTCAGAACTCAGAAGTGTTCCTCTTCGGCTGCTCTAAGATCAATTATTCCTCTAGCATACTAGGAAAAACAGAACACATTGATCCTGCGTTGGGCAAGTTCAAGATAAATTGTTCAATAAGGGAAGACGAAAATGAAATTACTAGCAAACAATGTCAATATTCTTTGCTAACCAAAGGGAAGCAAAATCCAGATAGAATTGGGATCGAAATCAAGATTCATACCGAGAATGAGCATGGCATCGGGAAGAGCGCCGAGCATGGGAAGGAAGAGGCCACCAACGATACCGGGCCCTAGAATCTCCAGCAAGAGCTCGCTTCCTCTGGATAGGTACGTGGCGGCGAGGAACATTAGATATCCGTAGATGAGGATGAGGAAGAGGTTGCCGAGGGCGGTGGTGGTGCAGGGCATGAAGCTGTACGTCTGTTCGCAGGAGTCCGATGAGCGGAGCCGGTTAAGGCGGAGGAGGAGCGACGGGGCTTGGAGACCATCGTGGAATCCGTCGGAGACGAGATCTGAGGATGAATGGCCGGTGATGAGTCGGCCGTAGGCGATGCCGGAGAGGATGAGGAGACAGAGGAGGGTGGAGAAGAAGCTCGGGGCTGGTCTGTTAGCCATGTTGATAGTTTGTTGCTCAGTTGAGTCAAGATTCAACAATAGATATACATCTGTGTATAATATATGATATATGTCTTCCGCATATATAATATCCTGGCTCTGAATTTTATGTGTCTGAGCCGCGTAAGGGCCGCGTGATTTATGGCGGAGACGGTTCAAATTTCAATTATAAACTACAGAGTGGGAGGAGGACTGGAGGACGGTTTCATTTTCCTGTTCTGTCCCTGAGTTTCCGCAATATTGCACTTTAACCTATTTCCAAGGAATCAAATGAGATTCATCAATAATAACTAAGGCGGCTAGGAGCCTAGGATAAAGAAGAAAAAATGTACAAATTTAAAATTGAAAAATAACTTTTACACTAATAGGGAAAAAGATGAAGGAATTGATAAGGTTCAAACACTTATCGAATGAATAAGTTTAAACACCTCGATCATAGTTTTAAGGAATATAGAAAGAATGATTCCATTTCTCCTTAAGAGGGGAGGAGGTGTACGCAAAGGAGGGGTAAAAAGTAGTGGTAGTCTATTTTACCATTTGACTTTTTCTAAATCAAAGAATTCCAGCCCAACCATACCAAAAATCCTTAATGACCTAGGTGTGGAGCCATAGTCACAATATGATAGAGTTGTGTTTGGGGTATCAACTTTATAAGAAATCACCACCTCCCATCCGAATCCCAAATTCACAACCTCCCATCCAAATCCCAAATTCACAGTCCCAAGTCTTTGACCACTTAGGGACAGCAAGAAAGTCATGTCACATGCCAACCCCAAGCCTTATTTGACTATCATGAAGTCTCCATCGGATTTTGGAAACAACCATTGTTGTCTTGTCTTTTAGCGTGTATGAATGGGAGTTAATCACCAAAAATAGGCAATTAATTTCGTGTTTCCGCCAAGCTTTTATGCTCTTTGAATACTAGAATATGAGATTAAATAAAAAAAGTTTCGTGGTCAGGTAGTACTGAAGGCTTAGTAATGATCTCTACTAAATGACGACTCATGGTTTGTGAATACACCAACAAGTTAAATTTGTAGTATAGTATAAGGATTTTTAAGAAAAACTCTATCAATTTTTACCATGTAGTATTTTTTTTAAAAAAAATCTTTTTATTACATCACAAATTCAGGTTGCTGATATATTCACACACCCCGTGTCATAACTTGATAGGAATTACTACCCAACACTTAGTACTCTCTAACTACTAAACTATATTCTGAGATTAAGACTCCCGATAACATGATGCACTTTAGAAAGCATACCTTGGAGCTTCTATGTTTAATTAGTGACATCCTTATGGTGATTACGTAGATATTATAATGGTTAATATTTTCATCCAAACTAATCGACCTACTGAAATATTCTCCTTTTTTTGAAAAAAAAAATCTCAACATTTTTCTTTTTTATTTGCCACCACCTTTTAGTTACCCAAACTCTCCTCCACTCTCGTTTCTTTCTCCAGTGCAAGAAAAAAATTAAATTAACCCGACCTTTATGGTGCTTTTTAGTTTGAAATTGTCAAAAGTTTGATTTAGTTTTAGGTAGTCTTAAAAAGATCAGGACCAACTTGATCAATTTGGTTGGATTCTCGGGTTAATTCAGTTGGATTCTCAAGTTTGTATTTCTTGAATACGAATCGAGACTCAATTTTAGATATGTTATAGAAGTTCATTCATATATATATGTGTGCGTGCACACGCGCGCTAATGTGTGCGCGTGTGTATGTGCCTTTAGATCATTTTGTCTTAATTATTGTTGATTTGAGTTTGAATGTTTTTTTATTAATTTTTTTAAAGTTAAGGATGCAAACATAATCATATTTTTTAATTTTTAAATAAATAAACTAAATGGCATATGATAGACACAGATCGACTCAATCCAACTTGATATTGAGCCAAACTAACTTGAGAGCTGAAAACAAACTCAAACTGAGTCGGGTTAGTTCAAATTTGTTTTCATAGAATGATCAATATGGTTTAGCATGGACCCAAGCTCACTCTTTACCACTATCATCAACCACCGCAAACCTCTCCTTACTAAGAGTGCCACCACCCACTATTTTACAACGACATAACTCACTTTTTTTTCTCTCTTGTCTCCATTATTCTTTTTGGGCAACAGTTATGGAAGAAGTAGCTATTCTCTCATACTTATAATTTCACTTTCAAAGAGTTTTGAGACTTCCATTAACATTATCATACAAAAGTTTAAAGCGAATCTTCTCTTTTCTCGGTATTTTCATTAGTGATAGGTTTCACATTAACATATACATACAAAATTCACTTCTATTTTTTCACAATGCAATGTGTCTCAGGTGTTAGATGAGTTCCGAATACT
The DNA here is from genome assembly GCA_033060915.1 of Euryodendron excelsum. Classification (NCBI taxonomy): domain Eukaryota; kingdom Viridiplantae; phylum Streptophyta; class Magnoliopsida; order Ericales; family Pentaphylacaceae; genus Euryodendron; species Euryodendron excelsum. The sequence continues at coordinate 20,146,853 of CM065381.1, read as the reverse complement.
ACTACATGACTCATTTCATAACCCACTCAGACTTCGTTTGGTAGGGCTTAAATTTAATTTTTTTTTGTTGCTTATTAGCAAAAAAACAAGATTTTATTTAGTTTTTTACTTTTATAAGTTAAGTAAAATTAAAAAAAAACTTAATTTTTTTACCTATAAGCCATAAAAACTTAAATATATATTAAACAGCCCTTAGTAATGAAATGTCTATTTCCTTAAAAAAAAGAATGAATAAGAATAACATAATACTTCAAGAACATTGACAAATTTCTCCCAAGATTTTTGTAATATGACATGCTCTCAAGTGTTCGACGTAACAAGTATGGCCTCAAGTGTAATATTTAGCAAAACCAGGGGCAAATTGTCTTATTTGAATGTAGCTCCTAACGGCCGTTGCTTTCCGTTTGTCGCAAACGGACGCAGTGTGAAACGATAACACCAACCGCTAATGGAACAGTGAAATAGTCCATCCTATGTGTCAAGTGTACGTTTGTACGGGAATATTCAGCTTTGTCTTATTTTTACAACAAGTGTCTCACAACGAAAGTTCTTAACTAATAAATTATTACAATTTAAGATCAAGTCAAATATATATAAAAATTATGTTTGTGTTCATATTTTATATTTGGCTCACCTAGCGCTTTAGATATTTTAATATTTTTAAAATATTATGCTACAGAGATAATTAATTAGATAATTATTGTATTTATTTTTTATTTAATTTATTATATTAATTTTGTAATATATAAATATATAAATATATATGATAAGATTAATTTTACAAAATAAATAAGATATATATATATTATATAAGATTGTTAAGATTTTTTTTAAATTTAATATTAAAAAAATAATTTTAATTAAATAAAAATACTATATATAACAATTAAATTTTATCTAAAAAACTAGTACAATAAAAGAGAATAAATAAAAAAGTAGTTGAGTATAATTTAAATAATTGATATTTAGTTATGATATTGTATTCTCAGGCGGTTCCCCAGTTCCGAAGTTTGCATGTGGCAATACTATGGGCTTGGAGATCCACTTGTGCACGTGGCACGCCAAGGAAAATTATTAATACCCAAAAACTTTCAAGTGGGGTTGCTATTCTGTGGGATCCCAATGTTTAGGTTTTTGCAAGATAAAGTCGTCGTATCGGACTATGTCTCCTAATATTTAAAAAGGACAAAAAGTGTGCTATTACAACAGGCTCTACGAATGTCTTATTTTAAAATAAATAACTTTTATCTAATTCTATTATTTTGGTAATAAGTTTTATAAGAATTTATTGTGTTTGATAGGGTTTTTTAGACAAAAATTATGTAAAGAATAAACTTTCTACGATGTAAGAAGAGAGATTGTAAATGCAAAAACATTTTTCCATCAAACTAGAGAATGCCAGATCCCATTGAAAAGATTGAAAAATATCATCTTTGGAGGATTCATCCAAAAATTATTTAGTGCCACCAAGTTACCTCTCATTCTCCCACTAGGTCACTCACCGGTTGGGATGACAATGGACCGGGATGGAGGTTGAAATTTTTATTTTTGCTTTTACTGAATATATCTACTTTTATCCCTGCTTCTATATTCACATGAGGCTTAATTTGGGTCTCTATACCTGTCTTCATGAGTACAAGTATGCTTCCACACTCCCCCTCCAGCCCCTATGCCTAAGCCCAAGCTTTTCTTTTTTTTTTTTGATATAAAGAAAACAAAAAACACAAAACAAGAAAAGAAAACATAAAAAAAAAAAGAACTAAGGTGTCAGAAATATTAATAGTCTCGTGTCTCCATTTGACAATAAGATAGAATTAACCTATAAATATTTTGAGTTGCATATATATCAAAATGATGTTATTGTACTGTAAAAAGAAACTAAAGCTTAGAATAATAAATTAAAAACTTATCCAACAAACCACATTAAAAAACTATTGAAAATAAGTTAAATATCAATCAAAACAAAGTAAAAGCATCCTATATAAAAAAAAAAGTATAAAAAAAAATGCTAAAAGCGGGGAAGCGGGGTGGGGCAGGGAGGGGAGGGGTGGGGGAAGAACTTAGAGTATCTCCGTCTCTATTTCTACATGAATTTTCATTTCGACCTTCATCCTAACCTCTATTTCCATTTTGTATTCTCCATCTCCGCTCTAAACAGAAAGAATTCGGTCAGACCTCTACTTTGTTTTGGTTCATTGCCATCCCTACCCACAAGACCCACCTAGCAAGGGGAATTACTACATTGAGATGGAAGGAGGGCTCTAAGAAAATCAAATAATTTCTCTTCATCCAAACAAATTGGGTAATGCAATAATCAAAAAAATTCATATAAAGTTTCTATACAAAATAATATGGTTGAATTATAGCATTTATATAAAAAAAATTATCCATTATAATAATTTTTAATTACAAAAAGTCATTACTACACCCTACCGAAACAATTTTCGCTATAAATTTTTTAAAATTATAGTATTTTTAAAATAGATTGTTAGTTGTTCCTGTTCCTGTTCCTGTTGCTTTGATTTTATTATTATTTTTGATACGTTTCATTCTTCGTCTTAACAGAAGATTGGTCATAGGTTTGGTAACGGTCACTTTCCCTCTTTGTCTAACCCTTTTGCCCTTTTTAGGTTCGGAAAGTGTGGCCAAGAAGAGAGACAGGAGAGCTGAGTGGAAAGCTTTCATTAGAGATGGGTTCAAAGACAGTGAAAGAAGAGAGAGGAGGGTTGAGTGGAAAACTTTCATTAGAGATGGGTCCAAAGAGAGTGAAAGAGCCAAAACTAAATAACATGTTTGATATTTAGGGAAGAAAAAAAAAAGGAATTATTTTCTTTCTTTGCTAAATTTGTATTGTAAAAAGTTAATTTTTTTTAGAATTAAACATGGAGAGAACTTAATTTTTTCTTTCATTTCTCATTTCTTTCTTTTTCACTTTCCTTCATTCGTATCAAACACACTGGTCCGAGGCTCTCGAGCTCTCCTCCTATTTAAATCGTTTTGATACAAACCGTACGAGCGTCTTGCCTTATCACTCGTCATTTCTGGCTTTCATTAAGCTGACGCATTGAGGAAAGAAAGGAAACAAAAAAAAAAGAAAGGAAGAACGCTAATTTCCTTGTAACTAAAAGTAACTCTTTTGCAAACTAAACCAAATGGGCCCGAAATTTTTATTTTTTGAAATCAAACCCCACCTGGGGGTCATGCGAACAATGGATTATTAAAAGGATCGATCGCAGTGACTTTTCCTTAAGTTTGAGAATTAGGGAAAAATAAAAAAAAAACGTGTAATTTTAAAAGTCATCTCTGCTGTCGTTAGAGGCCGGCAATTACTTTTCCTTTCCATATGTTTTCACTGAACCAAAAAAACCATTATCTCTTTAGAAATTGTTAGATTGATTATTTATTTATTTATTTTGCTAAGCAAAGACGTAAAAAAAAAAAAAAAAAACAAGAAAAAAAAAAAAATACAGAACAACAACTACCCTACGTCTCGATCAACAGCCCTTCTAACGGCGAGAACCCAATTTGAAGGCCCAACTATACCAATATGAACCTAATGTTTGGCGTGACCAGAACGAGACCCATTTGATAGGATTTTTCACTTAATTTTTTTTTTAGCTTATAAGTAAAAATGTTAATTTTTTTTAACTTAAAAAAAGCAAAAAATAAAATTTTTTTAATTTTTTTACCTATAAGTCAAAAAAGTAAAATAAAAAAATTAAAAAAATTTGTACCAAACAGCCCCAAATGTCTATTGAAATTGAGCTTGCTTATTTGAGTACTTTATGACTTTTTTAATAATTTTTTCTTGACTTTCAATAAAAAAACAAAAGCATTTAAAAAAAATAAAAAAGGTAAAATATTAAATTATAATTGGAAAAAGCTAGTTAAATAAGCTAATGAACGCTTTACTTTTGGGGTTACAAAGGATGCTCCCAACATCCCCTCTCTCTCTCTTGTGTGTGTGTGTGTGTTTTTTTTATAGGTAAAACGGGAGCTACTAATGAAATCTATAATCTATGCAAAATACATAAACAAAAATCCAGAAACTAACACACACCTCAAGGCTCAATTACACTTCTAGGTGATGTTGCTAGTGGATTTCCCAAGACTGAAGGATGACTGCCCCGGGGAAAAATGAAAAATGAATAATCATCTTAAAACTGAAGAAGACTTGATGAATAGCATGCTTTCTTGCATAATATAGAGCAAGAGCATAAACATAAACTGACTAATCATACCATGCAAGTCTGCAAGCAGAATGCTCTGCATTGACTAATGCAAAAATGAAGGCAAAAACTGTAAATTTTCCGCCACTATAGTTTTTTTTTCTTTCTATCTTTTTCAATATGCTTTTAACAAAGCTTGAGTTTCAGGACCACTGGAGAATATCATCAAGAACATAAACCAATATCAAAGATAATGGATATAGCAGATATGCCACAAAAGATGTCCAGATGGGGAAGGTGGAGCGGAAACTTGCAGTAACACCCATTATAGCACTGACGAACAAAACGATCAGTACTTCAGCAGAGAAATCCCATGACAATCCACGGAAATAAATCAAGGATAAAAGAACAGAGAAGCCAAGAATATTGTTCATGAACACCGCACCATATATCTGCACCAGTGAAAATCAATATGTCACAATTTAAAGCCTGCAAAGGTATCTTTATATGGTATATGGATCACATTACTAAAATCTGACATTTCACTGTAATTGTTTTTCCTCTATATGGGTGACTACTATGTTTTCTGGTTCTAGTTTTTACTTTTTTTAAAAGGCTTGTCATGTTGGACCAAACAATTTAAAATAACTAGCTCATATGCACTTGCACATTCTAGCATAGGTCAAGTGAGAACAAGAACCCTATGAATGCAAGTTCAGACTGGAGGTAAATGCTATAGTTAGCAATGGAGCCAATACTTTTTCTTTGCCGAAAAATAATTTACTTAAAATTTGCTGCGTGGTTTTTTTTTTTCTTTTGCTTTGCCTCTGTTTCAAATGGATACATGAAAGGAAGGAACAAACCTCAGAAAATGTCAAAGAAGTAGTTCTTGGCTTCCTACGACTTGCGGCAGTGATTGCTGATATTGCACCTCTAGCATTGGTAGCCAATGGGACTAGGATAAAAGAGACAAAGAAAGATGGTATACTAGCAGAGTTGGAGAAGTTTTGAACGCTCTCTATGAGTGGTTCTGCTAGAATTGCTAATATAACAATTCCAACCACCAAAAGCATTATAGCCTTCATCCATGCCCATGGAGACGCATCAACACTTCTACCCTCTACCAACATGTCGGTCTCTTCCCATTTTTTCTGCATAACCCAAAAATTTCCAATCAGAATAGTTATAGCATTGATCAAGAAAGTAAGATCAGGAATGTACTAACTTGATTTATTTCATCCTGAGATTCTGTTGAGTCAGGAGTTTGATTGTTAGTTGTGTAGCCTGTGTTGAGCCATCTTTTGAATCCGGTGACAAATTCTTCCTCATTAATCATTTGATCTCCACTTAAATCAAGTTCTTCCATTATTTTTTCAACTGCTTCATCCGCATCTAAAGGTATATTACGAAAATTGATATCCACAACCAGTTCTTTTAATTCAGATTGAGATATGCAATTATCTTTATCACGATCAATGTTTTCAAATAACCTGTAGAAAAATAGGCTGATTAAACATTTTATTTAGTCACCATATCAATAAACATATTCTATGAGGGTAACTGAAAACATCTATCACTGCTGTACGACAAATGGATCAACTGCATTATTACTTCTTCCTTAGGTGGGCCATTTCTTAAAGGGGTACCATATAAACATTTTCGTACATGTCATACTCCTAATGCAAATTCCATTAGCAAACTATCCAAATTTCACACTAAAATTGTTTGATCAATTAACAGACTGAAACAAAATGTGGCCTAACCTTTTGATGGTAGGTGTATCTGGTCTTCCATCTGCTTTGAATAGGTTTCCTATTGCTGAGCTTTGAACATGTCCTAGAATTTCTGATATTAGGTGCTTCTTCATTTCTTTTTCCTTCCTTTTCTTTTGAATCCAGGGTTGCAAAATCTGTGAAAAGACACACCAGCAATGTTTCAATGAATAAGGCAAAGTTACAAGACAAAACTTGAGAATGCTAATTATCTATAAACGAATACAAATAAATAACGCTTGTCGTGCAATTTTCTGATTTCTAGGTGAAAATATTGTTATAGAGTTGTCAGATTCATGTGTAGTATCCATAGATGAATTACCTCATATAAATCTTTCAGTGATTTTACTGAGTGATATTGTTTATCCATTGTACGCTTTGTCTGTTCAAGCCATTTTGTGAATCCATTGACAAACTCATCCATGGTAATTTTTTTGTCACCATCAAGATCAAATTCTTTCATCATCTCTGCTACCACTGTATCCTGGTCCACATGCCCTCTCTCATTCTTCATCTCTTGAAGAAGTTTTCTCAATTCAGCAAATGATACCAGTTTATCGCCATCTTGATCTACTTCTTCAAATAGCCTGCAATGGAATATATCTAGGATTTATAGGACACTAATGGACACTTGACAGAAAATTAAGAAGTCGACATGGAAACATAATACATTTTTTTCTTTTCTAAAAACACTACCTTCTAATGCCCAGTACATTTGGTACACCATCTTCAGTGAGGAGTCTTCCAAGTGCATGTTTTTGCACATGTCTTAAAACATCTAATACTAAATGCTCATGTTTAACATATTCTAGTCTTCTCTTTTGGATCGAGGGCTCAAACATCTGTATGATTCGTCAAGACAAAATAATGTTTACAAAAACAACAGGAACTCAAAAGTAGCAGACTCAAAATGCTATTATGCCAAGACCAAAATGAAAAAAATAAGAAAATAAAATAAAGCTAGAATGCACAAAGTTATGCAGGAAAATTGGTTCACAAGAAGTGATTAGGAGTAACTATTGTGCATGCCTAATAACATCCCCTAACCTCTATACTTTGCGTTTGTGGCATGTGCCTTAAAACCTCCCTAACCTCCATACTTGTGACTACATTGTAATGAACTAGTAAGTTGAGTAAATTGATATTATAAGAATGATAAATGCCTAAATACCTGATAGAAGAAGTACAAGAGAAGGAATACAACAGAAATAATAAGAGCGATTATAATGACAATGCGTTCTCCAGAAGAAGGTAAATGGAAGACTTTTGGGATCTGGATGATGATAAATGGTATCACGGAGAGAATCATAATCCTTGCAGTGTAACTAGTCTCCGAATCTGTAGTTGTACCATAACCTGTAAGAAAGAAAATATAAAGCATAAGAACCAACAATTATAGCCATTGGTTACAGAGGACATCGAAGGCACGCCACATCTACTCTGGTTTTTCATTACAACACAATTTGCTTTAAGTTCACATAAAACCTAAAAATTCGTGTCCATCAACAAACAAGAGAAGAAGAGAGCGAACCAGTAAAAAATGATAACAATCTCCAAAATGGGTTCTGTGTAGGATTTGAATTGACTGAAATTTTAGACTTCGAATTATTGGAAAAATCTAGACTGGCAACAATAACACAAGTTCCCCAAAGGAAAGTGAGAAGCAAGATTGTTGACCCAGCCAGCAAGCCAACCCCAGTATAGACATATTCTTGAGCTGTCTCTTCATCGTTCGAGAGTCCAGATGCTGAGCAGATGATTAGAAAACAAAAGTTAGTTTCAAGCAATTTACTCAAAGCACTTGTTCAAGTGTAGGCCATGCAGGTAATGTTGCCATCAATTCAAGACTACCCATGGGTTGTATTTTTCCCATTTCATGGAATTCAGTACACCAGTTGGTTTCAATCCATTGCTCTGTTATTTGGATGCCTTCTTTGTAGGTAAGTTTTATGGAATGAACAGTATGAGTCCTGATGCAAGTGTCTGGTTGACTATCAAGAAGATGTAATTACACAAAATCATAACTGTATCTTCAGGACTGATAGTAAATTAGAAGATATGAGCTCCTAGGTCAGTGCATTAGTAGATCATGATATGCTACTGTTAAGTCATCACTTGACCTAAAAAATTAAATTGTTAGGTAATGCCCCAACAATGCATATAAAGTTTTCCAATAGCTATGCGTCACCAGCTGAGTTTTGACAATTTCATACAGCTATCATCTTAATTATTTTGCATAAATTATAAGTTGGATTGCCTTATATTAGTCCATCAGTTGGCATGAATTCAATCTATAAATCTACTATTAAAATATTTTTTAGAAGTACCATGACATGTAAATCTCATTGGCAATCATTGTGTTTCAGTAAATCACACAATTTGAAAAATCAGACATAAGGAAGGAGTCTAGGCCATTAGCGTAAAGAAAACCTTGCTAAAAGTCAACCTAAACAGCATCACAGCCTGTACCATGTGCAATTAATTAAGCTTTGTCAAGATTGTGATGCTAATGTTTCAATTTTATACATTATTTTAAAAATCCAATTGATGGACTATGTCAATACTGGCATTTCAATAAATTTGGGTCACCCCTGGTTCAAGCAATCTGATCGGTCTTTATCTAGTAGGACAAGTAACATCTAAACATTGCCTAGAAGCTATTAAGGGCTTACTTGTCCCCCTCAACTTTTGAAATTTTTTTTTTTACCTATAATTTCAAAAGAAATTCTCTCTTTGCCCCCCTTAAAAATGAGAAATGCCCCCCCAAAAAAATTATAAATGCCCCCTTAGAGGTGTGATTAATGTTTGTCCCCTGAACATATTTCCTGACTCCACCACTACCTAGAAGAGCAAAGTGCATGATTATTCTAAAATCATGATATCAATAGGGTTGCAATTATAAATGCCCCTTAGAGGTGTGATTAATGTTTGCCCACTGAACATATTTCCTGACTCCAGCACTGCCTAGAACAGCAAAGTGCATAATTATTCTAAAATCATGATATCAATAGGGTTGCAATTATAAATGCCCCTTAGAGGTGTGATTAATGTTTGCCCCTGAACATATTTTCTGACTCCACCACTGCCTAAAAGAGCAAAGTGCATGATTATTCTAAAATCATGATATCAATAGGGTTGCAATAAGACAAGTTACACTAACAGAACTATAGGTATTTCAAAGAGGGGAGTAATCAAGTTGGATGAAAATAAATTGAACTTGTAAGCCAAACCAAGACCCACAAAACGCAAGAAATTTGAAGGGAAACACGAAAATTCAGTCATCAATCTCAATGAAGACTAGAGAAGGAAGAGGATAGAGCATACCAAGAAGTATAAAGGCCTCAGGCATGGAACCTATGACATGGAATGCACTAGCACCAAAGATACCAGGACCAAGAATCTTGAAAATCCTTTCACCCCCAGAGGCAACATAAGACTCTCCATGGAACAAGAGGTATTCATATACCACAATAAGGAAGAGATCACCTACCGGAGTATATGAGCACGGCAAGAAGCCATACAGCTGCTCACACTCTTCTGAAGAATTAACTCCTTTGAGGAGTAGAAAGGAGGATTGGTTGCCTTGAACATGATCAATACCATCTGAAATTAGATCAGAAGAACTGTATTGTAAGGATCGGCCTGTCACCTTGACTGCTAACAGAAATAGTGTGACAGTATAGCATGCAGTTCTTGCAAGTTCTCCCATTTTTTTTCTTGGTGTTGATCAGGAGGATGGAGGAAAAATCAAATAAGCAATAACCGATTTGGTGCCTCAGGAGACCATTATATGATACTATAAAGTCAATGTTTAGTTATTCATTTCGTTGATTTTGGTAGCACAGGTTATAAACCGAGTTAATCAGGGTATGCTGGTTTTTCCAACCATTGACTAGCTTCCTACTATGCGTAATTCTTATGTATTGTCTTCTTCCACCCACCCTCTCCTACCTTTCCTCAATACTCCACTTCTGCACTCATATATGTATATATATATAGATTTTTTTATGTTTGTGTATGTTGGTTTTAGATGATACCACCAATGGTGGAAGTAGCTGGATCACCCTCAAATTGTGATTGGAAGACAGAAGATTAGGTGCATCTCAGGGTTCATTTAGTATTCCTCTTTTGAAGATTGTATTTTGATAGCAGCCTAACAAATGGCTGCCGGCGGCTTGACCGCAGCATGTCAACGTCATGGGATTACGTGAGCATTGTTTGCTACTCAATGGACAATGTGACCCAGTTGTTGAAGACTCTTTCATGGCAATGCAATTGTTAAAAAGTCTTGAAGAAATCTTGGTATCAGATCTATGTTTGTATAATATTCTACTACTTTAGTAAATTGTATTTTTAGTATTACGTTTTGAAACATAGTACTCTAGTATTTAAAACAGTGATTTTAGTGATTCCAAACTTCTTTCCTATTGATATCTTTACCTAATGGAAGGAAAAAAAAAATCAATTATAATGACATAAATGCAAAAAGAATAAAATTTTGACATAACAATATAAATAAAAAAAATGGGTAATAATACTCTTGTAATGTGTTTTTAGATGATTCATTTAAAAAAATATAAGTTATGTTTTATTAAATTTCTAATTATTAAAGAATTTTTTTTAAAAGTACCTTAATTCTAATAATATATTTTATAGAAGTCTATATCTAACATATCATATTTTAAAATATGCGTTGTATCACATTTTTGTTCCCATTTTATGTACCAAAACGAGACAATTGGATGAACTCAGACTGATTCAAACAACAATTCTTGGCTTCTTAGCATGACAAAGACAAGCTGTAGAATTTTTAAGCCGATCATTATCTTCCATTGTTTCTCCTTAGCTTTATGGCTGGAGAAATACCATACATTTGGTTTGGGTAAATTATACTTTACCCCACTGGGGATTAAGATTTTTCATTAAAAAATGAGCTGATGCAGCAAAAGGCCTGAGTGTCGCATTTGAAAATACAGCCTCAACGCCTCGACTTCTTGACTGTGCTATGAGTACTCAGCAATTCCAGATTTCCAAGAAGCTATAGTTCATTGGGGCATTTCATCAAACACCCTTCGAGCGTCCTTCAAGACCCTATATTTCCTCTATATATAAAGAACACGATTCTGAAGAATCATGGCCTAAAGACAGCTCTATGTCAGGATATGGTTCTGGATTTTTCTCCCTTGTTCTAGAGATTTCAAAGAAGAGCAGGCGGATATCACACCGTCTGTAAAGTTAGCAAATGCTAAGGTCCAGCTAATGTGAAAGCGCTGGTGAAACCGCGACTGTCCCGAAATGTTTTCTTGAAAGTGAGCTACAAGCCTACAACCACCGCAGCCTATGTTTTCAGCAGATTGCCTCCGTGCCCACAACATCAGAATTGGACTCCCAAGATCAAGCACGTCAGTCGCAAGAGTTTTTGCCCAAACGAGAATAGTTTTAAAATTTATTACCTTTAAAACTTTATTTACTAAACTCGAGTTAAGTTAGAAGTTGTATATTGAAAAATCTTTAAAATACAACTTCAGACTTGAAATTGTGTTTTAAAACACAATTTTTAAAGTATCACATAACAAACTTTTAACATTTAAAACATTATAAAAAAATTATATTTTTAAAACACGACTTCAGTAAATTATTTAAAATTTATTTACCACACACAAGTTAGTCCAAAAATTGTATTTTCAAAAGTTTTAAAGGGTGTGAATAAGTTTTAAAATAAGGTAGAAAAAACTCTAGACCAGCTAGCTTTGTGGTGGTTGCGGGCTAATTGACAACCAACTTGCTTATTTACCAAATAGTAAATAAGTTTTAAAACAACTTCATTTTGCTTAAAAAAACTCTCAAGCGCAAGTTAGCCGTGTACTATTGCATTGCAAATATAACGCCAACCCCCTCCTCCGCTCCCCCTCAAGTCAATCATCCTTATTCATTGTCTCTCTCTATAACTTTCAGTATAGAGCATTTCTAACCTTTAAATTTATCTGTATTTTAGTATTTTTTTAAATTTAAAGTTCATGAGTTTTGCATTTTTACATTATTACTCTAACCTTATTGACTTTTATTTTTACTATTCATTCTTTAAAGCACTATTATTTTATATAAAAAATTTTAAAAATCACATACTATGCTCCCATTTTACTCAAAATGTAATTATTTATTACTATATTTTAATTTAAATTGTAATTATTGATCACATATTTAATTAAATTAAATTATTTAATATTTTAAACTATATAATCATTAAGATAAAAATATTTTATTAATTTCATATACAAATAATAATTTCAAGATACATAAAAGCAAGTAAAATAAAAAAATATTTATTTACTCCACATATAAAATCTCAAATTAAAAATTCATTAAAAAAATTAATGAATTAACTTAAAAATTAAATTAAATATTTATCAAAATAGTATTTAAATAGTTAATGTTGCATTAGTAATGAATTATTTACGTTTAAAATAATAATTAGTGAAAATGTTCCACATAAATAGTGTTATGAATGTGCCCTTCAAAAACTTTGAAAGACTTTCAAATTTAAAGATTGCAAATGAGGGCCAAAAATAGGTTGGAGTGTAAAATTTGAAACCCACTTCTAAATATAAAAATTTGAAAGTGAGTTGGAGATGCTCTAAGTACATATGTGCATCTGTATATATGTATATATATCTACACGGTATATATATCTATCTCAGAGGGGTAGTCCAAACATGAACGAGCTGTAAATCCAGTGTGAAAGATTTTTTTCTCATAAATCTCATAGCTTTGGTGTGGATAGCATACGCTTTTGATCAAACTAAAGAGAGAATTAGTCTAAGCAAATTGGCCAGAACACTATTGCCTACTAAAAAAACGTATATAAATTAGGTGTCAACCCGTGCAATGCACGGGATTAAGAGTTGTTCAAATCATAAATAGTTAATTTAAAATTCATAATAATTAATTATACAATCGTATCGTATCTTTAAAATATAAATAGATATTGATATATATGGTATTTTATTTAATTATAATCATATTTTTAGATATTAAGTTTAGAAAAAATTTTGACAATTTAATATTATATATATATATATATATATCTTATCTATCTTACAAAACTAATCTTATGTTATATATATATATATATATCTTACAAAATTAATATATCGTATCGTATCTTTAAAATATAAATAGATATTGATATATATATATATATATATATATATAATATTTTATTTAATTATAATCACTTTTTTTTTTTATAGAAATTAAATTCAGAAAGAGTCCTAATAATCTGATATGATATATATGTATCTTATCTATATTACAAAATTAATTTTATCTTATCTTATATATATATATCTTACAAAACTAATACAGTAAGTTTAATAAATAATAAATTCAATAGTTATCTAATAAAATGCCCCTGTGACATGGCATTTTAAAAGTATCTGAACATTTAGAGCACTACGTAAGAGAGAGGCAAAATATAAAGGCAAACACAATTTATATATATATATATATATGATTTAGACACTCACACGCCTAACACTAGTATTATATAAATTTTAGAAACTCACACGCCTAACACTAGTATTGGCCATAAATCTTTGCGTGGAAAAATTGTTAAAGAAATTAGGGGCATAATTATCCACTTGGTGGTCAAATTTGGCGAAAACAAAGTCCAACTAACAATAACACACGCAATTTCAAGTTGAACTTTTTATTTTTATTTTTATTTTTTTTATAATCGGGTGTTTAAGTCAGTTTGTGCTCACTCGTTTAATCTCAAAGCTTGTGTAGTCCTCATATCCCACATAAATTTTGTATTATTGAGTCAAAAATTTTGGGGGTGGCCCCAAGAAATTAATAATATCTAAAAGGTTTCGAACTTGAGACTTTGGAGGGGCAATGACATAATTTAATGCACTTTTCTCATTTATTATCTTATCTCCATTAAATACAATAAACATGATATTACTTATTATATTCCTTATCCTATCTTAACCAAAACATAATATGAGTAATCTCTTATTATATTATAGTGTTATTTATTATTCATCATCACCTTTTTAACCACACAATATTATTTATTTTTTATTTTTTTTATCTTGCAAACAAACATTGTCTAGCAGTAATGCCAAGTTGAACAAAATCATAATGGTTGCAGTCTGGTAGCCACTAGAGGAGAATTTAGCTTCACGAAACAAAATTTTAGGGAGGTTTGTGTTTTTAGAAATTTGAGCCAAAATTTTAAGGAGCTTCGCGTTTTTGGGCCTTATCAGGAGGGATGAACCTTTCTAGGTTTATCAACAAAATTTTAAGGAGGTTCGTATTTTTGGGCAAGCGATGAACCTTTCTAGTTTTTATCAACAAAATTTTAAAGAGTTTGTGTTTTTGGGCCAAATCCAAGCCCGAAGAGGTAAAAGTTCTTGGTTTTGTCCAAGACCTCTACAGGTTTGAGGTTGATCTCTAAGTCTCTACTTATTCTCTCCTTCATATTGAAACCAAAATTCTATTACCTTGACAAGTATCAATTCACCTAAGACTAGGATTTTCAACAAAATCAGCAGGTAAACCAAGTATTTCCTCGTAATAAATTGAAGTGGCAAACTAGATTTATTTATATTTTGTTGATATATATAGAGAATTGTGACGTATGGGATGACAGCGACTTATAGCTGCCATCCCTTTTTCATTTTCGCAGCCCCCTTCCCCACTTGTTCTCTCCCCTTGCTATCTGCCTATAAATAAGGGATACCTAGATTCATTCTAGGCACAAATATAACTCAAAGAGATATAAAGAAAAGGAAGAGGGAAATTAGAGAGAGGAAGAACAGAGAGAGGAAAGAGAAGAAAGAGTAGTCTAGGTAAGTTGTAAATATCATGTTGTATTATTATTTTGTATTGAAAATAAAGTTTTGGGTGGTCCAGAAGATCAACCCTAAATATTCCAAAATAATAAAATATGATAAATATTTGATAGTTCTTGAAGAACTATTCACAATATATACTTTGTGTTGATTTATTTTCTCCGTCTTATATTCTTTACTTTATAACACGTTATCAGCATAAGACTCTAAGTACTTTGTGGTTTTCTTTACATCATGATACTACTTTTTCTATGTAATTTATCTTCATTTTGAATTCTTTATTGTGCACTCAATTTGCATGAATAGTATGAACAGTAATTCACTATTGAGATAAATAGTATTTATTTTAAAACTTTGTTGCTTTATTTCTATCAAATTTTGCATTATTTGCCTATGATAGTTAGAGATCTGGAATCCATATTTCAATACCTTTCCATAGGCATGTGACTTGACTATTTTTTAAAGTATGGATTGAAAGTTAGAATAGAGACAAAAATAGTAATATTATATATATATCAATGTATGTTACTATTCATGAATAGTGATGAATAATATTTAATAGTAAAATATAATATAAAATGCAATGAATAGTGCATTAATTTTCGTTTAATTATTTATACATCATATTATCACCATACCTGATTTAAGCTTATTATTTTGTATGGTATAGCATTGTAAAAATGTCAAATCTTGCCAAATTAGAATTTGTCGCCATTTATATTT
Source organism: Euryodendron excelsum (assembly GCA_033060915.1). Taxonomy (NCBI): domain Eukaryota; kingdom Viridiplantae; phylum Streptophyta; class Magnoliopsida; order Ericales; family Pentaphylacaceae; genus Euryodendron; species Euryodendron excelsum. The sequence goes on along the minus strand of CM065381.1, from coordinate 20,131,331 downwards.
CTGGCGATAATTATTTATCATGGATCCTTGATGCCGAGATCCATCTTACTACAAAAGTACTTGAACATACAATAGTGGAGGAAAATGACGCATCCCAGCAGGATCGTGCGAAAGCTATGATTTTCCTTCGCTATCATCTTCATGAGAAACTGAAATCGGAATACCTCACAATAAAAGATCCATTGCTCTTATGGAAAAATTTAAAGGAGAGATACGAGCACCAGAAGACCGTAATCCTCCCAAGAGCCAAATCTGAGTGGATGCACTTGAGGTTGCAAAATTATAAAACTATCAGTGAGTACAACTCTGCATTATTTAAAATCAGCTCACGATTAAAATTATATGGAGACAATATTACTGATGAAAACATGTTAGAAAAAACATTCTCTACATTCCATGCCTCGAATGTGCTCCTGTAACAACAATATCGAGAGCGTAGATTTAAAAAATATTCTAAATTAATATCCTGTCTTTTTGTGGCTGAGCAAAATAATGTGTTGTTACTGAAAAATCATCAATCTTGACCTACTGGTTCAGCTCCATTCCCTGAAGCGAATGCAAGCTCATTTAGCAGACGTGGTCGTGGACGTTGTCGTGATAGTGGCAGGAATAATAGTCGCAATCATGGACATTATCGTGGAGGTTATCATATGAGATTTAAAAATACCACACCATACCACTAGCAGTGGAATAAATCTGAAAAGGGAAAAGGGTTACAGAATCAACCTCCTCCTAAGAAATCTGAAGATACTTGTTATAGGCGTGGGATGAGAGGCCATTAGTCACGTACCTGTCGTACGCCCAAACATTTGAGAGAGCTTTATCAAGCCTCAATTAAAGATAAAGAAAAAAATACAGAAATGCATTTTACAGATTTTGATGGCTAGGTTGATATTTTTCATCTTGATGTTTCAAATTTCTTTGAAGATGCAAGTGGAAGAATAGACCATTTAATTAGTGATGGAGATGTCCACACTACTTAATATTATTGTTTCTTTGTTCTAGTCTATGTAGTTTCTTATCATCTTGTGTAATGTTTCCTTCATCCGCTTGTCTTTGCAATAAATGATCATGTTTTAATTAAGCACTTTTACTATGTTATATAGATACATGGATTGTACCAACACGTTGAGTATAACTAAAATGAATGGTGAAGTCATATGTCTGGTAGACAGTGGAACAACACACAATTCTTCGCGAGAAAAAATATTTTTCACACTTGACATTACTTGAAACTAATATCAAGACAATCTCTGGCATAACAAAATTAATTGAAGGCTCCGGAAGGGCCAATATAATATTGCCAAGAGGAACAAAACTATGCATTGATGATGCATTATATTCTACGAAATCTACAAGAAATTTGATTAGTTTTAAAGATATACGTCGTAATGGATATCATATTGAGACAACGAATGCAGATAATGTAGAACAGCTCTACATTATTGCTTATATTTCAGGAAAGAAATATATATCAGAAAAACTTGTTGCATTGCCTTTTGGATTATATTATACTTCTATCAAAGCAGAAGAATCACCTGTAGTGATGCATCAGAAGTGCCTTGACCCAAAGAATTTTATACTATGGCATGATCGTTTGGGTCATCCATGGTCAACAATGATGCGTCGAATTATTGACAACTCACGTGGACATCTATTAAAGAATCTGAAGATTCTGTTGTCACATGATTATACATGTGCTGCCTGTTCACAAGGGAAATTAATTGTCAAACTATCTCCTTTCAAGGTAATTCTTGAGTCTTGAGTCCCCATCATTCTTACAAAGAATTCACGAGGATATCTGTGGGTCAATACATCCTCCATGTGGACCATTTCGTTATTTCATGGTTTTAATAGATGCATCTACACGTGGTCACATGTTTGTTTACTTTCTACCCGTAATATTGCTTTTGCTAGACTGCTTACTCAAATTATTCGCTTACGGGCACAGTTTCCTGATTACCTAATCAAGTCAATACAACTAGATAATGCTGGAGAATTTACATCACAAGCCTTTGATAATTATTGTATGTCAATAGGGATTGATGTTGAACACCCAATTGCCCACACACATACACAAAATGGTCTTGCTGAAGCTTTTATAAAATGGCTTCAGTTGATTGCTCGACCTTTACTTATGAAAACAAAATTACATGTTTCTGCTTGGGGACATGCCATATTGCATGCTGCATCTTTGGTTAGAGTCCGACCAACTGCTTATCATCAGTACTCACCATTACAACTTGTTATTGGTCAGCAATCAAATATTTCTCACTTACGAGTTTTTGGTTGTGCTGTATATATACCTATCTCACCCCCACAGCATACTAAAATGGGTCCCCAACGTAGACTTGGAATTTATGTTGGTTTTGATTCTCCATCTATTATTAGATATTTGGAACCCTTAACAGGTGATGTCTTCAAAGCATGTTTCGTGGATTGTCATTTTGATGAGTCAATCTTCCCACCATTAGGGGGCGAAAGGACGCAATTAGAAAAGCAACGAGAGATCAGTTGGAATATTTCAACAATGTCTCATCTTGATCCTCGAACGAGTCAATGTCAATCAGAAATTCACAGAATTATTCATTTACAGACAATTGCAAATCAATTACTTGATGCATTCATTGACACAAAGAATGTGACAAAATCACATATACCAGCTGCTAATACTCCAACACGTATTGATGTCCCTGTAGGACAATTTATTAGTACAGCAGCAAATGAATCTAAAACACGCTTGAAGCGTGGGAGGCCTGTCGGTGCAAAAAACACGGTTCCTAGAAAAAGGAAGACACAAGAAAAAATGCATAAGCAAGTTGGTGCTCCTGAAGAAAACACAATATCTAAACTTCTTGAAGAAAAGAATTTTGAAGAAGAATTCCCAGAAGAGAAACCTCTTGAAACGATATCTCCTGTAAGTGATATGGTACCTGAAAATAATAAGATCTCAATAAGTTATATGAATACAGGAGAAAGCTGGAAAAGAAATAAGATGATTGTCGACAACATATTTTCATTAAAGTAGCTCTTGGTATTACCAGAAGTAATGAAGAGACTGAACCACAGACAGTCGACGAATGTCGACGTAGAATTGATTGGCCAAAATGAAAAGAAGCTATTGAGGCAGAATTACACTCATTAGCACAACGTAAAGTATTTGGACCTGTAATCCATACACCTGAAAATGTGAAACCTGTTGGATATAAATGGGTATTCGTACGAAAACGAAATGAGAAAAATAAAATAGTTCGATATAAAGCCCGACTCGTAGCACAAGGCTTCTCGTAGAGACCTGGTATTGACTACGATAAAACTTATTCTCCTGTAATGGATGCCATTACATTCAGATTCTTAATTAGTTTATCAGTCTCAAAAGGGCTGGATATATGTCTGATGGCATCGTGACAGCCTACTTGTATGGTGAATTAGATAATGATATATATATGAAACTTCCTGAAGGATTTAAAATGCTTGAAACATATATTTCATCTAGAAACTTATATTCTATCAAGCTTTAACGATCGTTATATGGGTTAAAATAATCTGGACGCATGTAGTACAATCGTCTTAGTGAATATCTATTGAAAAATGGATATGTGAATAATACAATTTGTCCATGCGTTTTTTTTAAGAAATCAGAATCTAGATTTGCTATTATTGTAGTCTATGTCGATGATCTGAATCTTATTGGAATTTCTGAAGAACTGACAACATCTGCTCGTTATTTAAAGAAGGAGTTTGAAATGAAAGATCTTGGAAAAACCAAGTGTTGTCTTGGATTACAGATTGAGCACTTATCCAATGGAATTCTTGTCCATCAATCAGCTTATACTGAAAAAGTTTTAAAGCAATTTTACATGGACAAAACTCATCCATTAAGTTCTCCAATGGTTGTCCGTTCACTAGATGTACATAAAGATCTTTTCCGTTTTCAAGATGACAGTGAAGAACTTCTTGGTCCTGAAGTACTATATCTTAGTGCAATCGGTGCCCTTATGTATCTTGCCAATTGTACAAGACCTGATATAGCATTCTTTGTCAACTTATTTGGCACGATACAGTTCTGCACCAACACAAAGACATTGGAAAGGAGTTAAACATATACTGCGTTACTTACGAGAGACAACTGATATGAGATTATTTTATTCCAAGGAGTCACAACCTGAATGGATTGGCTATGTAGACGCTGGCTACCTTTCTGATCCGCATAAAGTTAGGTCTCAAACTGCGTATGTGTTTACTTATGGTAATACTGCTATATCCTGGCGATTGGTGAAGCAGACATTAATGCAACTTCTTCAAATAATTCCGAGATAATTGCAATTCATGAAGCAAGCTGAGAATGCATCTGGCTAAGATCCATGATTCAACATATTCAAGAAAGTTGCAGATTATCTACAATCAAAGATACATCAACGATATTATACGAGGATAATGCAGCTTGTATTGCACATATTAAGGGAGGCTATATTAAAGGTGACAGAATGAAGCATATTTCTCCAAAATTCTTCCATACACACGAGCTCCAGAAAAGTTGTGATCTTGATGTTCAACAAATACGGTCTAGTGATAATTTGGCCGACTGATTTACTAAGGCACTACCAATTGCAACATTTGAAAAGCTTGTGCATGGTATTGGTATGTGCCATCTCAGAAATCTTTCATGAAGCAAATAATGTTCTTATTCTTCAAGGGGAGTTAAGTACTGTACTCTTTTTCCTTCGCTATGGTTTTTTCCCATTGGGTTTTTTCTAGCAAGGTTTTAATGATGCAGTTTTAACATACCCAAGAGGTCATCCCAGGGGAAGTGTGACGTATGGGATGACGGCGGCTTATAGCCGCCATCCCTTTTTCATTTCCGCAGCCCCCCTTCCCCACTTGTTCTCTCCCCTTGCTCTCTGCCTATAAATAAGGGATGCCTAGATTCATTCTAGGCACAAATACAACTCAGAGAGATAGAAAGAAAAGGAAGAGAGAAATTAGAGAGAGGAAGAACAGAGAGAGGAAAGAGAAGAAAGAGTAGTCTATGTAAGTTGTAAATATCATGTTGTATTATTATTTTGTATTGGCAACAAAGTTTTGGGTGGTCCAGAAGATCAACCCTAAATATTCCAGAGTAATAAAATATGATAAATATTTGATAGTTCCTGAAGAACTATTCACGATATATACTTTGTGTTGATTTATTTTCTCCGTCTTATATTCTTTACTTTTATAACGAGAATGTGATTTTTTTTTTTTTTGGGAATCATTGTTAATTTTTTTTTGCAATTGGGCTGGGTTTGGGGTTTGATTCTAATCATTCTGTTGAAAAGAGTTTTAAGAAAGGAGAATGGAAAATTACCCAGCCAAATGACTAACAGAGATGTTTTTGCATTTCTATTTGGCCAGTGGGAAGGTTTCTTATAGAACCTTGTGTTGGAGACCAGTATGTGTATGGTTTTTTCCAACGCAATAAGGTCTTGTGAATATGTAATTTTTGGCAAATAAGACTAAAAGGGTAGATGGGGGGCGAAGCGTGTAGCATCTCTATTTGGGCATGACTATATCAGCCTCTACTCCACTGAACTCTTTTAGGAAGGAATACAGTCATAACTTACCTAGTCCCATTTAAGGTGCAACGTAGCTGCAACTTTCCACACATGATATTTAGATGACAAGGACTACTATTGCAAGCAAGTTCAAACATGTGCCGCGTGTGAAGGACAAGAGAAGAAGAAGGTAATGCTGTACAATAAAAAAATTCATATAGAATTTATCACAAGAACGATATGGCTAAGTTGTGAACCTATAGCTTTAAAATGAAACACCAAGATGCTTATTAATTATAATACTACCATCGCTACATCATTCTTGTTCAAAATTTTATACAAAATTCTATAAGAATAATATTTTTCAAAAATTTTTTTTACCTACACTCTCTTGCTGAAGCCATCTCAACTAACATTTTAGTGGTTGAGCATTTGCAGGTTGAGGCAAATATGTAGGTTTTGACTGACTCAAAACATCTTATGGCTCCCCTATCAATATTCCACTTCTTCAACTTGCCAGTACAGCTAATCCTTTGTTCCAAAGTGAGACTCATAAGGTTTGGCAGCTGCCACAATGTGCCATATATATAGTTTGATTTTGGAGCCAACAAACTTTGGCAACTTGGGGCAGCCTAATAATGCAAGCTTCTCGAGAGAACAAGGTGCTAAAAGGGTATCCCAGTCATCGAAGATCCGTCATCTTTCCAATAGCAGCAGCTTCGATAGATATATTCAGTTTCTCTACCAAGGAAAAAGAAAAAGGCAAAGGAAAATGAGAGAGAAAAAGAGCAAGAAATGAAGGATTTTAAGTTCTTACCTACTTTTGTTTTATGTTCCCTTTGTCTTTCACTTTTTCTCATAACCAAACATAAAGATATAATTTTATATTTTATTTATTTATTTATTTCTTTTAACAAACTCAAGATCCAAACACAGCGTTCATGAATAACCTAAAAAATATTGAAATTGTTTGTTAGCCACTAGGGATGGCAATTGGACGGGTTCGGTACATGCAATAGTAAACCCAAAATTTTACATGAGGGAGGCTAAGGTAAAAATTTTTTTGTTCAAATGAGGGTAAGATAAATTTTTTTAAATTTTGAGAGGGCCATTACACTATATTTGTTTCTAAATATACAAAAATCTATGTGGATATAAGAGAAATTTGAAAATTTTGAATGGGCTGCGGCGCTCGTCCATCCCCTTTCTATTCGCCATTGGATATGTGTTAGACTAAATCCTATCCCGCCCCTCCAACTCACCTCTCGTCTCAACCTTGTGAAGGGTTGAACTTCCTCAACCCGCCTCTCTCGCGCTTAATTTAATTGGACTCGAGTTGGAATGGATTTAACTGGTATAAAATTTTAAAATAAAAATAAAAATTTAAAAATAATAAAAATTATACAAACACTAATACAATATAAAACTAATAAAAAATAGCTAAAACTAAAAAAGAACATTAAAACTCTAATATTTACTTATATACTAACTACTAAGGATAGTTTATATAATTAAATATAATATGAATATTTAAGAATTTCATAATATAATTGGATTCGAAATGAGATGACCTAAACTCTATCAGATTCAAAACTAGCATCATATTTTATTTATTTTTTATGCATTTACCTTTAACCTATTTATTTATAGCTTAAATCCTTCCTAGGGTATGGTGAAGCTGGTTTCAGATTTTTCGTTTCAATTGCAATCCCTATTAGCAACTATGCATGCTTACTAATCAAGTGCTTTGCAATAATGCCAGCAACAAATCTGCTTGTGCTCCTTCCTAACAGTGGCACAGATCTTTTAGGTTAAGCAGGTCATTGATGCATAATTACCGAAATGAGAAGCGGAAGCAGGAGACGTTATGGGAAACGGAAGCGGAAAGCGTGGCAAAAAAATATAAGGGAAAACAGAAAGCGAGAAACAATTGAGAAACTTAATAGGAAACTTTTCCGAAACTCAAAGGAAACTTTTAAGAAACTTAGTGGAGACTTTTGAAAAACTTAATAGAAACCTTGGAGAAACTTAATAGAGACATTTGGGAAACTTAGTGGAAATCTATGCGAATAATTTTATAAATACTTAGTTAGAACTTAAGGGAAAAAATGTATAAAAATTAACACTTTAAGTTTTCAAAATGTTTTCCAAGAGTTTTTCAAACGTTTCCCAAGAGTTTTCGTTAAGTATTTAAAGAGTTTTTTACAAGTTTTCGAAACGTTTTTCAGGAGTTTTTGAAATGTTTCTCCTGCGTTTTCGAAATATGTTTTTAAATTTTTTAAATAAATTTCGTACCCATTCTCAAAATGTGTTTCCGAGAAAATGCGTTTTTGCCACAAAAATAAGTTTCCGTGCAACTATGCATCGACGGTCCCACTAGACAGTAAAAGAGGAGATAACTTTGAGAAGAAGACAATGGAAACAGCGACACGTATCACTAGATTGATTGTTTAAGGAGATTCCCTTTTGATCCCTGCGATCCCCATCATCAATACATAAATATATAAAACTTCACTGTTTGAGGCTTGTATTTCTCAAGAATTTTCTAGGAAAAAGACTACGTGCTCGTCATGTTTGCTTTTTATTTGGGCAAATTTGTCATTTTACCCGATTCATGCCCAAATGAAGGACCCAGCTCCTCCACCTTTATCTAATTTTTTTTCCAGTTTAATTTATTTTTAATCACAAAAGGGTAAATGTTATTTTCAACCATTAAAAACTTCTTGGAAAATTAGTCTTCTTTATGTAATGACTGTGGGCCCTATTTGACCGCCATGCACAACACGCATGCAAGGCTCAACCTGATTAATTAATTGTCAAGTTTATCAGCTTAAATTCACGTAAGTTTAAGAATAAGTAGCAAGATAAAAGTAGTCACGCATCATTAGAATTTGATAAATTACATTAGTAATCTTTATAGTTTTAATGAGATTTCACTTAGATCTTAAGTGTGAACGAAACTTGAGTTTAGAAGGTATGTCCTTCATTTTAAATACACGTTCCTATGGGAATAAGTAGCAATACAAAAACAGTCATGCATCATTAGGATTAGGATAAATTAGTAGTAGTCTTTATAGTTTTAATGAGATTTCACTTTGATCATTGCACTTCTAATTTCAACCAACAAAACTCATCCTGACAGAAAATGGCCACATACACGTCACAGATGCATTTTGAAAGATAAATTTGTCATTTTATTTGAGTCATGCCCAAATGAAGGCCGCAGCTCCTTGCATTTAATTTTTCATGTTACCCGATTCCTACGCGCAAAAGGGAAAATATTAATTTCAACCATGAACAACTAGAAAATTATGTTTGCGAAGTGATAGCCTCAGTGTAATGACTTGGGCTCCTATTTGACCGCCATGCACTAGCTTATAGGACATGAAAGCACAAGGCCCTTAGTGATTGGAAAACTAATTTTAATCAATTAAGTTTGAATAAAACTTGAGTTAAAAGGAATCAATTTAAATACCCATAACTTTAAGAATAAGTAAAAAATAGAAACAACCATTCCTTATTAGAATTAGAGTAAATTACATTAGTAGTCTCTATAATCTTAATAAGAGCCCACTTTGATCCTTGAAGTTCTAATTGCAACATATAAGAATCTAAACTTCGAGGCGAGTTTCAAATTTTCAATGAGGTCCTTGCATCTGAATCATTAAGAATCCTAACGGAAAATAACAATGTTTGCATCACTTATGCTTTCTATGAGGTTAAATGATGCAAGACGCGTGTAGAAACAATAAAAAGCAGGTTAGAGTTTGTTGATTTGCACACGAATATTGAATGCTAAGCTCTTTTTTAATCTATTGATTTTGCAAAATATCAACAAAAAAAAAAAAAATTACATTAGCTGCTAGCTGATTTATAAAGAATACCCAAAGTCGAAAAATAAAAAAAACCTCTCAATTGTTATTCATCAAAAAACTACTTTGAGACGAAGCCTATACATCTGTTTGTACAAGAAAATACTAAAACCATAGTAGGACTCTACTTATGAGAAAATTAAGAAATTATAAAAAAAATGATCAAAATTAACAAAATCAAACTAAAATAAAATATTACTAATTTAGGACACTAGAATCACGCTAAGATTAAGGAAGTCGATCTATGGTGTCTACAAAAAAAGCTCTAAAAGATCTAAAAATTACTGTAAACAACAAAATTTTTTATTTGAGGTACTAAATGATAGAATTTATCAAAATTTTACATTTTATCATTGTAATGTGTCGCCCGATGAGTTATTCTTAAAATTAAATTTTTCATCAGCCTGTTAAGTTCTGCGTGATTTTGATATACTCATTAGCTGTCTAATTTACTTTTAGATGGGTCCATGTGCCCCATATAATTTAATGCCACGTGCTACGAGATTAATAAATTTATCATTTTACCCAATTCATGCCCAAATGGAGACCCCACCTCCTTCCCTGCATCTACTTTTTTTTTCATTTTATCCGATAACAAACTTCCTGGAGAATGTTTGCTTGGTGAAAGTCTTTTGCGGAATGACCGGGTCTCAACTTGACCGGGCTACGCGTAGGGTTAGGAGACATGATTTTAAATCTCGACGTGATTACTTAACTATTAACAGACAGTTGAGTTAGAGTATCTCTAGTTCAGATGTTTTAAATTTATCTTTATTTTAACATCTTTTTTAAATTTAAAGTTTATGAATTTTACTTTTTTACATTATTACTTCAATCTATCCAACATTCATTTCATTATTCATTCTTTAAATTACTATTATTTTATATAAAAAAAGTCAAAAATTACATATTGTACTCTCATTTTATTCAAAATATAATTATTTATTATCATATTTTAATTTTAATTACAATTAATTACCAAATATTTAATTAAAATTAAATTATTTAGTATTTTTTAAACTAAATGATCTATCCATGAAATTATAAATTAAATTACATTAAAAAATTTGAAAAAAAAAACAAAAACCCCCATTGCAAAACTAATGAAATACATTTAATAAAAATTAAAATACAATAAGAAACTAATTAAAACACATAAAATGAGACTTGAAAAATTAAAATTACAAACACTAATAAGATTGATTAATTCTAAAATTTGCCAAAAAAATAAAACAAAGTGACAAGGTGGAGTAGTAAGATTAAAAAAAAAAAAGAATTTATTGATTCCATGGATTAAAATAATTTTAGTATAAATAAATAATTAATAAAATAAAAAGAATTTTTTTAATTTCATATGTAAATAATAATTTCAAGATAAATAAAAGCAAGGAAAATATAAATAATTTATTTATTCCACATATAAAAAAATTTCAAATTAAATAAATATTTAACAAAGTAAAAAAAAATTAATGAATTAATTGAAAGTTTAAATTAAATATTTATTAAAATATTATTAAAATAATAAATAATGCATTAATAATGCATTATTTAGACTTATAATAATAATTAGTACAATGGTTCCACATAATTAGTGCTTTGGCCCCACATAAATAGTAAAATGAAGGAACTTTCAAATATTTTGAAAAACTTTCAAATTTGAAAGCCCCATATGAAGGCCACCTTCATTTCTTCAAATTTTTGAAGAAATGAAGGTTGGTTGGAGGGTCAAATTTGTAACCCACCTTCAAATTTAAAAATTTAAAGATGGGTTGGAGATACTCTTAGAAAGCACTTCTATCAGCTTAATTTCTTAGAACTTTAAAAGTATCAACTATCAAGGTATCGTGAATGGGGATTCCAAGCGCCAAAAGTTGAATTTTTCTCAAGTGAAAGGTCTCATGTCTGGACTATAGACTTGGCATATGCCATGAATGAGACTAGATGCTTCGCTTATACACCACGGAACGAAGAATTGAAATTTCCATATTCGTACCGTTCTAGGCCCAACATTTATGGTCGACCCAGAATGAGTCTGTTAGGATATTTTTGTCTACGTTCCTGGAAGACCACCCACACAAAGACTTTCAAAGTAGCTCGTCAAGATTGAGCTGTGTCTCAATGCTTAAGTAACGCGGTTTGATTACAATGACATGAAGCTCTCGGTTTATTATTCGACTGACAAATTCAACTCATGTTGATAAATTTATTTAATTTTATTCAATTTTTTGGACAAAATTTGAGTAACAAAATAGTACTAATTACTGAAAATCATAACAGATATAGTACCTTATAAGCATCTTGTTACTTGTCTATTAGATTTTTTTTTCTTTTCTGTATTTATTTTTAAAACAAGTCATCCTTCCTTCTCCTCCCTTCCCAGCCCAACATATTTAAACTATAAATGAGTCAAATTTTGAGTTCATGGGTAAAGGTGTACATAAGTCAGGTCGAGTCGAGTAGTGGGTTGTTCAAACTTAATATGATAACCTTAACAAGTTTTAAAATGTGGCCAAACTTATCTTGTTTAACTTTTGAGCAGAGCACAAACGAGCTTTAATTGAACCAAGCTCTAGTAATTTGATTGTTTTAGTGTATATAATCTTATCAAGCCGAGTTCAAAAAAATTTTGAACCTTAAAGTGCATTCAAATTTGATTTGTTTACATAATGAGCAAATCTTTAAAAAAGTTAATATGAGCTGAGGTCAAGTAAATTGATTCGTTTTACAGTCTTATTTATGGATTCAAATTGACTCCACCATAACTAGGGTCAGCTTAAGACAACTTGAGGCCTAAGACAAATAACTTCAAATGAGGCTTTTTATGTTTTTAGTTTATAAAATATTTTTTTTGATAAAATTAGTTTTTTTTTTTAAATTTATCGATATGCTGATTTTGGGCCTTCTTCTAATGTGTTTTTTTCTAATTGGAAGATATATATATATTTTAATTAGTGTAGTCGACTTCGAGATTACTTTTGTAAGACATTTTTTCTTGTTTGTACTGAGACGTTGTTTTACGCTCCGTTTGGTACCCAAATTTTCAGTGAAAAAAGTAAAGCAAAAAAAAAAAAAAAAAACGTGAGGAAAAAGAAAACAAATCATGTTTTTCTTTTCCTTTACTTTTTTCACTGAAAGTCAAGTTCCAAACGGACCGTTAAGAAAGAATTTGAAGAAACCATATAGGGCTTTGATTATAGCATGGAAGGTTTAAAAAAAAATTGAGGCCTTCAATTTATTACTGGTTAAAATTGTATTTTTCTCTCTTAAGTTTGCTAGTATAGTTTATTTTAGGTCTTCATTTTCTAACAAGTATTTTTTTTCATTCAAAACTAGATTTTTTTGTAAAAGAGATGAAAAAATTATATAAGACTAATACTATAATGTATGGAGATTTTAAAAATTGAAGGCCTTAAAAAATTAAAGACTAAGGCGAGGGCCTTGCTGGCCTAGCCCTAAAACCGGCCTGACCATAACCCGTCCGCATTGAACCCGCTTGCTAAATATATAGATGGGTTTGGGTTACATACGTTTAAATCCAAACCAAGACCGCCTATTCGGCCACCTAGTCTATATATGCAAATGAAAGAATTTTATGGGTAGGTGCTCCACTTATCCTTTCTTTTCTATACCAAAAATGGAAGAATTTTCTTGCCCTTTCTTTTCTCTCGCTGTCGTCTTAGTCTTGTCTTTCCTACAAGCGGCAACAGCCAACGAAAGCGCGAATGCGATGCAAATGAAGAATGCGAAGGGCGTTCTCGGCGCCATAGTCGACGATAGTTCTCGCATGGGTAAAGAGGCGAAAACGGCGATGGAGATGGCGGTCGACGATTTCAACAGTCGTCATGCCAATCGAAGTTTGGTTCTGCACATCAGAAACACGCAAGGCGAACCCATCCGGGCAGCTCCTGCAGGTAGGCGAACACGTTTTCTCTGTCCTTCCTGTTCCTAAGCTCTAATTCAAGACGAACCCTGTGAAATTTTCTGTGTAAATGAACGACACAATTGATAAGGTTAATCAATAATCACCCGTGGCATTTGACTATGAGATTTAGTAAGCATCATTAAGGAGCATTATAGGTTTTCCTACACTTGCTTGTATGCCCGGTACACCATCAAGGTACACACCCGATGTGGGCTTTCTGCATGCCTTGGCGGCGATGACAAGCTCCCCACAGTCAATCCTTGATGTCCTTTGAAGGTAATTCACACCTCTGCTTGATACCCATGTTGCAGTGTTTCGAGTTGGGTAAATGCTTGGAAAGCACATATAGGGGAGAGTAAGGACGGTGAGTCCCGAGTCGTTACTAGTGAATATAATAGCTTACTTTGACTCCCCGTCTAATTGTAGCTTGGATGCCTTGCTCCATTAATAAAAACGTCCCTTTATTTATTGCTTATTTCTGTAGGGGTGTGCTTGTATTTGTTGCAAGGTAAACTTTGGTGGGCTTGCTTGATGCCATCCAAGACTAGCCCTGTAAACGGTTACCTATCAAGCTTGCTTAGAATAAACTCTTTAATTGATACCATAGCAATTAAGAACAACTAATGAAGCAACAGGATAAACAATAAGGACTACAGTAGCTACAACTTGTAGCTAGTGCTAAAACAACCTTTTTTCAATTTCACCTATATCAAGCAGGGTCGTAGTGCTTTCACGATGTTTGACGAAAAATTAAGATAGATAATTGCCTATATTTTCTTTCACTAGGAGAAAATATTAATGCAAGTGTTGATTGGTATCATGATGTTGAATGCAGCTAGACGGCTCATCCAGACGAAGAAAGTGCAAGCAATTCTAGGATCACATACTTGGGAAGAATCATCGTTAATAGCAGATGTTTGTAGCGAAGCTCAGGTTTCCTTTCTATGTTTTGCTGATTCAACTCCAGAATGGGCGACAGCACGGTGGCCCTTCCTCAGTCAAGCCTCACCCAGTCAACATGCACAAATGAAAGCTGTGGCTGCTATTGTACAGTCCTGGGGATGGCATAGGGTCACTCTAATCTACGAGGACATGAACTCGGTTTCTGATGGAGTCGTCCCTCATCTCTCTAGTGCCCTACGAGAAGTAGGAGCTGAAATTGGTCAGCTTCTTGCTCTTCCACCTTTCCCTTCTTCTTCATTCTCTGAAGAGCTCCAGAAGTTGAAAGAAGAACAAGGCAGAGTCTTTGTGGTTCATGTGTCATTGCCATTGGCCATCCATTTATTCACCAACGCAAAGAAAATGGAGATGATCGCAAAGGATTATGTATGGATCACCACAGACACCATCACAAGTCTTGTCCATTCCTTCGATGCTTCCACCATTTCCTCAATGCAAGGCATTGTAGGAGTCAGGAGCTACTTCCCTGAAACTGGGCCACATTTTCAAGATTTCAAAAAAAGATTCAGTAAAAAGTTCAGCACAGACCACACTGAAGAAGAAAAACATGAGCCTGGGATTTTCGCAGTGCAGGCTTACGATGCCACATGGGCAGTGGCTCTGGCAATGGGTGAAAGTAACTTGAATGGCCAACAATTGTTAGAAAACATGTCATCAATTGATTTCAATGGCTTGACTGGTAAAGTCCAATTCAATGGACGGAAATTACCGGCAGCACAGATATTCCAGATTGTCAATGTATTTGGAAAGAGTTACAGAGAACTAGGGTTCTGGTCAGATGGAAGAGGTTTTTCAGAGACAGTTGATGAAAGAGCTTACAACTCTTCTTCTATGGAAAATTTGGGGCCAGTGTTTTGGCCTGGGGGACCTAGGCATACTCCAAGAGGATGGACTCTTCCCACAAAAACCAACCCACTCAGAATTGGAGTGCCGACAGAATCCATTTGGAAACAATTTTTGAACGTAGAATACAATAACCAGACTGAAAATTATTCTTATACTGGATTATCAATTGAAATCTTCAAAGCAACCATGGAAAGCCTGCCATATTATTTGCCATATGAATTTTCTCCTTTCGTGGGCACCTATGCTGATTTGGTTAAGGAAGTTTACTTAAAGGTGAGAATTCAATACTTATGATTTGTTCAGTTCCAGTAGTTATAAGCCACTTATCTGTCTTAGACTTAATGAAACCACAGAACCACTTGTCTTGGTGGGTTAGCTATTGTTAATTACACTACCTGTTTCACTCTCTTCCCCAAAATGAGTGAGACTGTACAAAAGAGCAGGCCTTCTTCTCCTCTTACTTTAGCTTTTGGAAGATACTAGCCTAGTTGGTAAAGTCTGTCAGTAGTTATAACTTAGATGAAACAACTAGTTGTCACATTTTGTTAATTCTTTGCTTTGGAAATTGATAAACTGATAATATTTCCTCACTTGGTATTATTTACACGCTGGAGTAGAGGTTCGATGCAGTAGTTGGTGATGTAGCAATATTAGCCAGGCGCTATCAGTATGTGGAATTCACACACCCTTACACTGAAACAGGATTGGTGATGATAGTCCCTGTTCGATCAGAAACAGGCAACAAAGCTTGGTTATTCATGAAACCCTTCACAACAGCCATGTGGATTCTAATAGCTATCATAAGCATATACAATGGCTTCGTCGTGTGGTTAATAGAGCGAAATCACTGCCCTGAATTTAAAGGCTCTACACCAAATCAAATGGGAAACTTGCTCTGGTTAGCCTTTACGTCGCTGTTCTCTTTACATGGTAATTCACAGATTCTTCCTTTTGTATTATGAAACTAAAGCTTGTATATTCAATATTGTTTTGGAAGAGTATTCAGCTAACGATTTTACTTTGGTTGGTTGTTTGAGCATAGGTGGAAGATTTCATAGCAATTTGTCACGGATGGCAATGGTGGTGTGGCTCTTTGTGGCACTGGTCATCACACAAAGTTACACGGCTAGCCTCACCAGCATGCTCACAGTCCAGCGGCTTCAACCCTCGATAGGAGATATTGAGGCACTGAAGTACGGCAATGCACTGGTTGGGTATTGCAGGGGATCCTATCTTGCAAGGTATTTGGTGGATGCCTTGGGCTTCAAGGAAAACAACATCAAGAACTTTAGCTCACCTGGAGAATATGCTCGAGCCCTCAAAAGTGGTGAAATAGCAGCTGCCTTTCTTGATCTTCCTACCGCTAAAGTATTCCTTGCCAAGTACTGCAAAAGCTTCATTCTAGCTGGGCCAGCATACAAAATTGGAGGCTTTGGATTTGTAATTCCCTTTTCCCTCATCTTTTAATTTGTCCATTCATTGTTCATCATGAAAGGTGTGCAACATATTTAGTCCTGAAGTGAGAAAAAACTAAACCAATCCAACTTTGGCAAACATTTGGTTATTTTTAGGGAACATAAACCAAAAAGTGTCCTATAAATTACAAGAACAATGCCACACAAATGTGGTCAGTAAAAATAAGGACTACAGAACTGGTTGATTATTGGATAGAGGGGAGGGCTGCAAATTGTGTTTCTAGGCTTGAATCATTCAGCTATTAATTTGATTCGATTCCAGCTCAGTTTGGTTTATGTTTTTACACCAACTCGATCAAATCCAAACCATAGCAAACTTAAAATAGTTTCCAAAGTAGTGGATTTGGAAGGGGGCGAGTTCTCATTTGAGGAACTATGCCATATTCATTGTTCTTTAGATTTTTTATTACTTGGATTGAATTTCAGCAACAAAAACTTTGGATTTGATAATTGAGTGTAGGGTGATATGTAGATGTATATATTTATTTATATAGCAACTTCCTGGAACCTCAAATCCAAACTGAGCATTCATGCATCACTGCACGACACCAAAAACTAGATATGACTCGTATGACTGAAGATGTTTTCATGGTTTGTACCTCAGGTATTTCCAAAGGGATCTCCTATGCTTCCTGACATAAATGAAGCATTATTAAATGTGTCTGAAACTGGTAAGCTGCGAGAATTAGAGGACGTCATGACCAGTTCTGAGAAGTGCGTGGATGTGGAATCAGATTACGAAAATGCTAGCCTCAGCCTCAACAGCTTTTGGGTACTTTTCATATTCACAGGAGGCACTTCGACAGTTGCTCTTGTGATCTATGTCATTCTTGCCATGTGGAAGTTCAACAAT
Source organism: Euryodendron excelsum (assembly GCA_033060915.1). Classification (NCBI taxonomy): domain Eukaryota; kingdom Viridiplantae; phylum Streptophyta; class Magnoliopsida; order Ericales; family Pentaphylacaceae; genus Euryodendron; species Euryodendron excelsum. Next base: position 20,113,869 of record CM065381.1, on the reverse strand, counting down.
ATCCTTGAGCACAAGAGCATTTGGAGACTAATGTTGACCACATTGAGAGATTGGGGGCAGCAAAGGAGACAATTCTCAAGGAAAGTCAGTGATGCAGAAACTCCTAGAAATCCTACAAACACAACAGACATTTGGACTCAAGCTTCTACTCAAGACCATTGCCCAGCTTGAGAGAACTGTAAAATTGCCTTTTAACTTCCATTAGCAAAAGTATAATGTAGCATGTAAAGTGGATGCACTTACCCATAGCTGTGGACAGGAGTCACAGGAGAACCCAATTGTTGGATAGTTTAAAAACCAGGATGGACCTAGCTGGTTGCCGCGAGTATTTTAGAAAATCGTGTTAAATTTGGTAGACTGAGGGAAAATGTCATTCTAAACAAGATAGGTTTGTGATGGCAAAACTAGGAATTTTGCTAAGTTCCATTATTTAGGCCCTCAGAGTAAAGGAATTTGTTGTTTTTATTAGTATGTATAACTTTCTTTGTAAAAGTTGACTCCATCAGTTTTGGCTAAATTTTTTAATCTTAAATTATTGTTTTCTTTTTTAGTTTGATTTTGTAATTTCTTAATTTCGCATAATTAGAATCCTGTTTGGGTTTGAAGCCTTTTGCTACACTGAGGATTTTTGTGTATCAACCAATAGTAAACATTTTTTATTCCTAGTATTGAGAGAATCAACCGAGCTAGAGAACAGTTAATTTTCAGGTATTCGTACACAAATTAATGGACTTGTTCTAGCTATCTCTTGTTCTTATTTTCTTGCATGCTCTCCTACATCAATAACCGAGTTATGATTTAAGGCAAATCAAATATTTAACTCATGATCTAAGTACATTCGTACAATTATTGAGTTTCAGTTCTTAAAATACAAAGGTTTTGATGAAATTTAATTTATTGATTGCAATAAACAAATGCCAAATAGCTAACAGTAAACAAGAAAAAAAAAAAATGAATCCACTTCAACATTGAAGTGGCAAACTGACAATTGTTGGGTGAGATTAGGAATTTAGAAACTTTGGGTTGGCGATTTTCAACTAAATCTAGTTGAATTAGAATAAAGTAGATGAGTTTAATTTTAATGAAGTGACAGTGTAAAATTTTGTTACATAAGCAGGTACTAAAATGCGACACATATTCATAAATCTTGTTTTTCTTTTTATGTTTTTACTGAAATTCTAAAAGAAGCATTGTCAATACACCAAAACTAAACTACTTTTCTAGTCTATGTTGGATTATCATATGCAAGTAGTGTTTAAGAATAAAATAAATAAATATTAAATGCTATTGGGTTTAGAATATCGTTAATTATAAAAAACACTCCATAAATTATAACTCAGTATCACTAAACTTTACAATGTGATACAATGATCCCTTAAATTTTTAATTTGTGTCAATCAACACTTTCTGTTAGTAATATGTTAGCAATTTGTTAGGAAAGTGGATAGAAAATTATCATGATATAGGGACAATTCAAGAGGTATTTCTGTCATTAAATAACTATTGCAAAAAGAGAATGTCAATTTAAATATAAAATCGTATTTTGCCAAACATATGCAAGTCACGGGGTAATTTTTCATTAACTTTCCTAACGGATTGCTCACAGAAGGTGTTAATTGATATAAATTAATAATTTAGAGGGTTAATGCGTTACGTTTTAAAATTTAAAAGGTTTAATGATATTGAGTCATAATTAAGAAGGTATTTTAGTAATGATCTCTTTAGAACATACGACCACCAGCTATAGCTTAATGGTTAAGAGTGAGTTTTATATTTGTGTATCAATGGTCAGAAAGAGTTTTAGAAAAAAGAAGAAGAAGATGGGGAAATTTCAAGTTCTTTGAAAGAAATGGATATGCTTACCTAAAGAAAGGTTTTGGTCTATAAGAGTAGCATCAAGATAATGAAAGAAATTAATCTGGTCTAGCGGCCGGCCGCGGTTTAAAAATGCCGAAGGAAATTTTGGGTCCATCCAGATTTAATTGTGTATGCTATAATAATGACTCCTCCCTTGAAAGGAATTGATTTGTCTTCCTATAACTCATTCATATAATTTTAGTCATGACACATGACCTTGAAGCTTTTAATTGGTCAAGGAAGTTAATTTCTACCAAAGAGAAATTTCGGATGGACTAGTTTGAATGAAGACTAAAGCTTTAATTATTTGAAGGTCTTAAAAATAACCCCAATCTCAAGTTAAATGTCACAACTTGGATCCAATGCAGTTCAATGCTATCTGCTTTGAGCTTGAGCCTGTATGGTACTTTTAAACTAATACTATCTAAAGGCAGTATATTATATATATCGCAATCCATTTCAACTTCATCAACCAACATAGAACTCAACTCATAGCAACTACGACCTCACCCCTCTTAAGAGAAGTTTTTGATCTGCAACCCATCACCTCTCGCTCAGCGCAAGAGGTCTTTTGTGTCTTACCTGTCACATTATAAATGAAGCAAAACACAAAACAAAACAACAAGAAGTAATGTAAATAAAATTTTTAACATTTTGTCCTTTGCAAGCAATGACTCCAATAGCTACACCAACCAAGGGGTTGACTTTCAGAGGAAGTATGGCCTGGGTGGTCAGTCTTTTTTTTCTTCTTAGCTACGAGTGAGGACTGGCTTGCCACTCCAATGACTTTAATGAGGTTGCTTACACAGAATTTAACGCGTAGCTTTGACCTTGACGTAGCTGCTCCTATGAACTTACTTGAAATTAAGAGCAGTGCTATTATATATACAAATCTTCCAAAGTCTCTGGTGCAGGCCTTATTTGGAGACTATCTGCATGAACATTACCATGAAATTTCTTTGGAACTGTACTGTCTATACATATATATTTATGAGGAGGAAGAGTGACTTCTCTTGCTCAGAAGCCAACAAAAAATGGAGAAAGCTTGTCATCTCCTCTTTTCAACCTTTGCCTTGGCCTTCTTGTTGTTTGCAAGGCAAGCAACAGCCCAAGGAGGCAGGAACACAACAGAAACAGACTATGCCAGGGGCATTAATATTGGTGCCATCTTGGATTCCAGTTCTCGCATCGGTAAAGAAGAGAGAGTAGCAATGGAGATTGCAATTGAAGATTTCTACAACCAAACCAATCAAAGTTTACTTCTGCAAGTGAGAGACTCCCAAGGGGAACCCATTCAGGCATCTCTTGCTGGTAGATTTATCAATCCTTATTCTTTACTTCATTTGTAACTCTTAGTAGAATTAATTATTCATTAATGATGAGACAGCAAAGCTTGTTATAAAAAGTAGGAATAGTATAATCTAACAGAACAAAATAAATTATATTGAAAATCGGTGCGGCGATCACAATTTTTTTGAGTGAAAGTTACCAACTTAGACATGTTATTTTGTATAGTAATTCTTTATATTTTTTTTACTAGTATAGCCCTACTAAAAAATATGATCATATTTTAATCAAACTTGTTAATTGATACCATAGCCATTAAGAACAACTTGTTGAGAGAGCGCCACCGACTCACTCTCTCTCTCTCTCTATAGAAGTTTCTCTCGCTTTTTTCTCTCCATAAACTGTAGTCTAGAACCCTCTCTCTCTCTCTCTCTCTCTCTCTCTCTCTCTCTTTCCCTACCTAACGTATGGTAAGAGTGTGGTACAAAATGAATTGTAGAAGTAGTATTGTATAATGAAAATTCTCTGTATATTTGAGTGCTTCTGCTGTGCACTCAAAAGTCAACAGAACCACTAGAGAATTGGTTATAATTTCCTTCATTGGGTGAAAATATGAATGCAAAATGTTTATTGAATTGCAGCTAGACGGCTCATCAAGGCAAAGAAAGTGCAAGCCATTCTAGGGCCAGAAACCTGGGAGGAATCATCATTAGTTGCGGTGGTTTGTAGCCAAGCTCGAGTTTCCTTTCTCTCTCTTGCCGATTCAACTCCGGAATGGGCAACGGCCCGTTGGCCTTTCCTCATCCAAGCCTCACCAAGTCAATACGCACAAATGAAGGCCGTGGCTGCTATGGTTCAGTTCTCGGGATGGCATAGAGTCACTCTAATCTACGAGGACACGATCTCGGCCTCAGATGGAGCCATCCCCCATCTCTCCACTGCCTTACGAGAAGTAGGAGCCGAAATTATTCAGCTTCTAGCTCTCCCTCCTTTCCCTTCTTCTTCATTCTCCCAAGAGCTCCAACAGCTGAAAGATGAACAATGCAGAGTCTTTGTGGTTCATGCTTCTTTCTCTTTGGCCATCCGTTTATTCAACAGCGCAAAGAAAATGGAGATGATGGCAAAGGATTATGTATGGATCACTACAGACACAATCACAAGTCTTGTCCATTCCATGAATGCTTCCGCCATTTCAGCAATGCAAGGCGTTCTAGGAGTCAAGAGCTACTTCCCTGAAGCTGGGACAAAATTTCAAGATTTCAGCAATAGATTCAGTAAAAAGTTTGGCAAAGACCACCCGGAAGAAGAAAACCGCGAGCCTGGGATTTTCGCGGTGCAGGCCTATGATGCCATGTGGGCAGTTGCACTTGCTTTAGGTGAAGGTAATTTCAAAGGCCAACAATTGTTAGAGAAGTTGTCATCAATCGATTTCAATGGCTTGACTGGTAAATTCCAGTTCAATGGAAGGAAATTACCTCCGGCGCATACATTCCAGATTGTCAATGTGTTTGGAAGGAGCTATAAAGAACTCGGGTTCTGGTCAGATGGAAGAGGTTTTTCAGATACAGTTGATGAAAAAGCTTACAACTATTCTTCTATGGAGAATTTGGAGCCAGTGTTTTGGCCTGGAGGAGCTAGGCATACTCCAAGAGGATGGAATGTTCCCACAAAAACCAACCCTCTCAGAATTGGCGTTCCCACAGGATCCATATGGAAACAATTTGTGGAAGTGGTAGACCATGACCATCACAATGAAAATGTTTCATATTCTGGGTTTTCAATTGAAATCTTCAAAGCAACAATAGACCGCTTGCCGTATTATTTGCCATACGAATTTTTTCCTTTTGAGGGCGCCTACGATGATTTGGTCAAGCAAGTTTACTTAAAGGTGAGAATTCGATACTTATGCTTCGTTTTATTCTCATTCAATTTAATATGAGAGTTTGAGAAACTTGAAAACTATGAGTTTGGAAATTTTGAGATGTAAGTTTGAGGAAATTTTGAAAACTTGATTTGGAGTTTTTGGAGAAATAGACTTGGAATTTGAAAATGAGAGTTTTATAAATTTGACTTGAAATTCTGACATTGAATTTTGAGTTTCTGAAAAACTTAATTTGAAATTTGACATGAGGGTTTGAGCGTTACGAATTTGATTTGAGGTTTTAATATATATGCAGACTAAGGGAGTTTTGAAAACTTGATGTGAGAGTTTTGGAGAATAGACTTGGAACCTGAAAATGAAAATTTTAGAAACTTGAATTTGGGTTTCAGAACATGGATTGGAATTTGAAAATAAGATAAGCCATTTTTAGGTTAACTTTTGATATCATATTTTCTTCTAAAAGTTAGCCATTTTGGGGACTAGTTGTTTGGGAAATATGACTTTTAAAAATCATAAAAGAAACTTCAGAAAAATTTATGGCGATGGAAATTTTGATTAGAAGTTGTCTAAATAAGGAATAGTCCATTTGTTTCTTGGAAGGGTTTGAATATGATTTTTGATAAAGGGGTGGGTTTTAAAAGGAGTTAAAATCAATATGAGTCATTTTTAGGCCAACTTTTGATATGTTACTTCCTCCGATTATAAGGAAAATTTTTAAAGGCAGCTTCAGAACAAGAAATGGAGGTCTTATTGACAAAACAATTTGTCACTAAACTCTGATTTCATCACTAATGATATTTTCAGAAAGTTTGGAATTATTGACGGTTACAGTGGTCACTAAAGCCCCTCAATTTCGACATTAAAATGCAATCATTTGGTTATTAATACTTGATTGGATGCAATTTTTAGTGACAAATATAAATTATTTGTCACAAAATGTCGTTTTAGTGGCCAAAGTTTTTCATCAGGTTCCCTGATGCTTTTATTACAGTATCCCTAATAAAACTTTGCTTTCAAGAAGACTCATATGATGATTATATTTTATCAGCAAAGTTTTCTAATGAAGAATATCTTTGCACTATCTTTTCTTATAGGATCTACAAATTGAAACTATCAAATATAAAGGGCATCAACAATTCCTCTTCTAAGCAAAAGAACTACAAATTTTATCCATAGAACATCAAAATAAAATGTTCAACATGATATAGTCTCTTCATTCATAGTTCAATCATGTAAATATAATATAAACAAATAAAATGAAATCACATCTCTGCATAGAGAGATGGATTGATTATGACCAAATTAATCCTTCATCCCTAAACTCATTCTGTCAACCCATGCTTCCTTTTTTTGGGTAAGTTTGTCAACCCATGCCGCTTCATCTCTTTACATAACTTGATTCTCTTTCTCTCTGAATTTTGAGGAAATAAATAATGGCTTTTGTGTGGTTTTGAATAGGGAAGTGAAAAGGGTTTTTGACAAAATAAAGGGTTTTTAACAAAATAAAGTCCCACCCCCAAGTCCCTGTCAAAGGCCTAGTTGTGCAACCCAATGTTAATTCTTTTCTATAACTGGAAATTAATAAGCTGTTAATATTTGCTTACTTGGAATTATCTATCGATGGAGTAGAAGTTCGATGCAGTAGCTGGTGATGTAGCAATATTAGCCAGGCGATATCAATACGTGGAATTCACACACCCCTACACCGAAACAGGATTGGTGATGATAGTCCCTCTTCGATCAGAAACGACCGACAAAGCTTGGTTATTCATGAAACCCTTCACAACAGCCATGTGGGTTCTAATAGCAATCATAAGCATATACAATGGCTTCGTCGTGTGGTTAATAGAGCGAAATCACTGCCCTGAACTTCAAGGCTCTACACCAAATCAAATGGGAAACTTGCTTTGGTTGTCCTTTACCTCACTATTCTCTTCAGATGGTAATTCACAGATTCTTCCTATTATATTATGAAAGTAAAAGTTTTCCATATTGAAAATTGTTTTGGAAGAGTATTATTAAACTAAAAATGTTACTTTGGTTGGTTGTTTGAGCATAGGGGGAAGATTTCATAGCAATTTGTCACGGATGGCAATGGTGGTGTGGCTCTTTGTGGCACTAGTCATCACACAAAGTTACACGGCTAGCCTCACCAGCATGCTCACAGTCGAGCGACTCCAACCCACGATAAGAGATGTTGAGGCATTGAAGTATGGCAATGCACTGGTTGGGTATTGCAGGGGATCCTATCTTGCGAGATATTTGGTGGATGTCTTGGGCTTTAAGAACAACACCATCAAGAATTTTAGCTCACCTGGAGAATATGCTCGAGCCCTCAAAAGTGGAGAAATAGCAGCTGCCTTTCTTGATATTCCTACCGCGAAAGTTTTCCTTGCCAAGTACTGCAAGAGCTTCATTCTAGCTGGGCCAGCATACAAAATTGGTGGCTTTGGATTTGTAGTTCCCTTCTCCCTTCTCTCTTAATGACACCAAACACTAACTACATATGATTTAATATGCCTAAAGAGATTTTCATGGTTTGTGCCTCAGGTATTTCCAAAGGGATCTCCAATCCTTCCTGATATAAATGAGGCACTATTAAACGTGTCTGAAACTGGAACGTTGCGAGAATTAGAGGATAGCATGACTGCTTCTGAGAAGTGTGTGGATGTGAAACCAGATTATGACAATGCTAGCCTTAGCCTCGACAGCTTTTCGGTACTTTTTATATTAACGGGAGGCACATCAACAATTGCTCTTTTGATCCATGTAATTCTTGGCATGTGGAAATTCAATAGTATGCTTGAACACAAGAGCATTTGGAGACTCGTGTTGGCCACATTAGGAGATTGGGGGCATCAAAGGAGACGATTCTCAAGGAAAGTCAGTGATGCAGAAACTGCTAGAAATCCTACAAACACATTAGACATCTAGACTCAAGCTTCCACTCAACGCCATTGCCTAGCTGAGAGAACTATAAAATTGTCTTGAACTTCCATTAACAAAGTTATAGTGTAGCATGCAATGTGGACACACTTATGTTAATTATGTAGTGAAATCTTAAAATAACACCTCAAATATACACCAATACTACAATAATATTATAATAATACAATGATATGTTACTCTTAACAATGATGTATTGCACTACACATAACATAAGTGCTCATTGCACCACTCACATCTGAGTTTACAAAGCCATTGGTGCACAACACAAATTTTAGAGTGTGCACATGCAAGAGATGTCCAAATTTTACAGTGTGTCATGCACACGCAAGAGATGCCCAACATTTCACTTACAAAGTGTGTATCTCTCCGGTACATACTCACACAAAGTGGACCATACACCACATCCTTCAGGCAAAATGTATCCTTTGCAAATAATAGTGAAAAATAGATTTTTTTTTTTGTGATGGCAAAAGTTAATGTCACTAAAAAATGATTATTTGTGATGGCAATCTGAACTTTTAGCAATGGCAAAATGCCAAAGCAAACAATGTTAAAAAACGAAAAAACAAATTTGCAACAGCAAACAAAACGTCGCAAATAGCGCTTTTGCTGACGCAAAAGTGGCAGTATTATGATGGTTTGTTTGCATGGCAAGAAGAACTATTTTCTTTAAAAAAAAATAATAAGCTAATTGTGATAACTAGAATTAACTATTATAGAACTTGATTATAGTAACAACAGCAATATATCAACGACCGAGTCATAAATTAAGCAAAGTCAAATATGTAACTCATGATCAAAGTACGTACCTTCAAACATTCTTTAGTTTCAGTTCTTAAATTACAAAATGTTTTGATGATATTCAATTTATTATTGATTGCAATAAATTGATGTCAAATAGCTTACAGTAGTCAATCAATATTGGCGAACTCACAATTACATTGTGAGATTATGAATTTAGAAAGTTCGAGCTGGGTATGCTCCACTAAAATTAGTAGAATTAAAATAAAGCGTCGGATCCAAATCAGGTTTTATTATCAAACGTATGTGAGGCTGTTAGCTAGCTGAAACGTTACCATGCCAAAGAGAAAACAATTTAAAAGCATTCTTATTTTTGAATGATGAAAATTCTTTTGTTGTGCTATTGAAGAATGGGGTATCATAAATAATACAAGAAGTGTTTAAAGAATGTATAAGTAAAGATTAAATGCAATGGGTTTACAATATACAACCCCAAGCTATAGCTCTATGGTTTCGAGTGAGTTCTATATTCACTGGTTAAAGCGATTTTTAACAAAAGAAGAAAGAAGAAAGAGAAGAAGAAGAAGGAAATTTCAAGTTCTTTGAAAGAATACACATGCTTACCTATAAGGCAACGCTTTGGCTTGTATGTGAAGAAAATTGTTATTCTTTCTAAAAATATGAACAAAAAATTCCAACAAAATGATATGACAAAAAAAAATTTGTAACTAAAATAAAAGTCTTTCATTTAACCCCATAACTTATACATGAGTTATGCATAAAATTTTTCATTTTATAAAATTAGCCTGCAAGAAACATGAAGACAATGAAGGAAATCTGGTCAAAGACGGATGTGATTTAAAATTTTGGCCGCCCAAAGGAAAGACAAATTTGGGATCCATCCAAATTAAAGTGCTATAATAATCTTACATTGAAAGAAATTAGTTATCTTATTTTATTATTACTCTCTTTTATATAATTTCAGTTATGACTTGAGGCTCATGCAGGGTAATTTCCACGAGAAACTTCAAGTTATTAAGTTGAATGAAGACTAAAACTACATAACTTAAAAATCCTGAAAACAACTCTAATTTCATGATTTTATATAATTTTAGTCATGACTTGAGGCTACTACAGGGTGTAGGAAGTGGAGAGAAACTTAGGGTTAACTAGGTTGAATGAAGAGTGAAACTGAATTATATAAAGGTCCTAAAAATAATTCCAATCTCGAGCTTTTATATAATTTTACTCATGACTTGAGGCTATTATCGGGTCAAAGAGGTTAATTTCTAAAAAAGAGAAACTCTGAGTTAATTTGGTTGAATGAAGACTAAAAGTAAATTATTTGAAGATCCTGAAAATAACTCTTATCTCAAACTTTCATGTAATTTTAGTCGTGACTTAAGGCTACTACCGGGTCAAGGAAGTGAAGAGAAACTTAGAGTTACCTAGGTTGAGTGAAGTGTGAAACTAAATTATTTAAAGGTCCCAAGGAAAACTCCAGTCTCGAGTTTTTATTGATTTTAGTCATGACTTGAGGTTGCTTCCAGGTCAAAGAAGTTAATTTCTAAAGAAGAGAAATTTTGAGCTAGCTAGGTTAAATAAAGACTAAAACTAAATTATTTGAAGGTCCTAAAAACAACTCCAATTAGGCTTTCATATAATTTTAGTTATGACTTGAGGATGCTACTGCATCAAGGAGTTAATTTCTACAGATTGAGTTAACTAGGTTGAATGAAGACTAAAACCAAATTATTTGAAAATCCTAAAAACAACTCTAATCCCGGGCTTTCAAATAATTTTAGTCATGACTTGAAACTGCTACCGGTCAAGGAATTGAAAAGAAACTTGAAGTTAACTAGGTTGAATGAAGAGTGAGACTAAATTATTTGAAAGTCTTAAAGAGAACTAAAATCTCAAGCTTTTATATTTTTTCAGTCATGTCTTGAAGCTGCTACAGGGTCAAAGAAGTTAATTTCTACATAAGAGAAACTGCGAATTAATTAGGTTGAATGAAGAGTGAAACCAAATTATTTGAAGGTTCTAAAAACAACTCCAACCTCAACTCAGATCCATTACAGTTCAATATTGTTCGTTTCAAGCCTCAACCAGCTACGATAATATAATGTCATCTCTTATGTAGAGCCATCATAGTATATATATTGTACATCATTTCAATTTTATTCAGATATGTGAAACCTAACTCATGGCAACAACCTTACTCCACCTAAGAGAAACCTTTTAATATAACTCATCACCTCAACCCACCTTAAAAAGCCTTTTTTGGATCTTACTTTTTACATAATAAATTAATCAAATAAAAACAAAACAAAAGCCAGTAATGAATCTAGTGCATGAAAATTAGTTATTTTGTCCTGGCAACAGGGAATGACTCCGGTATTTCAAATCAATGTTTTAAAAGTTCGACCGGATTGGCTGGTTCCGGTCTGGAAATTGGTCCGAAGACCCTTAAAACCACTGCTTTCTAGAAACCATTTTGGTTCGACAAAACCGCTAACAACGACTGTCAAACCGGTGGACCGTAAACGCAGGTGACGCTTTGATTTAGTTTGTACAATACAACGTTATTTTAGGGTGAAATATCCCAAATCCCTACGTTCGGCGCTCGAGCCTTCGAGGTCCGCCGTCGGCTACACAACGCTTCTCTAATCTCCGATGAAGATTTGCTCCGTTCGCCGGCCGAAAGCTATTCCTTACACCGGTGCGAAGAGTCCCCTGGTTCGTTTCTTCTTCTTCTTCTCTCTGTGTGTGGTTATTATACAGTTCATTTTTTTTCTTTTGTCGATTGTGTTGTTGAACTGTGATTTCAGTTATATTCTATGGACCCTGGTAGCTAATTAACAACCAGACCAATCGAAGTTTCATCCTGCAAGTGAGAGACTCCCAAGGGGAACCCATCCAGGCAGTTCGTGCAGGTATATATATGTGGGTGTGGGTGTGTGTATATATCAGCTCTTATTCTTTACTTCATTTAATTCTTAATTGAAAGCTAGCATTAATTATTCAATGATGATGAGACGACAAGCTTGTTATAAAATATAGGAAAATTATAATATTATAAAACAATTTATATAAAAAATTCCTCCAGAATCATGTGACAATTGCTTCTTTTTTGTCACTAAAAGCTATTGTGAGGGATAATGAAATATCCCAATTCATCCGTGTCATTCTGTACAAAAAAATATACTTTTTTTGTTTGCATATCCCAATTATGGATATTTGTACTGTCCATGGCACCCGCGCTGCAGCGCCCCCAAGGTCACTTTGTTGGCTTCAAAGTGTGCATCTTACTATATATTGTGGCCTTCACATTGTGTGTTAGCTAGTCCCTTTATTTGTTGCTTACTTGTGCACCGAGTGTGTGTGTGTGTGTGTTTTTTTTGCAGCAAAGTAAACTTTGGCCGGCTCCCTTGTGCCATCCATGACAAGCGCCGCATAGGCCTACACTAGTGAAAAGTGCCTGTGACAAGGCTTACCCGTCAAGCTTGCTTAGAAGAAACTTGTTAATTGGTACCATAGGAATTAAGAACAGCTAATGTATGGCAGAAGCAACAGGATAAACAATAATGACAATAATAAGTACTACTTCTAGCTAGTACTAAAACTAACTTTTTCAATTAAATCTATATCAAGAGGGGTAATATTGCTTTTGTGATGTTTTTGATGGAAAATTGAGACAGATAATTGCCTATATTTGCTTTCATTGGGTGGAGAGATGAATGCAAATGTTTATTGTTGTCATCACATTAAATGGAGCTAGAAGGCTCATCAATATGAAGAAAGTGCATGCCATTCTAGGACCGCATACATGGGAAGAATCATTGTTAATTGCAGATGTTTGTAGCCAAGCTCGCATTTCCTTTCTCTGTCTTGCGGATTCAACTCCAGAATGGGCAACTGCACGTTGGCCTTTCCTCATTTAAGCCTCACCCAGTAAATATGCACAAATGAAAGCCTTGGCTGCTATTGTTCAGTCCTGGGGATGGCATAGGGTCACTCTAATATACGAGGACACAAACTCGGCCTCTGATGTAGTCATCACTCATCTCTCTAGTGCCGTACGAGAAGTAGGTGCTGAAATTGGTCAGCTTCTGGTTCTCCCACCTTTCCCTTCTTCTTTGTTCTCTGAAGAGCTCCAAAAGTTGAAAGAAGAACAAGGCAGAGTCTTTGTGGTTCATGTGTCTTTGCCATTGGCCATCCATATATTCACCAACGCAAAGAAAATGGAGATGATGACAAAGGACTATGTATGGATCACTACAGACACCATTACAAGTCTTGTTCATTCCATTGATGCTTTGACCATTCCTTGTTGCAAGGCATTGTAGGAGTCAAGAGCTACTTCCCTGAAACTGAGTCACATTTTCAAGATTTCAAGAAAAGATTCGGTAATAGTTTCAGCACAGACCACCCTGAAGAAGAAAAACAAGAGCCTGGAATTTTCGCTGTGCAGGCTTATGATGCCACATGGGTGGTGGCTTTGGCACTGGGTGAAAGTAATTCAAATGGCCAACAATTGTTAGAAAACATATCATCAATTGATTTCAATGGCTTGAGTGGTAAAGTGCAATTCAAAGGACGGAAATCACCTCCAGCACATAAATTCTAGATTATGAATGTGTTTGGAAACGGCTATAAAGAACTTGGGTTCTGGTCAGATGAAAAAGGTTTTTCAGAAACTGCTGATGAAAGAGCATACAACTTTTCTACTATGGAAAATTTGGGGCTAGTGTTTTGGCCTGGGGGGCCTAGGCATACTCCAAGGGGATGGACTCTTCCCACAAATACCAACCCGCTGAGAGTTGGCATGCCCACTGGATCCTCATGGAAACAATTCGTGAACGTGGAATATGATAACCATACTGAAAATAATTCTTATACTGGATTTTCGATTGAAACCTTCAAAACAATGATAGAACACTTGCCATATTCTTTGCCATATGAATTTTTACCTTTTGAGGGCACCTACGATGATTTGGTTAAGCAAGTTTACCTAAAGGTGAGAATTCAATCTTTATGCTTTGTTCAGTTCCCATTGATTCAATTTGAGTCATACATTACTAATCCAAGGCACTCGCCTAAGAAAGTTGTCCTTTCCTAGGTTCAGCTTCTTGTGATTGTATATCTGTTATTGATTACACTAAACCATTACACACTCTCTCTCAAAATGAGTGAGACTACAAAAGAGGAGGTCTTCTTCTCCTCTTACTTTGGCTTTTGGAAGGTACCACAAGCCAAATTGGTAGAGTCTTTTGGTAGTTATATCAAAGAGCTAGTAGTGCAATCCATTGTCACATTTAGCTAATTCTTTTCTGTAACTGGAAAGTAATGAAGTTTTAACATTAGCTGACTTGGAATTATCTATGTGGTGGAGTAGAAATTCGATGCAATAGCTGGTGATGTAGCAATATTAGCCAGGCGATATCAGTATGTAGAATTCACTCACCCCTACACCGAAACAGGATTGGTGATGGTAGTCCCTGTTCAATCAGAAACGGGCAACAAAGCTTGGTTATTCATGAAACCCTTCACAAACATCATGTGGGTTCTAATAGCAGTAATAAGCATATACAATGGCTTCATCGTGTGGTTAATAGAGCGAAATCACTGCCCTGAACTTAAAGGGTCTACACTGAATCAAATGGGAACCTTGCTTTGGTTAGCCTGTACCTCACTGTCCTCTTCAGATGGTAATTCACAGAATCCTTTTGTATTATCAAACTAGAAGTTGCATACTCAAAATTGTTTTGGTATCTAACATTGTTACTTTGGTTGGTTGTTTGAGCACAGGGGGAAGATTTCATAGCAATTTGTCGCGGATGGCAATGGTGCTGTGGCTCTTTGTGGCGCTAGTCATCACACAAAGTTACACGGCTAGCCTCGCCAGCATGCTCACAGTCCAGCAGCTTCAACCCACTATAATAGATGTTGAGTATGGCAATGCACTGGTTGGGTATTGCAGGGGATCCTATCTTCAAAGATCTGGTGGATGTCTTTGGCTTCAAGCCTAACAAAGTCAAGAATTTTAGTTCACCTAGAGAATATGCTCAAGCCCTCAGAAGTGGAGAAATAGCTGCTGCCTTTCTTGATGTTCCTACTGCTAAAGTGTTCCTAGCGCAGTATTGCAAGAGCTTCGTCCAAGCTGGGCCAGCATACAAAATTGGCGGCTTTGGATTTGTAATTCACTTCTCCCGTCTCTTTTAATTTTTCAATTTCACTTTTCATAAGATGCAGGGATGCAACATGTTTTGTTCTGAACTTAGAAAAAAACTAAATGAATCCAACCTTAGGGAACTTTCTGTAGATTTCAAGAACAATGCTACACAAACGTGATCAGTTAAATGAGAACTTCAAAATTGGTTGAATGTTAGGTAGAGGGGAGGGGAGGGAATCATGTTTCTAGGCTTGAATTGGTTGGCTATTAAGTTGATTTGATTCTCAACTCTTTGTGGTTTAGTTTTTTACACTACCTTGATTCATCCAAACCATGTTGCAACCTTTAAATAGCTTTCAAATTAGTGGATTTGGAAGGGAGGTGAGTTCTCTTTTGAAAAACTAAATCCATGTTCCTCGTTCTTTAGAATTTGGATTTCAGCCAAATTCAGCAACATAAACTTTGTATTTGATATATGTAGATATATATGCACATATATATGTATATGTATATGAAGACTGCCTGAAATTCCCAAATCCAAACAGAGCATTCATCAGAACAAAATATATTTGACTCGTATGGCTGAAAATGTTTTCATGGTTGTGCCTCAGGTATTTCCAAAGGGATCTCCAATGCTTCCCGACATAAATGAGGCACTATTAATCGTGTCTGAAAGTGGTAGGCTGTGAGAATTAGAGGACACCATGACTAGTTCTGAGAAGTGTGTGGACACAGAATCAGATTATGAAAATGTCAGCCTCAGCCTCCACAGTTTTTGGATACTTTTCATAATAACAGGGGCCACATCAACAGTTTCCCTTGTGATCTATACCATTCTTGGCATGTGGAAATTCAATGATATGCTTGAACGCGAGCATTTGGAGACTGATTTTGCCACATTGAGAGACTAGGGGCGTCAGAGGAGACAATTCTTAAGGAAAGTCAGTAATGCAGAAACTCCTAGAAATCCTTCAAACACGTCAGATATTTTGACTCAAGCTTCTACTCAAGGCCTTTGCCTAGCTTGAGAGAACTGTAAAATTGCCCTCAACTTCCATTAGGAATACTATAATGTAGCATGTAAAGTGGATACACTTACTCATAGTTGTAGACAGGACAGCCCAGTTGTTAAGGGTGTTTAAAAACCAGGATGAGCCTAGCTGGTCTAGCTGAGAGGTCTACTTGTATTTTCAGTGCTTGTTAATAGAACAACTGAATAAGTGAAGTGAAATCAAATGTGTTACTCATGATCATCTGAATACCTTCATACAGCTATTTTGTTTCAGTTCTTAAGCTACAAAGGTTTTTGATGAGATTCAATTTATTTCGGAGAGGTTAGATAAAAGAAAATCATATCCTATCGTGTAATCTTAACCAAAAAAAAAAAAAGAAAAAAAAACCATTGATAACGTACAGTATTTTGTGCTAATGAACATAATCGCTACAAATCTAATGTTCGGAAAGTAATAATTACCTTTTCTTGTTTGGTTTTGCAAAGAAAATAAAAAGAAGGTAGAGCGAAAGAAAAGAAAGAGAAAGGGTGAGAGTGATTTTTTTTTTTCCCTCCATTTCCGTTCCTTTTCTCTCCTGGGTAAAATCAAACAAGAAAATGAGAATTTTTTTAATTTTCTCTTCCCTCCCCAAGTTCCAAACATGCTGTTAGTTTTTAGATAAAATGCTATACCATGATAAATTTTATACTACATTTATTACCAGAATGATATGGTTGAATGAAAGTCATCCTTTTAAAAGTATAAGACTCATCATTGTAGCTTTTAATTAAAAAAATATGGTTGCGACAAAATTTCAATGAAATTTTTTGTACAAATTTCTTGAAAGAATAAAATTTTCTTTAGTCTTTACATTAGAATGCCCACAAACCCAGTTGGAGTAACTTTCCACAAA
This sequence comes from Euryodendron excelsum, assembly GCA_033060915.1. NCBI lineage: Eukaryota > Viridiplantae > Streptophyta > Magnoliopsida > Ericales > Pentaphylacaceae > Euryodendron > Euryodendron excelsum. Next base: position 20,097,073 of record CM065381.1, on the reverse strand, counting down.
TTCTTGAACTGTCTTGCGATTTATTTCCTTTTTTACATTTTTTGGAACATGGAATAAACTAAAAAATAGAAAATGATTATGCCCAAGAAATGAAAACATAAAATAAAAAATAAAAACAAGCAAAAGTTGTCACTGAAACTATTCTGACAACCTCTACTTTCATACATCCCAATAAAGAGCTCACACCCCGCACAAACCTGCCCTCCAAATTAATACAAAATCTAAAATGAGTTACAACGATTACAAGAAAACATAAAATGGTATCTCAACCCTTTTTACCTTCTTTTCTAAAACTTCAGGAAATGAGAAAGAACTCTCTGGAGAACAAAGTAAAATAGTGGCTGTAAAACCCATGTTTATCACCGTCCAACTGTCCAATCTAAGCTTGTCAAGTGATCCACTGAAACATAAGAATGGGGGAAACACATCACGTGAATGCACAGATTAGCAGAATGCACCACAACCTCTCACTCCTCTCTCTCTCTCTCTCTCTCTCTCTCTCTCTCTCTAGAACTATTTCTACCTGTCTCTGCTGAGAAAGTTTATCCTTGTCCGTACAACCCATGTTGTCTGAGGTTGGTGGTGGTGCTGGTGGTGCTGCTGCGGCGGCCGCCATCTTCTTAAGGTTCTGCTCACGGTATACTTGTCTTTATCTATCTATTTCTTTCTTTAACGCCTCTTGATGAGCTGACAATAATTCAAGAAAAAAAATATTAAGAAAATTTTAAGAAAACATAAATAAATAAAAAAGTGAAATTAAGCTCATGAATTTTCACGACAAACATGTTTAATTTCATGATTAAGCTCTTAATTACCATCTTTGAAAATTTGATCCTGAACAAGAGCTGCAATCCTCTGCTCCTACTTGAGGAAATGAGAAAGAACTCTCTGGGTATGCTGGTTTTTCCAACCATTGACAAGCTTCCTACCGTGCGTAATTCTTATGTATTGTCTTCTTCCACCCACCCTCTCCTACTTTTCCTCAATGCTCCACTTCTGCACTCATATATGTATATATATATATATAGATGTTTGTATGTTTGTGTATGTTGGTTTTAGATGATACCACCAAAGGTGGAAGTAGCTGGATCACCGCAAATTGTGATTGGAAGACAGAAGATTAGGTGCATCTGAGGGTTCATTTAGTATTCCTCTTCTGAAGATTGTATTTTGATAGCAGCCTAACAAATGGCTGCTCGCTGCTTGACCGCAGCATGTCAACGTCATGGGATTACGTGAACATTGTTTGCTACTCAATGGACAACGTGACCCAGTTGTTGAAGACTCATTCACGGCAATGCACTTGTTGAAAAGTCTTGAAGAAATCTTGGTAGCGTTACTATAATACTCAATTACTTTGGTAAATTATGTTTTTGGTACTATATTTTAAAACACGGCTCTAGTGTTTTAAAGCGATAATTTTAACGATTTAAAGTGATTTCAAACTTCTTTCTTATTTATATATTTAAAGGTCACTTAATAGAGGAAAAAAAAATCAATTATAATGACATAAATGCATAAATAATAAAATTTTGGCATAACAATATAAAAAAAGAGGGTCATAATACTCCTGTAATGTGTTTTTAGATTATTCATTTAAAAAAACATAAATTATGTTTTATTAAATTTTTTATTATTAAAAAAAATTCTTCTAAAAGTACCTTAATTCTAATAATATATTTTATACAAGTCTATCCTTAGCGTGTTATGTTTTAAAACATGTGGTATATTATGTTTCCGTTCCCATTTCACCTACCAAAATGATTCAAATTCCAAGTAATATAGTACCAAACCGTTGGATAAACTTAGAACCGATTCAGACAGCAATTCTCAGCTTCTTAGCATGACAAAGACAAGCTGTAGGATTTTTAAGCAGATCATCATCTTCCATTGTTTCTCCTTACCTTTATGGCTAGAGAAATACCGTAGATTTAATTTGGGTAAATTATACTTTACTCTTTTAAGATTAAGCACCTCGTTTGCTTTGCGGGACAAGACCGGAGTAAACTAGTAGTCCAGTGCTGTCCTGTGTTTATTTTAGCATTTTGCACTGGACTAACTGTCTACTAAACCCACATATGTGGGATTAAGTTGTCCCAAGGGGGCTATTGGGACTGATAATCTTTGAACTGTTTACAAGTTGAACAAACGGGCGAGATTACAATTATACCCTTATACAGAACAAAACCTAACTCTCTTTTCTCATTTGCTTCAGCCTCCTTCTCTCTCATCTAACGATTCTCTCTTGTTGCGATTTTGCCATTTGAAGCCCTAGCTCATTCACCGCCGTGACTCACCATCATCGCCTCCAACTCCGACATCGAGATCGAAGCTCTCGGCGACTTCCGCCGCCTCCGTTCCCTCTATCTCTTGCCCCTCTCCAAACCCTCCTCTTCTTCTTCCTCCTACTCGGCCTCATCTTCGACATGGCCTTGTCTTCCGCGGCTGTCCCCGGTGGTTCCGGCGAAACCCACCTCAACCACCGCCAATACTTGTTGGGGAAAGGACGAGGTCCACCTCTCAACTCTCTCTTTGCTCCCTTCTCTTCTTCTTGGTTCTTTGAATTCTAAGCTTTGTTGTAAAATTGGATATGTATTAATGATGAAATTGGAAATGTCATTATGTCTATTCCTTTTTTCACTAAATTGGGCCTCTGTGCTATTCGTGTTTGGATGCAACGAAAGTGGGAGAAAATTTTTAACTTACTTTAGGTGGGTGATCGAGTGATTGGGGGCCTTATGTACATAATGGTGTTTGTATTTTTTGGATCTGTAAAGTGGACGTAATGAAGGCTAAGTAGGTAATGGTTGTAGACTAACTCTAGCTTTAGATATTTTGATGGTAGTGTTGCCATGGATATTTGGATGAATAGGTTTTTGAAGTCATGTAAAAATTAAGGTTGATAACTTATTTTCCCAAGTTGCATGATTTGCATTATAGGCAATTTTCATGTTCTGGATTTCCAAATTGCATGTTTACATTCGATTTCCAAATTGCAATATTCAGGTTGAATTGCTTACATGTTTATTCAGGAATGGTTGAATTGATAATCACCTAAAAATATATGCAGAGGGGTATGATGGTCATTTTGTTGCATTTATCCAATTCGACTATTTGCAAACAACACTAGGATAAGATCGGTCTACCTACAATCCTGAGTTTTGTCTGGAAAAAGCAAACATGCGTCTATATGGAATAAGTGGGACAATAAAGAAGCTACAGTTCATTCAAAGATGAACTGATCCAGCAAAAGGCCTGAGTGTTGCATTTAAAAATACAGCTTCAACTCCTCGACTTCTTGACCGTGCTGTGAGTACTCAGCAATTCCAGATTTCCAAGAAGCTACAGTTCATTGGGGCATTTCATCAAACACCCTTCGAGCGTCCTTTAAGGCCCTATATTTCCCGTATATATAAAGAACACGATTCTGAAATATCATGGCCTGAAGACAGCTCTATGTCACGATATGGTTCTGGATTTTTCTCCCTTGTTCTCGAGATTTCAAAGAAGAGCAGGCGGGTATCACACCCTTTGTAAAGTTAGCAAATGCCGAGGTCCAGCTGATGTGAAAGCGCTAGTGAGGCCGCGGCTGTCCCGAAATGTTTTCTTCAAAGTGAGCTACAAGCCTACAACCACTGCAGCCTATGTTTTTAGCAGATTGCCTACGTGCCCACAACTTCAGAATTGGACTCCCAAGATCAAGCACGTCAGCCGCAAGGGTTTTTGCCCAAACGAGAATAGTTTTAAAACTTTATTACCCTTTAAAACTTATTTATTAAATCCAAGTTAAGTTAGAACTGATGTATTGAAGAATCTTCAAAATTCGACTTTAAGACTTGAAGTTGTGTTTTAAAGCATAATTTTTGAGGTATCACATAACAAACTTTTAACATTTAAAGCATTATAAAAAAATTGTATTTTTAAAACATGACTTCAACAAATTATTTAAAATTTATTTACCACACATAAGTTAGTCCAGAAGTTGTATTTTCAAAAGTTTTAAAGGGTGTGAATAAGTTTTAAAACAAGGGAGAAAAAACTCTAGACCAACTAGCTTTGTGGTGGTTGCGGGCTTATTCACAAGCAACTTGCTTATTTACCAAATAGTAAAAAAGTTTTAAAACAACTCCTTTTTGGTAAAAAGAACACCCTCAAGCGCAAGTTAGCCGTATACTATTGCATTGCAAATATAACGCCAACCCCCTCCTCCGCTCCCCCTCAAGTCAATCATCCTTATTCGTTCTCTCTCTCTATAACTTTCAGTATAGAGCATTTCTAAGGCATAACCTTTAAATTTATCTGCATTTTGGTATTTTTTTTAAATTTGAAGTTCATGAGTTTTACATTTTTCCATTATAACTCTAATCTCATTAACTTTTATTTTTACTATTCATTCTTCAAATCATTATTATTTTATATAAAAAAATTTAAAAATCACATATTATGCTCTAATTTTACTCAAAATGTAATTATTTATTACTATATTTTAATTTAAATTGTAATTATTTACCACATATTTAATTAAATTAAATTATTTAATATTTTAAACTAAATAATCATTAAGATAAAAATATTTTTATTAATTTCATATATAAATAATAATTTCAAGATGAATAAAAGCAAGTAAAATAAAAAATATTTATTTACTCCACATAAAATCTTAGATTAAAAATTCATTAAAAAAATTAATGACTTAACTTAAAATTAAATTAAATATTTATCAAAATAGTATTTAAATAGTTAATGTTGCAATAATAATGAATTATTTAGGCTTAAAATAATAATTAGTGAAAATTCCACATAAATAGTGTTATGAATGTGCCCTTCAAAAACTTTGAAGACCTCCAAATTTAAAGATTGCAAATGAAAGTCACAGGTGGGTTGGAGTGCAAAATTTAAAATCCACTTCTAAATTTAAAAATTTGAAGGTGAATTGAAAATGTTCTAAGTATATATATGTATATGTATATATGTATATATATCTATATGGTATATATATCTATCTCAGAGGGATAGTCCAAACATGGATGAGTTGTAAAGTCAGCGCGAAAGATTTTTTTCTCATAAATCTCATAGCTTTGGTGTGAATAACACACACTTTTGATCAAACTAAAGAAGAAATTAGTCGAAGCAAATTGGCCAGAACATTGTTGCCTACTAAAAAACGTATATAAATTTTAGACACTCACATGCCTAACACAAGTATTTTATAAATTTTAGAAACTCACCCGCCTAGCACTAGTATTTGCCATAAATCTTTACGTGGAAAAATTGCTAAAGAAATTAGGGGCATAATTATCCACTTGGTGGTCAAATTTGGCGAAAACAAAGTCCAACTAGCAACAACACACGCAATTTCAAGTTGGACTTTTTTTGTTTTTTTTATAATCGGGTGTTTAAGTCAGTTTATGTGCACTCATCTAATCTCAAAGTTTGTGTGCTCCTCATGTCCCACATAAATTGAGTATTACTGAGCCAAAAATGTTGGAGGTGGCTCCAAAAAATTAATAAAATTTAAGTGGTTTCGAACTTGAGATCTTGGAGGGACAAGGACGTAATTTAATGCACTTTTCTCATTCATTATCTTATCTCTATTATATACAACAAATATGATATTGCTTATTATATTCCTTATGCTATCCTAACTAATCTCCTATCACATCATAATATTATTTATCATTCATCATCACTTTTCTAATCGTACAATATTTTTTATTTTTTATTTTTTTATCTCACAAACAAACATTGTCTAGCAGTTATGCCAAGCAGAACAAAATCATAATGGTTGCAGTATGGTAGCCACTAGTGATGAATTTAGCTTCACGAAACAAAATTTAAGGAGGTTTGTGTTTTTAGAAATTTAGTATCATGAGCCAAAATTTTAAGGGGGTTCGCGTTTTTGGGCCATATCAGGAGGGATAAACCTTTCTAGGTTTATCAACAAAATTTTAAGGTGGTTGGTATTTTTGGGCCAGGGATGAACCTTTCTAGTTTTTATCAACAAAATTTTAAAGAGGTTCGTGTTTTTGGGCCAAATCTAAGCCCGAAGAGGTAAGAGTCTTTTAGTTTTGTCCATGACCTCTACAGGTTTGAGGTTGATCTCTAAGTCTCTACTTATTCTCTCCTTAATTCATTAAATTAATTTTATAAGATATATATATATATATATATGATAAGATTAACTTTACAAAATATATATATTATATAAGATTTTCAAGATTCTTTTTAAACTTAATATCTAAAAATAATAATTATAATTAAATAAAATACCATATATAACAATTAAATCATATCTAAAAAATTAATACAATAAAAGAGAATAAAAAAATAGTTAAGTATAATCTAAATAATTGATATTTAGTTATGATATTATATTCTTAGGCGGTTCCCCGGTTCCGAAGTTTGCATGTGTCAATACTATGGGCTTGGAGATCCACTTGTACACGTGGCACGCCAAGGAAAAATATTAATATCCGAAAACTTTCAAGTGGGGTTGGTATTCTGTGGGATCCCAATGTTTAGGTGTTTGCAAGATAAAGTCGTCGCATTGGACTATGTCTCCTAATATTAAAAAAGGAAAAAAGCGTACTATCATAAGAGGTTTGCGAATGTCTTAAAGTCAATAATTTTTATTTAACTTCATCATTCTTGTGATAAGTTTTATAAAAATTTATTGTGTTTGATATAGTTTTCTAGACAAAAATTATGTAAAGAATAAACTTTCTACGATGTAAGAAGAGAGATTGTAAATGCAAAAATATTTTCCCATCAAACTGGAGAATGCCAGACCCAAGTGAAAAGATTGAAAAATATAATCTTTGAAGGATTCATCCAAAAATTATTTAGTCCTACCAAGTTACCTCTCCTCATTCTCCCATCAGGTCACCCACCGGTAGGAATGGCAATGAATTGGAGTGGGATAGAGATTGAGATTTTTATTCCTATATTTATTGAATATATCCACTTTTATCTCCATTTCTATATCCACATGGGGATTAATTTAGACTTTCATTTTCGCTTCCACGGGTACAAGCTTGCCTCTATCCTCTTTTAGCCTAACAATACGCCTAAGCCCAAACTTTTTTTTTTTTTTTCTTTTTGGTACAAAGGAAACTAACAACACAAAACAAGAAAAAAAAATATAAAAAAATGAACTAAGGTATTAGGAACATTAATAATCTTGTGTCTCCACTTGGCAGTCAGATAGAATTAATCTATAAACATTTTGGGTTGCATATACATCAAAATAACGTTATTGTACTGTAAAAAAAAACTAAAGCTTAGAATAATAAATTTAAAGCCCATCCAACAAACAATATTAAAAAATTATTGAACATAAGTAGGACATTAATCAGCACAAAGCTAAAAGCATCCTATTAAAATAAGTATAAAAAAATACTAAAAGTGAAAAAGCAAGGCGGGGCAGCACGGAACGGAGCGGGAAGGGGAGGGGTGAGGTGACGGAAGAACATAGTCCATCTCCGCCTCCATCCCTGCATGGATTTTCATTTCGACCTCCATCCCAGCCCCCATTTCCATTTCGTATATTCCATTTCCGCTCCAAAAGGGACGAATTCGGTTGAATCTCTACTTTTTTTCGATTTATTGCCATTCCTACCCACCGAACCCACATAGCAAGGAGACTCATTGCATTGTGATGAGAGGAGGGCCACATAATGGTTTAAGAAAATCAAATAATTTCTCTTCATCCAAACAACTTGGGTAATGCAATGACCAAAAAAATCATATAGAGTTTTTTTAATAGAAAATGATGTGGTTGAATAATAGCATTTATTTAAAACAAAATTATCTATTATAATGACTTCTAATTATAAAAATGTCATTATTAAACCCTACTGATGCGATTTTTGGTATAAATTTTCAAAAATTATAGCATTTTTCAAATAGATTGTTAGTTGTTCTTGTTCCTGTTCCTCTTCCTGTTGCTTTGATTTTATTATTAGTTTTTGATATGTTTCACTCTTTGTCTTAATGGAAGATTAGTTAAAGGGTTGGTAAAGGTCACTTTCCCTCTTTGTCTAACCCTTCTGCTCATTTTAGGTTAAGAAAGTGTGGCCAAGAAGATAGACAGAAGGAGGGCTGAGTGGAAAGGTTTCATTAGAGATGGGTCCAAAGAGAGTGAAAGAAGAGAGAGAGGAGGATTGAGTGGAAAACTTTCATTAGAGATGGGTCCAAAGAGAGTGAAAGAGGAGAGAGAGGAGGATTGAGTGGAAAGCTTTCATTAGAGATGGGTCCAAAGAGAGTGAAAGAGCCACAAGGCCCACAACTAAATAATATGTTTGATACTTTAACAAAGGAGAAAGAAAGGATTATTCCCTTTCTTTGTTTTTCAATTATTTTTTTTTTAAATCAAGCATGGAACCTAATTTTCTCTTTCATTGCTAACTTCCTTCTTTTCCACTTTGAGTATCAAACACACTGGAGTCCGAGGCTCTCGAGCTCTCCTCCTATTTAAATCGTTTTGATGAGGGTTTTGCCTTTTCACTCGTCATTTCTGGCTTTTATTAAGCTGACGCATTGAGAAAAGAAAGGAAACAAAAGAAAGTAAACAAAAAAACAAAGAGAGGAAGAACGCTAATTTCCTTGTAACTAAAAGTAACTTTTTTGCAAACTAAACCAAATGGGCCTGAGATTTATTTTTTGAAATCAAACCCCACGTGGAGGTCATGCGAACAATGGATTATTAAAAGGATCGATTGCAATGACTTTTCCTTAAGTTTGAGAATTAAGCCAAAAAAAAAAAAACCCCCTTTAATTTTAAAAGTCATCTCTCCTGCCGTTAGAGGCCGGAAATTACATTTCTTTTTTCTCTGTTTTGACTGAACAAAAAAACCATTATATCTTCACAAATTGTTAGATTGATTATTTATTTATTTATTACTAGGCAAAGACGCAAAAAGAAACCAGAAAAAAAGAAAAAACACAGAACAACAAATCAACAGCCCTTCGCGAGAAACCCAATCTGAAGGCCCAACTATACCAAAACGAACCTAATGTTTGATGAGCCCAGATCAAGGGCCCGTTTGATAAAGTTTTTTCATTTAACTTTTTTTTAGTTTATAAGTAACAAAGTTAAATTTTTTTTGACTTTTTGACTTTTTTTTTTGGTTGCTTTGTTGCTTATCTTTAGCTTATAAAAGCAAAATAGAAAAAAAAATTTAACCTTTTTGTTTATGAGTAAAAAAAATAAAACAAAAAAATTTAAAAAAAAAAAAACTATACCAAACAGTCCCAAATGTATGTTCAGATTGAGCTTGCTTATTCGAGTACTTTATTACTTTTTTAATAATTTTTTCTAGGCTTCCAATAAAAAAAATGCATTTAAAAAAATAAAAAAAGTAAAATATTAAATTATAATTAAAAAAAGCTAGTTAGATAAGCTAATGAACACTTTACTTCTGGGGTTACCGAAGGATGCCCCAACCTCCTCTCTCTCTCTCTCTCTCCGTGTGTGTGTGTGTGTTTTTTTATAGGTAAAACGGGAGCTACTAATGAAATCTATAATCTATGCAAAATAGATAAACAAAAATCCAGAAACTAACACACACCTCAAAACACAAAGCAGGGCTCAATTACACTTCTAGGTGATGTTGCTAGTGGATTTCCCAAGACTCAAGGATGACTGCCCTGGGAAAAAAAAACAATCATCTTAAAACTGCAGAAGTCTTGACGAATAGCATGCTTTCTTGCATAATATAGAGCAAGAGCATTAACATAAACTGACTAATTATACCATGCAAGTCTGCAAGCAGAATGCTCTGCATTGAGTAATGCAAAACTGAAGGCAAAAACTGTAAATTTTCCGCCACTATAGTCTTTTTTCTTTCTATCTTTTCAATATGCTTTTAACAAAGCTTGAGTTTCAAGACCACTGGAGAATATCATCAAGAACATAAACCAATATCAAAGATAATGGATATAGCAGATATGCCACCAAAGATGTCCAGATGGGGAAGATGGAGCGGAAACTTGCAGTAACACCCCTTATAGCACTGACGATCAAAACGAACAGTACTTCAGCAGAGAAATCCCATGACAATCCACGGAAATAAATCAAGGATAAAAGAACAGAGTAGCCAAGAATATTGTTCATGAACACCGAACCATATATCTGCACCAGTGAAAATGAATATGTCACAATTTAAAGCCTGCAAAGGTATCTTTATATGGTATATTTGGATCACATTACTAAAATCTGACATTTCACTGTAAGTGTTTTTCCTCTATATGGGTGACTACTATGTTTGCTAGTTCTAGTTTTTACTTTTTTTAAAAGGCTTGTCATGTTGGACAAAACCATTTAAAATAACTAGCTCATATGCACTTGCACATTCTAGCATAGGTCAAGTGAGAACAAGAACCCTATGAATGCAAGTTCAGACTGGAGGTAAATGCTATAGCTAGCAATGGAACCAATACTTTTTCTTTGCCGAAAAATAATTTACTTAAAATTTGCTGCGTGGTTATTTTTCTTCTTTTGCTTTGCCTCTGTTTCAAATGGATGCATGAAAGGAAGGAACAAACCTCAGAAAATGTCAAAGAAGTAGTTCTTGGCTTCCTACGACTTGCGGCAGTGATTGCTGACATTGCACCTCTAGCATTGGTAGCCAATGGGACTAGGATAAAAGAGACGAAGAAAGATGGTATACTAGCAGAGTTGGAGAAGTTTTGAACACTCTCTATGAGTGGTTCTGCTAGAATTGCTAATATAACAATTCCTACCACCAAAAGCATTATAGCCTTCATCCATGCACATGGAGACGCATCGACACTTCTACCCTCTACCAACATGTCGGTCTCTTCCCATTTTTTCTGCGTAACCCAAAAATTTCCAATCAGAATAGCTATAGCATTGATCAAGAAAGTAAGATCAGGAATGTACTAACTTGATTTATTTCATCCTGAGATTCTGTTGAGTTAGGAGTTTGATTGTTAGCTGTGTAGCCTGTGTTGAGCCATCTTTTGAATCCAGTGACAAATTCTTCCTCATTCATCATTTGATCTCCACTTAAATCAAGTTCTTCCATTAGTTTTTCAACTGCTTCATCCGCATCTAAAGGTATATTACGAAAATTGATATCCACAACCAGTTCTTTTAATTCAGATTGCGATATGCAATTATTTTTATCACGATCAATGTTTTCAAATAACCTGTAGAACAATAGGCTAATTAAACATTGATAATGCAGTAAGTCGGTTCCCAGGCCAGCAACGATCAGCTCCAATAATTTGAGAAGGAAAAAGGGGTGAAGGGGCACCGGTGTGATGTTTGCCAAGGGCACTCCAATGCCTAAGTTAGGTTTCTGGAGATAATTCAACAGAGTTTTGGTTAGGATTTATGTTTGCGTACCTTGTTGGAGAAGATGACTTTTCCTTTTATATTGGCAGGCACCCTAGTAGCCCTAGAGGGGTGTTGCATGCATGGAGAGGGTGGGAGACGGCTATCTCTCCATGTGGTGGCGCGGTATTGGAGATCCTGACTAGTGGCAGGGTAGTGGGACGTGTGGTTGTCCAACCCCCAACGTGGCACTCCCTTAGGCGTGTGTTAGAATGAGTGAGGTGACTGCCTTATCCTACACGCGAAGTCTTAGAATTGGGAACACGTTATCATGATTGGGTTGCCAATGATGGCTTTCACTAGCGTGGTTGGTGGGACGAGTGACCGGCACCATCACACAAGTCTTGCTCGGGTATAGTCCGCTCGGTCGTGTGCGGCCACCGTCTGGTTGGTCGTGACTCCCTGGTCAGGCCCTGGCTAGTTGGGCCTCTCAGGGTCGATCCTCCTTTCGTGGTGCTGCCTTTTTTCGATCCCATTTGTGTCCTTCAAGATATCAACATGTTTGGTGCTGAAGCTTCGACCATTGCAATGCGCAATACATCATCAGCTGAATCTGACAGCCCGTGTGTGCTTTCTCCTAGTCGGGCTGTTAAGGATGTCCCTGGTCAGTCCCCATCAGTAGCCCCTCATTCCTCTGAGTAACCCGAGCGTGAGGCGTGGTTAGGAAAATTCATGGTCAGCCCCCATCGAAGGGTGTCCCTGGTCGGCCCCCCATCAATAGCCCCTCATTCCTCTGAGTACCCCGAGTGTGGGGTGTGGTCAGGGGAATTCATGGTCGGCCCCCATCGAAGGGTGTTCCTAGTCTGTCCCCATCAGTAGCGTGGTTGGGAGGTGTCGCTTCGTAGAGTTGGGAGGCAGTTATAGCGCCGTAGGCGCATTTATGATAAAGCTGGCAGGGAGTGGCTGCGCCGATTGACATTTCGCCACACGGCCTATGGTCGTTGGTTGCGTATCACGTGACGCGACCTATGGACTGCTAGCCGTTGGATCTATGGTTGGGTGGCAGAATCTGGCCCATTGATTTTGAAAAAAGAGGGTTTTGGCCTAGGCGGTGGCACCTTTGGCTCCCACGCTCCCATACTTGCAGATTTTTAGATTGTGTCAACAGATTCTCTCCTGCGTTGTTACTGGCTGCGTGGATTCACGACTGTTGCAAAGAATTTGTGGCTTGGGTTGGTAAGTGTTTTCGTTGTAGCCTTGGATTGTTGGGCGATTCGGTGTTTGGGTTGTTTGGGTGATTATTGTAGGGGGGTTGAAAAACTAGCTGGGGTGGTGGCCAATTCTAGGAGAAAGGAGTACGTGATAGAGTCGATGGGTGACAAAGGGGTGCAATTGTCAAATTCTGAGAATACCCCCTCTTAGGATCTGGTGAGGGTAAGGGTTGGGGCCCCTAATAGTTCATCAGTGGGTCCTTCTGGGGCCTCCGAAGAGGGTATGGACCCAGGAGCCGGGGCAATGGTAGTGGCGGGATTAAAGGAGTTCGACTTCGTGGCGAAGGGGGTATTTTCCGTGATGACAGAGAAAAGAATGAGGAGGATTTGGAAGGAGTGCCAGATGCCTTCTATGCTGCGTTACAGGATTCCGAAGAAGGGGGAGTGGGCCTACTCTGCTTGGCCAGGGGAGATCTGTGTGTATGAGGCTGCCTTGGCGAATGGCCTCAGATTCCCCGTCCCTGCTCCCATTAGGGAGATTTTGGGTACTTTGGGGCTAGCACTTGGTCAGCTCATGCTGAACGCGTGGAGGATTTTGATGGGGTTAACCGTGTTGTGGCAGGCAAGTAGTGGTGGCAAAGACAGCCTCACATTGAGTGAGTTTCTGCACTGCTACAAGATGTCAGAGCCTAAGAGTGGGTGGTGGTACTTTTTTGCCAGGAATAAGGGCATGATATTAGTGAAGGATTTGCCTTCGTCCCACAAAGGGTGGAAGGACAAGTTTTTCTTTATATATGGCGAGGGTTAGAAGAGCCAGCCCTAGAAGCCAGTGGACAAGAAGTTCGTGTGAATTCCTCGCAGTTGGGGGAGGCCTTCTAGGAAGGGTACGCTATCCAACCCTGGTGTTTTGTCTTTATTTTCTCGTTAGATTTGTAGGTCTGTAGAGCACTGATGTAGGTGGTTTGCTTTTAGCTCGGGTTGCCCCTACGTTAAGCGAGGAGTTGAAGGAGATGGTGGACCGAGCTGTCGAGCATAGCGTCACTGATGCCTGTGCCTTGGTGAATGTGGAAAACTTGGGTATGTTCTTGTTGGGTCCTGAGCCTACAGATTACGCTCTAAGGGGGGAACAAGCAAGGAGTGAGTACTCGGTGTTTTGTTGGTACCTGCAGTTTATCAAGTATTGACGTTCATGTCATGTTGGTTTTGCAAACGAAGGGGTGGACGTTCCTGAGGACGAGGAGGAAGAGATGGCGCTAAACCGAAGCTTCCTGAAGAAAGCTAGACTGAACATGGGGGCCGACCCTCCTACCCCCACCAAGAGATTTAAATTCGGGTATGGTCATAAGGCTTTTGCTCCGACCTCCGCCGAAGGGAGCGGGGGGAAAGTGATAACCGTAAAGGAAGACGCTCCACAGCGGAGCGGCACTCCCCCTGTCGACAAGGCCTTGCCTCCGCCTCCGCCTCCTCCAACACCTGCTAGCACTGTTGGGGTCGTGCCCCCCCACTCTTCCTCTGGGGGAGGTGCCAGACTCGTCGATTTTTGCAAGTGCCAGCGAGGCAATGAGGAGGCTTAAGGGCATCATCCCTGCTGCGGATTCGAGTAAGCTGGGCGTTATGGCGTCCCAGACGTTGGCCAAGGAGGCCTGCCAGGATTTGTTGAAGGTAGGAATATACTGCCTGTGTTTGGCACTTTAATTTTTGTTACTCCGTTGTTTGAGAATACTGAGTGTTTGCCTGGTCGTGCTGTTTCCTGTTCAGGCTATTGCTAGAGTGGTGACATTGGACGCCCGATCAACGGACTTTGAGAAATCCTTTGCTGAGGAGGCCAAGGTGGATGACTAGCTCCGAGCTAAGCTGAGCACGGCCTAGGGGAAGGTGAAGGAGCTCGAGAACGAGCAGGTGAAACTGAGGGCTGATCTCGAAAAAGAGAAAGGCCAGAAAAAGGCCTGCTGGGAAAAGCTGGCAGTAGAGAAAGCTGCCCTGAAGATTGCCTAAGACCAGATTACAGGGTTCCCTGCCGAGCTGGAGGGGGTGAAAAAGACGGCGAAGCAGGCATATATGCAGGGGGCAAAGTGCCAGATGGCCTTCGACAAGATGTACCTGGATGGCTTCGAGGAAGCCAAGACTCTTGTTGCCTGGGCTTATCCTGGTCTTGACCTTTCCATGATCGAGCCCAAGGACGAAGATGATGTTGTCTCCCAAGCAGTTTCAAAGGGCGGGGCACAAGACAAGGAGGGGGCAGACAAGGATGATGCCCAGTCCCAGGCTACTAAAGCTGCGGCCTCTTCCAAAATCCAAGGGGAGGGTGACGGTTAGCCTAAGCCTATAATCCCCTCCAACTCTTCTGATAGCGGTGACGGTCAGCCTAGGCTGTGGTCCCCTCCAAGCCCTCGGAGAAGGGTGATGGTCAGCCCAAGATTGTGGTCCCCTCCAAGCCCTCAGAGAAGGGGGAGGCCCAGTCCAAAGCTATGGCCCCTCCTAGAGCGCCCAAAGCCAAGTAGATCTATTGTGTAGGAGTTTTTCACTTTTGCCCTTGCAGTGGTTTTAGTTTTGTAACACTGCTTTGGCCCTTGCAATCTGTATTTATTTGTTTAAATGGAAAAGGTTCGTTCATCTTCATTGTTAACAATTCTATTTTAATCTACTTGCTTCGTTGCCGCTCATAGGTAAACGATGCCCCCTTCAGTAGTAAAAGTAGATTGAATGAAACATTAGGTTATTCCCCCAAGTCTGCCTGCTTGGGCAGGAATTGCTTAAAGTAGTGTTTGCCTACTCAGGAATGTCCCGATCAGGAATTGTTGCTTGAATTTATGAAATTAAGTCGCGTCATTTTTATTTGTGGGCATTGAGCCTTTGCCTGCTTGGCTGTTCCCGACCGGGGGTTTTTATAGCTTTGAAATTGTGGGCATAAAGCTTTTGCCCGCTCGGCGATGCCTATGTAGGACTTTTGTCGCTTTGTGCCTGCTCGGCCATGTCCGAGCAGGGCTTTGTCGCTTTGTTTGTGGGCATAAAGCCTGTGCCTGCTCGGCCATGGCTTGAGCAGGACTTTTGTAGCTTTATACATGCTCGGCCATGCCCGAGCAGGGCATTGTCGCTTTAGTTGTGGGCGTAACGACTTTGCCTGCTCGGCCATAGCCTGAGCAGGACTTTTGTAGCTTTATGCTTACTCGGCCGTGCCCGAGCAAGGCTTTTATCCCTTTAGTTGTGGGCGTAACGCCTTTGCTTGCTCGGCCATGGCTTGAGCAGGACTTTTGTAACTTTATACCTGCTCGGTCATGCCCGAGCAGGGCTTTTGTCGCTTTAGTTGTGGGCGTAACGCCTTTGCCTGCTCGGCCATGGCCTGAGCAGGACTTTGTAGCTTTATGCCTGCTCAGCCATGTCTGAGCAGGGCTTTGTCGCTTTAGTTGTGGGTGTAACGCCTTTGCCTGCTCGGCTATGGCCTGAGCAAGACTTTTATAACTTTATGCCTGCTCAACCATGCCCGAGCAGGGCTTTTGTCGCTTTAGTTATGGGCGTGACGCCTTTGCCTACTCGGCCATGGCTTGAGCAAGACTTTTGTAGCTTTATGCCTGCTCGACCATGCCTGAGCAGGGCTTTATCGCTTTAGTTGTGGGCATAGCGCCTTTGCCTGCTCGGCCATGGCCTGAGCAGGACTTTTGTAGCTTTATGCCTACTCGGCCATGCCCAAGCAGGGCTTTGTAGCTTTAGTTGTGGGCATAACGACCTTGCCTACTCGGCCATGGCCTGAGAAAGACTTTTGTAGCTTTATGCCTGCTCGGCCATGGCCGAGCAGGGCTTTTGTCGCTTTAGTTGTGGGCGTAACGCCTTTGCCTGCTCGGCCATGGCCTGAGCAGGACTTTTGTAACTTTATGCCTGCTCGGCCATGCCCGAGCAGGGCTTTGTCGCTTTAGTTGTGGGCATAACGCCTTTGCCTGCTCGGCCATGGCCTGAGCAGGACTTTTGTAGCTTTATACCTACTCGACCATGCCCGAGCAAGGCTTTGTTGCTTTAGTTGTGGGCGTAACGCCTTTGCCTGCTCAGTCATGGCCTGAGCAGGACTTTTATAGCTTTTTGCCTGCTCGGCCATGCCCGAGCAGGGCTTTGTCGCTTTAGTTGTGGGCATAACGCATTTGCTTGCTCGGCCATAACCTGAGCAAGACTTTTATAGCTCTATGCCTACTCGGCCATGCCCGAGTAGGGCTTTATTGCTTTAATTGTGGGCATAAGGTGCCTTACGAGGGAGATATTGGGGGGTTTGCAAACAAGGAGAATTATGCAGATACTCAATACATCATAAATCAACTTGCAGTTATAGATATAAGGTTTGATACACTTAGGCAGGTCCCTGAACGGCATTAATAGAGAAAAAGATTCCTTCTTACAAATGCGTATTCAAATCAAAGATCACTTACACATAGTACTTCCTCAGGTGCTTAGCATGCCACGGGTGGGGCAGTTCTTTGCCGTTGGGACCCTTCAGTCTGTAGGTTCCTTTTCTGGTGAAGCTCGTTACCTGGCAAGGTTCTTCCCAATTCGGGCCAAGCTTCCCGTCTTGTGTAACTCTGGTAGATTGGTTGACCTTTTCAACACCAAATCTCCCGTCCCGAATTCCCTGAAGCGCACTCGGCTGTTATGGTATTGGTGCATCTGTTGCTGATATGAGGCCATTCTGATTGCTGCTTGGAGCCTTTTCTCCTCCAATAGGTCCATGTCAACTGTTAGTGCCTCATTATTTGTCTCTGGATTGTAGTTCTGAGCCCTGGGGCTAGGGAGGCCGATCGCTACTGGTATAACGGCTTCGGCCCCAAAGGTGAGGGAGAAAGGGGTTTGACCTGTGGAGACCCGCTCGGTGGTTCGGTAAGCCTAGAGGACACTAGGGAGCTCCTCCGCCCATAGCCCCTTGGCTTTCTCGAGCTTGGTCTTGATGATCTTGAGAAGAGACTGGTTGGTAACTTCCACTTGCCCGTTTGCTTGGGGATGTTCCGACGAAGAAAAATGGTGGCTGATGTGCAAGTTGGAGCATAACCCGCTAAACTGTTTCCCTTCGAATTGCTTACCGTTGTCAGTGATGACCACTTTGAGTATTCCAAAGCAACACACGATGTTCTTCCAGAGGAAGTTGGCCATTTTCTGCTCGGTGATGGTGGTGAGGGCCTCTCCTTCAGCCCATTTAGTGAAATAGTCGATGGCTATCACAGCGAACTTGTTCTGTCCTCTACCCAGGGGCAATGGGCCCACAATGTCGATCCCCTTCTAGGCGAAAGGCCACTGGCTTTGAATGGGAGTCAACTCCTGTGGGGGTTGTCTTGGGACGTTAGCAAACCATTGGCACTTGTCACACTTTTTCACGAACTCTTGGTAGTCCTTACTTATGGTTAGCCAATAGTATGTTGTCCTAAGGATTTTGCTAGCCAGGGATCGTCCTCCGGAATGGTTACCACAAATACCTTCGTGGACTTCCCTCATGATGTAGGTTGCTTCTTCTACGTTGCGCACCAGAGGAGGGGGATATCATGATCTACAATGTAATGAACTAGTAAGTTGAGTAAATTGATATTAGAAGAATGATAAATGCCTAAATACCTGATAGAAGAAGTGCAAGAGAAGGAATACAATAGAAATAATTAGAGTAATTATAATGACAATGCGTTCTCCAGAAGAAGGTAAATGGAAGACTTTTGGGATCTGGATGACGATAAATGGTATCACGGAGAGAATTATAATCCTTATAGTGTAACTAGTCTCCGAATCTATAGTTATACCATAACCTGTAAGAAAGAAAATACAAAGCACAAGAACCAACAATTATAGCCATTGGTTACAGAGGACATCGAAGGCACGCCACATCTACTCTAGTTTTTCATTACAACACAATTTGCTTTAAGTTCACATAAAACCTAAAAATTTGTGTCCATCAACAAACAAGAGAAGAAGAGAGCGAACCAGTAAAAAATGATAACAATCTCCAAAATGAGTTCTGTGTAGGATTTGAATTGATTGAAATTTTAGACTTCAAATTATTGGAATAGTCTAGACTGGCAACAATAACACAAGTTCCCCAAAGGAAAGTGAGAAGCAAGATTGTTAACCCAACCAGCTAGCCAACCCCAGAATAGACATATTCTTGAGTTGTCTCTTCATCGTTCAAAAGTCCAGATGTTGAGCAGATGGTTAGAAAACAAAAGTTAGTTTCAAGCAATTTACTTAAAGCACTTGTTCAAGTGTAGGCCATGCAAGTAATGTTACCATCAATTCAAGACTACCCATGGGTTGTATTTTTCCCATTTCATGAAATTTAGTTCACAAGTCAGTTTCAATCCATTGCTCTGTTATTTGGATGTCTTCTTTGTAGGTAAGTTTTATGGAATGAACAGTATGAGTCCTGATGAAAGCGTCTGGTTGACTATCAAGAAGATTTAATAACACCAAATCATAATTGTGTCTACAGGACTGATAGTACATTAGAAGATATGAGCTCTTAGGTCATTGCATTAGTAGATCATGATATGCTACTATTAAGTCATCACTTGACCTAAAAAATTAAGCTGTTAAGGAAGGGCCCAAACAATGCAAATCAAGTTTTCCAACAGGTACGCGTCACCAGCTAAGTTTTGACAATTCCATACAGTATAACAATTTACTACTATCATCTTATTTATTTTGCATAAATTATAAGTTGGATTACCTTATATTATTCCATCAGTTGGCATGAATTCAATCTATAAATCTACTATTAAAATATTTTTTAGAAGTACTATGATATGTAAATCTCATTGGCAATCATTGTGTTTTAGTAAATCACACAATTTGAAAAATCAGACATAAGAAAGGAGTCTAGGCCATTAGCGTAAAGAAAACCTTGCTAAAAGTCAACCTAAACAGCATCACAGCCTGTACCATGTGCAATTAATTAAGCTTTGTCAAGATTGTGATGCTAATGTTTCAATTTTATACATCATTTTAAAAATCCAATTAATGGACCATGTCATTATTGGCATTTCAATAAATTTGGGTCACCCCTGGTTCAAGCAATCTGATCGGTCTTTATCTAGTAGGACAAGTAACATCTAACCATTGCCTAGAAGAGCAAAGTGCATGATTATTCTAAGATCATGATATCAATAAGGTTGCAGTAAGACAAATTACACTAACAGAACTATAGGTATTTCAAAGAGGGGAGTAATCAAGTCGGATGAAAATAAATTGAACTTGTAAGCCAAACCAAGACCCACAAAACGCAAGAAATTTGAAGGGAAACACGAAAATTCATTCATCAATCTCAATGAAGACTAGAGAAGGAAAAAGATAGAGCATACCAAGAAGCATTAGGCCTCAGGCATGGAACCTATGACATGGAATGCACTAGCACCAAAGATACCAGGACCAAGAATCTTGAAAATCCTTTTGTTGAGTCAATGCCTTGATTTTGATGATAACAAAACATGGTTAAATGATCTAATAATTCTACTTAGTGTGCAGATGAATTATTAATTAGATCTTGACTTGAAGCTTATCATAATAGAGGATTTATGATGCAAAAATTTGAATAAAGAATGAAAAGCATGATAAAGTGATGTATTCTACAAAGCTGATATTATAAGAAGAAAAAGAAATCTCAAGTTGATGAAAATTCTAGATTGAAGATTGATAAGCATGAAAGAATAGCATATTCAACAATGGTGATTTTATAAGAGAATGAAGATGATGGATATCAAAGAAGAAGAATGAAAATGATCAAAGTCTTGATTTAAAAGATTGAAGACTTTGAGGACTTGAAGATATCTTGCAAGAATGGAAAAAGAAGAGACCAACTCAAAAACATAAAAGCTTTCTTGATAGATTTAAATATGTCTTGAAGACATGGAAGGAATCACAAGACTTGGAAAGCTTTCTTGGAAGAGTTGTTGAAGTCCATGGAGAAGCCATATTGATTGAAGAAATGAAGATTCTAAGTCATGGAAGCTCTCTTGAAGATCTTGAAGAAGACTTGAATCAATGGATGAAGCTATAATGATGGAAGAGCTCTACAAGTGATGAAAATGAAGAAAACTCACCTTGAATGGATTGAAGATATTCTTGGAGTCATCTAATCTTGAAAAAGTATTTGCAAGCTTTAAAAAGCCTATTTAGATGATCCTTGAAGAGATTGGAAGCTTTGAAAAAGAATGAAGAAAAGTTGCAAAAATATGGGTTTTGGTAAAAAGAGTCGACCCCTCAAGCAAAAAGAGTCGACTCATTCGAACAGAGCCTTGGATTTGTGCTGGAGACTCAAAAGAGTCGACTCCTGGCCAAAAAGAGTCGACTCATTGCAACAGAGAACAAAAGTTCTGCAGACAGCTTAAAAGAGTCAACTCCTGTGACAAAAGAGTCGACTCATTTGGACAGTGACTTGAAAAATCTGCTGAAATGCAAAAAGAGTCGACTCATTGTGAAAAGAGTCGACCCCTAGACCGTAACGGCTAGTTTTCTGACAGACGGTATGGGCAAAACTGCAACCAAATCTTCTCCCATACTTCTCCAACGGCTAGAATCGATCCATACCTATATATGTGAGATACATACAGCTTCAAAGAAGAAGAGAAGAGCAATCATACCATTCATATCAAGTGCTTGAAGCTGAAAATCACCTGTACTTCACTGCCACATATTTTTGCTGAGTGTTTAAAGTTATCCATTGAGTTGTATTCATTTGTATACTCACTAGGAGAGTCACTCTTTGTATAATCTTCATTCATTCTCAGTTGGGTGGGTTTGTAACCTTGTAAGTTTGAGTGTTCTTGAGAAAAACACTTGTAAGTTTGAGAGAAGCTTGGACAAAATCTCTTGGGTTTTGAAAGCTTGGGAAGAAGCTTTTGTAAGAGTGAGCTGGGCACTCGTGGCACAACCAGCAGCTGTGTAAGGAGTATTACATAGTGGAATTCCTTCGAAAGGATCGAAGAAGAGAGGTCGTAGGCAAGGTTGGCCGAACCTCTATAAATCTGGTGCACTTCTCTTCTGCCTCTGTTTTGCTTATTTGCTCACTATACATGTTTGCATAAATATATATATTGATGTATACTCCACTTGCTTGATATATATATTTTGATTAATTGTTGTTAAAATACATAAACAATTTTTAGTTGCAATTTTTGATATAAATTTTATAAAACCCAATTCACCCCCCCCCCCCCCTCTTGGGTTGCCTTCTTGGGCCAACACCTTTCACCCCCTGAGGCAACATAAGACTTTCCATGGAACAAGAGGTATTCATATACCACAATAAGGAAGAGATCACCTACCAGACTATATGAGCACGGCAAGAAGCCATACAGTTGCTCACACTCTTCTGAAGAATTCACTCCTTTGAGAAGTAGAAAGGAGGATTGGTTGCCTTGAACATGATCAATACCATCTGAAATTAGATTAGAAGAACTGTATCGTAAGGATCGGCCTGTCACCTTGACTGCTAACAGAAATAGTGTGACAGTGTAGCATACAGTTCTTGCAAGTTCTCCCATTTTTTTTCTTGGTGTTGATCAAGAGGATGGAGGAAAAGGAAAATAAGCAATAACTGATTTGGTGCCTCAGGAGATCATTATATGATATTATAAAGTCAATGTTTACTTATTCATTTGGTTGATTTTGGTAGCACAGGTTATAAACCGAGTTAATCAAGTATGCTGGTTTTTCCAACCATTGACTAGCTTCCTATTATGCGTAATTCTTATGCATTGTCTTCTTCCACCCACCCTCTCCTACGATTCCTCAATACTCCACTTCTGCACTCATATATGTATATATATAGATGTTTGTATGTTTGTGTAAGTTGGTTGTAAGCACCTCATTTTTGACCGCTCGGCAGTCTACACTCCGTCCAGACTTGTGTTCAAATCATTATGGGCGTATTCCAACCGAAACCAACTTTCTAAGTCCAAATCCCGTCTGTCCATCGCTTTGCCAGCCCGCCAGGCCCAAATAGAGGCAAAATGACCAAAACGCCCTTAGGGGCATTGTTCTTTCCAACTCCAACTCTAACCCCTCTCTCGAGATAGTTTATTCCTCGAGATGGTTCCAAATCAGGCACGTCTTTTCGAAGACGGTAAGTCCCCTTTTCAACCCCTCTCTCGAGACAGTTTATTCCTCGAGACGGTTCCAAATCAGGCACATCTTTCTGAAGACAGTAGGTCCCCTTTCCAATCCCTCTCTTGAGACAGTTTATTCCTCTAGACGGTTGCAATCAGGCACATCTTTCTGAAGATGATAAGTCCCCTTTTCAATTCCTCTCTCGGGACAATTTATTCCTCTAGACGATTCCAATCAGGCACGTCTTTCCGAAGACGGTAAGTTCCCTTTCCAATCCCTCTCTCAAGACAATTTATTCCTCGAGACGGTTCCAGATCAGGCATGTCTTTTCGAAGATGGTAAGTTCCCTTTCCAATCCCTCTCTCGGGACAGTTTATTACTTAAGATGGTTCCAATCAGGCACGTCTTTCCGAAGACGGTAAGTCCCCTTTCCAATCCCTCTCTCGAGACAGTTTATTCCTCGAGATGGTTCCAATCAGGCATGTCTTTCCGAAGACGGTAAGTCCCCTTTCCAATCCCTCTCTCAAGACAGTTTATTCCTCAAGACGGTTTCAATCAAGCACGTCTTTCCAAAGACGGTAAGTCCCCTTTTCCAATCCCTCTCTCGAGACAGTTTATTCTTCGAGACGGTTCCAATTAGGGCCCCTTTGGTAACCTCCCGATAATGCTTCTTATAGTATTCTCAGCCTTTCCTTATCTTTCCGGATCATTCCAAGTCAGTTCCGGCAAACCCGGTACAAAATGACCGTTTTGCCCCTAGTGGGCCGGTCTCCTTTTTCGACCACACTGGCTTTGGGTATCAAACCGGTAACCTCCCGAGAATGCTTCTTATAGTATTCTCAACCTTCCCTTATCTTTCCGGATCATTCCCAGTCAGTTCCGGCCAACCCGGTACAAAATGACCGTTTTGCCCCTAGTGGGCCGGTCTCCTTTTTCGACCACACCGGCTCTGGGTATCAAACCGGTAACCTCCTGAGAATGCTTCTTATAGTATTCTCAACCTTTCCTTATCTTTTCGGATCATTCCGAGTCAGTTTCGGCAAACCCGGTGCGAAATGACTGTTTTGCCCCTGGTGGGCCGGTCACCTTTTCCGACCACACCGGCTCTGGGTATCAAATCGGTGACCTTTGGGAACATTCTGAATAATGTTTCTAAATCCTAAGTCTTCTTCTGGGACAGTCCAAGTCCGTCCCGGCAACTTCCCGATCCGATTGACCGTTTTGCCTCTAAAGGCCCAGTCAACCTTTCCGACACATCATATCCTCATTTTTTAAGTCAAATACCTCTGGGACACTATTCTAAGTGTTCCTACTCTTTTCCGACCTTTTGGGTCATTCTCGGCTTCTTCAAATCATTCCCAGACTTTCCGGAGTCACTCCTAGTGAAACCAGGCTAAAATTGCATGGTAATCACTAGTACAGGCGCCCAAATCTAGTCAAAGATACGTTGCTTGCTGACCTTAAAC
Source organism: Euryodendron excelsum (assembly GCA_033060915.1). NCBI lineage: Eukaryota > Viridiplantae > Streptophyta > Magnoliopsida > Ericales > Pentaphylacaceae > Euryodendron > Euryodendron excelsum. The sequence continues at coordinate 20,073,035 of CM065381.1, read as the reverse complement.
ATTTCCTAAATGGCTGGCACCACTAGTAGTGGTGCCAAGCCAAAAAATGGCCTGGCGCCACTAGGAGTGGCGCCAGTGTAAAGTTTGGCCTGGCGCCACTGCAATAGGCGCCAGTGTTGTCCAACTTCTATAAATACAAAGCCTCTTCCAACATGAAAGAGGTCCGCAAACTCAAACCAAAAATCATATAATTCGATATACAAAGCTCGAACACTCCCGAAACCCTAGCTTCCTTAGGTTTTTCAAACCCTATTCACCATACACAAACCCTAGCCTCATATACACTCCTATACACCCCCATACACTCATACACTAGCCTTCAACCCTCCTTTGAAGACTTGAAGAGCTGCAATCTAAAGCTTGAAGACAACTCTTGAAGATTGAAGACGAAGACAAAGATCAAGACAAAGACCGAAGACCGAAGATAAGCAAGGTGTGCAAAATAAACAAGACATACGGTAGGCTTTCTCTTTAAATTTCTGTACTTCCCCCCTCTCTCTTCTCTCTCCGACCCACTTGGGTTTTCTCTATTTTAATCCCCCATCTCCTTTTCCCCTTTTTTTTGCATGCTTGAAACAAGGGGATTCCCAGTCCATGTGTAGGATTAGACTATCGGAGGGTCACCGTGTCGGGGGCTTTCCTTTAGGCTAACCGGAGACCACGTGGGTCCGGCCCCCTTGATTATGTGGTGAAGCCTTAGCCTTATATGTTCACGACCCTAAAATTGCATTATGCATATCATGATCATGCATATTCCAAAAATCGTTTTCAAACTTGTTTTCAAAATTGCATCAAAATCTCTTTTTCAAAACATGTTTTCAAAATCACAATCCTAGGGTGATTCTAGCTTTTCCATGGCTAGGGTTACTTTAGGAAAGTGTTACATTTAAAATGACCAACATGGTCCATATTTTCAACCCTTGTTGTTTTCAAAACCGCTTCCCTAAAGTGATTCTAGCCCTCTTATGGCTAGAATCGCTTAGGAAAGTGAGATGTTTTTATACTTTCTAAAATACTCTATTTTCAAAAATCTCTTCCTAAAAACCTCTTTTTTCAACATACTTTCCTAAAACTCTCCTCTCCAAAGTTGTTTTCAAAAACTCTCTCTAAAGTCTATTTTTCAAAGCTTCCTTTTTCAACTCCTTTCCAAAACACTCTCTTCAAAGTCCACTTTCCAAAAACGTTCCCTAGGTCTCTTTCCTAGAAAAACTCTCTCCAAAAATCTTTTTAAAAACTCCTCTCTAGGATTCCCTTCCAAAATCTTCGTTTCCAAAAATGCACTTTCCAAAAACTCTTTCCTTAGAAGCCCAAGTCAAGCCCTAGAACCCATAATTAGGAAACCCTAATTTTCTTTCCAAAAACATGGTTTTCAAACTTTGCCCCAAATCTAAGTTTCCAAAACCTCTTGTTTTTTACATCAAGATTATACATATTTCTAAAATCTATCTTTTATATCAAAACTATAGTTTTCTAAATTTAGGGTTTCTAAAACTTCCCTTTTCAAATCTTTGATCAAATCCAATCTTCCCATTTAGGAAACTAGATCCAATCCTCCGTTTTTGGAAACAAATCAAACATTCCCTTTTAGAAACAAAATTCAATCCCTTCCTAATTCAACTCTTTTCTAATTTCCTACCTTCCTAAATCTTAAGTTTCCTAAAACTTTTAAATCTTTCCTAAATTTTGAAACTCAACTTTCAAATCTTTTCTAATTCAACCCTTTCCTAATTCTACCCCTTTCCAAATCTTAACTTTCCAAATCTAAGTTTTCAAACCTTTCCTAAATTCAAACCTTTCCTAATCTCAAGATTTTCTAAAACTTTAAAACATTCTAAATCTTAAGCTTTCTACATTTCAAACCTTCCCAAATTTCAAGATTTTTTAAACTCAAAACTTTCTTATTTTCAAAACTTCCATATTTTCTAAACTTTTCAATTTTCAAAACTTCCCTACTTCAAAACTTTCTTAATTTAAAACTTTCATAATTCAAAACATTTCTAAAATTCAACACTTTCCTATTTCAAAACCTTTCTTAAAACGAAACTTTTCAATTTCAAAACTTTTCTAATTTGAAACTTTCTTAAGTTGGAACTTTCTTAATTCAAACATTTCCTAAATTGAAAATTTTCCTAATTCAAAACTTTCCTAAGTGAGACATTTCCTTTTTCAAAACTTTCCTAAACTTTCCCAATTCCAAAACTTTCCTAATTTCGAAACTTTCCTAATTTCGAAACTCTCCTAATTTGGAAACTTTTTCAAAACTTTCTTAATTCGAAATTTTTCAAAAATAAGATTTTCCTAATTCGAAACTTTCCTAAATCGAATCTTTCCCAATTCAAACATTTCCTAAATCCAATTTTTCCTAATCTCTTAAACCTTCCAAGTCGAGTCAAATCTTTCTTAAACTTCACATCTTTCCTAAGTTGAGGTTTCTTAAACCTCCATCTTTCTAAACAAGTCTAAATCTTTCTTCCAAATTCTACTTTTTCAAATTAAAATCCAATCTTTTCGATTCGAAAATTCTAAATTTCAAATTCCAATCTCCTCTTCTAATTTCAAATCAAATCCAATTTTTAATTCAATCACTTCTTCAAATCAAAACCTTCTATTTTCAATCGGACTCTTGTCTGAACTACGACTGACCTGATTCCTCCAAAATGATACGTAAGTAACCCTCATGGGTGCAGTCACAACTTTTTTCAAATTTCTATTTCCATATTTTTCAAAACTCAAATTTTACAATCTTTTCAAATTTCCAATCAATTTTCAAATTTTCAATTTCAAATCTCTATTTTCAATTCTCAAAATCTTCCTTCCAAATTTAAACTTCTATCTCTTTCTTTCTTTAAATCAAATCAAATCAAATCAAAATTTTCTTTTCAAATCTATTTCTAAATCAATTCTCTTATCTTGCACTTGCATATCATGCATCATATCTTTTCAAACATTCTTTTTCAAAGTGAATAGGATTGAACATTAGTTAGTTAAAGACTCTCATAGGTGAATCTAGGGTAGATTAACATGTAGGTACCGAAAGGGCGAGGTAGAGTGATGACTTAGTGCGTCTTCCCTACACGTAACCAACCTCCAAACCTAAGATCACTATTTTCATAAACCAAAACGGAGTTATTTTTCAAAAAGGGTTAAATATTTTCTAAAGGTTGCCAAACAACCTGTTTTCTTAAAAACCGTCTCTTGAGGAGATATTTTCAAAATCGTTTTTCAAAAACTCTAAGTGTAATTTTTGGATTATTCTTAGTTTTTAGGTGACCTAACTCGCCTTAATCAAGTTAGGTGGCGACTCCAAATCTTTTTCTAAAATCCTTTTATTCAAACCAATTTTCAATTCAAACTTAATCGCACTCATTCTTTTAGAATGGTGAGTTCTAACGAAAAAGTACAGTATTTTTTCTACTTGTATAAGTATTCCTCACGTGCGAAAAATCTGATCGTTACATTGGTTTTAAATGATACCACCAATGGTGGAAGTAGCTGGATCACCCTCTAATTGTGATTGGAAGACAGAAGATTAGGCGCATCTGGGGGTTCATTTAGTATTCCTCTTTTGAAGATTGTATTTTGATAGCAGCCTAACAAATGGCTGCTCGCTGCTTGACAGCAGCATGTCAACGTCATGGGATTCCGTGAACATTGTTTGCTAATTGACAATGTGACCCAGTTGTTGAAGACTCTTTCATGGCAATGCAGTTGTTGAAAAGTCTTGAAGAAATTTTGGTATCAGATTCGTGTTACTATAATATTTTACTACTTTAGTGAATTATATTTTTAGTATAGTGTTTCAAAATATAATATTTTAGCGTTTTAAAATAGTGATTTTAGCGATCAAAAGTGACTCTAAACTTCTTTTCTATTTATATCTTTAAATGTCACTTAATGAAGGAAAAAAAATCAATTATAATGACATAAATGTCAAAAGAATAAAATTTTAACAAAACAATATAAAAAACATAGGCCATAATACTACTGTAATGTGTTTTTAGATGATTCATTTAAAAAAACAAAAATTATGCTTTATTAAATTTCTGATTATTAAAGAAGTTTTTTAATTCTAATAATATACTTTATAGAAGTCTACCCTTAGCATACCATGTTTTAGAACATGGGGTGAACTACGTTTCTGTTCCCATTTCATATACTAAAACGATCTGAATTTCAGGTAACATAGTGCCAGACAATTGGATAAACTTAAACCGATTCAGACAGCAATTCTCGGCTTCTTAGCATGACAAAGACAAGCTGTAGGATTTTTATGCCGATCATTATCTTCCGTTGTTTCTCCTTAGCTTCATGGCTGGAGAAATACTGTAGATTTAGTTTAGGTAAATTATATACTACCCTATTAGGGCACTAAACCTCCTTGTGGTGGCGAGTGAAGTACAAGGTCAGATTTTTCATTCAAAGAGGAACTGATCCAGCAAAAGGCCTGAGTGTCGCATTTGAAAATACAGCTTCAACGCCTCGACTTCTTGGCCGTGCTGTGAGTACTCAGCAATTCCATATTTCCAAGAAGCTACAAATCATTGGGGCATTTCATCAAACACTCTTCGGGCGTCCTTCAAGGCCCTATGTTTCCTCTATATATAAAGAACACGATTTTGAATACTCATGGTCTGAAGACAGCTCTATGTCAGGATATGGTTCTGGATTTTTCTCCCTTGTTTTAGAGATCTCAAAGAAGAGCAGGCGGATATCACACCCTCAGTAAAGTTAGCAAATGCCGAGGTTCAGCTGATGTGAAAGCGTTGGTGAGGCCGCGGCTATCCCGAAATGTTTTCTTCAAAGTGAGCTACAAGCCTACAACCACTGCAGCTTATGTTTTCAGCAGATTGCCTCCGTGCCCACAACTTCAGAATTGGACTCCCAAGATCAAGCACGTCAGCCGCAAGAGTTTTTACCTAAACGAGAATAGTTTTAAATTTTATTGCCCTTTAAAACTTATTTATAAAATCCAAGTTAAGCTAAAAGTTATGTCTTGAAAAATCTTCAAAATACAATTTCACACTTGAAGTTGTGTTTTAAAGCACAATTTTTAAAGTATCACGTAACAAACTTTTAACATTTAAAATATCATAAACAAATTATATTTTTAAAACACGATTTCAATAAATTATTTAAAATTTATTTACCACACACAAGTTAGTTGAGAAGTTGTATTTTCAAAAGTTTTAAAGGGTGTGAATAAGTTTTAAAACAAGGGAGAAAAAACTCTAGACCAACTAGCTTTGGGGTGGTTGCGGGCTTATTCACAACCAACTTGCTTATTTACCAAATAGTAAATAAGTTTTAAAACAACTCCATTTTAGTAAAAAAAAAACTCTCAAGCGCAAGTTAGCCGTGTAATATTGCATTGCAAATATAACGCCAACCCCCTCCTCCGCTCCCCCTCAAGTCAATCATCCTTATTCGTTGTCTCTCTCTATAACTTTCAGTATACAGCATTTCTAAGGCATAGCCTCTAAATTTATCTGTATTTTAGTATTTTTTTATTTTATATAAAAAAATTTAAAAATCACATACTATGCTTCCATTTTACTCAAAATGTAATTATTTATTACTATATTTTAATTTAAATTGTAATTATTGATCACATATTTAATTAAATTAAATTATTTAATATTTTCAAACTAAATAATCATTAAGATAAAAATATTTTATTAATTTTATATATAAATAATAATTTTAAGATAAATAAAAGCAAGTAAAATAAAAAATATTTATTTACTCCACATATAAAATCTCAGATTAAAAATTCAATTCATTAAAAAAATTAATGAATTAACTTAAAAATTAAATTAAATATTTATCAAAATAGTATTTAAATAGTTAATGTTGCATTAGTAATGAATTATTTAGGCTTAAAATAATAATTAATAAAAATGTTCCACATAAATAGTGTTATGAATGTGCCCTTCAAAAACTTTGAAGACTTTCAAATTTAAAGATTGCAAATGAAGGCTACAGGTAAGTTAGAGTACAAAATTTGAAACCCACTTTGAAATTTAAATATTTGAAAGTGAGTTGGAGATGCTCTAAGTACATATGTGCATCTGTATATATGTATATATATCTACACGACATATATATCAATCTCAGAAGGATAGTCCAAACATGAACGAGCTGTAAAGCCAGTGTGAAAGATTTTTTTCTCAAAAATCTTACAGCTTTGGTGTGGATAGCACACGCTTTTGATCAAACTAGAGAGAGAATTAGTCTAAACAAATTGGCCAGAACACTATTGCCTACTAGAAAACGTATATAAATTTGGACACTGACACGCCTAACACTAGTATTATATAAATTTTAGAAACTCACACGTCTAACACTAGTATTGACCATGAATCTTTACGTGGAAAAATTGCTAAAGAAATTAGGGGCATAATTATCCACTTGGTGGTCAAATTTGGCGAAAACAAAGTCCAACTAACAATAACACACGCAATTTCAAGTTGGACTTTTTTTTATTTTTATTTTTTTATAATCGGGTGTTTAAGTCAGTTTGTGCGCACTCGTCTAATTTCAAAATTTGTGTAGTCCTCATGTCTCACATAAATTGAGTATTATTGAGTCAAAAATCTTGAAGGTGGCCCCAAGAAATTAATAATATCTAAAAAGTTTCAAACTTAAGATTTTTGAGGAGCAAGAACATAATTTAATGCACTTTTCTTATTTATTATCTTATCTCCATTAAATACAACAAACATGATATTACTTATTATATTCCTTATCCTATCTTAACCAAACATAATATAAGTAATCTCTTATCACATTATAATATTACTTATTATTCATCATCACCTTTCTAATTACACAATTTTATTTATTTTTTATTTTTTTATCTCGCAAACAAACATTGTCCAGCAGTAATGCCAAGTTGAGCAAAATCATAATGGTTGCAGTCTGGTAGCCACTAGAGTGAATTTAGCTTCACGAAACAAAATTTTAGGGAGGTTTGTGTTTTTAGAAATTTGGGCCAAAATTTTAAGGAGGTTCGTATTTTTGGGCCAGGGATGACCTTTCTAGATCAACAAAATTTTAAAGAGGCTCGTGTTTTTGGGCCAAATCCAAGCTCCAAGACTTCTACAGGTTTGAGGTTGATCTCTAAGTCTCTACTTATTCTCTCCTTAATATTGAAACCAAAAAACTATTAACTTGACAAGTATCAATTCACCTAAGACTAGGATTTTCAACAAAGTGAGCAGGTAAACCAAGTATTTCCTCGTAATAAATTGAAGTGGCAAACAAGATTTATTTATATTTTGTTGATATATATAGAGAATGTGATTTTTTTTCTTGGGGGAATCAATATTAATTTTTTTTTGCAATTGGGTTGGGTTTGGGGTTTGATTCTAATCATTCTGTTGAAAAGAGTTTTAAGAAAGAAGAATGGAGAATCACCCAGCCAAATGACTAACAGAGATGTTTTTGCATTTCTATTTGGCCAGTGGGAAGGTTTCTTACAAAACCTTGTGTTGGAGACCAGTATGTGTATGGTTTTTCCAATGGAATAAGGTCTTGTTAATATGTAATTTTTGGCAAAGAAGACTAACAGGGTAGTTGGGGGCGAATCATGTAGCATCTCTGTTTGGATGTGACCATATCAACCTCTACTCCACTAAACTCTTCTAGAAAAGAATACAGCCATAACTTATCTAGTCTCATTTAAGGTGCAACGTAGCTGTAACTTTCCACACACGATATTTAGATGACAAGAACTACTACTGCAAGCAAGTTCGAACATGTACAGTGTGCGAAGGACAAGAGAAGAAGAAGGGTAATATTATATAATCAAAAAATTCATATAGAATTTATCACAATAACGATGTGACTAAGTTGTGAACTTATTACTTTAAAGCAAAAAACCTATCAAGATGATTATTAATTACAATATTATCATTGCCACATTATTATTATACAAAAATTCTATAAGAACAGTATTTTTCAAAAAAAAATTTTACTTATGCTCTCTACCTGAAGCCATCTCAACTACCATCTTAGTGGTTGAGCATTTGTAAGTTGAGACAAATTTGTAGGTTTTGACTGACTCAAACCATCTTATGGCTCCCTCATCAATATTCCACTTCTTCAACTTGCCAGTACAGCTAATCCTCTGTTCCAGAATGAGACTCACAAGGTTTGGCAGCTGCCACAATGTGCCTTATACAAGAAGCTTCCATATATATATATATATATAGTTTGATTTTGGAGCCAACAAACGTTGGCAACTTGGGGCAGCCTAATAATGCAAGCTTCTCAAGAGAGGTGTTGGCCCAAAAGACAATTTAAGAGGAGGGGTGAATTGGATTTTTTGAAGATTAATGGTAATTAAGATTAATTAAAATTAATTTAACCAATGTAACAGTGATCAATCTATATGCAATGTAATATAATTATAAGAAATAAAAAAAACAGAGCATAAGAAAGAACACACAGATTTACTGAGGTTCAACCACAAACCGTGGTCTATGTCCTCACCCCAAGACCTTTTTGAAGTCTTCTTCTATTATGTAACCTCCAATTATAAATGGGCTGCTGATTGATAAAGTATTCAGCTCACTATACACAAAAACTCCCACCTAAGTTCTTTAATTTTCAAATAGTTTTGTCCAAGCTCCACTCAAACTTATAAGAGTTTTTCTTTTTCAAGAAAACTCTCAAACTCTTCCTTACAAGTGTATAAGAATATACAATTAACAAGCAAACTCTCTAACAAGAGTAGATTTTACAATCAAAGCTCACAAGTTGAAGACGGGAAGAATATCAGAGTTTATCAGTGAATCAGTCAGTTAAATCTTGTTTTTGTCTCTCATCCCTTGTGTAAATGCAGCTGGAAGCTCGTATATAAACCCTTGTATTGATTCTATCCGTTAGAGGTTGTTGGGCTTCATTAATGCACGTGCAGTCCGTTATAACGTTAGAAAAACTAGCCATTATATTCAAGGAGTTGACTCCAGGATTGTGGAGTCGACACTTTCTGCTTCTACATTTACCAGATGTTGTGCACTGTCTTCATGAGTCCGCTCTTCATAAAAATGAGTCAGCTCCTTGTTCATTCCATCTTCACGTCTTTGCTTCTGCCTTCATGTGGCGACTCTTCATCTTCAGGAGTCCGGTCTTTGTACATTTGATCTTCAGGCTTTCTGCTTCTGTTGTCATGAGGCGACTCTTCATCTTCAATGAATCCGCTCATTGATCATTTTGTCTTCCAGCTTTTGCTTCTATGTTCATGAGGCGACTCTTCATTTTCATGAATTCGCTCACTGAGCATTTTATCTTCAAGCCTTTGCGTCTGTCTCCATGAGATGACTCTTCATTTCCATGAGTCCACTCATTGTCTATTTGGTCTTCAAACTTTTTGCTTCTGTGCTCATGAGGCGACTCCTCATTTCCATGAGTCCGCTCATTGATCATTTGGTTTTTAAGCCTTTTGCTTCTATAATCAAGAGGCGACTCTTCATTTTCATGAGTACCCTCATTGCCCAGAAATCTGTATTCTGTCTTCTAATGATTCAGATTATCTCAGTAGCATTATAAGATCTTCAAGGAGTATTTCTTTGGGGTATGATGATCAATCAAACTTCTTTAATTCATCAGAGTTAACTTCTATTCAATTTGGATTGAATCAATCATTTAACATTCATCTTCTCTTGATTCTCAAACTGTTAGAGCTTCATTACATCAAGGTTGATCTTTTCTTCTTCATTTGCAAAGCTTCCTCTTTCATTATTTCTTTCAGTGCCGAGCTTCTTCAATTGTGTTGAGCTTCACAATGCTTCATTTATGATTTCTTCTCTTTACTTGCAATTTTTCTTTCTTCTTTAAAATCACTTCAATAAGACTCATGCAAACTTGATGAAATCTCTTCATACATCTAGTCTTCATTGATTCTTTACATTGTAGAACAATTCTTCACTTGGATTCCATGTAGAGATCAAATAATCAATGTGAATCTTCTTCTCAAGTAACTTCAATCACATTATCTTAAATTGATCTTTGCATACTTGATGAAGTCTTCAATTTAGCATTTTCAAGGTCTTCAACAAACAAATTGTTTTCAACTGATCATTGCACATTCTGATGAAGTCTACATTCTTTCTTGAGTGCAAATCAGTCTTCATTGAGTCTATGCACACTTTGATGAAAGTTTCATTTGAACACTTTCAATCTCTTCAAACAGTTGTTTGAAGTAAAAATAAGCATCAATCCTCTGTTTGGTTCATTGCATAGCTCTTGACACTCATTGCTTGATCTTGAACTTGTTGTACATTTACTTTGACAAGTATTAGACTTAAGTTTGAACTTTAAGTCTAAATTATAAACTTAATTAATCTGCACACTAAGTAAATATATTAGTAAAATAACACAAGGTTTAATTATTATCAAAATCAATATAGGAATCAACCTTGAGTCAACACAAGGTGCTAAAAGGGTATCCCAGTCATCGAAGATCCGCCATCTTTCTAATAGAAGCAGAGTTCCGTCCAACACTCTGCCCCTTCGATAGATATATTTAGTTTCTCTACCAAGGGAAAAGAAAAAGGCAAGGAAAATGAGAGAGAAACAGAAAAAGAAATATAAAGGATTTCAATTTCTTGCCTACTTTCGTTTTATGTTCTTTTCATCTTTTACTTTCTCTCATAAATTTTTATTTTTCATTTTTTTCTTAACAAACTCAGGATCCAAATACAGCGTTCATGAATAACTCAACAAATATTAAAGTTGTTTGTTAGCAACTAGAGATGGCATTGGGCGGATTCGATACGTGCTATGGTGGATCCAAAATTTTACATAAGGGGGGCTAAGGTTAAAAAAATTTGCTCAAAGGAGGGGAAGATAAAAAATTTTAAATTTTGGGAGCCATTATACTATATTTGTTTCTAAATATACAAAAATCTATGTGGGTATAAGAGAAATTTGAAAATTTTGAACAGGCCACAGCCCTCGCCCATCCCCCCTCCGTCCGTCATTGGATACGTGTTAGACTAAACTTTATCCCGCTCCTCCAACTCACATCTCGTCTCAACCCCATGAAGGGTTAAACTTTCCCAACCTGCCCCTGTCGCACTTAATCTAATTGGATTCGAGTTAGAACAAATTTAACTGGTATAAAATTTTAAAATAAAAATAATAAAAATTATACAAATATTAATACAATATAAAATTAATAAAGAAATAGCTAAAACTAAAAAAATAACATTAAAACTCTAATATTTACTTATACACTAACTACTAATGATATTTTATATAATTGAATATAATATAAATATTTAAAAATTTCATAATATAATCGGGTTCGAGATGGGATAACTTAAACTCTATCTCATTCTAAACTCACATCATATTTTTTTTTTTTTTCCGTATACTTACCTCTAAGTTGTTTATTTATACTCTAAATCTTTCCTAGCACATGGCGAAGCTGAATTCAGATTTCTCGTTCGAATTGCCATCCCTAGTAGCAACTATGTTTGCTTACTAATCAAGTGCTTTGCAATAATGCCCGCAACAAATCTGCTTGCGGTCCCTCGCAACAGTGACATAGATTTTTTAGGTTAAGCAGGTCATTGACGGTCCCACAAGACAGTAAAAGAGGAGATAACTTTGAGAAGAAGACAATGGAAACAGCAACACATATCACTAGATTGGTTGTTTAAGGAGATTCCATTTTGATCCCTGCAATGCCCATCAATACATAAATATATAAAGCTTCACTGTTTGAGGCTTGTATTTGTCAATAAATTTCTAGGAAAATGACTACGTGCTCGTCATTTTGCTTTTTATTTGGGCAAATTTATCATTTTAATTTTTACCCTTTTCATGGCCAAATGAAGACCCAACCTCCTCCCCGTGCTTTATCTAATTTTTTTGCATTTTAATTTGTTTTTAATCGCAAAAGGGTAAATATTATTTTCAACCATTAAAAACTTCTTGGAAAATTAGTCTTCTTTATGTAATGACTGTGGGCACTATTTGACCGCCATGCACCAGCTTCAGGACATGAACACGCATGCAAGGCTCGACCTGATTAATTAACTGTCAAGTTTATCAGTTTAAATTCACGTAAGTTTAAGAATAAGTAGCAAGACAAAAGCAGTGACGCATCATTAGAATTAGATACATTACATTAGTAATCTTTATAGTTTTAATGAGATTTCCCTTAGATCTTAAGTGTGAACAAAACTTGAGTCAGAATGTATGTCCTTCATTTTAAATACACGTTACTATGAGAATAAGTAGCAATACTAAAACAGTCATGCATCATTAGGATTGGGATAAATTAGTAGTAGTCTTTGTAGTTTTAATGATATTTCACTTTGATCGTTGCACTTCTAATTTCAACCAACAAAACTCAAAATTTGAGATGAGCTTCTTCGTGGTCATTCTGTCTAGATCTTCTAAGAATCCTGACGGAAAATGGCCACATGCACGTCACAGATACGTTTTGGGGGTAAATTTGTCATTTTATTTTAGGCATGCCCAAATGAAGGCCTCCCCTCCTTGTATTTAATTTTTCATGTTACCCAATTCCTACTCGCAAAAGGAAAAATATTAATTTCAACCATGAACAACTACTTGAAAATTATGTTTGCAAAGTGATAGTCGCAGTGTAATGATTTGGGCTCTTATTTGACCACCATGCACTAGCTTATAGGACATGAACGCTCAAGGCCCTTAGTGATTGGAAATCTAATTTTAATCAATTAAGTGTGAATAAAACTTGAGTTAAAAGGAATCAATTTAAATACCCATAACTTTAAGAATAAGTAACAAATAGAAACAACCATTCCTTATTAGAATTAGAGTAAATTACATTTGTTAGAATGGTAGAAAAAATAGAGAAAAAGAGAATGAGATAAAGAATTGTAGTAGTATGTAATCTTTGTACAAGAACATGTGTGATACACAATGAAGTGTAGACCTATATATAGAGAGAAATCTGCTATGAAAACAAGGAGGAAACATGCCTAACTACATGCTTAACTTGCCTAGCAAACATGCCTAACTTGAACCGAACTATGAACTATGTCTAATATGCCTTGACTATTATGCTTTCACATTATGTGTACATTAACAACCCCCCACAAACTCAAGATGGTAAGGTGGAAACTAAATTGAGTTTGATAACCAGATCATGAAACCGTCCTGGGGGATGAGACTTTGTGAAGATGTCAGCAGTTTGATCAGCAAAAGTCACAAAAAGAAGATGAATTGTACCACACACAGAACATGCTGACGAATAAAATGACAATCAATCTCAATGTGCTTAGTACGATCATGAAACACAGCATTATGAGCTATCATAATCGCACTACGATTGTCACAATGGAGAACAATAGCACCGGAATAAGAGGCACCCATGTCTTGAAGTAGCCACCGAAGCTAGAGAAGTTCTTAAGTAGTATTAGCTAATGCACAATATTCGGCCTCAGTGCTAGAACGAGCAGTAAGGATCTGCTTCTTACTACGCCGAGAAATAAGAGAATCTCTAAGAAATAAGCAGATGCCTGTGGTAGATCGTCAATCAGTAGGATCACCAACCCAATCAGTATCAGAATAAGCATGAAGTTGTAGAGAAGAGTGTCAAGAATAATGTAGTCCGTGAAAAAGAGTACCCTTAACATAATGAAGAATACGGAGAACTGCAACATAGTGAGTTGAACGCGGTGAAGACAGAAGCTGACTGACTAGATGAACAACATGGGCAATGTCAGGACGAGTAACAGTGAGATAGACAAGACTGCCAACAAGTTGCCGATAGAGAGTAGCATTAGACAGAAGTTCACCATCTAGAGGAGTGAGACACACATTAGCTTCTAAAGGTGTGGAAGTAGTCTTGCTATCAGTGAGACTAGCATGAGTAAGAAGATCTGAGGCATACTTGACTTGAGAAAGAGAAAAACCAGTAGAAACAAAAGATATTTCAAGACCAAGGAAGTAATTGAGAGGACTAAGATCTTTCATCTCAAATTGTGTGCTAAGAAAATTCTTGAGCTCAAAAATACCATCCATATCATTTCCAGTTAGAATCATATCATCCACATAGAGAAGTAGGAGAACAGTGCCACGCGGAGTTTTGTGAATAAGGAGAGCAGAATCATAATCACTAGAAGAGAAGCCAAGTTCACTAATAGTAGAACTGAATTTGGCATACCAGGCACGAGGAGCTTGTTTAAGACCATATAGAGCACGACAAAGTTTGCAGACCTGATAGAGAGTGAGAAGAACCAAGAGGAGCCTGCATATAGACTTCCTCATAGAGATCGCCGCTGAGAAATGCATTTTTGACATCCATCTGATACAAGGGCCACTGTCGGACAGCAATAACAGCAATGAGACTCCAAACAGAAGTGAGACAAGCAACAGGAGCAAAGGTCTCTTCATAGTCAATGCCATATTCTTGAGTGAAACCTTTGGCAACTAAACGAGCTTTGTAACGTTCCATAGAACCATCAGAACGAGTTTTGATCTTATAGACCAATCTACATCCAATCACAGATTTACCAAGAGGAAGCTCAACCAAGTCCCAACTGTGAGTCTTGGTAAGAGCCTGTAATTTATCATCTATAGCTTTTTACCAAAGAGGGTTAGAATTGGCCTCGCGATAAGAGCAAGGCTCGTAATGAGCGAGAATAGTAAAGAAATAGTGATAATCACGGAGATGAGTAGTAGTCTCCCTTACCCGATTAGAACGCCTGACGGTGGACTCAATAGAAGAAGATGGCAGAGATGGATCATACAAGGAAGAGCTAGCAAGAGGAGCAGGATCAGCAGACGGGGACTCCTCAGGATAGACTGTAATAAGCAGCACAGTAGGTGTGACATCTGTATCCTCAGGAAAGAACTCAATAGAAGGATTAGTGAAGTAAGGAGTGGAAGAAAAGGATAAATGAAAAGATGATAAAGAGGAAAAGGTCTTATGTTCCCAAAAGATAACATGACAAGAAACACGAAGACGTTTAGACAAGGGATGTTAGCAATGATAACCTTTGTACTCAATCCCATAGCTTAAGAAGTAGTAGAGACAAGCGCGAGGCTCCAACTTGGTACGCTCATGAGGTTGAAATAAGATAAAACAGGCACATTTAAAAACACGAAAAGAATGATAATCAAGAGTAATACCATACAAACGCTCATAGGGAGTGAGGTTATTGAGAGGAGCTGAAGGAACATGATTAATAGTGTAAGCAGCAGTAAGAGCAGCTTCACCCCAAAACTGTTCAGGACAAGAGGCAGAGATAAGAAGAGCATGGGTTGTATCAAGGAGATGACGATGTTTGCATTTCGCACGACCATTTTGTTATGATGTACCAGGACAAGAACGATGAGGAATGGTCACATGCTCGCAGAGAAGGCAAGAAAAGAGGTGTCACAATATTCTTAAGCATTATCAAACCTACAGATCTTGATGTCACGAGAAAATTATGTTTTGACCATTCAAGCAAAATCATAATAAGTTCGTTGAAATTGAGGTTGATTTTGCAAGAGATAAATCTAAGTATATCTAGAAAAATCATCAACAAATATAATAAAATACTTGGATCCTCCCATAATAGAAGTAGGGGAAGGACCCCAAACATTAGAGTGTACTAAATCAAAAGAAGCTAAGGAAAGAGAAGTACTGTTGTTAAACGATAAAGCTTGTTGTTTAGCCAGTTGACAAGATTGACAATCAAGGTGTTTATTAGGGACAGAACCTAAAACACCTTGAGATAAAAGAAGACATAAACGACTTATAGAAACATGACCTAAACGGGAATGCCAGATATCAAGAGAGGAGTTGGGAGCAGATGAAGCAACAGTAGAGGTGACAGCAGCAGTCTGAGTGGGCAAATGAAGGTGAAGGAGCTGAAACAGTCGACCGTATTTATGGCCTATCCCAAGAGTTTGTCCCGTCTTTGGATCCTGTACAACATAACTAGTAGAGGAGAAAATGACAGTGAAACCAAGATCACATAATTGGCCAACAGAGATAAGACTCAATGTGAGTTTAGGAATATAATAAGTCTGAGGAAGTGCAAGGTTGGAAGTGGAGACATGACTAATGTGATCAATAGTCATACGTGAGCCATCAACAGTATAAATGACAGGAATAGCAGATATAGAGGATTTAGAAGAAAAGACAGACAAGTCAGAAGTCATATGATTGCTACACCCAGAATCAAAGAACCACGAAGAAATACCTGAAGTGGCAGACATAGCAGTAGAGGGTGGATTACAGAGGTAGTCATGAACTGCTAAAAGAGCGCAGAGAGATCACTGAGACTGACCATCGAGGAGGAAGAGGGAACATCAGAATCTATAGTAGTAGTAACTGCAGACTTAAGGCGAAAGTCTCGACGATGAGGATTTTTAGGACAGTCACTACGATAGTGACCAGGGCCATGCCAATGACAATGTTGGCAAATCCAAATAGGACAAGTAAGTAGACGATGATTAGTAGCATGACAAACTGTACATTCATCATTTCGAGAAGGCAGAGTGAAACATGTCCCAGTAGATTGAGGAGAGGAGTTGCAAAAAACCACCTAAAGCAGATGAACCTTGAGAAAAACCTCTAAATCGAGAATTAAAGGTAGCAAGAACTGTGTCTGAAGGTGATGATCGAAAGAGACCAAGACGAGTCTCTTCGAATAGGAGCTCAAAAATAGCTTGTTCCAAGGAAGGAAGAGGGGATCGATGCAGAAGAGAGACACGAACAGGCTCAAAGACATCAGTGAGAGCCATAAGAAACATAATGAGATACTGCTAATCTTGATAGAAAGTAAAGTGAGCAGCATCAGTAGGACAGGTCCAAGTGGGCTCAGACGGAGTCAATTGGTCCCAAAGAGTATACATCTGTGATAGGAAGGCATTGATAGACTGACCAAATTCTTGTTTGAGACGATGCAGAGAAGTTAAGAGTTGGTACTGATGAGCAAGATCAATAGTAATGTAATGTTGGGCCAGAAAGTCCCAAATAGAATGAGCAATATCAAAACATCCAAACTAGAGGCTTATGGAAGGAATGGAAATATTTCAAAACCAAGTAACAATTTGATGATTCTTACTGTCTCATTCCTCAAGATGTTCAATGTATGTTGTAGATGGTTCAGTATCACTTTTGACAGGAGCTTCAATATTGCCAGTGACGTAACGCCAAAGTTTTCTTCCTTTAATAAAACTAAACATAGCTTGAGACCAGGGAATATAATTATGACCTTCTAGAGTGATAATAATAGGTCGAGACACCTTAGAACGGTCCATAGTGCAATGACGTTAGACAACAGAATTAAAAAGGAAGAGATGGGGGTTTAAAGGTTTCCAATACAGAAGAAACAATAGTAAAATAGTAGAATTAGATCAAACAGAGGGCAGAATCAGATTCAGAGGGCCCAAAATAGGTGGGAACGGGTCTAAACCGGCTTGAAAATGGCTAAACAAAGCTTGAACTGGTCAAAGGCAGAAAAAAAACTCGGGCTGAATTGGTTCAGGTAGACCGGAGTTAGAAAGCAACTGGCGAGCAGGCAAATTAGTACTAACGTCAACAGGGCTGGCGTCAACAGACGTCAACGCACGGGCATAAAAGCGCACTTGAAAACGAGTGCGCACATGAAACAATGATGGTGGCGTGTGCAAGCGTGTGGAGTGTGGGGCTGCGCGTGAGATGATGCGCCAAAATTAAGGCGGCGCGTGAGAAGTTTTACGGGGTTGAATTTTGTACGGTTGGACTCTATTCGTTGAGACGCAGGTGATGATGTGATGAAAGTCGATGTTCAGATAAGATGAGTTTCAACAGAAATACATAAAATATCAAAAAATGGGAGTTTGAAGTAGAAAACAGAAAATATAGACCAGCAGGAATAGAGACAGAGAAAGAGAAAGATCACCAGATCTTATAGCTCTAATACCATGTTAGAATGGTAAAGAAAATAAAGAAGGAGAGAATGAGAAAAAGAATTGTACTAGTATGTAATCTTTGTACAAGAAGATGTGTAATACATAATGAAGTGTAAACCTATATAGAGAGAGATATTTGCCATGAAAACAAGGAAGAAACATGCCTAACTACATGCCTAACTTGCCTAATAAACATACCTAACTTGAACCTAACCATGAACTATATCTAATATGCATTGACCATTATACTTTCACATTATGCCTTGACCACTTTGGTCTTTGAAGTTCTAATTGCAACATATAAGAATCTAAACTTAAGAGGCGAGTTTCAAATTTTCAATGAGGTCCTTGCGTCTGAATCATTAAGAATCCTAATGGGAAATGACCACGTTTGCAGCACCTATGGCTTTTATAAGGGTAAATGATGCAAGGCGCGTGTACAAACAATGAAAAATAGGTTAGGGTTCGTTGATTCACATACGAATACCGAACGGTAAACTCTTTTCTAATCTATTGATCATGTGAAATACTAAAAAAAAATGCATTAGCTACTAGTTGATTTACAAAGAATACCCAAAGTCAAAAAATAAAAAAAACCTTTCAATTGTCATTCATCAAAAAACTACATTGGGACGAAGCTTATATATCTGTTTATATAAGAAAAGACCGAAACCCTAATAGGACTCTACTTATGAGAAAATTAAGAAATTATCAAAAATGACAAAATCAAACAAAAATTAAAACTCGCTAATTTAGGACACTAAAATCATGCTCAAATTGAAGAAGTCTAGTTATGGTGTCTACAAAAAAAATATATGAAAGATTTAAAAATTACTATAAGCAGCAAAATTTCTTATTTAAAGTACCAAATGATGGAATTTATTAAAATTTTAATTTTTAATATTGTAATAAGGTCGCCATGAGTTATTCTTAAAATTACGGTAGTCATTAACCTGTTAAGTTTTGCACGATTTCGATACAACTCTGTGAGTTACCTAATTTGTTTTTAGACTGATCCATGTGTTTCATATAATTTAATGCCACGTGTGCTACGACATCAGTAAATTTATCATTTTACCAAATGGAGACCCCACCTCCTTCCTCGCATCTAATTTTCATTTTACCCGATGACAAACTTCCTGGAGAATGTTTGCTTGGTGAAAGTCCTTCGCGAAATGACCGGGTCCCATCTTACCGGGCTACGCATAGGGTTAGGAGACATGATTTGAGATCTCGACGTGATTAATTACATGTGAACTGACAGTTGGGTTAGAAAGCACTTCTATCAGCTTAATTTTTCGGATACATTTCACTTAGCATTTCTACACTTTTATCGTAATCTCATTTTGATTCTTTTATTTTTAATTATTTCACTTTATTTTTTATATTTTTAGTTAAATAGTAATATAATTTTTTCATTAAATTTTTGTTAATAAATATAACGAAAAGTTCTTTTTTCTTTTAAAAAAATAAAAAATTATATTTGTTTATTATTTTTTATTTTTAGTTGTTAACAAAATTTAAAAGATAAAACAAAAAACACTAAAATGAATTTTTTACTTATTTTCAAACCATTGTTTTGATATTATTAATATAAAAGTAACCTACAAATGTATTAAAAACAAAAAAAAAAAAACTTATTTTAGTGTTTTTTTATTTTTTTTTAGATTTTGTAAACAATTAAAAATAAAAATATATTAAACAAACACTGTTTTAAAAAATAAAAAGCAAAGTTTGCTTAATATATTTTTTTTTGTTTTTTGTTGTTTACAACATTTGAAAAAGAAAACAAAAAACACTAAAATAGATTTTTTTTTTTTTTTTTTGTTTTCAATACATTTGGAGGTTACTTTTACGTTAATAGTATCAAAACAATGTTTTGAAAACAAAAAAAAACACCCGTTTTAGTATTTTTTTTGTTTCATTTTTTGAATTTTGTTAACAATTAAAAATAAAAAATATTAAACAAATACAGTAAAAAGGACTTTCCGTTACATTTATTAACGAAAATTTAACGGAAGGACCACATTGCTACTTAACTGAAATTGTAAAGAACAAAGTAGAACAATTAAAAGTAGAAGGACCAAAATAAAATTATGGCCAAAGTGCAGAGATACTAAGTAAAATTTATCCTAATTTCTCAAAACTTTAAAAGTATCAACTATCAAGGTATCGTGAATGGGGATTCCAAGCTCCAAAAGTTGAATTTTTCTCAAGTGAAAGGTCTCATGTCTGGACTATCGACTTGGCATATGCCACGAATGAGACTAGATGCAGAGCTTATACACCACGGGACAAGAATTGAAATTTCCATATTCGTAACAGTTCTAGGTCTAACATTTTATGGCCGACCCAGAATAAGTCTGTTAGGATTTTTGGCCTACGCTCCTAGAAGATGGCCCACACAAAGACTTTCAAAGTAGCGTGTGAAGATGAAGCTGTCTCTCAATGCTTGAGTAACACGGTTTAATTACAATGCCATGAAGCTCTCGGTATATTATGGATCTCACAAACCCAACTCACGTTTACGAATCTACTCAATTTTGTCCAATTTTTTTGACAAAATTCAGTAACAAAATAATATTAATTATTAAAAATCATAACAGATGTAGTATCTTAAAAGCATATTGCTACCTGTCTATCATATTTTTTTTATATTTTTTTTTAAAACAAATCACCCTTTCTTCTCCTCCCTTTGCTGCCTAACATATTTAAATTATAAATGGGTCAAATTTTGAGTTCATGGGTAGAAATGTAGATGAGGCAAGTTAAGTTGAGTAGTGAATTGTTCAAATTAAGTTTGATAATCTTAATAAATTTTAAAATATGTTCAATCTTAATTTAGTTAACTTTTGAACCGAATTAAAATAAGTTTTAATCGAATCAAACTCTAGTAACTTAATTGTTTTAGTGTATATAATCTTATCAAGCTGAACTCAAAAAAATTTTGAACCCTAAAGTGTATTCAATTTATTTGTTTACATAACGAGTAAATTTTAAAAGAGTCAAATACAAACCGAGCTCAAATAAATTAATTCATTTTACAGTCTTATTTAAATTGATTCAACCATAACCCGTCCACATTGAACGGTTTGCTAAATATATATATAGATGGGTTTGGGTTAATTATGTTTAAACCCAAACCAAGACCGCCTATTTGGCCACCTAGTATATATATTTTATGGTAGGTGCTCTACTTACGCTTTCTTTCTACACCAAAAATGGAAGAATTTTCTTATCCATACTTTTCTCTCGTTGTCGTCTTAGTCTTGTCTTTTATACAGGCGGCAACAGCCAACGGAAGCGCGAATGCGATGCGAATGAAGAATGCGAAGGGCGTCCTCGGAGCCATAGTCGACGATAGTTCTCGCATGGGTAAAGAGGCGAAAACGGCGATGGAGATGGCGGTCGGCGATTTCAACAGTCGTCATGCCAATCGAAGTTTGGTTCTGCACATCAGAAACACGCAAGGCGAACCCATCCGGGCAGCTCCTGCAGGTAGGCGAACACGTTTTCTCTGTCCTTCCTGTTCCTAAGCTCTAATTCAAGACGAACCCCGTGAAATTTTCTGTGTAAATGAACCACACAATTGATAAGGCTAATCAATAATCACCCGTGGCATTTGATTATGAGATTTAGTAAGCATCACTAAGGAGCATTACACCCGTCTTGTGCTATTTACATACTACTTTTAGGTGATGCCTTCGCATAATTTGGTCTTTTTGGTTAAATTGCCTGCTTGCTAAGCTACTAGAATGGAGAGAAACCAACTGGGTTATCCTAGTCGGCCAAGAGTTGGTCAACCTTGTTGGTCTCCTTTGCAAGGTCAAGAGTTGGCTGCAAAGGATTAAATCGTGTCAATATTCTAGTCCCGGTGTAAATCACCTGTCCCTGAAAGGACTAACGAAAAAGAAAAAATGGAGATGGTTGTTCATGTACCATTTTAAGCATGCCAAGGTGCTACGGGGCGGTTCGACGCCAAAAATGACTAGTCATATATAGGTTTTCCTACACTTGCTTGTATGCCCGGTACACCATCAAGGTACACACCCGATGTGGGCTTTCTGCATGCCTGGGCGGCGATGACAAGCTCCCCACGGTCAATCCTTGATGTCCTTTGATTGTAATTCACACCTCCGCTTGATACCCATGTTGCAGTGTTTCGAGTTGGGTAAATGCTTGGAAAGCACATATAGGGGAGAGTAAGGAACGTGAGTCCCGAGTCGTGACTAGTGAATATAATAGCTTATTTGACTCCCCATCTAATTGTAGCTTGGATGCCTTGCTCCATTAATAAAAATGTCCCTTTTTTTATTGCTTATTTCTGTAGGGGTGTGCTTGTATTTGTTGCAAGGTAAACTTTGGTGGGCTTGCTTGATGTCATCCAAGACTAGCCCTGTAAACGGTTACCTATCAAGCTTGCTTAGAATAAACTCTTTGATTGATACCATAGCAATTAAGAACAACTAATGAAGCAACAATAATAAGGACTACAGTAGCTACAACTTGTAGCTAGTACTAAAACAACCTTTTTTCAATTTCACCTATATCAAGAAGGGTAGTAGTGCTTTCACAATGTTTGACGAAAAATTAAGATAGATAATTGCCTATATTTTCTTTCACTAGGAGAAAATATTAATGTAAGTGTTGATTGGTATCCTAACGTTGAATGTAGCTAGACGGCTCATCCAGACGATGAAAGTGCAAGCAGTTCTAGGACCACATACTTGGGAAGAATCATCATTAATTGCAGATGTTTGTAGCCAAGCTCAGGTTTCCTTTTTATGTTTTGCTGATTCAACTCCAGAATGGGCGACAGCACGGTGGCCCTTCCTCAGTCAAGCCTCACCCAGTCAACATGCACAAATGAAAGCTGTGGCTGCTATTGTACAGTCCTGGGGATGGCGTAGGGTCACTCTAATCTACGACGATACGAACTCGGTTTCTGATGGAGTCGTCCCTCATCTCTCTAGTGCCCTACGAGAAGTAGGAGCTGAAATTGGTCAGCTCCTTGCTCTCCCACCTTTCCCTTCTTCTTCATTCTCTAAAGAGCTCCAGAAGTTGAAAAAAGAACAAGGCAGAGTCTTTGTGGTTCATGTGTCATTGCCATTGGCCATCCATTTATTCACCAACGCAAAGAAAATGGAGATGATGGCAAAGGATTATGTATGGATCACCACCAACACCATCACAAGTCTTGTCCATTCCTTCGATGCTTCCACCATTTCCGCAATGCAAGGCATTGTAGGAGTCAGGAGCTACTTCCCTGAAACTGGGCCACATTTTCAAGATTTCAAAAAAAGATTCAGTAAAAAGTTCAGCACAGACCACACTGAAGAAGAAAAACACGAGCCTGGGATTTTTGCTGTGCAGGCTTACGATGCCACATGGGCAGTGGCTCTGGCAATGGGTGAAAGTAACTTGAATGGCCAACAATTGTTAGAAAACATGTCATCAATTGATTTCAATGGCTTGACTGGTAAAGTCCAATTCAATGGACGGAAATTACCTGCAGCACAGATATTCCAGATTGTCAATGTATTTGGAAAGAGTTATAGAGAACTTGGGTTCTGGTCAGATGGAAGAGGTTTTTCAGAGACAGTTGATGAAAGAGCTTACAACTCTTCTTCTATGGAAAATTTGGGGCCAGTGTTTTGGCCTGGGGGACCTAGGCATACTCCAAGAGGATGGACTCTTCCCACAAAAACCAACCCGCTCAGAATTGGAGTGCCAACAGGATCCATTTGGAAACAATTTGTGAACGTAGAATACAATAACCAGACAGAAAATAATTCTTATACTGGATTTTCAATTGAAATCTTCAAAGCAACCATGGAAAGCCTGCCATATTATTTGCCATATGAATTTTCTTCTTTCGAGGGCACCTATGATGAATTGGTTAAGGAAGTTTACTTAAAGGTGAGAATCCAATACTTATGATTTGTTCAGTTCCAGTATTTATAAGCCACTTATCTGTCTTAGACTTAATGAAACCATAGAACCACTTCGTTTTGGTGGGTTAGCTATTGTTAATTACACTAACCGTTTCACTCTCTTCCCCAAAATGGGTGAGACTGTACAAAAGAGCAGGCCTTCTTCTCCTCTTACTTTAGCTTTTGGAAGATACTGGCCTTGTTGGTAAAGTCTGTCAGTAGTTATAACTTAGATGAAACAACTAGTTGTCACATTTTGTTAATTCTTTGCTTTGGAAATTGATGAACTGATAATATTTCCTTACTTGGTATTATTTACGTGCTGGTAGAGGTTCGATGCAGTAGCTGGTGATGTAGCAATATTAGCCAGGCGCTATCAGTATGTGGAATTCACACACCCTTACACTGAAACAGGATTGGTGATGATAGTCCCTGTTCGATCAGAAACAGGCAACAAAGCTTGGTTATTCATGAAACCCTTCACAAAAGCCATGTGGATTCTAATAGCTATCATAAGCATATACAATGGCTTCGTTGTGTGGTTAATAGAGCGAAATCACTGCCCTGAATTTAAAGGCTCTACACCAAATCAAATGGGAAACTTGCTCTGGTTAGCCTTTACGTCGCTGTTCTCTTTACAAGGTAATTCACTGGTTCTTCCTTTTGTACTATGAAACTAAAGCTTGCATATTCAATATTGTTTTGGAAGAGTATTCAGCTAACGATTTTACTTTGGTTGGTTGTTTGAGCACAGGTGGAAGATTTCATAGCAATTTGTCACGGATGGCAATGGTGGTGTGGCTCTTTGTGGCACTAGTCATCACACAAAGTTACACGGCTAGCCTTTCCAGCATGCTCACAGTCCAGCGGCTTCAACCCTCAATAGGAGATATTGAGGCACTGAAGTACGGCAATGCACCGGTTGGGTATTGCAGGGGATCCTATCTTTCAAGGTATTTGGTGGATGTCTTGGGCTTCAAGGACAACAACATCAAGAATTTTAGCTCACCTGGAGAATATGCTCGAGCCCTCAAAAGTGGTGAAATAGCAGCTGCCTTTCTTGATGCTCCTACCGCTAAAGTATTCCTTGCCAAGTACTGCAAAAGCTTCATTCTAGCTGGGCCAGCATACAAAATTGGAGGCTTTGGATTTGTAATTCCATTTTCCCTTATCTTTTAATTTGTGCATTCATTGTTCATGAAAGGGGTGCAACATATTTAGCTCTGAAGTGAGAAAATAACTAAACCAATCCAACCTTGGCGAACATTTGGTTCTTTTTAGGGAACATAAACCAAAAAGTGTCCTATAAATTACAAGAACAATGACACATAAATGTGGTCAGTAAAAATAGTAAGGACTACAGAGCTGGTTGAATATTGGGTGGAGGGGAGGGCTGCAAATTGTGTGTTTCTAGGCTTGAATCATTCAGCTATTAATTTGATTCATTCCAGTCAGTGTGGTCTATGTTTTTACACCAACTTGATCAAATCCAAACCATAGCAAACTTAAAATAGTTTTCAAATTATTGGATTTGGAAGGGGGTGAGTTCTGGTTTGAGGAACTACACCATATTCATTGTTCTTCAGATTTTTTATTACTTGGATTGAATTTCAGCGACAAAAATTTGGATTTGATGATCGAGTGTAAGGTGATATGTAGATGTATATATTTATTTATATAGGAACCTCCTGGAATCCCTAATCCAAGCGGAGCATTTATCACTGCATGACACCAAAAACTAGATATGACTCGTATGACTGAAAGATGTTTTCATGGTTTGTACCTCAGGTATTTCCAAAGGGATCTCCAATGCTTCCTGACATAAATGAAGCACTATTAAACGTGTCTGAAACTGGTAAGCTGCGAGAATTAGAGGATGTCATGACTAGTTCTGAAAAGTGTGTGGATGTGGAATCAGATTATGAAAATGCTAGCCTCAGCCTCAACAGCTTTTGGGTACTTTTCATGTTAACAGGAGGCACTTCGACAGTTGCTCTTATGATCTATGTCATTCTTGCCATGTGGAAATTCAACAATATGCTCGAGCACAAGAGCATTTGGAGACTAATGTTGACCACATTGAGAGATTGGGGGCAGCAAAGGGGACAATTCTCAAGGAAAGTCAGTGACGCAGAAACTCCTAGAAATCCTACAAACGCAACAGACATTTGGACTCAAGCTTATACTCAAGGCCAATGCCCAGCTGGAGAGAACTGTAAAATTGCCCTTAACTTTCATTAGCAAAACTATATAATGTAGCATGTAACCCATGTCTGTAGACAGGAATTGTTGGATAGTTTAAAAACCAGGATGAACCTAGACGATCGTCGGGAGTATTTTAGAAAATCGTGTTAAATTTGGTAGACTGAGGGAAAATGTCATTCTAAACAAGATAGGTTTGTGATGGCAAAACTTGGAATTTTGCTAAATTCCATCATTTAGGCCCTCAGAGTAAAGGAATTTGTTGTTTTTATTAATAAGCAGATCTTTAATAACTTTCTTTGTAAAAGGTGACCCCATCAGTTTTGGCTAAATTTTTTAATCTTAAATTATTGTTTTCTTTTTTAGTTTGATTTTGTAATTTCTTAATTTCGCATAATTAGAATCCTGTTTGGGTTTGAAGTTTTTTGCCACATTGAGGATTTTTGTGTATCAGCCAATAGTAAAAAATATTTTATTCCTAGTATTGAGAGAATCAATCGAGCTACAGAACAGTTAGTTTTCCGGCATTCGTACACAAATTAATGGACTTGTTCTAGCTATCTCTTATTCTTATTTTCTTGCATGCTCCCCTACATCAATAACCGAGTTATGATTTAAGGGAAATCAAATATTTAACTCATGTCTAAGTACATTCGTACAATTATTGAGTTTCAGTTCTTAAAATACAAAGGTTTTGATGAAATTAAATTTATTCATTGCAATAAATAAATGGCAAATAGCCAACAGACTACAGTAATCAATAAAAATTATCTGACAAGAAAAAAAAAAATGAATCCACTTCAACATTAAAGTGGCAAACTGACAATTGTTGGGCGAGATTAGGAATTTAGAAAGTTTGGGTTGGCTATGCTCAACTAAAACTAGTTGAATTAAAATAAATTAAGTAGATGAGTTTAATTCTGATGAAGTGACGGTGTAGAATTTTGTTATATAAGCAGGTACTAAAACGTGACACATGTTCATGAATCTTGTTTTTCTTTTTATGTTTTTACTTAAATTCTAAAAGAAGCATTGTCAATACATCAAAACTAAACTACTTTTCTGGTCTATGTTGGATTATATCATATACAAGTAGTGTTTAAAGAATAAAATAAATAAATATTAAATGCTATTGGGTTTAGAATAGAGTTAATTATAAAAACACTTCATAAATTATGACTCAGTATTACTAAACTCTAAAACGTGATACATTGATCCCTTAAATTTCTAATTTGTGTCAATCAACACTTTTCCATTAGTAATTTGTTAGCAATTTGTTAGAAAAGTGGATAGAAAATTGTCATGATATAGGGACAATTCAAGAGGTATTTCTGTCATTAAACAACTATTGCAAAAAGATAATGTCAATTTAAATATAAAATTGTATTTTGCAAACATATATAAGTCGCAGGCCAATTTTTCATCAACTTTCCTAACGGATTGCTCACAGAAGGTGTTAAGTGATATAAATTAATAATTTAAGGGGTTAATGTGTTACGTTTTAAAGTTTAAGGAGTTTAATGATACTGAATCATAGTTAAGAGGGTGTTTTAGTAATGATCCCTTTAGAATATACGACCACCAGCTATAGCTTCAAGGCTAAGAGTGAGTTTTATATTTGTTTATCAATGGTCAGAAAGAGTTTTAGAAAAAAGAAGAAGAAGATGAGGAAATTTCAAGTTCTTTGAAAGAAATGGATATGCTTACCTAAAGAAAGGTTTTGGCCTATAAGAGTAGCATGAAGATAATGAAAGAAATTAATCTGGTCTAGCCGGCCGCGGTTTAAAAATGCCAAAGGAAATTTTGGGTCCATCCAGATTTAATTGTGTATGCTATAATAATGACTCCTCCCTTGAAAGGAATTGATTTGTCTTCTTATAACTCATTCATATAATTTTAGTCATGACACATGACCTTGAAGCTTTTACTTGGTCAAGGAAGTTAATTTCTACCAAAGAGAAATTTCGGATGAACTAGTTTGAATGAAGACTAATGCTTAATTATTTGAAGGTCTTAAAAACAACCCCAATCTCAAGTTAAATGTCACGAGTTGGATCCAATGCAGTTCAATGCTATCTGCTTTGAACTAGTTTGATTTTCAGAGGAAGCATTGCCTCGGTGGTCAGTCTTTTTTTTCTTCTTAGCTACAAGTGAGGACTGGCTTACCCCTCCAATGACTTTAATGGGGTTGCTTACAAAGAATTTAACGCGTAGATTTGACCTTGACGCAGCAGCTCCTATGAATTTACATGAAATTAAGAGCAGTGCTATTATATATAAATCTTCCAACGTCTCTGGTTCAGGCCTTATTTGGAGACTATCTGCATGAACATTACCATGAAATTTCTTTGGAACTGTACTGTCTATACATATATATATATAAGAAGGAAAAGTGGCTGCTCTTGTTAAGAAGCCAACAAAAAATGGAGAAAGCTTGTCATCTCCTCTTTTCAACCTTTGCCTTGGCCTTCTTGTTGTTTGCAAGGCAAGCAACAGCCCAAGGAGGCAGGAACACAACAGAAACAGACCACGCCAGGGGCATTAATATTGGTGCCATCTTGGATTCCAGTTCTCGCATCGGTAAAGAAGAGAGAGTGGCAATGGAGATTGCAATTGAAGATTTCTACTACCAAACCAATCGAAGTTTACTTCTGCACGTGAGAGACTCCCAAGGGGAACCCATTCAGGCATCTCTTGCTGGTAGATATATCAGTCCTTATTCTTTATTTCATTTTTAACTCTTAGTAGAATTAATTATTCATTAATGATGAGACAGTAAAGCTTGTTATAAAAAGTAGAAAAAGTATACTCTAACAGAACAAAAAAAATTATATAGAAAACCGGTGCGGCGATCACAATTTTTTTGAGTGAAAGATCCCAACTTAGGCATGTTATTTTGTACAGTAATTCTGTATATTTTTTTTTTTACTTGTATAGCCCTACTAAAAATATATGATCATATTCTAATCAAACTTGTTAATTGATACCATAGCCATTAAGAACAACTTGTTGAGAGAGCGCCACCGACTCTCTCTTTCTCTCTAGAAGTTTCTCTTCTCTAGGTTGCTTTCTCTTTTTCTCTCTATAAAGTGTAGTCTAGAACCCTCACTCTCTCTCCTTACCTAACATATAGTTTTGAGTGTGGTGCAAAATATATTGTAAAAGTGGTATTGTATAAAGGAAAATTTCCTTTCTACATTTGAGTACTTCCGCTGGCTACTCAAGAGTCAACACAACTACTAGATAATTGTCTATATTTTCCTTCATTGGGTGAAAATATGAATGCAAAATGTTTATTGAATTGCAGCTAGACGGCTCATCAAGGCAAAGAAAGTGCAAGCAATTCTAGGGCCAGAAACATGGGAGGAATCATTGTTAGTTGCAGAGATTTGTAGCCAAGCTCAGGTTTCCTTTCTCTCTCTTGCTGATTCAACTCCGGAATGGGCAACGGCCCGTTGGCCTTTCCTCATCCAAGCCTCACCAAGTCAATACGCACAAATGAAGGCCGTGGCTGCTATGGTTCAGTCCTCGGGATGGCATAGAGTCACTCTAATCTACGAGGACACGATCTCGGCCTCAGATGGAGCCATCCCCCATCTCTCCACTGCCTTACGAGAAGTAGGAGCCGAAATTATTCAGCTTCTAGCTCTCCCTCCTTTCCCTTCTTCTTCATTCTCCCAAGAGCTCCAACAGCTGAAAGATGAACAATGCAGAGTCTTTGTGGTTCATGCTTCTTTCTCTTTGGCCATCCGTTTATTCAACAGCGCAAAGAAAATGGAGATGATGGCAAAGGATTATGTATGGATCACTACAGACACAATCACAAGTCTTGTCCATTCCATGAATGCTTCCGCCATTTCAGCAATGCAAGGCGTTCTAGGAGTCAAGAGCTACTTCCCTGAAGCTGGGACAAAATTTCAAGATTTCAGCAATAGTTTCAGTAAAAAGTTTGGCAAAGACCACCCGGAAGAAGAAAACCGCGAGCCTGGGATTTTCGCGGTGCAGGCCTATGATGCCATGTGGGCAGTTGCACTTGCTTTAGGTGAAGGTAATTTCAATGGTCAACAATTGTTAGAGAAGTTGTCATCAATCGATTTCAATGGCTTGACTGGTAAATTCCAGTTCAATGGAAGGAAATTACCTCCGGCGCATACATTCCAGATTGTCAATGTGTTTGGAAGGAGCTATAAAGAACTCGGGTTCTGGTCAGATGGAAGAGGTTTTTCAGATACAGTTGATGAAAAAGCTTACAACTATTCTTCTATGGAGAATTTGGAGCCAGTGTTTTGGCCTGGAGGAGCTAGGCATACTCCAAGAGGATGGAATGTTCCCACAAAAACCAACCCTCTCAGAATTGGCGTTCCCACAGGATCCATATGGAAACAATTTGTGGAAGTGGTAGACCATGACCATCACAATGAAAATGTTTCATATTCTGGGTTTTCAATTGAAATCTTCAAAGCAACAATAGACCGCTTGCCGTATTATTTGCCATACGAATTTTTTCCTTTTGAGGGCGCCTACGATGATTTGGTCAAGCAAGTTTACTTAAAGGTGAGAATTCGATACTTATGCTTCGTTTTATTCTCATTCAATTTAATATGAGAGTTTGAGAAACTTGAAAACTATGAGTTTGGAAATTTTGAGATGTAAGTTTGAGGAAATTTTGAAAACTTGATTTGGAGTTTTTGGAGAAATAGACTTGGAATTTGAAAATGAGAGTTTTATAAATTTGACTTGAAATTCTGACATTGAATTTTGAGTTTCTGAAAAACTTAATTTGAAATTTGACATGAGGGTTTGAGCGTTACGAATTTGATTTGAGGTTTTAATATATATGCAGACTAAGGGAGTTTTGAAAACTTGATGTGAGAGTTTTGGAGAATAGACTTGGAACCTGAAAATGAAAATTTTAGAAACTTGAATTTGGGTTTCAGAACATGGATTGGAATTTGAAAATAAGATAAGCCATTTTTAGGTTAACTTTTGATATCATATTTTCTTCTAAAAGTTAGCCATTTTGGGGACTAGTTGTTTGGGAAATATGACTTTTAAAAATCATAAAAGAAACTTCAGAAAAATTTATGGCGATGGAAATTTTGATTAGAAGTTGTCTAAATAAGGAATAGTCCATTTGTTTCTTGGAAGGGTTTGAATATGATTTTTGATAAAGGGGTGGGTTTTAAAAGGAGTTAAAATCAATATGAGTCATTTTTAGGCCAACTTTTGATATGTTACTTCCTCCGATTATAAGGAAAATTTTTAAAGGCAGCTTCAGAACAAGAAATGGAGGTCTTATTGACAAAACAATTTGTCACTAAACTCTGATTTCATCACTAATGATATTTTCAGAAAGTTTGGAATTATTGACGGTTACAGTGGTCACTAAAGCCCCTCAATTTCGACATTAAAATGCAATCATTTGGTTATTAATACTTGATTGGATGCAATTTTTAGTGACAAATATAAATTATTTGTCACAAAATGTCGTTTTAGTGGCCAAAGTTTTTCATCAGGTTCCCTGATGCTTTTATTACAGTATCCCTAATAAAACTTTGCTTTCAAGAAGACTCATATGATGATTATATTTTATCAGCAAAGTTTTCTAATGAAGAATATCTTTGCACTATCTTTTCTTATAGGATCTACAAATTGAAACTATCAAATATAAAGGGCATCAACAATTCCTCTTCTAAGCAAAAGAACTACAAATTTTTCCATAGAACATCAAAATAAAATGTTCAACATGATATAGTCTCTTCATTCATAGTTCAATCATGTAAATATAATATAAACAAATAAAATGAAATCACATCTCTGCATAGAGAGATGGATTGATTATGACCAAATTAATCCTTCATCCCTAAACTCATTCTGTCAACCCATGCTTCCTTTTTTTGGGTAAGTTTGTCAACCCATGCCGCTTCATCTCTTTACATAACTTGATTCTCTTTCTCTCTGAATTTTGAGGAAATAAATAATGGCTTTTGTGTGGTTTTGAATAGGGAAGTGAAAAGGGTTTTTGACAAAATAAAGGGTTTTTAACAAAATAAAGTCCCACCCCCAAGTCCCTGTCAAAGGCCTAGTTGTGCAACCCATTGTTAATTCTTTTCTATAACTGGAAATTAATAAACTGTTAATATTTGCTTACTTGGAATTATCTATCGATGGAGTAGAAGTTCGATGCAGTAGCTGGTGACGTAGCAATATTAGCCAGGCGATATCAATACGTGGAATTCACACACCCCTACACCGAAACAGGATTGGTGATGATAGTCCCTGTTCGATCAGAAACGACCGACAAAGCTTGGTTATTCATGAAACCCTTCACAACAGCCATGTGGGTTCTAATAGCAATCATAAGCATATACAATGGATTCGTCGTGTGGTTAATAGAGCGTAATCACCGCCCTGAACTTCAAGGCTCTACACCAAATCAAATGGGAAACTTGATTTGGTTGTCCTTTACCTCACTATTCTCTTCAGATGGTAATTCACAGATTCTTCCTATTATATTATGAAAGTAAAAGTTTTCCATATTGAAAATTGTTTTGGAAGAGTATTATTAAACTAAAAATGTTACTTTGGTTGGTTGTTTGAGCATAGGGGGAAGATTTCATAGCAATTTGTCACGGATGGCAATGGTGGTGTGGCTCTTTGTGGCACTAGTCATCACACAAAGTTACACGGCTAGCCTCACCAGCATGCTCACAGTCGAGCGACTCCAACCCTCGATAAGAGATGTTGAGGCATTGAAGTATGGCAATGCACTGGTTGGGTATTGCAGGGGATCCTATCTTGCGAGATATTTGGTGGATGTCTTGGGCTTTAAGAACAACACCATCAAGAATTTTAGCTCACCTGGAGAATATGCTCGAGCCCTCAAAAGTGGAGAAATAGCAGCTGCCTTTCTTGATGTTCCTACCGCGAAAGTTTTCCTTGCCAAGTACTGCAAGAGCTTCATTCTAGCTGGGCCAGCATACAAAATTGGTGGCTTTGGATTTGTAGTTCCCTTCTCCCTTCTCTCTTAATGACACCAAACACTAACTACATATGATTTAATATGCCTAAAGAGATTTTCATGGTTTGTGCCTCAGGTATTTCCAAAGGGATCTCCAATCCTTCCTGACATAAATGAGGCACTATTAAACGTGTCTGAAACTGGAATGTTGCGAGAATTAGAGGACAGCATGACTGCTTCTGAGAAGTGTGTGGATGTGGAATCAGATTATGACAATGCTAGCCTTAGCCTCAACAGCTTTTCGGTACTTTTTATATTAACGGGAGGCACATCAACAATTGCTCTTTTGATCTATGTAATTCTTGGCATGTGGAAATTCAATGGTATGTTTGAACATAAGAGCATTTGGAGACTCATGTTGGCCACATTAGGAGACTGGGGGCGTCAAAGGAGACGATTCTCAAGGAAAGTCAGTGATGCAGAAACTCCTAGAAATCCTACAAACACGTCAGACATTTGGACTCAAGCTTCTACTCAACGCCATTGCCTAGCTGAGAGAACTATAGAAATGTCTTGAACTTCCATTAACAAAGTCATAGTGTAGCATGCAATGTGGACACATTTATGTTGATTATGTAGTGAAATCTTAAAATAGCACCTCAAATATAAACCAATACTACAATAATATTATAATAATACAATGATATGTTACTCTTAACAATGATGTATTGTACTACACATAACATAAGTGCTCACTACACCACTCGCATCTGAGTTTACAAAACCATTGGTGCCTAACACAAATTTTGGAGTGTGCACATGCAAGAGATGCCCAATATCTCACTTACAAAATGTGTATCTCTCCGGTACATACTCACACAAAGTGCCCCATACACAACATCCTTCAAGCAAAATGTATCCGTTGCAAATAATAGTGAAAAATAGATTTTTTTTTTGTGATGGCAAAAGTTAATGTCGCTAAAAAATGATTATTTGTGACGGCAATCTGAACTTTTAGCAATGGCAAAATGCCAAAGCAAACAATGTTAAAAAAAACGAAAAAACAAATCGTCGCAAATAGCACTTTTGCTGACGTAAAAGTGGCAGTATTATGATGGTTTGCTTGCATGGCAAGAAGAACTATTTTCTTTAAAAAAAATAATAAGCTAATTGTGATAACTAGAATTAACTATTATAGAACTTGATTATAGTAACAACAGCAATATATCAATGACCGAGTCATAAATTAAGCAAAGTCAAATATGTAACTCATGATCAAAGTACGTACCTTCATACATTATTTAGTTTCAGTTCTTAAATTACAAAATGTTTTGATGATATTCAATTTATTATTGATTGCAATAAATTGATGTCAAATAGCTTACAGTAGTCAATAAATATTGGCGAACTCACAATTACATTGTGAGATTATGAATTTAGAAAGTTCGAGCTGTGTATGCTCCACTAAAATTAGTAGAATTAAAATAAAGCTCCGGATCCAAATGAGGTTTTATTATCAAACGTATGTGAGGCTGTTAGCTAGCTGAAACGTTGCTATGCCAAAGAGAAAACAATTTAAAAGCATTCTTATTTTTGAATGATGAAAATTCTTTTGTTGTGCTATTGAAGAATGGGCTATCATATATAATACAAGTAGTGTTTAAAGAATGCGTAAGTAAATATTAAATGCAATGGGTTCACAATATACAACCCCAAGCTATAGCTCTATGGTTACGAGTGAGTTCTATATTCATTGGTTAAAGCGAGTTTTAAAAAAAGAAGAAAGAATAAAAAGAAGAAGAAAAAAAAATTTCAAGTCCTTTGAAAGAATACACATGCTTACCTATAAAGCAACGCTTTGGCTTATATGTGAAGAAAAATATTATTCTTTCTAAACATATGAACAAAAAATTCTAACAAAATGATATGACAAAAAAAATTTTGTAACTACTATAAAAATCTTTCATTTAACCCCATAATTTATACATGAGTTATGCATAAAATTTTTCATTGTATAAAATTAGCCTGCGAGAAACATGAAGACAATGAAGGAAGGCTGGTCAAAGACGGATGTGATTTAAAATTTTGGCCGCCCAAAGGAAAGACAAATTTGGGATCCATCCAAATTAAAGTGCTATAATAATCTTACATTGAAAGAAATTAGTTATCTTATTTTATTATTACTCTCTTTTATAATATTTCAGTTATGACTTGAGGCTCATGCAGGGTAATTTCTACCAGAAACTTCAAGTTATTAAGTTGAATGAAGACTAAAACTATATTACTTAAAAATTCTGAAAACGACTCTAATCTCATGATTTTATATAATTTTAGTCATGACTTGAGGCTGCTACAGGGTGAAGGAAGTGGAGAGAAACTTAGAGTTAAATAGGTTGAATGAAGAGTGAAACTGAATTATATGAAGGTCCTAAAAATAATTCTAATCTCGAGCTTTTATATAATTTTACTTATGACTTGAGGCTGCTATCGGGTCAAAGAGTTTAATTTAAAAAAAAAAAAAAAAAAGAGAAACTCTGAGTTAATTTGGTTGAATGAAGACTAAAACTAAATTATTTGAAGATCCTGAAAACAACTCTAATCTCAAACTTTCATGCAATTTTAGTCGTGACTTAAGGCTACTACCGGGTCAAGGAAGTGAAGAGAAACTTAGAGTTAACTAGGTTGAGTGAAGCGTGAAACTAAATTATTTAAAGGTCCTAAGGAAAACTCCAGTCTCGAGCTTTTATTAATTTTAGTCATGACTTGAAGCTGTTACCAGGTCAAAGAAATTTTGAGTTAACTAGGTTAAATAAAGACTAAAACTAAATTATTTGAAGGTCCTAAAAACAACTCCAATCAGGCTTTCATATAATTTTAGTTATGACTTGAGGATGCTACTGCGTCAAGGAGTTAATTTCTACATAAGAGAAACTTTGAGTTAACTAGCTAGGTTGAATGAAGACTAAAACTAAATTATTTGAAGATCCTAAAAACAACTCTAATCTCGGGCTTTCAAATAATTTTAGCTGTTACCGGGTCAAAGAAGTGAAGAGAAACTTAAAGTTAACTAGGTTGAATGAAGAGTGAAACTAAATTATTTGAAAGTCTTAAAGAGAACTGAAATTTCAAGCTTTTTAATTTTTTTAGTCATGTCTTGAGGCTGCCACTTGGTCAAAGAAGTTAATTTTTACAGAAGAGAAACTTCAAGTTAACCATGTTGAATGAAGAGTGAAACCAAATTATTTAAAGGTCTAAAAACAACTCCAACCTCAACTCGTATCCATTGCAGTTCGATATTGTTCACTTTAAATCTCAACCCGTTATGATAATATAATATCCTCTCCTATGTAGAGCCAACATCGTACATATATTGTACTTCATTTCAATTTTATTCAAATATGTAAAACCCAACTCACGGCAACAATCTTACTCTGCCTAAGGAAAACTTTTAATATGCAACTCATCACCTCACCCCACTTTAAGAAGCCTTTTTGGATCTTACTTTTTACATAATAAATTAATCAAATAAAAAACAAAACAAATGCGAGTAATGAAGCTAGTGCATGAAAATTAGTCATTTTGTCCTAGCAAAAAGCAATGATTCCGGTATTTCAAATCAAAGTTTTAAAAGTTCGACCGGATTGGCTGGTTCCGGTCCGGGA
Organism: Euryodendron excelsum; assembly: GCA_033060915.1. Classification (NCBI taxonomy): domain Eukaryota; kingdom Viridiplantae; phylum Streptophyta; class Magnoliopsida; order Ericales; family Pentaphylacaceae; genus Euryodendron; species Euryodendron excelsum. Next base: position 20,036,385 of record CM065381.1, on the reverse strand, counting down.
ATTGGTCCGAAGACCCTTAAAACCGCTGCTTTCTAGAAACCATTTTAGTTCGACAAAACCGCTAACAACGACTGTCAAACCGGTGGACCGTAAACACAGGTGGCGGTTTGCTTTAGTTTGTATAATACAGCGTCTTGTTAGAGTGAAATATCCCAAATCCCGGTGTTCGGCGCTCGAGCCTTCGAGGTCCGCCGTCGGCGACACAACGCTTCTCTAATCTCCGATGAAGATTTGCTCCGGTCGCCGGCCTAAAGCTATTCCTTACACCGGTGCGAATAGTCCCCTGGTTCGTTTCTTCTTCTTCTTCTTCTTCTTCTTCTTCTTCTTCTTCTCTCTCTGTGCGGTTATTATACAGTTCATTTTTTTTTCTTTTTTAGATTGTGTTACTGAACTGTGATTTCAGTTATATTCTATGGACCCTGGTAGCTAATTAATAATGCTTGGCTGTGCTTTTAGTTATTCTTGTGATTTTTATTACTTTAGAAACCAAGAATAAAAATTTAAGAATGTTCCCTGAAATATTTATAGGAAATTAAGTTTTTTGTAATTTTTATATTTATAATAATTATGTTTGTTTATTAATATATTAAATATATATAATGTAATTAATACATCACGGTATAATCCAAGTTGAACTGGTGGCTCTTGACCTGGTCGTTTCTGGCTTACCGGTCTGGTTTTCGCAACATAGACTTCAATGAGGAGGTTTGTTACCCGAGTAGTTCCACACTTTAACGCGTATACTTGACCTTTGCGGAGCTGCTCATTGTTAACACACAAGTTCCTGTCAATTTACATGAATTTTACCTAGAAATTTCTTTGGAACTGTACTGTCTCTACATATATATATATATATAAGAAGGAAGAGTGGCTTCTCTTGTTCGTAAGCCCACATTAATGGAGACAGCTTCTCGTCTCCTCTTTTCAATCTTTGTCTTGGCCTTCTTATTGTTTGCAAGGCAAGCAACAGCCCAAAGAGGCAGGAACACGCCCGAAACAGACCATGCCAAGGGCACTATTGGTGCCATCGTGGATTCCAGTTCTCGCATTGGTAAAGAAACGAGAGTGGCAATGGAGATGGCAATTGAAGATTTCAACAACCAGACCAATCGAAGTTTCATTCTGCAAGTGAGAGACTCCCAAGGGGAACCCATCCAGGCAGTTCGTGCAGGTATATATATGTGGGTGTGGGTGTGTGTATATATCAGCTCTTATTCTTTACTTCATTTAATTCTTAATAGAAAGCCAGCCTTAATTATTCAATGATGATGAGACGACAAGCTTGTTATAAAATATAGGAAAATTATAATATTATGAAACAATTTATATAAAAAATTCCTCCAGAATCATGTGACAATTGCTTCTTTTTTGTCACTAAAAGCTATTGTGAGGGATAATGAAATATCCCAATTCATCCATGTCATTCTGTACAAAAAAATATACGTTTTTTTGTTTGCATATCCCAATTATGGATATTTGTACTGTCCATGGCACCCGCACTGCAGTGCCCCCAATGTGACTTTGTTGGCTTCAAACTGTGCATCTTACAATATATTGTGGCCTTCACATTCTGTGTTAGCTAGTCCCTTTATTCGTTGCTTACTTGTGCACCGAGAGTGTGTGTGTGTGTGTTTTTTTTGTTGCAAAGTAAACTTTGGCCGGCTCGCTTGTGCCATCCATGACAAGCGCCACATAGACCTACACTAGTGAAAAGTGCCTGTGACAAGGCTTACCTGTCAACCTTGCTTAGAAGAAACTTGTTAATTGGTACCATAGGAATTAAGAACAGCTAATGTATGGCAGAAGCAACAGGATAAACAATAATGACAATAATAAGTACTACTTCTAGCTAGTACTAAAACTAACTTTTTCAATTAAATCTATATCAAGAGGGGTAATATTGCTTTTGTGATGTTTTTTATGGAAAATTAAGACAGCTAATTGCCTATATTTGCTTTCATTGGGTGGAGAGATGAATGCAAATGTTTATTGTTGTCATCACATTAAATGCAGCTAGATGGCTCATCAATACGAAGAAAGTGCAAGCCATTCTAGGACCGCATACATGGGAAGAATCATTGTTAATTGCAGATGTTTGTAGCCAAGCTCGCATTTCCTTTCTCTGTCTTGCGGATTCAACTCCAGAATGGGCAACTGCACGTTGGCCTTTCCTCATTCAAGCCTCACCCAGTAAATATGCACAAATGAAAGCCTTGGCTGCTATTGTTCAGTCCTGGGGATGGCATAGGGTCACTCTAATATACGAGGACACGAACTCTGCCTCTGATGTAGTCATCACTCATCTCTCTAGTGCCCTACGAGAAGTAGGTGCTGAAATTGGTCAGTTTCTGGCTCTCCCACCTTTCCCTTCTTCGTCGTTCTCTGAAGAGCTCCAAAAGTTGAAAGAAGAACAAGGCAGAGTCTTTGTGGTTCATGTGTCTTTGCCACTGGCCATCCATTTATTCACCAACGCAAAGAAAATGGAGATGATGGCGAAGGATTATGTTTGGATCACTGCAGACACCATTACAAGTCTTGTTCATTCCATTGATGCTTCGACCATTTCCTTGTTGCAAGGCATCGTAGGAGTCAAGAGCTACTTCCCTGAAACTGAGTCACATTTTCAAGATTTCAAGAAAAGATTCAGTAAAAGGTTCAGCACAGACCACCCTGAAGAAGAAAAACAAGAGCCTGGAATTTTCGCTGTGCAGGCTTATGATGCCACATGGGTGGTGGCTTTGGCACTGGGTGAAAGTAATTCAAATGGCCAACAATTGTTAGAAAACATATCATCAATTGATTTCAATGGCTTAAGTGGTAAAGTGCAATTCAAAGGACGGAAATCACCTCCAGCACATATATTCCAGATTGTGAATGTGTTTGGAAACGGCTACAAAGAACTTGGGTTCTGGTCAGATGAAAAAGGTTTTTCAGAAAATGCTGATGAAAGAGCATACAACTCTTCTACTATGGAAAATTTGGGGCTAGTGTTTTGGCCTGGGGGGTCCATGCATACTCCAAGAGGATGGACTCTTCCCACAAATAACAACCCGCTGAGAGTTGGCGTGCCCACTGGATCCTCATGGAAACAATTCGTGAACGTGGAATATGATAACCATACTGAAAATAATTCTTATACTGGATTTTCGATTGAAACCTTCAAAACAATGATAGAACACTTGCCATATTCTTTGCCATATGAATTTTTACCTTTTGAGGGCACCTACGATGATTTGGTTAAGCAAGTTTACCTAAAGGTGAGAATTCAATCTTTATGCTTTGTTCAGTTCCCATTGATTCAATTTGAGTCATACATTACTAATCCAAGGCACTCGCCTAAGAAAGTTGTCCTTTCCTAGGTTCAGCTTCTTGTGATTGTATATCTGTTATTGATTACACTAAACCATTACACACTCTCTCTCAAAATGAGTGAGACTACAAAAGAGGAGGTCTTCTTCTCCTCTTACTTTGGCTTTTCGAAGGTACCACAAGCCTAATTGGTAGAGTCTTTTGGTAGTTATATCAAAGAGCTAGTAGTGCAATCCATTGTCACATTTAGCTAATTCTTTTTCTGTAACTGGAAAGTAATGAAGTTTTAACATTTGCTGACTTGGAATTATCTATGTGGTGGAGTAGAAATTCGATGCCATAGCTGGTGATGTAGCAATATTGGCCAGGCGATATCAGTATGTAGAATTCACTCACCCCTACACCGAAACAGGATTGGTGATGGTAGTCCCTGTTCAATCAGAAACGGGCAACAAAGCTTGGTTATTCGTGAAACCCTTCACAAACGTCATGTGGGTTCTAATAGCAGTAATAAGCATATACAATGGCTTCGTCGTGTGGTTAATAGAGCGAAATCACTGCCCTGAACTTAAAGGGTCTACACTGAATCAAATGGGAAACTTGCTTTGGTTAGCCTGTACCTCACTGTCCTCTTCAGATGGTAATTCACAGAATCCTTTTGTATTATCAAACTAGAAGTTCCATACTCAAAATTGTTTTGGTATCTAACATTGTTACTTTGGTTGGTTGTTTGAGCACAGGGGGAAGATTTCATAGCAATTTGTCGCGGATGGCAATGGTGGTGTGGCTCTTCGTGGCACTAGTCATCACACAAAGTTACACGGCTAGCCTCACCAGCATGCTCACAGTCCAGCAGCTTCAACCCAGTATAAGAGATGTTGAGGCACTGAAGTATGGCAATGCACTGGTTGGGTATTGCAGGGGATCCTATCTTCAAAGATATCTGGTGGATGTCTTTGGCTTCAAGCCTAACAAAGTCAAGAATTTTAGCTCACCTAGAGAATATGCTCAAGCCCTCAGAAGTGGAGAAATAGCTGCTGCCTTTCTTGATGTTCCTACTGCTAAAGTGTTCCTAGCCCAGTATTGCAAGAGCTTCGTCCGAGCTGGGCCAGCATACAAAATTGGCGGCTTTGGATTTGTAATTCACTTCTCCCCTCTCTTTTAATTTTTCAATTTCACTTTTCATAAGATGCAGGGATGCAACATGTTTTGTTCTGAACTTTGGAAAAAACTAAATGAATCCAACCTTAGGCAACTTTTGGCTCTGTTTAGGGAACATAAACCAAAAACTGTTCTGTAGATTTCAAGAACAATGCTACACAAATGTGATCAGTTAAAATGAGAACTTCAAAATTGGTTGAATGTTGGGTAGAGGGGAGGGGAGGGAATCGTGTTTCTAGGCTTAAATTGGTCGGCTATTAAGTTGATTTGATTCTTAACTCTTGGTGGTTTAGTTTTTTACACTACCTTGATTCATCCAAACCACGTTGCAACCTTTAAATAGCTTTCAAATTAGTGGATTTGGAAGGGAGGTGAGTTCTCTTTTGAAAAACTAAATCCATGTTCCTTGTTCTTTAGAATTTGGATTTCTGCCAAATTCAGCAACATAAACTTTGTATTTGATATATGTAGATATATATGCACATATATATGTATATGTATATGAAGACTGCCTGAAATTCCCAAATCCAAACAGAGCATTCATCAGACCAAAATATATACGACTCATATGGCTGAAAATGTTTTCATGGTTTGTGCCTCAGGTATTTCCAAAGGGATCTCCAATGCTTCCTGACATAAATGAGGCACTATTAAGTGTGTCTGAAAGTGGTAAGCTGCGAGAATTAGAGGACACCATGACTAGTTCTGAGAAGTGTGTGGACGCAGAATCAGATTACGAAAATGTCAGCCTCAACCTCCACAGTTTTTGGGTACTTTTCATAATAACAGGGGGCACATCAACAGTTTCCCTTGTGATCTATGCCATTCTTGGCATGTGGAAATTCAATGATATGCTTGAACACGCGAGCATTTGGAGACTGACTTTTGCCACATTGAGAGACTGGGGGTGTCAGAGGAGACAATTCTCAAGGAAAGTCAGTGATGCAGAAACTCCTAGAAATCCTTCAAACACGTCAGACATTTGGACTCAAGCTTCTACTCAAGGCCTTTGCCTAGCTTGAGAGAGCTGTAAAATTGCCCTCAACTTCCATTAGGAATAGTATAATGTAGCATGTAAAGTGGATGCACTTACTCATAGTTGTAGACAGGACAGCCCAGTTGTTAAGGGTGTTTAAAAACCAGGATGAGCCTAGCTGGTCTAGCTGAGAGGTCTCCTTGTATTTTCAGTGCTTGCTCATAGAAGAACTGAATAAGTGAAGTAAAATCGAATATGTAACTCATGATCATCTAAATACCTTCATGCAGTTATTTTGTTTCAGTTCTTAAACTACAAAGGTTTTTGATGAGATTCAATTTATTTTAGAGAGGTTAGATAATAGAAAATCATATCCTATCGTGTAATCTTAACCAAAAAAAAAAAAGAAAAGAAAAGAAAACATTGATAACTAGCAGTATTTTGTGCTAATGAACATAGTCGTCACAAACCTAATGTTTGAAACTTGGGGAAGGAAAGAGAAAGGAAAGCGAAAATGACCAAAAAGTAATAAACCTTTCCTTCTTTGGTTTTGCAAAGAAAATAAATAGAAAGTAGAGCGAAAGAAAAGAGATAGAAAGGGTGAGAGTGATTTTTTTTTGTCTTTCCGTTTTCCCTCTATTTCCGTTCATTTTCTCTCCTAGTTAAAATCAAACAAGAAAAGGAGAATTGTTTAAATTTTTCCTTCCCTCCCCCAAGTTCCAAACATACTGTTAGTTTTTAGTTAAAATGTTATACCATAAAAATTTCATACTACACTTATCACCAGAATGATTTAGTTAAATGAAAGTTATCATTTTAAAAACACAAGACCCATTATTATAGTTTTTAATTATAAAAATGTAGTTATAACAAAATTTTTTGTACAAATTTATTGAAAGAATAAAATTTTCCTTAGTCTTTTCATTAGAATGCCCACAAACCCAGTTGGAGTAAACTTTCCACAAATTTTTGAACCCTCTTGCGATTTATTTCCTTTTTTACATTTTTGGAACATGGAATAAACTAAAAAATAGAAAATGATTATGCCCAAGAAAAGAAAACATAAAATAAAAAATAAAAACAAGAAAAAGTTGTCACTGAAACTAATCTGACAACCTCTACTTTCATGCATCCCAATAGAGAGCTCACACCCCCCACAAACCTGCCCTCCAAATTAATACAAAATCTAAAATCAGTTACGACAATTACAAGAAAACACAAAAAGGAATCTCAACCCTTTGACCTTCTTTTGTAAAACTTGAGGAAATGAGAAAGAAGTCTCTGGGGAACAAAGTAAAATAGTGGCTGTAAAACCCATGTTAATCACCGTCCAACTGCCCAATCTTGCAAAACTTGTCAAGTGGTCCACTGAAACATAAGAATGGGGGAAACACATCACGTGAATGCACAGATTAGCAGAATGCACCACAACCTCTCACTCCTCTCTCTCTCTCTCTCTCTCTCTCTCTCTAGAACTATTTCTACCTATCTCTGTTGAGAAAGTTTATTCTTGTCCGTACAACCCATGTCGTCTAAGGTTGGTGGTGGTGCTGGCGGTGCTGCTGCGGCGGCGGCGGCCATCTTCTTGAGGTTCTGCTCACGGTAAACTTGTCTTAATCTCTCTATTTCTTTCTTTAACGCCTCTTGATGAGCTGACATTAATTCAAGAAAAAAAAATATTAACAAAATTTTAAGAAAACATAAATAAATAAATAAAAAGTGACATTAAGCTCGTGATATTTCACGACAAACTTGTTTAATTTCATGATTAAGCTCTTAATTACCATCTTTGAAAATTTTATCCTGAACAAGAGCTGCAATCCTCTGCTTCAGCGTGCTATTGTCGACATTAAGAATCAACCGTTGATGGTCGAAGAAAGCAACCCTCGGGGACAATGCCGATACTTCACTCTTCAAATTGTGCATGATTACATAGAAAAAAGCCAAGTTAATAAAGAAGGTAAATTAATCATAGTGCTAATTAAAAATTTAAAAGAAAAATGTGAAATAACAATGATCATAAGAAAATAATGTACCTGTAATGACGTTACACTGCGTTCGAGCTCTGATATGTATTGCAGCTTCCTCACCCTTGACCTCTGCGCCGATTGCCGGTTTGCCAAAATTCTGCATATACATTTGCATTAATTCTTAGTTCACACTGTGACGTTGTTTGGTAAAGTTTAAATTTAATTTTTTTTATAAACAAAAAATATCAACGTAAAAGTTTTTGATCTCTTTTTAAAAAGTCAGAGTTCGAACGTTCTTTTTTCTCATATTCCTTTTTTGATTTCGGTCCTTCTTGGAATAGCTTTGGATGAACTTAAAAAAAAATAATTTTTTTAACTTTTTTATTTTTTTTAAGCTGATACAACAAAAAAAAAAAAGAAGCCAAAGCCTGAAAAAATTCAGCTTCTTGCTTATAAGTTAAAACAAAACCAGATCGAAAAAGTTTTAAAAAAAACTATATCGGGCGCTGTATATAGATCTAATACAATTAATTGTTATTTAATCATTTATAGAGTTCTTAGATGTTTGTAAGTAAGTGGTTTATCAATTTAGCTTCTTCATAAAACTGACACGGGTTCTAGTATAAGGGTTTTTCTGTTTATGGAATAGCCATGCAGATCTTACTTAATTACCTATTTTCAGTAAGAATTTTGAAATTTTTAAGGTTTTTACTATGTGGGTTGTTGATGTTATCACCTCTTAACCCTCTTGGGATCGACGATAGTGTCGCCGGAGGCTGCGGCGGCGTTGGACGGCTTGGCGGGTGATGTGTCAGGTTTGCATGAGCTGTCGCCCTCTCGAGGCTCTTCCTTTGGCTGCTGCTGTTGATGGTCTTGCGGCGGCGGCTTCTCCTCGTCGTTGCTATTTTCATCAGATGGTGTTGATGGGTTGGACGACGGCGGAGCCACCCTCATCGCCATTTCGTCGGCGAACATGGACATGAGCTGCTCGTCATCTAGCCGTTCGAAGCCGCCGGCGTTTCCGGGCACAGTGGTCGTGGGTGGCGAAGTAGGGCATTCTTCAAGCAATGGCAGGAAGGCAATTGAGTCGCTTGCTGACCTCCGGTGAGCGTTACGCCTCGCCGACGAGAAGTCGAGGAAATCGTCCACCCACGACGGCTGAGCAGCGGCAGGGGCGGCGGCGGTGGTGTTGGAAATGAGGTCTCTACCTATGGGAATTGAGGGGAGAGGCATCATTTGGAGAGGGAATGAAGGCCAAATTGGCGCTTTGGGTGGTAATTGTGCCATGCAAAATTGCATACACCAATGAACACAACTTCAAGAAAAAGAGGCAGAAACTAGAAATCTTTTAGTAAATCTGTGTAAATGTAGTAATACAGTTGAGGATGAGAGCTATAACTAGAAGCACACTTCAGCTATTAAAAGGATGAAACTACTGTGAGGGACATCATCATATGATAGCGTTTCTCTCCCTCTCTCTCTCTCTCTGTCTCTCTTTCTCCCTCCTATTTTTATTTAAGGCCCAGAGGTTTTGGAGGGGTGGTGGGTCACATGGGAGAGGATTAGGACAGCTAGCTACAGCTGTGAGAGGGGTTTGGGATTGGAATTGGAGGGAAGGAGGGTCTCTCAACGGTTTCCACTGGAAAAGTGGCAGTAGTTTAATAACTGGCGGAATCAGCCACCACGTGCCAATGTGACCCTCCCTCCAATTGGCAACCATCTTTATATCATATTGTCATCACTACCATCAAAATATATATATATATATATGTATGTTTATATCTATGATCTATCCATGACAAACACTTTCTCTTCTTTTTTGTTTTTGGGCATTCGTTATGAAAAATGTTATTTTTATAAAATTTTGCACCAAAATACTGTAAGCGGCAGTTTTATGTTTAAAAATTATTATAATATTATTTTATATTAAAGTGAAAAGTTTATTTTCTATAGAATTTTTGTATGTATTTTTTATTTGTTTAGCATTAATCTTTGGTTATTGAATCATGTCCATTTGATCCGATTATATACAATCAGACGGTACCCATTGCATGATTTTTTAATTAAATCTAAAGGGTTACCTTTAATCAACCAAAAATCAAATTGGCTGTGTGATCATTTTCATTGATCCTATGGCAACATGAGAGATGATAAACTTTGAAGTGGGGAATATATCATTTGGGGTGTGGGGGAGTTACATGGGAGAGGAACCCCAGAGGGGATAATATACAATGGATGGTGGCATAGTGGGAAGATGTAGGGATATAGGCCACATCATATGGGGAGATGAGCTGTGAAAAGAAAGTGAGGGAGCCTCTTAAAATCATGTCCTCCTCCTCCCCATGTGAACTGTTTGTAAGCTCCCCCACCCTCTCTCTTTTCTTTGTCCCCAAATCAGATTCACATGGAGGGTCTCTCTCTCCCTCTCTCTCTCTCTCTCTCTCTCATAAAGTTTCTGGGTAACTTCTTCCCATCATCTCATGTTGGCATTTAAGTTGTATTTTATAATGGAAGTACTTAGAGGAGACACTAATCATAATGATTAGTGAAAGTATGTTAGGTACCCCTGTCAAGCAAAAGCTTTTTGTCTAAATTATTTTGATTCTCCTCAACATGTGCTTGCAAAAAAATCACCTCCCAAGATGTTGACATCATTCGGAACCTAAGCCTCTCACTGACCACTTTCTTGTTTGGCCGGTAAGAAAATCTGTTGTTTCCAACTTCCAAATCAAAAGTGATCATATATATCATGTGTTGATATTCTTGGTATGAAATTATTAAGATTATTCTTAGGTCTTGTATGATCATCACTGCAATACTCTGATTGTATAGGGTTTGTTTTGTGCATTACTTTGCATGTTCACATAAAAAATTATAGTAACTATTATGAGAACTCACCCAAAATGGCAAATTAGGAGATGTCATTTGAATTCATTACTCTTCCTGATATACTCGAAACTTTCAGGCAAAGGGCAATGTGGAATTAAATGTCACAATTATCACTAAATTTTAGCAGCCAATATTAATTCTGTCCCAAAAGACAATCACAAACACAAACATCGTTTTTTAAGTTGGGATCCCAAAAAATTCTTGTGTACCGTACGAGAGAGAGAGAGAGAGAGGCATTATTGCGACAACTTGAATACAAAAGGAAGCATTATTGCACGTGGGAGGGAGCATAAAAAGACCCTACGCTTGTGGGTTTTTTTTGGAGATAAAGAAAGGCCCAAAAAAGAGGCGAGCGGATACGCATTACAATAAAAAGGACAATGCGTAGTGGGTGGGGAAGGGCCTGACCCATTTGAGTCAGCCAGAATTCTCATCCATTTCTCTCTTGTAGACCTTGTGATGCCTCCTCTTCTGACACTCATTACAAGCTGCCTGCTCTCCCTTTGGTTTGTGTTCACTAGTTGGAATGACTTCTACTTCTTTTTCTGTTTTTTTCATTTCCAAGTAATTTTCAATTTATTTTTCAAATTCAAACACTTTTTAAAGCCGTGAAATCAAAACATGACTTCAAGGTTTAAGTCATGTGTTGATTCCACGACTTCAAATTTTGAAATCATGTTTTGAAAACAAGACTTCAATGGTGAAATTGTACTTTGATCCCAAATTTTCAAAATATGCCCGAGTTTGAGAAATAAGTTGAAAGGCGAGAAATAAGCTCTCCAATTACCCGAACTTCATAAAAACTCGTTGAACAGCATTGCTGTTTATTTCGGCGAGATTATTGTTAGGGGAACCTAAAAGTGTTAGTTGCTTCTTCCTACGTAGCTAGAAGAACCTTGTCTTGTTTCTTTGGATTTTCATCAGTATGAGAAAGGAATTGCATCAACCTCAGATTAAACGAAACATTACCCCATCAGTTTCTTGATACTGGAGTATATAAACTCCAGCATTACAAAATGGGGCACAATCAATTTACAACCCTCCAAAACTTCTAGAAAAATTCACATTACTCAAAAGCAAAACTTTCCTGTGTTTTACCCATCATGCACATGCCCACACCAATTTTTTTTTAACAGAGACTAAAGGCTGTCATCCGGTTAACCCAAGACTTGAACTGTATAATAAGCAATATGTACTCCAAAACTTTCAATTTTGTAAAATGTAATCATCTAAAAGTCATTAAAGAAGTGTAACATTAAAAGCCCTACAGAAGATGTAATTAGCTGATTGTACCCCTCACAAAATAATAGAAATTTGAAACCACAATTAGAAGGCCCCCTCATTCTCGCTGTAAAAGGACGCAAAATGAAACACCGATAACACGCACAAATCAAAGAAGCAACCTTTCTTACATGTAAGTTAAATATTAGCAATTAGAAGAATTGCTAGCATATTCCAAATCTATTGCATAATCACCACCTCTGGTTAAAAGAGAGAGAGTGAGAGAGAGAGAGAGTGATTCCAACCAAGAATTGTTAGCCTGAAACTTCACTAACACCATCATGTAAGATAAGGGTTTTTTTTTTTTTTTTACTTTCTCAACATTCCTTTCTTTTTTAGAGAGTTCATTACAGTGAGAAGAAATATGGTCAGAATCTATTTCAAATTTGCACACCTTTCCCCGGAAGTGAACCAAGCTAACGGAAACCCCTTCCTCTTCGACGACCCCTCCAACCCCTACCTCTTAACACTAGTTCTGCCACCATGATATAAACCTTCCAGTGCCCTATTAACAAGTTGGTTTTGGACACCACCCACTCCTCGGCCCTTCTTGACTGCGCAAATGCTTGAACCATTAGCAGCTGCAGCTGCATCACCTTTTTTACTGTAGTCATTCAATTATTATGTCATTAGTAATGAGAACAATAACAATAATAATAATAATTGATGACAGGTGCTTCATCTCAAACCCGGAAACAGGGGCAGTTGATGGCACTGAGGGTTTCGCTGCTTCTTTCCATGACAAGTTAATTTTCTTATCCCCAATAAATGGAGGTGATTTTGAATGCCACAGCTGCATAGTGAACAAGGTAAGAAAAAACAGTTCCAACTTTTCAAGCATTCTTAAAATATGTCTTTAGAAAGGCAATGGAAAAGAATTCACTTGGATCATTACCAGTACGTTGTTGCAGGTTCGGAGCCCAATGCCAGAATTCTGCTTCTGTCTCTTCTGCATATTACAAACAAATGTAACAAATCATATACGTGCAGACAAAATAGTCGAAACAGCCGAAACAAGAGTCAATCTCAGCTCAGGGAAAACTAAAAAAGGGAAAGGAAAGAAAGAAAAGAGTGGAGAAGCCACCATAATATCCTTTTCTTCATCAGTTTTAGCAGCTGCCCTCGCTTTGTTGTGCTCTGCCATCCCTTGGGTTAATTTCTTCACCATAGCTTTAGTTAAATCATCAATGTTTCTCAACCTGCATCTCATCAACCATTGAGATGTCAACTCTGTATGTAATACTAAATTAAAGAACTCCATATTCCAGAAGGGTATAAAAAATGACGTAATGTCAGAATGCTTGTAACTCTAGCTGTGAATGAACTGCTTGTATTGGGAACCACCTTGCTACTTCAACAATTTTAGAAGCCAGCTAACCACAAGGCATTTTAAAAGGTATCTTATCCTTACAAGGTAGCAAAGTATTACTGCAGACACTGAACACCATATTTGCATTTAACTCTATACCAAATAGGCCAAATATTTTTACCCTTGAGATTATGCAGATTTGACAATGAGGAAATAGAAATGAAAACTAGATGGTATGAAGCACCTCCCAGTAAAATCTTTATAGTACACTGAAAAATCTTCCCCAAGCCTATCCGAAGGTTGGCCAATGACAATCTTGTAGCCACAGAGACTATTTGTGGCATTACGAGTCTACAAGAATAAATAGAAAGAATAGATCAGAAATAAATTGAATGAAAAAGAGAAAAAAATCCCGACTGGGAAATAAATAGCTACTTACTTTATGAGCTAAATGGTAAAAGATGTACAACGAACATTCAATACAAGTAAAGTTCATCTCCTCAGCCTTCCTTCGAACCATGTGTTTCTGACAGTAAAACCAGAAAGGAATATGTAAAGAAAGAATCCATGGAATGTCTCCAAACTTACAAGAAAATATAGAAGCAATGAGACAGACTTCTGAAGAGAAGTTGAGGCCCTAGAACCAACAGCTTTGTCAAGGAAGAAATCGGCCCACGAAAGGAAAAGTTGCATATAAGATATCTAATAGAGAAATTGAAAGTATGGTACACATCTACTTGACAATCTACAACAATAACAACATAAATGGATTGCTCAAGGCTGCCACATGCTTCCCTCCTTAATAAAAATGACCTATTACATATTATTCTACAGTAAGTATTCAATGAATCATCTATACAAGTATACCTTTAGAAGTTGAACAACATATGGCAGAAGACGGCGGGATTCATGTGCTGTAACATGAGGTGAACATTCAGCAAGGTTCTGAAGCAAGTCCACTCTTCGTTCTGCAGGAAGCTGACAGCATAAAGCATCATTAACTCTAAAGTCTAAGCACAAAAACATCATAGAATAAGTAGAAGTGCAATGCAACACCATGAACTTAAGGTCTCGAAACCCGTCAAGCAGAAAATACTTTTATTTGGTGAATTGATAAATTAACACAAGAAGTGCCACAAAAATAGCCTAAACTTCTGAACAAATTGGAAGTTTAGACTTTAGAGTTCCTAAAATTGAAAAGCCTAAAGATTTGAATCATTGATTTTCCAAATTTACTTCTTCAAACTTGCAATGTGTGTATGAATCCACATTGTTTTGTGTATATCTAAGCAATGGACATGTGTTCCCCAAGTGTCCAAAACGTGTTCGGTTCTAAAGCTATTTAAAAAATAATGGATGAGTGTCCAAAACGTGTCAGGGTGTGTCCCATTATTTCTAAATAGCTCAAGTCCGACACGTGTCAGGACATGACACCTATTTAGAAGTGTTTGTGATTCTTAAACGCTCCCATTAAAATGCTCAAGTCTATCTATCAACCAAGAGACATACACTTACTAATGTTATATGAAATCTTCTAAATATTTCAAGTACCCTTGTTGGACATTCGATACTTGGGTAAGCGTATGAGAGGTCTCTGACATGTTTAGTTAGACATGCACACCTACAAGTACAGTCTTGTTCATCATATATTAGTTTGTAATACCATTTTACCCTAAAAATAGAAGAAATATTAAAGAAATATGAAATCCAACCACATCCTGATGTTCTTGGACATGAGAATTAAATGAATGTGATATTAAGACACATTCCAACACCCAACTCCCGAGTCCATGTAACATTGGTACTTACTGTATTTTTTCCATACAACCACACGGTATTTTCCATTTCACAAGCCCAGGAAGCAGTACCAAGTCAACAATACAGCCACCTTCTTTTTTTGTTGTTGACAACAATACAGCCATATAAAAAGTTCAAAAAATTTAAGCAAAGATACAGTATTCCAATTCATACTTCAGTACATTAAGAAGCAAATGAGATACACAACCAATAGATCCCACTATTGTGTTCGGCTAGGATTGGATCCTTTTTAGATTCGGACAATAATTTTTTCCTTGTTAAAGTTACTTCATTTGCTACATAAGCCCCGACAAGAGTTAATCATAAGTTGTACTAATACATTCTTATCATTATAATCCATTCTTCTGTAGAATATTCCATTACAAAATGAGGGACATAATGGAGTCAATTATCGAGTGATGTAAGTTGGCTAAAACAAAGTTGGGGCATTATAGGCTAACCAGTGTTGCGTCTAATCCAAAATACGCACAATGTAGGGAAATTACAAACTCTAATATTTTACAATAATCTCCAAGCAAAATAATTATTAGAAAGCACAATTACCTTATCAAAAACAGGTAAGATATGCTGGTTCAAATAGTTGAGAAACCTGCTGCTTGACGCACCCCTCTGCAAACAAAAAAAATAAGAAAAAGCAAAAAAAGTTTAAGGTTGACAGATAATTGTTTAATCCACTGAATTGAGCAAAACCAATTGCAATTATAGTTTGTACCATAAAAAATGGAATAGCCATATGCAGACAAGATATTAATCTGTCAATGTGATCACCATCTGAAACCTGCAGCATCAAGGGTTGTTATTCACAATACTAAAACATACTCAAACAAATGAATTAAATAACCCACAGAGAAATAGAAAACAGACATTGTTTGTTTCTACGCCGTAATACAAACTATAGTTAGCACATCAGAGCTTCTGCAGATCTACAAACAAAAGGAAAAACCGAGAATAACCTCCATGTGTAATTAAGATGTAATTAATGTGTCATTAAGATGTAATTAACCTCCATGATGCCTTTTTATGTAATTAAGAACTAAGAAAACCTGTGTTCATGTTCAAAATTGTACATAAGATAGATGTGAAGGGAAGTCTCCAGAGAAACCAAAAGTCACCATCCAAATGGGTTACAGCAAGACCTAACTCAAGAATAACCTCTCTGCAACATTGTATACCAGAAGGAAAAAACGAAAATATGACCCTACTCATGATGCCTTTTATAAGGGTTCTTTATTACTCCATGACCAATTTAGTATTGCTTAACTTCTTCCATATGCATGGCAGAGGCCATGCACCACTATTGTACAATATAATACAACTATGAACCCAGACATAAATCAAGCATGAGAATCAACAAATGTCCCAAACATATAAAAAAATCAGGAGATGAAATTCCTCATAGTTTATCAAAAGAAAGCGTCTATTATACATGTTTTTAACGAGTTTAAAAAAAATTAAGACACACACACACGTATTATATGTATTATACCAAAAAACATATAATCCAGGTGTGAAGCTAGTGGAACTTCTGGGTGCTAATTGGTCATTTTGTCAAGTTGTTTTGAATCTCGCTTCGTTTCTCTGTAATATTAGTTGGAAGGTTTTTATCACTCAAAATAACATACGGTCTTTCCAAAATTTTACTAGTTTTGGACAATAAATTAGTTGCGCACAACAAACACATAGAAACAAACTACAACGAACATTTCATGCTTATGCGATCTCACAATCATAACAAGTGGTCCAGCACGCAGCAGAGAACAAATAAGCAAAACATGTCTCAATTTTTAAGAATGATGTTAAAATTAAAAGAACTGATCACAAAGTACTATCACGATGTCAACTCTCACAGTAGCTGCTGTAATAGCATCATTAAAAGAAAAATAATTCTACATTTACCAGCTTGTCATATATGAGACCAGCAATGAGCACTCACATCGAGCTGTGCATCTAGATCAGCCTGTCCTTCAATAATTTCAACAAGTTCCTGAACACGCTCGACAGGAGCATTCTTTCCGAATAAACTCAAGCTTCTCAAGAAGTCCATGAACATTTTAAATTCTGCCCCCATTACATCTTGCAAACTCTGAAATAACACTCAATCAACTTCCATAAAATATTTGAAGGACACAAATTACTAACAAAATAATAATTCCAACTTTCGCATCCTATTATGGATGGGGAAATGGAACTAAGTGACCCACTATATTGGCAAAAAGTGAGAGGGCATATAACAAAAAACAAAATAACAAATAAAATTTATGAACAGGACCATACTTTTTTCACCAAATCAGTTATATGCCTCTCCATCTGCTCCTGTGGCTTCAATAGTTCTGCTTTAAGTGAAAACACCTGAAAATTACATAATTCATAGTTCAGCTATGTCAGAGGGAGGGCGGAGGGAATAAGATACTAATAAAAAATTAGAAAACATCTCACCTTATCCCTGATAAAGCATAGAACCTTTTCACGAATGCTTTCCTCAGTGCTAGGCTCATCAGTGTTCCCAATATACTTAAACAAAACTGTTAAGGATGCTGCACCAAACAGATACACTAAGAATAACAAGTGGGCAAAACAAAGCTTCATGGTATACATATTGATTGTGGGGAAAATGATTTCACATGGATAGTCTTGACTGATGAGTTATCAAGTACACCAAAATAACACATCACCCTGATCAAGAATGGATTTAGTGTAATATTAGTGAAAAAACAAGTGACAAATGCATTAAAATATTTCATATTAATTACAAGACATGCCAATGTGCAGTACTTAAGATAGATTGAACTTGAAGCCCGTATAAAAAAAGCAATCACAAAGCACAATGGTATACTATATCTTCTCATGCACCTTTTTATTATCAACAACCACCATATTATTGTTCCTCTTAGCTATTCCAAAATTTATGCTCTTTCCTACATGTTTCGTACACTATTGCAACATCTCATAATTGTAAATCCTTGTAAAAATATCGAATACATTAAGGTTGTGTTTGAATCAAGGATTTGGTGATGGAAAAGAAAAGGAAAAACAAAAAGTGAGGGAAAAGAGAACAAAAATCCTCTTTCATTTTGTTCACTTTTCCCTCACCTTTTCCTTTCCCTTTGATTTTCCCTTGATAAATTCAAGTTTCAAACACAGCATAACAAAAAAGGATAAAACCATTAATGGGAAGGAGAATCCTTTTGTACCCTAAAGATAAGAAACACTAAAACCCACAAAAACTAAAACAAAACGAAACAAAAGCTACTTCTCCTATAATCTCTCGACACCAACCCATCCCTACTTCAAGCACAATGATAAAAGCTGAAACTGCATATTAGTCTCCCCAAACTACCAAGTTTATAGAACATACCGCCTGAAGAACATGAATGGTGCTGCCAGAAGAATAACTGTAAACATCAGCGGGGGTGGAATCATAGAAAGACTTACGGTGGAAATACACTACTAAATCCATTATTTCACCTCTGGTGTCCCGTTCACCAACATGAAAAGACTTAAGGTGGAAATACACCATTGAATCCATTTTCTCCACCTTTTCTGACAACTCATTGTTTCCAACACGTACATCAAGAAATCTGAAGTGACATGGTCATAGGCCTTCTAGATATCAAACTTGAATATCACACCAGGCACGCCACTCCTCAATTTCAAGTCCAAGCATTCATTTGCAACGAGTACTGCATCCAAAATTCATTTCCTTTCCACAAAAGTGTATTACGCTTCAAAAACAACCAACCTCCCCCTTTTGAGGTATCAAGGCCACAAGGGAAGCATTCAGACTTTTCTCAAATTCCTCATGGACAAAAATGTTGACTTAAAGTTGACCCTTGTTGACTTAAAATTAATTCCCAGGTTGATTTTGATGATAACTAAATCTTGTGTTATTTTACTAATGAATCTACTTAGTGTGCATATTAACAAAGTTCATAACTTAGACTTAAAGTTGAATCTTAAGTCTAATACACGTCAAGAAGAATGCACAACAAGTTCAAGATCAAGCAACGAATTCTAAGAGCTATGCAATAAACCAAACAGAGGATTGACGCCTATCTCTACTTCAAACGAATGTTCTACATTCGAAGAGATTGAAGGTGTTCAAATAAAGTTTCTATCAAGTATGCATAGATTCAATGAAGATTGATTTGCACTAGACTGAAGACTTCATCTGAAAGTGCAAAGATCAATTCAAGACAATGCGATTGAAGTTGCTGAGAAGATGGCTCACAATGATTGTCTAATCTCTACTTGAAATCCAAGTGAAGAATTCTTCTACAATATAAAGAATCCATGCAAACTAGATGCATGAAGGCTTCATCATGTCTGCAATGATCTCAGTGAAGTGATTTTAATGAAAAATGAAGAATTGCTAGCAAAGAGAAGAAATCAAAAATCAAGCATTGTGAAGCTCTACGCAATTGAGGAAGCTTGGCATTGAAAGAGGATGTTCTACAATGATAGAAGGAGCTGAGCAAATGAAGAAGAAAAGATGAACATTGATCTAATGAAGTCTTGACAGTTTGAGAGTCAAGAGAAGATCAATATTCAATGATTGATTCAATCCAAATTGAATAGAAGTTAACTCTGATGAGTTAAGAAGATTTGATTGATCATCATTCCCCAAAGATATACTCCTTGAAGATCTTATACTAGTGTTTTGATAAACTTGATCAATAGAAATCTGAAAGCAGATTTCTGGGCAATGAGAGGACTCATAGAAATGAGGAGTCGCCTCTTGATCACAGAAGCAAAAAGCCCTGAAGACAAATTGGACAATGAGGGGACTTATGAAAATGAAGTGTCGCCTCTTGAACACAGAAGCAAAAAGCCTAGAAACCATATAGACAGAGTGGACTCATTGAAATAAAGAGTCGCCTCATTGAAACAGACGCCAAGGCTTGAAGATGACATAATCAATGAGCGGACACATGAAGACGAAGAGTCGCCTCTTGGCAGCAAAAGTAAAATGCTTGAAGATAATATAATCAATGAGCGGACACCTGAAGATGAAGTGTCGCCTAATGACAGCAGAAGTCAAAGACGTGAAGACAGAATGAACAAGGAGTCGGCTCATCGATATGAAGAGCGGACTCATGAAGTCAGTGAACTACATCTGGTAAATGCAAAAGCAGAAAGTGTCGACTCCACAGACCTGGAGCCGACTCCTCTGATATAACGGCTATTTTTCTTAATATTATAACGGACTGAACATGCATTAATGATACCCAACCACCTCTAACGGATAGAATCAATACAAGGGTATATATACAACCTTCCAGCTGTATTTATACAACAGATTGAAGACAAAAACAAGATCAAATCTACTAATTCACTAATATACTCTGAATATTCTTCCTGTCTTCTTTAGTGAGCTTTGAATGTAAAATTTACTCTTGCTAGAGAGTGTTAGTCACTTGTATAGTTTTATACACTTGTAATTGAGAGTTTAGAGAATTCTCTTATAAAAGCAAAACTCTTGTAAGTTTGAGTGGAGCTTGGACAAAACTACTTGGAGATTGAAGAGCTCGGTGAGGAGTGAGGAGTTCTTTGTATAGTGAGCTGAGCACTTTGTCAATCAGTAGTCCATCTTGTAATAGGTGATTACATAGTAGAAGAAGACTTCAAGGAGGTCTTGGGGTGAGAACGTAGACCACGGTTTGTGATTGAACCTCGGTAAATCTGTGTCTCCCTTCTATTGCTCTGTTTTCTTTATATCTATTGATTGCATTGCATCACATATAGTTGGAACACTATTACATTGCTTAGATTAATTTTAAATTAATCATAATTGTTATAAATCTTTGAAAAACCCTATTCACCCCCCCTTTTGGGTTGTCTTTTGGACCAACAAAAGAAAGCCTCCATCAATCCCATCACCTCTTCTCTCACTGAACTCCAGAAACGAGAAATGATTGCATAATTAATCAATCTAGGCTAGTATCTTTATCACCTTTGAGAGATTTAAGAGCTCCCAGAACTCCCTCTGAAAAAGGAATCTCCAAATGCCCTCTCTCCTTAGAGAAGATGGTCCCAATCTTTTGTTCCTCTAACAAAACCTAGTTGGAAGCTAACATAGTGAAGCCTGTTGATCTCGATGACTCCTTCCTTTAGGCCTACCGAATCCTAATTCCTATGTGAAGAAGATGGAATATTAGCTAAAGCAACCCAATAAACACTTTCCAACCAGTGTATAGTAGAAAATAATGATTCCTTGTCCCCATATTTTGTGGGGGGAAAAAAAGGAGAGATAAAGCCATGAACTTCCTCCTTTTTTGACGCTGGTCAAACACGTTCATTACCTTCCAAGTTTCAAAGTATAATGCAGTATATCTTTACGGGGCCTTTACAATATCAGATGAAGGGACCATTTGGAAACAACTTTTTTTTATTAAATAAGCTATTTAAATGCATAAAGAATAAGCTGACTTAAAATAAAACTTAGTTGGGATGTTTAGTACAAGCTTAAAGTTTTTTTGATTTTTTTATACAAAAATGATCAAAGAGCCCTCAAAGTAAATTAGATTGCATATTCGTGATGCTCGTAAAGCTAAACAAAATTTCAACATTGACTATGGTAGTATACTAATAATTTTTAAATAATTATTTTTTAAAATTTCCACTACAGTAGAATAAGCAAAAAAAAGTTTTAAAATTTTTGCTTTTTGGTTTTTAGCTTATTAGCCTAAAAAAGGAAAAAAAACTAGCTTAATATAAACTAAAAAAGCTTGCTATCAAAAACCAAGTGCTTATTTTAAGCAAAAAGCACTTAAAATAAGCTGTTTCCAAACTGATCCGAAATTGCATAGGAGTAAGTCCACTTTCAAATGACATGTATACAAAGAAAGGAATCAAGTGCTACAAGAAAAGACACCACATGGAACTATCCCCCGGCCCCTCTTTCCCCAGGCGTATATTGTGTAGGAACCCCAACCCCCTTAATTCCATTCTCGTGGGTAAATCCTCAACTTCTATCACCTAAAATGTCTCAACACCAATTCAAAACCACTCAACAAAGAGGTTGCTGGTCAGCATCCCCCTCTAAAATCCAAAAGAAGACATCAATAAGGATGTGCAAGAGAGAAAGGAAGGTCGCATTTGGTTTTGTTTTTTAACACTGTTTTCTACTCCCAAAACAAGAAAAACAGCAAACGATATAGAAAACTTGTTTGGAAAACCGTTCCGAAAATTGTATTCGAGAAAATTTTATGAAAGCAACCCATTTTTAGGAAACAGTTTTAAATTGTTTTTAGAATTCTCATACAACAGTTTTCATTAATAAAAATGAAAACAGTATGAAAGCGGGTGTGTTTTCAAACTTCTCATCATTTTTGTTTCCTAAAACACGAGAGAAGAAAAAGGTGAACGAAAACAAAACAATGAAAATGAAACCAAATAGAGCCTAAGTTTCTAAAAATGTTCTACTTTGGGATTAAAAGCATTTAATTTCTATAAATAAATGCCATTAGGAAACTTGACAATTTGACCAGCAGATATACAAGTAGAGTAGGCGAACCAAAAGGACAATGAAATAAAAATACAGAAGTTGTGCAGTCACAACCATCATCAACCATAAACTTAATAGTGGAACCAGATAGAATGGCACACCAGTAGAAAAACAAAAGGAAATAATTGAGAGCAAAAATTAATACGGCCCGTTGTTACCAATTGCTGAAACAGAATTCCCCTTAATTTTTTATTTTTCTTTTAGATGTAATAAACATGAATTCTCTATAACTAAAGAGTCAAACATGCTGGTAGCACTTTTTCAAACCCAAAACAAATTATGTCCTGACAATGAAGTCTATCCCAGAAAGAAATCTAACCTAGTGGTGTAATCAATCACATTATCCATCAGAAATTAACCATACGACAACATTGAAACTCCTGATATTGTTTTCCGAGTAGCTAAATCTAACTCCATTGTTAAAGATATTTAGTAATTAATACAAGCATGGAACAAAAAGTAACAACAGAGATAACCTTTATGCCATTATACAATCAGAATGTTAAATAATTAATTTGACATCAACATTTCAATTTTCCAGCCATCACAGACAAAACTCACTCTCTATGTCCTGTCGTAACAAAGTCACTAGGGCTTTATGCACTGCATCACGCTCCACATTTTCTCCTAGAATCATCAAGGACATTTAGCATATAATAACAAGCAATTTAAATCAGTTCTAAAAGGCATAATATGAACCTTGAAGTTTATATTACCCGCTGGGAGGAGCTGCCCCAAAACATCAACAATTCAAGACAGACGTTCTGGGTTGTCCTTGCAAAAAGGAGGAAGTCCACGAATGACTTGTATCCGCAGCTTCAGCAATCAACCAACAAAATATAGAAATGTAATTATGAATGTTAATTTAATTGCCAAATACTATAAATGTGAAGAATGTGGATAAAAACAGTGACTGAGAACAAAAAAAAAAACTTGTTTTAACTTTGGAGACACGAAATTCGTGACTGACATGCATAATCACTCATATGGGTTTATACAGAAAAGGGGGTGACAACCCATAAAATTGAGCATAAATTGGCATACAAATATAAAAAAAAAAATTAATATAAATATGAATGTATGTAAATAGGGCAGTTAACTACTAACCCCAAGCTCATCATCCTCGCAAACATACAAATGTTGAACGAGAGCTTGCTCTAGAAGGGTTGGGAAGTACTTGAAAAACTTGGGAATAAGCTGTGCAGCCAATTGTTTGAACTTAACACCGCCTTCAGCCACTTTGATTATGGCCTCATAGTCACTAGCATGCTAAACACAACCAAAATAAGCAACGCACATATGTAAATGGAACTCAAAAAGGGTTTTCAAACCCTAAGAATACAAAAGAATCAAAAACATTGAAGGAGAGAGCTAACTTGAGACTTGTCTTTGGCCTCGTTGAGCCGTTCGCCGTACTCGTATAGCTTCTCCACGTCCGACGAATCACTATTTTTTGAATTTGTAAATTCAAAAAATATCCCGTTTCTTGTTTTATCTGTACCTTTTTATTTTCTTTTTCCCCCGTAAATTCAAAGTTCAAACATAGTCTCAAGCCTTTAAATTTACAAATTTTTTTGTTCCCAGGTAGTGATAATCGGAACTCCATCCTAAATTTCTAATACGTTTTAATTATTTTATCAACGTTTTAATTAGGGCTTGAGCTGTGAGCCTTGGGTTTTGACGGGCTTTTTGGATGGATATTTAGGCCGAGCCTCTTTGACTCAACTTTTTTATAGTATTATGCATTGATTCTATGAATTAAAAAAAATTTTGTAAACTTATATATATTTAATTTTTTTAAACTTATGTAAAAAAAACTTCACACTTGCATTTATTATATATAATTAATAAAAATTACTAAAATAAATTATTTATACAATTATATTTATAAAATTAATGAACGTGCGTAAAAAAAATTAACTTGAAAAGAGATGGTTCACAGGTGAGGAGTGTTTAAAAAAAATTAAATTAAACATTGAGGGGGAGTTCACAGGCTCACGGCCGTGCACGAGGAGCCCTTGAAACAGGGGCATCCCGATAATAATTGTTGCGAGAGCGGATACCTTTCCGACAAAGGACGGGAATCGTACTAATAGAAAAGATCTTACCAAAGATAGGAATTCTCCATTCTTCGTTGATCCAACACGAAAAGGCAATTCGTGTTTTCAGTAGTCACTATTATCAGATTGTGCTCCTTGATTTTTCCTAAATAGAGGATAACACCCTAACTTGGGCTCAGGCTTTCGGGTTGGGCTTTGATTCGCGGGCCAAGCTTGAGTCAAGCTTGAACTACTAGAAGAGGGGTCCAGGGCCGCTCATAAAGTACTAGGCTAGGCTCAATTTGGGCTCGGCAAAGCTTGGGCGTCCCATGAGTCTCGGGCCGGATTTATCTTCCTAATTAAATGATACTTCCAATAAATTTACAGCCTTCATAATTTTTTTTTTACTTTCCCCTATTTCCCTTTGCCAATTTTTGCTAATCAGATTGAGTTACAATCCAAACTCTACTTTGATTTTCTAAGGCTCGTTTTGAACGCAATGTGACCCACTGATCTTGATAGGAACCTGATTTAGACAGTTTTTTTTTTTGAATTCGACTCAAATCTGTATAATTATAATATAA
Source organism: Euryodendron excelsum (assembly GCA_033060915.1). Taxonomy (NCBI): domain Eukaryota; kingdom Viridiplantae; phylum Streptophyta; class Magnoliopsida; order Ericales; family Pentaphylacaceae; genus Euryodendron; species Euryodendron excelsum. Next base: position 20,011,545 of record CM065381.1, on the reverse strand, counting down.
TTAAGATCTTAGAACAAGACTTATTCAGTGTACGTGTAGTTTGTATAGATTTTGTAGGGTGCGGGCGCAATTTCATCAAATTTCATGACATGTCCAATTAATACATTTAACTAACTTCACATAAAACATTATAAATGTTCTCTCGAATTACCATTGAATAGCTACGTGATAAAACTACAAATTCAATACTGGAACAATGTCAAAAAGTTAGGAAAACTACCAGGGCATTGAGCATGTCGAAATGTCTAGAATCACATCTATACTATTATCAATAACAAAACATTGTCGAGTCTTTAAAGGTCAAACTCTCAATTATTATTCTCAAATTTTTAAAATTTTAAAATAATGATAATGACACGTGACATTACATATCTCAATTTGTTGGTCATAAAAACATTGTTTTTTTTTTAAATGTTAACTATTCATTGATGAAGAATATTAGGGACATATCTTAACCACCAATCACCTAATATTTCAATTTTGAATTTAAATTTAAATTTTAAACTTTTCCTTCATCTTTATTCGATTGTAAATCCATTTGTAATATCTTTATATATTTTAAATTTCTATTTCATCTTTATTCGGTTGTAAACTTTTAAACTTATTTTATCCGTTTGTAAATTTTTAAACTCATGTTATCTGTTTGTACTACCTTTATATATTTTTAAATTTTATTTTATCTTTATCCGGCTGTAAACTTTTAAGCTTATTTTATCTGTTTGTAATATCTTTATAAGTTTATATAGAAGATTATACCACAATCATGACAATCACCACTATTCTCTCTTCCTCTTTTTCTCTCTTGCAACTTTCTATTTCTTTGTACTATCATCTTTGAGTTCAAATTCTATGTTTGGTTACAGTGTTGATAGGTTTAAATTAATAGTTAAAAGAAACAAACACATCATCATATGACTAAAAGAGTTCATGTGAAAAGACCTATTGGATTTAGATTTGTAGCTGGTGGTGTGGTGTGGGGGTTGGGATAGAAAGAAAAGAAAAGGGTTGGCTCATTGAATGTTCTATTTATTTTTTGGATGTATCAATTGCTGGATTTTTTTGTTTTTTCAAGATTTGTGCTTATGACTTATGAGTGCTTTAGATCTCTTATTAAAAGAGTTGGGTATGATCAAGTCTTAAATTGTTATCAACAATTTAACCTTTTTTTTTTTTTTGGGTTTTTGTTAATGTTTTACTGTTTTAATGCTGCTTTCTATTTTAATGCCGAAATAGTTTTATGTTTTCCAACACTTTTTACGGGGCACATACTTTTACCAATGTTTAACTCAGTTCGTTTGAAGGATTTGTGAATGAAAGTTTTAATTGGATAATGTTTTTGAATGAAGGTTTTAATTTTTTTTTACTGTTTTCTTCTTTTAGTTAAAAAAAAAAAACAAAATGATTCAATACAAGTTTCGTACTTCTTTGTGTAGAATATCAGTGAGGAAAACATAGAATTTTTTCTTTAAAAAACCTTCAACGTGATCGATCGGTGGGTTGGCTTTCTATAATTGGTGAAGCTAATTAAAAATTTAGTAATGATAAGTGAGAATAACATTTTTTGAAGAAAAATGAAAATAAATTAGTATCATATATAGTTTTGTGTTAGCTTGATGCTTTTATATTGACATAATATTTATTTAAAAATTAGTACTTAATTTTTAGCTTTACGAAACAAAGTATTGTTCTTAATTATAAGTATTATAGTTAAATATAATTTATATTGTAATATATATTTCAAATAACTCGAGCCACAAAAAAAGATGAAAGAAATGGTAATGTATTATACTATCATGTACATAATATTTTGTGTCATCTATGCTACACAATAATTAAATTAAAAATCCAAAGGGAAAACATATATTATGAAAATTTATGTTCTCAAAATTTTTATTTTATTTTTATTTTTTTAAATTTTCGTGCATAACAAGAGTTTACTGCTAATATAAAAAAGTAGAAGAACAATTGTTTTTAATCTATTATACAAATAAGCCGTTAATAATTATAAATAAATAAAGACGCACCTTCCCTCCTCAACATGACCGCAAAAAAATTCCAAACTCATCAAATCGCATTATGAAACAAAGTCCGTCAGAGTTTCAGAAGCATATGGTATAACTGGGAGCTAAAAACAACACATTCTTAAATATACAGGGCATTCGTTTTACATTTGTTCTTCGATGATCTTATGTCATGTACACGCTCGAGATTTTATTAGAGAATCGACCACACCCAGGTTCCATATCCGAAGCTCAAATCATCCACGAGGGCCTCCAGTGCCAGTCTCATCGTATCCATTCTGCAAGTCTCTTCTATGATCGTTTGTTATTTCGTGTGTGAAATGGGACCTCAATCCAATCCAGCACTGGTAATAATCAGGATCCATGAAGGGAGACTCAAGAGCCCACGGGCAGATTCGGGGTATTAGACATGATTCAAACATGAAAGCCATGGTATTAGCTATTCTTTGTGGTCCTGCTTCATTTCCGAGTGCAATTGTTGCCTGTGACCCAAAATGGAATAATGTTGTTAAGACTACAACTGTTGAGCGGTGACAACATTAAAAAGCAATCAATTCATGGGATAATCGCTCAGCAAACCCATCTACCAGCGTGTGCTGACGAGTTAACTAAAACAAGAAGAGGATTTTGGGTCCCCAAGAAAAAATGAAGGGAAAAGTATGGACTAAAATCCTACCTCGTAAGACTTGGTATCAGGACCATGGGGAGTCATGCAGCTATGAAGGCTTGCACCACCTGGGAGAAACCCATCAGCTTTTGCCTGAAAACAAAGTCATATCTATTGAAAATGCCAATATAAAGCAACGAAGAATATTGAAGTTTCAACTCCTAAGTAGGAGTTAATGCAAATGCCAAGCTAATGCTTAGAGGAAACCTCCTCCTAATTTTCTTAATTGTACATTCATTTTTAACGTTACAATCTGGTTGGACCACGAAATGGGAAGAACTTCGTTGGCTTTCCCTCTGCTCGTGTGGCAAATAAAAAATGGGTACAGCTCCAAGATCCAATCTTTCAGCAAATAGTTCTTTTATTCGTGTAAAATATATGGGAATCTTGTGCTCTCACTGAAAACATATTATATCAGTCTCTAATTCAATGTACAAAGAACATTAGAATGTCAATCTAAGTTACCTCACCATCTCTCCTTCCGGTGTGCATCAAAAGGTACGACACATGCATAACCAAACCAAAATTTGAACCTTACACCACTACATCTGGAGGTGGCAGGAGCCACCACTCAAGCTACCAGCCGGCAATAAGGGTCTTTTTCTTTTCCTCCAACCCAAATGCACCCAACCACTCCAAAAATGATGACTATTTTGTCAGTTATGGAGAAAAACATTGACTAAGGGCCCCGTTTGGTAAAGCTTTTCGGCCTAACTTTTTTTTTAGCTTATAAGCCAAAAAGCCAATTTTTTCTAACTTTTTTGCTTTTTACTTTTTACTTTTTACTTCTTACTTTTTTTTGCTTGTCTTTAGCTTATAAAAGCAAAAAAGCAAAAAAAAATATATATAGTTTTTTTGCTTATAAGACAAAAAAGCAAAATAAAAAAAAGCTAAAAAAAAGCTGTACCGGGCCCTAAGAAGAGCAAAAAGTCAGCATAACCAAAATGTAAAAATGTCCACAAGTTGAAGAGATTTACCTCATACCCTCCATAAATCAAACCCATAAATTCGCTCATACAATTGCGATGGTAATATGGAGGTCGGAAAGTATGTTCAGCAACCAACCACCGGGGAGGGAAAATGACAAAGTCAAGCAATGCCACACCAGGTTTATCTGTTGGAGCTGTCAGGACTGCAACCAAGCATGTTAAGTATGGTTATAAACAAACAAGCAATAAGACAAGAAAAAAGATTCCAGAAACCACAGTCATAGATACTACCCCACCTGTATTTATTGATGGATCACTATGATCAACCAGCACAGTATTATACGGGCAGAATTTACTTAGATCATACTGCAAGCAATGGAATTTCAATCCATCAGCTCTACTGAGATATTAAATAAGTTACTTAAACAACAGATGGAAAAGGTGCATGGACAACACCTATGCTTTATTCCGCAAATGTGGACATATTCAAACAGATACGCACCTTAAATGGGACATAGTTACCATGCCAGGCAACCACATTGAATGGGGAGAAATCCTGTTTTGCAGTAAAAAGTTCACCACCAAACTTCTGTACAATGGTATATCCTGGACAGGAGCTCTCCTCAAACCAGGCCATGGGAGCAAGGAAATCTCGCGGAGCAGCAAGACCATTAGCACCTACACAGAATAAAGAAAAAAATTTAAAATTTATGTAACTGTGATTGAGTTCCAAATGCTCAGTTAAGTAACCCGATATAATCTGCTTTGAGAACAATATATTGTGTACCAACTTAGAATCATGACTTATGATATAAATCATTTACCTATTGGCCCAAGATCAGGAAGTTGAAAATGGGCGCCGAAAACCTCAGCAACATAACCCCGTGATGGGCCATCTGGCAGGTTAACAACGAAACGAAATCCTTGAGGTAAAACAACAATTTCACCAGGAGACACTTGCAATCTTCCACATTCAGTTGTGATCCACAACCCTATATAGCCAGTAACGTAATAATATAAGAGAGAAACTCTTTTGATACAGTTCTTAATATGATATTTTACACAGAACGCAGTTGTAAAAGCAGAACTAGGAAAACTAAGGGAGAGGATCATGGATGCATTACAGACCAGAGAAAAACGAAGGATAAATTTACACAGATAATAATTCCAGGAACTAAATCAAGTTAGAGATGAACTTCTCTTAAATGGCCAGAAACTGTCATGGCAGTAGGCTGAGTTTGAAATAAATGTCTTCATAGAGGGCAAAGCAACAACCGATCCTTGGGCAGAAGGTAAATGATAAATGAGGAATTTGTGCCAAAAGAATCCACTCTTCTTAAATCATAGATCCCTTCTTAAATGATAAATGAGGAATTTGTGCCAAAAGAATCCACTCTTCTTAAATCATAGATCCCTTCTTAAAAAACCCCTTCAATAAAGGACAAATGTATTCCCTTCATACATGATAAAGACCAAAACACTTTCATGTTGTATTAGAAGCCTTTCCATGAAAGACAACTTCTTGAATCCTAACAGGCTAAGAGTGAAGGTAAATATCAGAATTCATATGTAACACTGTGTAATTAGCTAACAAAAACATGTTGGGGGTAAATTGAAAGATGGCACCCTTAACTGCTTGAAAAAATTGTTGAATATCACTTACTTCCTTTTTGAGGAACAATCAAAAAGTCACCATCAGCATTGCAGAAAGCACAATTGTCCATGGATTTGTTGGCAGTGTACCTACATTTACAAAAAAAAATCTGCTGCATATTAAAAAGCAGATATGACCTCTTTGTCAATAAACATATATCCAAATAGTAATTTCAAAAAAATTGAAGCTTATATACAATCATGGTCATCATGTTCCACTTCAATACTAACCAATCATGTCACAAAAACTAGTGAACTGTATATACATAGAAGAAAACATATATGGCTAACAATCACACAAACTATTGGGTTTCCACTGCCCTGATTGTCCATCATTGCACACTGGACTGCATGGTCATCGAGGTAGTTTTCCCCAAGTCCCAAAATAAATCAAGATAAAAGAAACTGATATAAATAATGGTAAAAACCGAGAAAAATGCCAATTATGATAATGATAAACATAACCAGATGAAATTAATAAACAAAGTTTGGAATACCAATTACATGTGAATGGCAAAACCATGCCGAAGGTATGAGCTGCCAGCGCCACATACTGTGTATAAACCGTCAATAAAATCAGTTGGTGAATCAGGAATTTCTACAGGCTTCCAACGTAGTTGAGTTGGTGTAGCAGAGCTGTTGGACTGGTTAAATTCGCTCACAAGCTTTCCATGACCTGGTAGTCGAGGTTTAAATGGTTCGTGTGTAACTGATGGTTTGATACGATATAGCCAACTGCCAAGAAGAAGACCACATAAATATATCAGTAAAGAATCACTGTTAGGAATCATAAAACTTATAGAAGCTTAGCAATTAATATAAGTAGTTACATAAATAAGGTAAATCCACAATAACATCCATGAAAATCATCAAAGCGTTAGAGAGCAATCCTTTCTCCTCTTCTTTCTCTCTCATTTCAATAAACATTTCGCTGACAACTGATTACCAAAATTTATGAAGACTGAAATAAGTAACCTTCGAATGCTATCCTATACAAAACAAGCAGGCCTTTGTTCTTATTTCTTAAAAAAACAAGATATGAAATAGATCTGGAAGTGACTTAAACTTCAAGAAAAACTCAATTTCACCATTAAAATCTAAGCTTCGCTTAAATAGAACACCGTCAATAGCAAACCCCAAGCAAATTTTAATCAAACCTATAAATGTCCACAAATCAGGATACCGGTCGCATAATTAAGCTAGAAAAACAGCTGTCTTCACTCGAATTTCACACGAAATTAAGATAAATAAAACTCGAATTTCAGAATAATAGCTATCTTCCCAACGATTCCTCGCCAGATTATGGTGAGTGAAACGAGATGTATGTGTGTGTATATAATGAAACTACCTTCGCTGGTTGAGTTTACGAGGGGCGGTGAAGGAGGTGCCGGAGATCTGCTCGGCGTAGAGGCCGTAAGGGCAGACGAGAGGGCTGTTCTGGCACTGAGGTAGAGCTCCGGTGATCGCCTCCGACGAGAAGTGGTTTCCGAAACCGGACTGGTACTCCAAATTCGCCGGAAAGTCGGGAAACTCGGAATTCTTGGACTCCATCAGTCAACTTCAACTGCTTAGACAGACAGTGGGGCTCGGACACCGAGGATCGCAACAAGACTTTGGCCAGACGGATAAAGTTCGCAGGGGGAAAGGAGAGGTGTATAAATTAATTGATGAGTCGGTGCCACCGTGGCATGGCGATCGTTTGTTGAAGAGACGTATACGTGTTGTAGGTAGGCAGTGAACAACATCATAGGTTATGGATGTAAAATGCTATTTTTTCCAGGTATTGAGATAGAAATCTCAGCAGAATTATAACGTGACATCATTTTTTTAAATAAAAATACGAGAAATATAATTATTCCACAGAATTATAGTAGGAAATTTTAACTAAAATGATTTGGTGATGGGATATTTGTGCTTGAAAATGTTGTTCAGGATGAGATACTCTCATTATTATTATTGTTATTAATTTTTTGTTACAGGATGATTTGGCTTTCGACCAACTAATTCATGTTGGACTATTGTTTACATTAATCATTTAAATTTAATATATTCATAAATAATAGTTGGTCACAAAGGAGTTTGATGACATATCAAAGTTAAGAGCTCATACTAAGCATGATAACATAATTCTTTACCTAAATTCTTTATATATTTTTTTATGGTAAAATTACCCTAAATATTCTACAAAAAATTTCACCAAAACGATACACTGAAGATATTTTTTAGTGGTTCGATCCTTGTCAAGCGCAATAGTTTTTTCAAGACCTTTTGCGTGTTAATTACTTAGTATCTATGAGACGAAAAATTACACAGACCTCGACATTAGTTAAAGTATGCGTAAACTGACTTAGATACCCAGTTAAAAAAAAAAAAGACTCTTATTCTAACATATCATTTGTATGTGAACTTTTTAGCATTACATTTTTTTCTAATTAAAAATAATTATAATGAAATAAAAACTTCTTTGCTATGGCACATCATTTAGAGACTAATGGATCGAATGTGTATGCGTTACATGTAGCCCGTACAGTGCAATATTTGGATTCACGAGCCCATCTGTCTGCCAATTGACCATTTTATCCTCTAGGTTCTCTTTTCTGAATGTCCAATTGTGGGTTTTAAAATGGATAAAGCTATAAAAAAAATTTATTAGTTAAAAACTTATTTGAAATTTACTTGATAGTTAAATAAGTTGAGTTTAAATATATTTTGAAGTATGAACTCGACTAAATAAATTTATATATACTTCAAAACTATATAAAGATCAAAATTACTTAGAATTAATTCGTATTCAATTTAATTATAACTTGTTTGAAATAAACTTAATATTCAACTTGATTTGATTTGACTCATCCCTACCCATATAGAGCCACAAAGTATGAGTTTGGATTTTTTTAAAGAATTTTTAGTTTTCCTAATACATAATTTTATACTTTTTATGAAATTTTAATCTATTTTCTACTAAAAGTGAAAACTAAAAGCCATTGAAAGGAGTCGAAAGGAACTTTTTGAAAGCTCACAAAAAGAGTAACATTTATCAACACATGATATAAGTAGGCGTGGTTTACTCGAGTTCTAGAAGCCTGAAGAATTTGATTGTGGACAAATCATAACTTTTTGTCCTGATTTTATTGGTTAGTCAGTTATAGGCTGTTTGAAACTTATGATAGGGAAGGGAAAAAAAGCGCCAGAATAGTTCTCACTGCTCAAATGGTGATAGGGAAGAGAAGAAAAGCGCCATGGTGGTACTGAGTACCCATACGGTGATAGAAAAAGGAAGAAAAGCGCCAAGGCAGTACTAAGTATTCAAATAGGAACAGAGAAAGAAAAAAAAAAATTAAGGTAGTATTGAGAACTCAAATAATGATATGTAATTTGTAAATACATTAAAATTTAAATTTGTGAAGTAGTAAAATATTTTTAAATAAATAATCTATCAATTTTTATCATATAGTATACTTTCCTTACAAGTTTATTCATTATTTTACTAACTTAAATTACTGATATATTTATGTATTACCATTTAATAGAGATTATCACTAATTATTTAATACTATCTGATTACTTAAAAAAAATAGAGAGAAAATAAAAAGAAAACTTATTTTTATGTTTGGTTTCACAAAAAAAAAAAAAGAAAAAGTAAAGAAACAATAGTTTTTATTCCAAGTTCCAAACAAGCTGGTAGTGGTACAAAAAGTGAACAACATGACCTCCTTAGCGGCAGTGTGTTCTTCGACCGCGAACACCCGTTCTTATTCTCTCTTTTTCTTTTTATCCTGGAATTATCTATCGGTAAGCTTCCTCATATATCCAGCAAAATCAGTAATAAATCTAGAAATTTTTTTTAATAGAGGTGGAAAGTATTTTTAAAGTAAAAATTTAAATGATGTTTTTATACTTTTAATATTGCGTGTAAATTTTTTACTTTAAATTTGACTCTTTTTTAGAAGAAAAATTATTAATTAATTTATTTTTTTTTTATAGAATATTTATTAAATCACAATAAATTTAACTATTAAATAAAAATTATATTTTAATGTGAGACTCGTATAATACAAAATTAGTAATTTAACTAACAAAGTACATAATTTACTTTTCAATTTTACCATAACAGCTCCTTGTAGAACCACAAACAATAAAAATAATTTATACTTTGTTAAAAATAAAATAAATTGATCTATATAAAAATAAAAAAAATACCTCAATAAGTCGTTTGATAATGTTATCGGTAAAATTTACTCATTGTTTTCAGTTTGAAACTTTTGCCTTTGTTTGTAAGAGAGAATGTGTATGTGTGTTATGAGAGTTTAATTTTTAAATATGTATACAATAAAAAGTGAGAGAAAGTTGTATAAATTAGATCTCTGATCTTTCTTGTATTGATAAAAGTTTATGCAATTATAATGGTTAACCTCTATGACTTTTTTTTTTCTTATGAGATTTTTTTTATTTTATGTAAACCTTTTTTTTATGAGTTTTTTCCATTTAGACTGAGGTTTATTTTATGTGTTTTTTCTTATTTAAATTGAGACTTTTTAAAAAAAATTAGACAGAATTTTAATTATAATAAATAAATTTTTTAAGACTTAGAGACTTAAAAAATTAAAAATTAAAGTAATTAATTTTATGACTTTACAATTGACATGAGTACTAAGTTTAGTAGGGCAAAATCTATTTTCAATTGAGTTAAAAAAAGAACAAAAAACTTAATTTTTTCAAATTCCAGCGGCGGGCAGGCGTTGGCCTAACTCTGTGCAAAACTGTATATGTACATATACATATATATATATATATATATATATAATGCTAGTACGTTTCTATTGATTATTTCTTTAATTATTCCTGCTGAGTGGCGTATTGATAAACAAATAGAGAGGGTCAGAATGAGTCTATCTATCAACACATGCCAACTCCAACTCAAAAGGAGCGGTTCTCCACTCAGCAGGAGTGGTCAGTATGGTTCTCCAACTTACCCAGTATTACTCTCTCTCTCTTTCTCTCTCTCTCTCTCTCTCTCTATATATATATATATATATAGGCATTTGTACAAACTTATTCGTGATTGGGCCTTTTACCAAAATAAAATTATTTTATTCAATATATATTAAATCAGGATCATTTTTTAAATATTTACAAAACAACGATTAAGCGTCATTCTGTGTGACGACTTTAGAAAAAGCGTTAACACTATTGACGATTTCAATTATTCGATTTTTATTTGAGTGAAAATAAAGTAAAGCGTTAATACAAATGACGTTTTATGTTGCCGCAATAAAAGCGTTTATCCTATTGACGTTTTCAAATAAAACGTCAATACTATTGACGCCGTCCATATTTAAACAAAAAAACGTCAATATGATTAACGTTTTTTGGAAAACGTCAACGAAATTGACGCTTTTAGTCGATATAACTTCACAGCGTACACAGAAGCGTCATTTAGATTATCAATTTCTCTTCTCTCGATCTCTCTCTCTGCTTCAACGGCTGCTTCTTCATCAACATCAACAGACGTTAACGATTTTGCTCACCCACCGTCTCGCTCGAGCCTCTTTAGCCTCCCTCATCTGACATTGCAACTTATCTCTCCCAGGTAACCCGTTTTTCTCTGTCTGTGTATATATAAATATTGTGAGTATATATATGGGTATCATTTGTTTCTTTCTCTACTGTGTGTATATATATATTGTGAGTATATATATGGGTATTATTTCTTTCTTTCTCTGTTGTGTGTATATATATATTGTGAGTATATATATCCAGTAATTAGGTCATTTCACCTTTGCAAGATACAAAATAAAAAGAGGTGCTTTACAGTAATCATCGCCAACCCCCATTTCCTTATCCTTCTTCCTCTCTTATTTCCTTCTACTTAAAATTTCCACTACTATCCTACTACACACTTCATCCTCCTAGATAACTTAAGTATCTTTTGATTGCCAAAAATTCTACTCCTAAAGATATCAAGAAAGTGAAGCCTCCAGATATAGATACAGAGATATACATAATGTGTAGTTGTGAAAAGAAAAAAACCAAAAAAATTATCAATAATAAATACCGATAAACATAAAAAGTATCAATAATTATTGGAAGCGAGATGATTATATACTGAAGATGTGCAGGCTTGCCACATTGAGCACATGATAAAGTAGATACGGCCGCATCTGATCCATTGGCCATCAAAACAATCTCCGTACTGCACAAACCTATTCAATATGTATATATTACAGAACAGTCATCGATCAGAGAGAGTTAGATACAACAAAATGTAGTATATATTGCGTAAGAGTAAGCAGTGATAATGAAGCAAATACCGCGAATTGAGATCGTTTATAGTTCCATAAGATAAAAATTACAGCAATAGTTACAAAAATCTGAAATACTAAAACAATTATAGTTTCAACAATCATAAGAATTATAATAATATTATTGGTGTACTAAATGAGTAAAACAACCTTTTATGAATCATAGGATTTCATGGGTGAGGTCACAGATGTGGGGCTGAAATATTGGGCAATGGATAGGTCATGGGTTGTGACATTCACATCACATTCACATTTTGTTGTTTCGGTGTATTTTCATGTAATTTCATCTAACTTGTTACTTGTACCGAAGCTTCATTTAACTGCTATTTTCTTATGTGTAGCTACAGTAAGTGTGATTGAATGGGTAGTGTAAACGTGATGTGCTATTGGGGCGGGACGATAGTTGAAGACCCTGACGAAGGCATATCATATGATACCGAAGCGAAGGGGTTTTACACTATACAACGCAGAACAACACTGGAAGAATTAGAACAGTTTCTTATGCCCAAAGTTGTAGATGAAGGGAAAAACATTCGTTTGAAGTTGATATGCAGACATCCCCATAGACAATGTGAGAGGTTCATTTATTACAAGAAGGTGCCCATCAATGATGACATGACCTTGGATAGTGTGTTGGACATCCCCCCGTGTTTCCCCACACTGAATTATGTTGAACTGTATGTGGAGAAAGAGAACATAACGAGTAGGTTGAATGTACCAGATCCGACGTATTCAGGTTATGGGGCATACAATGATCCTGGCTCATTCATTGGGATGTTGACTCAGAGGGCATACAGTGGCATTCCTGGCTCATTCACAGGGATGTTGACTCAAGAATCTTATACCAGGGCTTCACAGTATGCCGATATGTCTCCACACCCATATTATCCAACGTATGGGTCATACGCAGCCGGAGGATCACAGATGCAACACAACATTGGTACAAGTTCAGGGGTTGAGCGTCTATCTCCTATTCACCTATCGACATCCCCAGTTGACAGGTTCCACCAGCCTGTTAACGAGTACGTTGATATGGGTGGTGATGGAGCTGAGGGATGCGTACCTGACAGCGCAGGTCCTGATCTGGACGTGGACGAGGACATTGACGCTGAACTAATGGTTGATGATGAATCTGATGATGAGGGGCCTGAATTTGGTGAACTGCCACTGTCTTCAGTTGTTATACCCGAATGGTACACTCCTATCCCTTTCTTCACAAACTTGGAGGGGGGTGGTGATGCTACGATAACTAGTCGAGAGCTTTATTGTTGTGGGAACGTATGGACCCCGGAAACCGTAGAGTTCAAAAAGGGGATGATCTTTAAAGATAAAGATTCGATAAAGTATGCAGTAAAGATGTATAATGTAAAGAAAAGAAAAGAGTATGTGTTGGTGGAAACGGGTAAGAAGGTTTGGGATGTAAGGTGCAAGCATGATTGCAATTGGAGGTTTCAAGCCTCAAAGAAAGAGAAACATGGTTTCTTTGAGGTAAAGACGTATCCCGGTCCATATCATTGTGTGTTTGCAAGATTGCAGAGGGACCACTGTAACATTGATACTGATCTCATTACGACGGTCATACTGGACTCAGTTAAGGTAAACTATTTTTATTTTAAACCAATGTAACTTGAAATTAAAACGGGAGTTGTTTATGTGTACACTATAACATGGTTGGTGTTTGTGTACAGGCTGATGCGGAAACGAAGGTGGCATCGCTTATCACCACCGTACAAACTACATTGGAGTACACAGTATCTTACATGAAGGCATGGCTTGCGAACACAAGAGCCATTGAGGTCATATTTGGGAATTGGGACGAGTCGTACATGAAGCTTTCTCGGTACATGACGGCACTACAGACCTTTAATCCTGGAATGGTTGTAGATTGGAATGTGTTGCTGTCGACTACGCCGGATGAGGTGGTGTTTAATTATGTGTTCTGGGCTTTCAAACCCGCCATCGATGGATTCGCTCACTGCCCTCCTGTTATCGGCATTGATGGAACTTTCCTTAATGGCAAATACACTGGGAAAATGTTGGTAGCTACCGTATCAACTGGCAACCAACACATTTTACCACTTGGGACGACATGTAGTGCCTAACCGTGAAGAGACTACAGCGTCGTAGTCGTGGTTTATTAAGAACTTGAGACGACATGTAGTGCCTAACCGTGAAGGCATTACGTTGATATCTGATAGGCACAGGGGCCTGTTGAATGCTGTTGCGCGGTACTGAGAACATTCGCGTTTACGACCGATTGGATATCATTGATATTGCCTCAGGCATGTCCGTAGCAAATTCAACAAGAAATTTAGCAACACGAAACTTATGGATTTGGTATGGAGGGCTGGTAGTTGCCATCAAATTCGGAAGTTCAACTTGATTATGAAGGAGATTGAAAAACTTAAACCAGAGGCATTAAATTGGTTGCAAGAGATGGAGGCTGAAAAGTGGACACTTGCACATGATGGAGGTCGTAGGTGGGGGATTTTGACTACAAATCTATCAGAAGGATTTAACAATGTATTGAGAGGTGCTCGGAATGTGCCCATCACGACATGTGTGGAAACTACATTCCACCGGCTTGTTAAGTATTTTGACGAGAGGAGAATTGAGTGTATTAAGAATCGGGCTGTTGGTTTGCGGTATGGCCGCAAGCTACAAAAACAAATTAAAAAATACCAGTGCAAAGAAAATACACATTTGTTGAGAGCGTTTAACAGGTAAATGCAGTACCATAACTTTTAAGCTGACCAGTATTTTTGTGACAATGAAACTGATTTAAATTTCGTTCATAGGCAAGAAGGTGAATACGAGGTCGAAACAACACACCACGGGATGCTGGGTGGGCACAAACAAGTTGTAAGACTTAACCAGCCCAGCTGTTCTTGTTCAAAATACATCATCAACAAATATCCATGTTCGCACATGCTTGCTGTCACTGCGGACTTAGGCGTCGATCCGTTTTACTTGGTGGCGCTAGAGTACAGAATTGATGTATACCCATGCATTTGGGATTCTAATTTTAGCCCAATGCCCCATGAAGATTACTGGCCCTTGAGTAGTATGCTGACGTTGTTCCCCAATACAGGCCGTTTGCAATCACTGAATCTAAAGCCCGGTCGGCCCAAAACGGCCCATATTCGCAATGAAATGGACACCTCCAGGCAAAAGCACAGCTACCACTGCAGTCTTTGTCAACAAACTGGCCATGACAAGCGAAAATGTCCGGAGAGGCTTCGACGAGTGGCACAGTAGTAGTTATTGTTTGGACACCTTAATGTATTTTGGACACCTTAAGTAACTGTATTTTGTTATGGATGTAATTTGTTTTGTTATGTAATGGTAGTTCTCTTGTCTCTATGCATTCATGGACATAGAATAACATGGACTCATATTACATGAAACAGAAAATCTCAAATATGACCACTACATCGATATGTTATATGGAACATAAGATGGCAAATAGTACCGTTACATATTAACTAACTTCACACCAAACTTAACTAAAAGCATGAATAAGCTTTATGGACCATGTTCGTAACAACACAGTGGTTTTCCAGCAACCGAAAGGCTACTAGGTAGATAGTTAATATAGTCATCATCGCCTTCTTCTTCTGAGAAGTCCGAAAGTTCTCGGTTAGATACCAGCAACGGATCTTCAATAATGTCTATAATTCGTTGTGTTGGATCAGCACATTCTTTCTTCGCATGCTCTGTAAAATGATATCTATCAAACCTTCGTTACATTTGATTAATCTCGCGTTCAAGCGCTTTTATGACCTTACTACTTGAATATGACGGACTGCCCCACACCTTAGTTGAACGAGCCTTTGGGACACGAAGGCCATGCCATCGGCAATACATCTCTTGTTCACGCCGTTTATCAAGTAAGTCTTCCCACGGCAACCTCAACCTGTTGCATTGGTCGTCTGTCACACCGCGGGGTGGTCGTTGGGATGCCTCGCCAATGAATATGTGGCTAACCGGACCCGTCGTATCGTGCATTACGATAGGTTTGTTGTGAAATAGACGTTTTCGACCATACCATTTGTTACCGATCGCATCCGTGTACGTACCCACCCTAAGGAAGTCTAAAGAGGTTCAGTTGTTTGAGTGTGTCTCGTCACCGGGGACTAAACGACTGGACGACACACCGAATAACCCTTTTTGCTTCGGCATCTTTGTATGTGTGGGTGAGGTTTATGACTTATTGACGTTATCACACAACTTATATAGGCTATAATGGTTTCACGTGAAGCCTCCAATTGATTATCCAATTGATGCCAATATGTGGAGGACAATGTCTTCGTTTTGGACTTAGTGGTTCACGTGAAGTGTTTCGTATAGTGCAATGGATTCATACTGAACACTTGTGATGTCATCTTTCACTTCAGACTTCCATTAACCCCTTGTGACTTGTCATGTCAATTGATACAACGTGACCAGGTGTGGTGCAATGCCTATAATGGGTTCACGTGATTCTTGAAATCGATTTAGACCATAAGGAATGGTACATTCCTTTTCAGGCTTCACGTGAAGCTTGAAATACCCTAACAATAAATACTTGTCATGTCAATTTCTGCAGCTATTTTCAATGACAGTGAGTAAATGAGGAAGTGAAAGATGATGAGGCGTTGTTCGTGTTGACTCAAGGTTGATCCCCATGTTGATTTTGATGATAACAAAACCATGTTGTTGTTATCTAATGATTTCAATTAAGTGTGCAAGTTATATTATAATCATTTGATAACAAGAAAATAATTGAGTTGATTGGTTGAGTATCCAACAAGAAGATTACTTAGGTAATCTTATTCTTGAAGAGATTGAAGTTGCTCAAGGAGTTCAACAAGTATTCAAAAGAAGGATGCAAGTGACTGAAGATCTTATGATGATTCAAGAAGTTATTCAAAGAAGCAAAGCACTCAAGCAAGATTATTTGAAGAGTATTCAAGTTGACATGGAATCAATTCTTGAAGACTAAAGTGCAAATAGAAGTGCAAATACAACAAAGGATTTCAAGTAGAATTGAAGACCGAAGAGCTGGCACCATACAAATATGGTTTACACTTCACTATGAAGACCCTCGATCCTCATGGCCATATCAAGTCCACTATATCATCGTGCATGCTATGAACTTCTAAATTGGTTGATTTTTCTACTCTAAATCTGGAAAATGCATTGAGGCATAAAGCATAAAAGAAAGGGGGAGCAACAAGTTGAAGTTTGTCAAGTAACAATGGAGAACTTGTCACATTGAATATGTTGAAGAACTTGTGGTGAGAAGCTTGTCAAGAAACAATGGAGACAATGAGTATGATGAGTTGACACATTCAGCAATCTCATGGTTACAACTTCATTTAGATGACTCTTACAAGATATGGAAGCTCACCTTGAAGATTTGAAGATGTCTTGCAAGAATGGAAGAAGAAAAGACTCACTTAAAGATATGGAAGCTTTCTTAGAAGTTTTGAAGATGTCTTGAAAGTTTTGATGAGAAATCATAAGAGTTGGAAGCTTCATTGAAGATTATGTTGAAGTCTTGAATTGATGGAAGAAGTTATATTGATTGAAGAATTCTAGAAGAAGTCAATTTGATGAAGATCAAGTAAAGAGATTGAAGATGTTCAATAAGCATAAAAGATCAATTGAAGAAAAGAGATCTCAAGTCTTGGAAGCTCTCTTGAAGATTTTGAAGAAGACTTAGATCAATGGAAGAAGTGATGTTGATTGAAGAACTCTAAATATAATCAAAAGTGTATTGATTTTATCTTGAAGAGTTGAAGATGTTCTTGAAGTTAACATGCCTTGGAGAAGTCTTTTCAAGCCTTAGAAACCTTATTTGGATGATCCTTAAAGAGCTTGAAGATATTGAAGAAGATTGAAGAAGTATTGCAAAAGTTAAGGATTTTCCTAAAAAGAATCGACCCCTCAAGCAAAAGAGTCGACTCATTCAAACAGAGGCTGAAAATTCTGGTGGAACATCAAAAGAGTCGACCCCTAGCATAAAAGAGTCGACTCATTCCAACAGAGAGTTGATTGTGCAGTTTTAGACCAAAAGAGTCGACCCCTGGACCAAAAGAGTCGACTCATTTGGGCAGAACCTTCAAAAATCTGCTGCAACACAAAAAAAGTTGACCCCTGCAGCAAAAGAGTCGACTCATTTAAGGTAACGGCTAGTTTTTTGAACGTTATACTCCGCCGTTTTCGTATCAAATGGTCTCCCATCCATCTCCAACGGCTATAATCAACTCAAGGCTATATATACAAGATCCCCAACACATATATGATGATGAAGAACAAGAAGAACATGAGAAGAACTCAAGATTAAGTGCTACAAAGTGATATTTCATCTTCCACATCTTATACTCTGTTTTTATTCTTTTGGGGGGTTCTTGAGTGAGCTAAAAATTTGTTCATCTACTCTTTGAGAGAGTGTTATTCATTATACAACCTTCATCTATTATTGGGTTGGTTTGTAAACTTGTGAGTTTGAGTGTTCTTGAGAAAAACACTTGTGAGTTTGAGTGTTCTTGAGAAAAACACTTATGAGTATGGGTGTAGCTTGGGAAAAACACTTCTAAAGTTTGAGTGAAGCTTGGACAAAATCACTCGTAAGTTTGAGAGAAGCTTGGACAAAATCTCTTGGGTTTTGAGAGCTTGGGGAAGAGCTCTTGTAAAAGTGAGCTAGGCACTTGGAGAAAAACTAGCAGCTGTGTAAGGAAAGTTTACATAGTGGAATACCTTCGAGAGGATCGAGGAAGAGAGGACGTAGGCAAGGTTTGGCCGAACCTCTATAAATCTGGTGTTCTTCATCTCTTTGCACATATTACTTCCTTGCATTACATCTTAGTATTTGTTTGCTAGTTTGACTGCTCACTGCTTGTATTGCATTCTATTGTCTGTTTGTTTGAGTATACTTTGATTAGTCACTGTTATATTACTCAATCAATTTTTAGTTGCATTGTTTGGTATAAATTCTATAAAACCCAATTCACCCCCCTCTTGGGTTGCCTACTTGGGCCAACAGTTCGTAGATGATGGGGCCATTATTTATATAATTTCGTAATACCCCATGGACTATACATTATTGTATTGAACATTGTCCACCGGATTTTACTTGATGGTTATCAACACTGTCCAATGACATTGTTCGTAGATGACATTTGTATTATTGTTATTTCCATTTACTTGTTGGTTATTAGCATTTATTCATATAACTTATTTATTTTTTTTAATCTATTTGCATTATTGTATTTAATTCTCAGTCATTTTTAACTAACTTTATAGTATGTGTACATCACAGCTCTTATGGATATAGACGTGGCTAGACTACCTGGACCAGTTGACCCATCAGTTCTCACTTTACAGGAGCATCACAGGTCCTCTATTATATGGACGAGTCAGCAGGTTAGTGACTTCGTATTGGCAAATATTACATTTTTCTTGTTATATATTTGTTTAATTATTATCTCATTATGTCTTCTTACAGTGTGACCAGGTGCTTCATTATCGTCGTAATGATGCCGCATGCTGGGCTAGACCATTATCCCCTCGGATACTTCCGTACTTGATGCGTGCCAGTTTCTACGGGCTGTACTGAGTTAGTTATATTCAGCTTGACCATCCACTTATCACAGCCTTGGTTGAGAGGTGGCGGCAGGAGACTCATACATTTCACTTGCTAGTTGGAGAGGCCATTGCGACATTACAGGACGTGTCTGTGTTAGTGGGCCTGCCTGTTGATGGTCAGCCGATTGGAGGCGTAGATGGTGGGGGTGACGTACATCATTGGCGACAGATTTGCCGAGAGTTGTTGGGCGCTGAGCCCAACATTCAGGATTTCAGTGGTGGCCGTCTTAGACTTTCATGGCTATCTACCACATTTCAGCAGTTGCTAGACGATGCTGACGAGGTGACTGTACGGTACTATGCTAGGGCATATATCATGCAGCTCATTGGGGGGTTAGTATTGTCAGATAAGTCTCAGAACTTGGTGAAGTTAATGTATCTACCATTCATTCGAGATTTCGATCAGGCTGGGCGATATAGTTGGGGTGCGGCAGCCCTTGCCTTACTTTATCGGATGATGTATCGGGCGACTAAGACCAATACGAAGGATATAGGAGGCATTTTGGTGTTGCTACAGGTATGTGGTCGTTATAGGAAATGTTATATCTTTATGACTTTTTATAGGGCATTATTCGTTATGTTCTTATAATTTGTGTAACAGATATGGGCCTGGGAGAGATTCCCTAGGATTAGCTCACGTCGGCGTGTTGTACCGATTCTTGGATAGCAGCCACTAGACATTGGAGATCAGCAGCACCTACTCGCTGGGCCATGGGGTGCTAGGTATTGTACTTATAAAAAAATAAAAAAAAATAGTTACGAAATGTGCAATTACTATTTAACTTTATATGTTATCTAACTATATTTTGTATTCTTTCGAAAAAAGGTGGAAGAGTAAGTTTACACTGGATAAAGTCCCCACCCACGTTGTTGCAGTGTATAGAGACTAGTTTGATCGGTTGAGAGATGATGAGGTATGCTTTTAAGTGCTTACATTTTTTTTCCTGACATTACGTAAACTAAGTACAGTATTAACTATTTCTCTCGTAAGCTGACATTTATATTGCATGATTTAGTTTGTGTGGCAGCCTTATGGTCGGCACGGTGAGATCATCGATACCCTCCCTGATTATTATCGTGCTGGGAGTGACATATGGATGGCTGAGGTTCTACTTATATGTTTTGACGTGGTGGAGTGGCATTTGCCTAGTTGTGTTCTTCGACAGTTTTCTAGTCGTCAGGGCATACCTACAGCCCCCGACACTAGTATTGGTCTTCACGGCATAGATTGGCGGGGTAGGCCTCACACAGATTGGTTGCAGTTCCATAATATTTTTGTCACTAGATGGAGAGAGCGATGACAGCAGATTATTGCCGGTGACCTTACAAAGGAGCCTATGTCACGCCACGACCCATACGCAGGGTGGTACCAATCTATCACGCACCCCTTGATTGGGAATTCGGCGCACAGGCCTTTGGCTGGCTATCTTGGAGTGGGGGGGGGGGGAGACACGATATTTTGGTAAGAGTATTGTATAACAGTATATATACTATAGTACTATTGAATAAAATAAATATATTTATTTTGGAAGTTTCTAATATAATATTCGTTATGATTTATTGCGTTACAGGCCCAGTGTGTCACCCTTATGCAGCAACGGCGGCTGACACCATTCGCGGATACGATGCTGATGCAGGTTTAGAGACGCTTGTGTTCATCTGTGACATGTGTGACACGACCCTGCACATTATACAAGAGGACTACCGTATACATGCGGCTGTACCTGCTGATCTAGCCATGCCACCCCCTGCTGCAGTGCCACCCCCATTGGATAGAGCTGACCCTTCCACTCCTGTAGGTCCATCGCCTCCCACAGCAGGGCCTTCCATGTCCAGTCACGTGACACACCGGTCAGAGGCCGTACCTGCTGATGCAGCCATACCATCACCTGTTCTAGTGCCACCTCGTTCAGACATAGTCGACCCTTTTACTCCGGTGGGTCCATCGGTCATCATATCGGGGCCATCTTCATCCAGTCAGGTGCCATTGCAGTCCACTGATGTTGGGCCGTCCACATCTTACATTCGACCAGATCCTTTGACGGCCCATCATCATCGTGTCTCCCCGGTACAGTATCATCAGGATTCATCGGCACCGTCTACATCCGGGGGCGACGTTATGGCACAGGCAGTTCAGCCATAGCCGATTGGAAGGGGGAAAGGAGGCGCAGGACCTCCGCGCAGAGGCAGAGGGAGAGGGAGAGATACATGACAGGCAGAGGGTGGATCTCAGATGCACGAGTTCCGTAGGATGATAGCTACTACGGTTTTGGATAGAGTCATCATACCGATGTTCACCGGCCCGTCATCAGATCTTTTTGGGGTAGATGATGAGACAGTGCGCCATTCACCTCCACCAGCAGAGTGGGACTCACAGATCACGTAGGAGCACCCACCATCGACGTCACAAGCAGCTGAGGCGACAGTTGGGGATGTGCACCCACAAATAGATGAGGCATCACCTGCACAGATACAGGCCCAACAGGGGGTAGGTGGAGATGAGCAGACACGAGTCTCACATATTACCTAGGAGTAGCCACCACCGACCACAAAGGGTGATGAGGTGGTTGTAGGACATGTGGTCCCACAGGCTGAGGCACCCACATCGCTCCCCATTGTATATCACAGGAGCAAGAGACCTAGACGAGCACTTGCATGTGGTACATAGGATGTATTTTATATGCTCTCTTGTGGTCATTCGATAGATCTTATATATTTTTTGTACAGAACTCGTGTATATCTCATTAGTTTTAAGTAATATATGATCATATTTTGAAACATTTTTTAGTATTAAAATTGTAACACTGACGGCGCGTCGAACGGAGTCCCAGCGGAGGAGTTACTGCATTTTTTCGTCCCGTACACTTAGCGATTTGAAAAACTTGGGAATCGGGGTTCGGGGATGTTAAATCTTGCAAACGACCTCTGTTTTGCGCGAAACTCGACACGCAACACCGCCTCCGCAAACTACAGCTGCGGGCGCTGATGGCGCATCGAACGGAGTCCTGGCAGAGGAGTTACTGCATTTTTTCGTCCTGTACATTTAGCGATTTGAAAAACTTGGGAATCGGGGTTCGGGAATGCTAAATCTTGCAAACAACCTTCGTTTTGCGCGAAACTCGACACGCAACACCGCCTCCGCAAACTACAGCTGCGGGCACTGACGACGAGTTGAACAGAGTCCCGGCGGAAGAGTTACTGTATTTTTCCCTCTCAGAGACTTAACGAGTTGAAAAACTTGGGAATCGGGGTTTGGGAATGCCAAATTTTGCAAACGGCCTCCGTTTGGCACGAAACTCGACACGCAACACCGCCTCGTCATACTACAACTGTCTGCATTCGTCGAACGGAGTCCCGACAGAGGAGTTACTGCATTTTTTCCTTCCGGACACTTAGCGATTTGAAAAACTTGGGAATCGGGGTTCGGGGATGCTAAATCTTGCAAACGGCCTCCGTTTTGAGTGAAACTCAACACGCAGCACCGCCTCGGCAAACTACAGCTGCGGGCACTGACGACGAGTAGAACGGAGTCCCGGCGGAGGAGTTACTGCATTTATTCCTTCTGGACACTTAGCGATTTGAAAAACTTGAGAATCGGGGTTCGAGGACGCCAAATCTTGCAAACGGCCTCCGTTTGGTGCGGAACTCGACAAGCAGCACCGCCTCGGCAAACTACAGCTGCGGGAGCTGACGGCACGTCGAACGGCGTCCCGGCGGAGGAGTTATTGCATTTTTTCCTTCCGGACACTTAGCGATTTGAAAAACTTGAGAATTGGGGTTCGGGGACGCCAAATCTTGCAAACGGCCTCCGTTTGGCGTGAAACTCGACACGCAACACTGCCTCGGCATACTACAGCTGTCGACGCTGACGGCGCGTCGAACGGAGTCCCGGCGGAGGAGTTACTGCATTTTTTCTTTCTGGACACTTAGCGATTTGAAAAACTTGGGAATCGGGGTTCGGGAACGCCAAATCTTGCAAATGGCCTCCGTTTGGCACGAAACTTGACACGCAGCACCGCCTCGGAAAACTACAGCTGTCGGGGTTGACGGCGCGTCGAACGGAGTCCCGGCGGAGGAGTTACTGTATTTTTTCGTCCCGAAGACTTAGCGATTTGAAAAACTTGAGAATCGGGTTCGGGGACGCCAAATTTTGCAAACGGCCTCCGTTTGGCGCGGAACTCGACACGCAGCACCGCCTCGGCATACTACAGCTGCCGGCGCTAACGGCGCGTCGAACAGAGTCCAGACGGAGGAGTTAGTAGTGAGGGAGTTCATTGAATGTGAAACAGAAAAAAAAAAAAAATGTCACTGGTTTGAAAACGTCATTACTAATGACGTTTTCAGTAGAAATAGAAAACGTTATTTTTTATGACGATTTTAGTGCAAACTTATAGCGTCTTTCCTATTGACGCTTTCTTTACCACCTTTTCTAATTTTTCGTAAATGCTGCAGAATATTAAATGTAAAACATCATTACTACTGACGTTTTGTTAACATCATCATTCAGAATGATGCCTACCTAGTGTTTCGTAATTATTCATCTTTTAACACTTATTTAATATTTATTGATTATAATAAATATGTTTTGGTAAAAGACTCATTGGTGATTAGACTTGTGTATTGACAGTCGGTTTCGAAGATGTTCGAAAATTCTATAATGGAAGTCGAAGAAGAGATTATAGAAGTAAAAAATGGCAAGGCGAAGAGCCATAGTAAGACTAGAGATGCTTGTAATAGTCGCCTTCAGTCGAGACGCATCAAAAGAATCTTATTATTTTTTAATAAGCCATCGTACACGCTAGCGACAGGCTCCGAGAAAGTAAGAACGAAAAATCGAGCTAGATTACGCCGCCTTCTTAGCAAGCTTGTACGGCGACACAATTGGGAAGAAGCAAGCGGTGTGCTGAGCGTGCTACTGAAAGGGACTGGCAATGAGAAGTCTCCCACAAGGAATCGCACCAAGTATTGGGTATGACTCTAATGCGCTATTTCTTCCTTTCTTTATATATATATATATATATACATGTAGAAAGAATATTAGGAGAATTCCTTCTGTTTAGAAGGATTGGAATTTGATATGTTGTAAAAATATTAGGAACCTTAAACCCTAAACCCTAGGTTATAGAATGACCACATTTTCTTTCTTTTTTGTTTTTTTTTTTTAAATTATTGTATCTGCTTTTGTCTAGAATGGTTGTGTCATTGTGTGCGAAGTGAACAAAAGCATGGGGTGGGTGGGGGAAAAATGGAAAAACTTACAGAAGGTGACATAACAAAATGGAGATGAAGAGATTAGAAGAGACACCGGCAGAGACAATATTATTCGGTTTTTTTGTGTTATGAGATTTTCAATCACATACTGTGCTAAATGGTAGAGGGGTGCACAATGGTATTCAAAATGTGAACCAAAAAAAAGATTTCACATCAGGCTATCCTTTGAATTGTAGCCCTATGGATGCTAGAAGGTGATTGTATATGCATCATAACATTTATGGTAAAATTCTTACCAGAAATGTGCAGCATGATTTGTTTGGTTTTTTTTTGCTTCGTAATGTCACGTGTCTCTTCAATTCTATCAATACAGATGTGAACTTATTGTGATATCATGAACTTAAGAGATGGCACGAATTTTTTTCAGGTTGCAATGGAGCTTCTCAAGCATATAAAAAGTGACCCTGTCAACTCAACCAAGATCCAACATGTTTACGAAATTTGGATGAAAAGGATCGGATCAATGAAAAATTGGCCAATAAAGGTATAGTCTTGAAACATCCTTTGTACATTGTGCAAAATTACACGTCCTTTTCGATGCCCTGTTGTTGTTGTTTTTTTTTTTTTTTTTGTTTTTGTTTTTTTTGCTATTGCTTTTTCTATGTTTGTTCCCCCCCCCCCCCCCCCCCCCCCCCCCCCCCCAAAAAAAAAAAAAAAAAAAAAAAAAAAAAAACCTCCACCCTTCATTGATTTGTTTAAAGTTTTTTCTTTTTTTAATTTATGTCTAATGTGATCTGGACTAGATATAGCTGGTAAAAATTGGTGCTTCCCAAAATAACCTCTGAAGAAAAACAAATTAATAAACAAACAGATAAAGAAAGAAACGATCTAACGTTTTGCAAGAAAGTAACTGTCCATGAAGTTTTCTGTTTGTAAAGGTAGTCTATGTCTTAGTATTTTATTTGTCCACATATCACATTAGACAAACGATCTTGAATATGTGGCACGACCCAGATTTGATTCTCCCTGCCTTTCTAGAATTGAGAATTAATGCTGTTGTGCCTTTATTATATGGGAAGGGATATTACTATGCTATTAGCTTATTAGTCTATGTTTACTGAAAACGTCTACTGTTTGACCATTCATGCACTACTTGGAAGTTGATGTTTAAACTCTCACAGGTAGCCATCATGAAATTCTGTTTTTTATGCTTTCTGAAAATTGATTTTTTTTTGTAATTTTAAAATGTGAAGGAGATTTCCACTTCATGAATGAACAACAATGAAGTCACACTTACACACAGAGGCGGACACAAGGGGGGGCTGGTGGGGCCATCGTCCTCCAACTCCCACCCAAAACTCCCAAAATTCTCTTTACCCCTATTGTTTTTTTTGTTTTTTTGTTTTTTTTTTCCAGGTATTTAAGATAAAATATAGTGTATCCCCCCCTCCCCTTCTCCTCTACCCTTCCCCTTCAAATTAATGAAAATTTACCTTAGTCTCTACAGAATTCAGAAATTTTTATCTTGGGCCCCCAAACAAAAATCCTGTATCCACCAATGCTTACAAATATATGTGTGCATTATCATCTGATTGCTTTGGCAAAAGTTTTATTGTGACAGTTTAGATGCCTAAATTTTGGTTGAAACTGCAAGGCAGTATTCCTCATCTTTGCTTGAAACTGAAACAATTTCTAAAGGCTTTTATGTTTTAGACACCTATTATCTTGCAAACATTTTGATGTGAATTTTGATCACATTGAGGATATTCTTCAACCTTTCAATTGTTGGCAGGATAGATTTGTGGTTCAGTTGGAATTCATCCTTTTTTGTCTTAAACAAGGGAGTGTTCATGATGCTCATCAGGCTGCTATATGGTATGGTTCTTGGTTTCTTATGTGTTTTTATTTGCCTGAATGTAGAAACCAGTATTATTTTGTGAGGTCTCAAAAAATAGAAACCCCTTATATTTGAGTGTATTAGCTATTGACATTATAAAGCTACTAGTGTGGCTGCCCATTATGTAGGAGGAAATGTTCTGCTGACAATCTTGTTACTAATATACTTATATAAGAAAATTTAATCGGTTACTAATATGTTTGAAAAATAAAATGTAGGACATGAATTCGTACAAAGTTGTTTTCCAAACTACTTGGGGATAGATACGAGTTGCTGTAAAATGATTTCTTTACAATGTACAATTTCCGTGTGATGATCCCTAGTTGGGTGGCCTTCAAAGTTCAAACTAATTATACAATAAAAAAAAAAAAGTTCAAACTTAAAAATAAAAATAAAATTTAGCAATAAATTTTTATCCCATCATCATTTTAGCCCAAAATTCTTGCTATTAATTTTTGTAGAAACTCAAAGGTTGCTCTGAGTGGCAAAGAAGTATTACTTACCCGTCAAAAATGACTGCATAAGATAATATTCATATATATTACATGTGATTGGAATTGTAAATTTTTTATGGAAGTTTCAGTTATCCTTCTATCTTGATAGGCGAGTCTGATCACTGTGAGTGGTAATTTTTGGGTAAATGTTGTACATGGGCATACACTAGGATTACTTAGGCCTGCTGTGGATTTTTAAGGTTCAGTAATTGGCTTTAAATTATTGTTGGAGGACAAAAATTGGCAGTCTTGCTAATCAAAATTTGCCACGTGAGAGAATCTGCCGTGTAGTGGTTGTTGGCTAAGTTACTCCCTCATGATAGCTTTTAACAAACTCTGCAGGGTTAAATCCTGGATTTTTGGCCAAGAAGTCATGGTTGCTTGACTTTAAAATGAATGCTTTTTGACATCATTGTCTTTCTACGTCTGAGGGATCAGAAGTTGTGTATACATACGATTTAAAGATTTCTGTAAGATTTTCTTCATGTTCAACAAGTTGCTTTGAGAGTTTTGACTACTGACCAGTTTTGCCTAAGTTGAGTGATAAATATAATATTTGAGATGTAAATTGGGCAAGCACTTAGGCACCTGGACTGATGATATGGTATCTAGTTGGCAATCGCCTAGGTGTGACTTTGTGTTGATGTAGATGTAGAGTTTAATCCTGCTCAAATGTTGTAGTCAATGGAAGCTACAATGAAGCAAAAGCAAAGAATTGTCAATATGCTGACCATTCTTCTCTTGAAATAGGTTCCTGAACTTTTCAGTGTTTTCTAGTTTTCCATGTGAAGCTTTTTGGATATGACTTGGTGACAGAGTTTGCTTATGGAGTTGCTTATTCTTGATTTATCTGTGATTTTGTGAGTCCATCAAGTTAGATGTGGAGGACAAGATTTATTTGTTAATTGGGGAAGAGTGAGTCATTAGTCATTGTTTATTTATTTACTTTGATGAGTAGATAAATTGTATTAAAAAGCATCAAGGGGATGCCACATATATACAAAAGGATCTAAACAAGAAAATATACTCAAAAGTTATTCAGCCATCCACAAAATCCAAAAATTGGCCAAAGATTTGGTTGACCGTTGAACCCTCGTGGAGAGCCAATTATGCAAAATAGACATAAAGCTACATTTAACCTACACGAAGGCTGTTCAACCCCCCTAGGTTCTCCTATCCACATCAAGCAAAAAGGAGCCAAAATCCAAGCCTGCCACCCTTTTTCAAGGATGAATGCCCTTTAAACTGCTTCCTAGTGTGCATAAGAGGTCAATTTGCCAAGGACTTATCTTAATTAATTGTGGGGATGTTTCTCCCAGCCTCATGCAACAATGCGAATTTGGAAGTGACCCAATTTCAAATATGGTTGTCAGCTTGACTTTTTGTTAGCTGTGGTATTCTACTATTCCGAAAAAGTTGCAGTTGAGAGATTCAGATGAGTCTCACACCCCTATGCAATCAGAGGTGTCAGGAATGAGATTTGACGTTTCAATTGAAGACTCCGAGGGACATGATGCAGTTGATATCTGTGAAGCTGATTCCTCCTCTCAAGCTGATTCAGACAGCTCTGTTAGGAATGACAAAGAGGTTGCTCAAGATGTTGGTGTTGACCAATAAAGAGAAGTTTCCACGGAGGTGGATTATAACATACAGAGAGAAACTATGTACCAAAATTACCAGTCACAGGGCTTCTACATTAATTCTTCTGGGGACAGTGGACATGAAAAGTCTTCTTTCTCTAACTATGGTTACAATATGCAGTATGCATCTACTTTCAATGCCCATGGTGAGTTTAGAAGTTTACTTGCTCATTGGTGTTATATTTGTTTTGGGTAGGCAGGGTTTTATTGATAGGGTAATTTTAAGAAAGGGATTATAGAACACTAGCTGTTAACCTATGTGTATATATATATAAGGAATACTGGCTGTGATGTGCTCTTTATGCATGTCATCACTATGATCATTTTGGTGAAGTGAGCTCGCAATACTTGATAATGATGTTACATTATCTGAAGAATTTCTCAATTATTCTTCAGTGAGTCTTTTGTTGACTATGAGGTCTACTCTTATTGGACCTTTTGTAGTATTGAAGTCTGTAGTTTCTGTGATAAGTTCATCACAAATGTCAATTCCTGTTACTGGTGTAACCCTTCCAGCATGTTCATGCTTTAGCTTTCATCAAGTTCAATTATCTGTTTAGAGTTTGTGCAAATTTTCTAAATCTTTTCATATGATGTCAGCATACTATCTGGTGTACTACTTCTTTCAGTAACCACTGGCCTTGCTATATTGTGGTCACCACTGAGATTAATTATTTATACTCTCAACTGTATTTTGGATTCTGTAATCTAACATATGATCACATTGTTTTGAAGTACTTGGAAAATGTTCACACCAATAGTATGTTATAAACAGCAAAATGTAAAGGATAGATGGATACTTTCTTGACTTAGACTGCTCATGGCTTTTGTTATTATATGACGAATATAGTGTATTTTTGTTTGTAAAACTGTATTGCATGCTCACAGTATTTCATGATTCACACAACACACAAAAAATATGTGCACGCATCAACTATTTTCATAATTTTGGTATGAGCAATGATATAAATCCATCTTAAACTATAAGGAAGCATTTAAGAACTATCATTTGCTTGATTTTGCCTCCCCAGAAGAGAAAACTTCCCTACAAATTATAGTGCTACACTCGAGAGAGTAATCAACATGTTTCTTATGACTTTATTGACAGAGAATTTTGGTTGAAGGTAAAATTTTGGCAATTGTAATTTGAACTTCAAATCTAAAAGATGCACCAACGTATGACATCTAATGTAAACCATTCTAACGCATTACAGGTATTTTAAATGTTTAATTTGAAGGAATGAAGATTTGAAACTTACTGTCTCATGTAGAGGAAACATGACTCTGTATAAAAAGACAAAGTTAGGCAATAAAAAACATAAGATGATTGCTAGATATATCTGAGGCACATAGAAAGCTACCAAAATAAACTGTACTTAATGAGTTATTTGGGAATGACTTGGTTGGTCACTATGGATCTGATACTGTTCTATTCGGCACACTTAATTTTGGGTTCCCGGAATTGGGTCCATCTTTATTTAGCCATCAAAACTTCTTTAATTAATCTGACTACTAACTACTTCGAGTGAATGAATAATTGGAAGTTTTGATTTGATTTGCAAAGTAGTGTCAAATTTGTGCTTCATTGCTCAGATGGGGAAAAGATGTTGATCTGGAAAAAGATAAAAGAGCAATATCTTTTCTTGACCTGCTCCAGCTGAGAAGAACTAATGAGAACCTTAAGTCTAGTCAACAATCTTGAAGGTATAGTAAGTCTTAATAATGGTGCTGCCGCTGGGGCTGAGTTTGTGGTCCATATGGAAGTTGTGGTGTTGGAGGATGTGAATGAGGTGATGATAGTAGCAAGAGCAATATCTTTTGCTGAGAGCTGATTGTTCTTGTTTTTCAAACAGATCAGGCATTTCCTTCAACTTTTCAAGCTTGCAATTTTGCATGTAGTGGCAGTAATAGAATTACAACTAATAACTATCTCTGTTCTTTTGAATTTTGTTAGGTATTTTAGGCCTTCATAAAGTCCTTGTTAGACTTTATATACTTGGTTCATGAGCATTTATAATAAATACTGAAATTCTATTATTTCTTGCTGGAGAAGGCATGGATTCATGGTTGTTGCCGTTACGATTGTTGCATTCAAATAAAAATTTGGAGGACTTCATCTATTCGAATAAGGAGATGCTAAATGACTATTATAAGGGTGCAGTGAAGCATTTATGACTTGCTCTTTACTCAACACCTCCGGTATATGAGGCCTTACTTCCTTTGGTACAGGTAAGGCGGATTTTCATTCATTCCCTGTGTGCCTACTGTTTATCGAAACTTTTGAATCAGGATATCACTTTTTGTTCTTTTTTGTTTCAAGAAGACATCATATTTACTAAAAGGTAGAAAAGGAAATGTTGTGAACCTGGACATCTGCTTTAATGCAAGTGTTCTGGCATTCCTTGGGTAAGATCAAACTGAACCATCCATCTGTCCTACTTAGATGCTTTCAGCAGTTATCCACTCTGCACTTGGCTACCCAGCGTTTACCGTGGGCACGATAACTGGTACACCAGAGGTGAGTCCTTCCCGGTCCTCTCGTACTAGGGAAAGTCCTCTCAATGCTCTAATGCCCACACTGGATATGGACCAAACTATCTCACGACGTTCTGAACCCAGCTCGTAGGGTTGTTCTGCATTTTTTGATGTAGGTTGGAGTAATCATTTTGTGTCGAAACGAAAGTCTCATCTGAGAATTCCAGTCAATGATGGGAGTTCCTCGCCCCTGGATGATGGTTTTTTTCTTTTTATCTTCAAACCCATCTCTTGTGTGGGTCGATTCACTGTAATATGTTTGGTCATCTACTCTGTATTTTGTCATATTGCCAGCTTCACCACCACCGCCTGGCTATGCTGCCTCCATTGTTAGCTCTCTAATAATTGCTTTGGTACAGATGGTGCACATAATCATGTACGACTCGTCAAAGGCAACTAGTAGTCACCTGCGTCAAGTTTCCTCTTATCGCCCTTGTTCTTTCTCCTTATGATTCGTTGCTTTATAAGACTTTGTTCCTTAAAAAGAGTTGATGATAAGATTGTGTAAATTTACGTTTCCAACATGATTCTGTAAGTTATTACAACCTATCATAAAAGATCACTCGTGTTTGTGTTTGTGTTTGATGTTTACCAATGTAGAGATGTGTGGTTTCTTATGAGCATGCGTAACACTTCATTCATTCAGTTCTTAGATTGGAGATGGCTTCCTGAAACTGATGTTTGCATAATTTCTAACATTTGAGCTGCCTGTTCATTTAATTGATGGATTTTTCTTTTCAACATTGTGTCCTAGTGATAAATCCTAAGGCCTTGCATACCACCTTGCCTATATATATTTTTCTATTGTTATTTTTTCCTCATCACTTAAGTAACAAAAGGAGGTTTTGTTCGATGTCTCTTGATCTATACTTTTTTGTCATTGTTATCAATTTCCAATTTTTATATGGTAATTGTTATACGTATGGAACAAGTGTATTAACCCTCGTCATTTGAGTTGCAATAATTTTATTCAAGTAAGTTTAGTACTTTACCAGATGCTGCTGCTTGGGGATCACATTGATGAGGCTCTAAATGAGCTTGAGAAGTCTGGTCATAATTCAGAGACAGCACTCCCTTTAAGGTAATGGTTCCTTTGCTATTTGCATCAGAAAACTAAAACGACAGGAAATATATCAAGGTGATGATAGAAAACATTCATTGCTAGAGGAAGTGAGAAAATAAAGAGGAAATAAATTCCTTGCTTGAGGAACTAGAATTACCAGTTGTGTTGCAGCTGTTGGGAGAGAACTGGTGGTGTTGAAGATGTTGGAGTTGGGTGTGGTAATTGTGGTGTTGGTGCCTGACATGGTAGCTGGGGCCCAGGTTTTACCATGGTGGTTGTAATGATGGTGACACAGGGAAGTGGTAGGGCATCAGAGTTATTTGTGTAGCGCAGTTGGACATCTAACTGATGCTCTTCTTCGCATTCCTTCCTTTCTGTTTTATGCAGATTTCACTTAGGCTTTGCTTGGAACCTGGATTTTCGGTGATAAAAAGGAAAATGTGAAGGAAAAATGAACAAAAATAAAGAGTATTTTTGTTTACTTTTCCTTCACATTTTCCTTTTCCTTTGGTTTTTCTATCAAAAATCCGGGTTCCAAAACGAAGCATTACAGAAATTGAGAAAATTTGATCCGCACATTTTCCTTGTGTTTGCTCTCATCCATGGTGTTGTCACAGACACCAAAATGACTCTAGATTTCATCATCTCTCTATTAATGGAAACCAAACATAATTGCAGGGTAGATGTGCGAGTGATGGAAGGTTAGACAAGGTGGCAAAACATGCATAGGCACGAATATAGCTCCTTTTAATTTATTTCTTTATTTAATCTTTTTTTTCAATTGATGTAGAATGAAAGCTAGTCTATTGGAGCATTTTGATAGTGCCAACTATGTCAAGCTTTCGACCTGCTTTGAGGATATCTTGCAGAAGGATCCAACATGTAGCCACTCATTGGCAAAGCTCTTGAGCATGCATCAAAACGGTACATATCGTTCTGAACTTCATATCTTTTTTAGTCTGGATGACGTATTATGTCGCTTTTATGTTGTTCCTGTTAGGTACTCAGGTACTGTTGATTTTTCTCAACATATAGAAGGACTTGGTATCTAAAATCTTTGGTTATCTGTTCCAAAACTATGTCAATATATTTAAAAGCTCATTGACTTCCCTACATATTGTCAGCTGGACTCAATCAAATGAAGGATTTTAATATTCAAAACCCACTGAAAGGTGCGTTGGTTAGGGAACCATTTATGAGATGCTGAACCCAAGTGCATGAGGATAAATTGCTTGCAGGTGTTTGGAAATGATTGTTCAAGTAATTTGAATGTAGGCTATGGCAGTAGGTAGGTCTGTAGCCTTAGCAAAAATTTACATTTTTAGTAATATGTATGGTTTTGGTTATTTCTTTGGCCTTTAGTTGCGCAAGTAAAACAGAAAAATTTCCTGGTGTCTTTTACCTAGATCAAACCAACTTTGGAACGTACAAAAGTTGACACAATCCAGTCAAATCACTTTCAGGCTATCTTATATTTTATATTGGATTATTAGAAATTAAAAGGAATTTTATAGCGTTAGAAATTGGAGGCTTGGGGCTTGGAGTAATTTCTTCTCTATTCCTTGAACAAAAAATGTTATCTTTCATTTTTACATTTTTCCTAGATAAAAATAAATTCATTGTATACAGAATGTACGTTATCTACAATACTAGAACAAGGAGAGAATCCTCTTTTCAATAAACAGGCTTCAGCTATCCAAAGCCTGTCACAATAAGAACATCAGCATCAGTGGAACTATTGCTGAAAACACTAAGACAATCCATTGGTTAGTAATGCAAAGACCCTACTCATCTGGACCTGAAAAGCATGTCCTACCAGGATAGCATCGTAATAGACCTTTGCAGCACTATTATCTTACCAATAATAGAACTTACTCAGCAGTGGTTGGCCAGGAGAGACCCCATAACTCCCTCCAGAATCAGAATCAGAATCTCAATTGTTTTGTCCTATCACCAATTTTAGCACTAGCTGGTTATGATTAGCGGCAGGGACAGCAATTATGAGACATAGGGTAAGGTCATTCATTCAACAAGTCCTCAGAGGTGTGGAGCCCAAGCATGGATGTCTGTGTTGTTCATGCTTATTAACATTTCAGTCTGCATTTAAGGTTAAATGAGATGCTTTCTAGCAGGAATATTAACCGAAGCATTCTTCAGAATTGCAGTGGATATCCCCCAGCTGAAATTCGACTCCCAGTTGGCCTGAAGATGTTGGTGTGCTGAATTGTGATAATTTTAGTTTGACACTTCGATCAAGGTCAAATATATGTGTTTTGTGATGATGCAATTTGACTTGACGTTATACTTTATTGTTTATGTAGTGATCAGAATGTATCCTCTAATCAACATCCTCTAATGAACTGTAGGTCTTGGTATTTCGTTTATGTAGTCTCAGAATAAGTCTCATATAGTTTTATTAAGAAGACTTTTACATCTAAACATTAATTAATTAATAGAATTATTAAGTTTTAGTAATTCTTTTGCTTTTCTTAAACCACATAAATTTTGGTACAGTAGATGTCAATTTATGCAAGAACAAGACCTTGGTACAGTATATTCCAACTCTTCTCACAAAATTTACATGTAGTGTCCAATCCAATGCCTAAAAATACTGTAATGCCCTTTCGAACAATGAAGGTTGAGTTTGTTGCAATTGTTATTCTCTGAATTGTCCAATAAAACTATAATCACCTTAAACAGTGATTCATCGACATGAGCTCATCCCCCATAAATAACAATAATAATAATAATGAGAATAAAAATTATAAATGAGATCCACTATGCATCCAATAAAACTATAAACTCCTTAAACAGTGATTCATCAACATGAGCTCATCCCCCATAAATAATAATAATAATGAGAATAAAAATTATTATTCTCATATTATTCTTGTTAGTGTTTTGTGCTGCGGGATTGGGTGTTGAATGGCGGGACAATAAAATACTGTAAAGAATAGGCCACCTCATTGAACCCTCGTTCAGTCTTTCTTCAGATTGTTTTTAGCAAACAGTCCTCAACTGTGGGATGAATATGTATCTTATCTCGTAAGCTCGTGCTAACGGGAAGGGCAGACAGACCAGTGAAACCATTTAAAATTCGTTAGTACAAGGGCCTTGATTTGTGTGATTTGGGACAAATTTTAAAATTAATTCATGTTTTGGCCGAGACGTTTCTTATATTACTACGTGGATGTTATGCATTATTTGTTAAGAAATTAATAGACGAAAATATTGTATGAAAATTTGTTAATCTGTTAGGCAAAATTACTAAATGTCTGCTATGGAAAATTGCATGCTTTGGAATCTCACATGTAGTTCATATATTTATCTTTTTCCATATTTGCAGGGGATTATAGCCCTCAACAACTGTTAGAGATGATAGCTTTGCATTTAGATGCTACCTATGCAGAATGCAATACATGGAAAGAGTTTGCCTCCTGCTTTCTGAAACTTTATAGATGTGAAGAAGATCGAATGTCGATGTGTCTGGATGGATATGAAGGTGTAAACAAGCAAGGGTACTCCATTCATTTCAACACAATTCCCAAAATATTTACGGATGGAATATCAGGAGAGACTTGGAGGTTTCGTTGCAGATGGTGGTTAACCCTCCGCTTCAGCCCGAACATTCTTAGTTCGGAAATTGCAGCAGGTATTTTATGTCATGAAGTTACTGCACTTGTTAGGCATCTCCTTTGATGACAAGTTCAACCGATCCATACTTGTTTCGAACTGATATATTGATGTTCTTTCTTACGCTTAATGATCACAGGTGACTTGCAACTCCTCACTTACAAAGAAGCTTCTGCCTCTCGTATCTATGGACAGGAGTTTGAATACGTTGTAAAGGCTTCCACCTGTTTGCAGAACAAAGATAGGGACTTGTTCTCATTCTTGCAAATGCATATGCAGAATTCTGTTGGATTCTATTCGAATTTTGACAAAAAATAATCAATGATGAAATGGTTTTTTTATTTTGCGCAAATGAGAATAAATTTTGGTTTGTTTCTCTCTGTTGTTTGCATCCTTAGTGTTGTTCCCCAAGTAATTCCAAAAATACACCAATGTTGTAATGACTAATGAGGATGCTACGTCATCATTGGTGTCCTTGACCAGTACATCACAAATTTTTTTTACATTCCTAACGATAAATACATGTGGATTTATATAATTGGCTGCATTGAATATGTTCTTAAGGTTCGGAGAAACTTAACATTTTTTTTTAACCTTCACCATATCAGGTTATGGGGAAAAAATTTCTTCCTGTTATTTTTATGATTGACATTAGTTGATGCTATCATGTAATTCTGGTCTTATATTAGGGCCATGCCAATTACAAGCGCGGCTGCTTAACACACTTAATGAACAATCGTCATCTCATTTGGGCTCCACCAATTGGGTGGGGCTGTGTGAATTACAGGCATGCTAATTACAATCATAATCTTAATTGAGGTGGCGACTGCTCATTGAGTGTGTTGGGTAGTCGCGTAGTCGCGCTTGTAATTAGTGTTTCTCCTTATATTATAAAGCCATATTTCAAAAAGGGTTATGATAAGGGAAAATAAAAAAGTGGAACACAAATAAAAATTGACCGAATATTTTGTAAATTATATTTAATTCATTCAAAGGTTGTTATATAAACAAGTTAAATTTTAAATATATTTTAAAATTTATTAAGTTTTTTATATCAACTTGAACTAAATTAGCTCAAAAATTATATATTTATACATATTTTAAAATTAAAAAGTTTTTCAATAATGAACAAGCACGCTACTCGGCTGGTATATAGTCCTTTGTAATTTTTGGTCAAAACAAAGGCAAAAAAAAAAAAAAATTTGTTTACCAAAAACTGAGAAGAGTCCCCGTGAGAAATTGCTAACCCAAAACAGTCGTTTCGTCACCCTGGCTTCTTCAACTCTGAACCCCGCCTCCCTTCTCTCTCTCTCTCTCTCTCGTATTTTCCCTTACAATATAGTCTCTCTCTAAAGTCGATCCATATGTATGATTTCCTTCTATAATACATACGAAGACTACATATATCAGAATTTTCGAATTTGATCTGTGGGAACCAACAATTTCGAGAGAGAGAGAGAGAGAGAGAGAGAGAGAGAGAGTGATTGTGATTGGAATAGATAGATGGCGGCGTACAGAGCTGACGACGACTACGATTACCTGTTCAAGGTGGTTCTGATCGGGGACTCGGGCGTGGGCAAATCCAATCTCCTCTCTAGGTTCACCAGGAACGAGTTCAGCCTCGAATCCAAATCCACCATCGGCGTTGAATTCGCTACCCGGAGTATTCGCGTCGATGACAAGATCGTCAAGGCCCAGATTTGGGACACCGCTGGCCAAGAGAGGTTCCTTCCCAGCTCTCGCCTTTTTTATTATCATATATTGAGTTTCGGTTAGTTTCTGTTTGATTGCTAAGAAAATGTTCAACGAAATGTGTGATTTGTCATGGTTTGAGTTCCAGAATTTCTATTTGCTTTCATTTGTTTCTGCTGTTCTCTTTTAGTAGTGCTAGGGTTTTCATATTGGGAGTAGGAAAAAATAGGGTTTTGTTTTCTTTCACAGATCAGGGATTCTTATTCCTGCAACGCTTCTTAAGTACTTGTTGGTTTCATGTCCTTTTTAGGGGTTTACCTATACCCATATATATGTATATTCTAAGTGAGAATTAAATATTCTTTACTATTTTAACACTCTTCTTGTTTATAAGATTGTTATAGGACAAGCCATGCTTTTATGGTAAGAAACAACATGTTAACAAAATGAATGTAGTGGAAATAAGGATGTTAATGTGGATGTGCTGTAAAACTAGGGGAGAGAGGGTTAGGAACGAATGAATGATACAGGCTGCACCTTTTAAAGATAAAATGAGGAAATTTTGATTAAGATGGTCTGGGTATGTACAATGAAGGCCAATATAATGCCTCAGTTAGAAAGAGCGAGACAATCAACATTTATGTTAAAGGGATGAGAGAGGCCAAAATTAAACTGGGTTGAGATAACAAGGAAATACATGTTTTATTGCGGTTTAGTTGGGATTATGACATTGGTAGAAGGGAATTGCGAAACAAGATCCGTGTAGCCGATCCCATGTACTTGGGAAAAGGTTCTTTATATTCATAAATAGTTGGGAAAGGCTTAATTGAGTTGATGCGTATTTGGGGAATGAACTTAAAATGTCTCAAAGAATGAAAGGGCAGGCAACGCGAGGTATACTTCAACTGAAGAAGAAGAAGATGAAGTGCGGGGTTGCAGGAATGCCACCCTCCTTGCCTTCACCCCCAATTATAGTATGGGGAAAATACCCACTTGTTTAACAAATTTTGCTCCTCTGGAAATATCCAAACTCCTTGATCTACAAAAAGCTTAGAGATAGTTACCTCTTCAAACATCGTCCCTTTTCTCCTTCCTCCTGACATTGCTCAGATAACATTAATTAGAAAACAAAACAACACCTAGAGACTCACACCTTCCCGACAAGCTAATTGTGATCTATGCAACATCAACCAATTAAAGACACAGTGCATATCACCTCAAAGACACCTCTGGATGAGATCACTCATCATTGCCCTCGTGCATAGAGTCTGAAAATCTCGAAGAATTGGGTGAACTTGGGAAGATAGGAAAAGTCTCCAACCCTATCCATGTCAAAAAATATATCCTTACTATCTTCCTAATGGAGTATGTGTTTTAACTCTAAGTTTAATCTTTCAATTGTGAAATAGCTTGAAATGCTGAAAATTGTAAAGGAGCTATTGCATTCAGAAATTCATGTGTACATACAGAGTTGGGATGTTAGTTGGGGGTTATTTGTGTTTGATGGCCTCTTTATTGGAAGTGTTTTTCCTGGACAAACTGCCAATAGAGTGCATTTGTTTCATTTTTCGTAACTACCTTAGCTATACATGGCTTGGAAGACAATTCATGTGACAGTTAAGCATGTTTAACAACTTAATTTTGTGATTATCTCTGTATGATAAGGCAAACTTCCCGGATAAGAATGTTCCTTTGAAGGAGTGAGGAAAGTATCGTAGTTGATAGTTGATATTGATTTCGGTTTTCTTAGTTGTGTGGATATACCATTTACAGTAGGATCAGTATGAGTGTTTTACTAAGCTCTTTGGTTCTAATGATTACAGGGTCGAATTCAATTTCCTTCACTCCTAAAGATGGTGCTTTGGGTATCTAAACGTATTGCCCCAAAACAGAGTGGTGATGTTTTGATGTATTGACTTCTGTAGATATTTTTAAGGACTTGAGCTACTTTTGAAACTAGGTTATATCAGTTTGTCACTACATATTGTAGTGCTTGCCACTAAAATGGCTATTTGGTGAGAATTTTCTTTTTAATTATCTGGGAGTTCAAAAGGACAGGTAGCAAATTCTGCTGGGGTTTGTGTATTTGGTTATTTATCAAGAAAATTATTTGTGGTGTCTTGCCATGTAATAGACAAACAAGATCTTTGCTTTTTTCAGTAACTTTAAAAAGATCAGAGGGGGAAAGTTATGACTGGCGAAGCAAGAAGTTATAGGATGACATGAAAACGTTAAGTTTATATTAGGGAAGATTCTGATGGTCATAGACTCAATAGTCAGGTATCCCTTCGAAAATAACTTTTATAGGGGGGTACCAAAAACTAAACTAGAGGGGGGCCAAAAAAATAGCAACAACAGGATGGTCTGGAAGTTTTGTTTTGTGAGAAATTGGGAAAGAGTTGTCTTCTGACCTGGTGAAGGACTCAGAGATGCATTTGTTGAACTTTTTATACTTAATGTTAACATATAAGCCTAGGACCTTTTGCCCTCATTGTTTCTGGTTTGGTTTTCACTAGGTTAGTTTAGATCATGTTTTTAGGAGGGTTCAATGGGACAGTGTTAATGGTTAGATAAGTTCTTACTTCTAAGTAAATAGCCAGCTTTTCTTTATCTGAGAACAAAGCAGTGCATTACTGATGGGAGGAAATAAATGTGATGGAGTAATCTATTTGTTTTTAGGTCCTTCATTTTTGGTTTTTCTTTACCTTTTTATATTTTCCTTTTGGATGCTGCAAGAGGTAATTTGTGTCTGGGCGGTCGAGTAATCTGATTGGTACATGCTCTGCCTTACATTTCTAAGGAAGATGTTTG
This sequence comes from Euryodendron excelsum, assembly GCA_033060915.1. Taxonomy (NCBI): domain Eukaryota; kingdom Viridiplantae; phylum Streptophyta; class Magnoliopsida; order Ericales; family Pentaphylacaceae; genus Euryodendron; species Euryodendron excelsum. The sequence continues at coordinate 19,971,365 of CM065381.1, read as the reverse complement.
ATATGCGTCCATGGTAAATGTAGTCTGAATTTGTATTTCAATGTTCCAAATGCCCCTCTAATGTGGGAATTTCTGTTTAACATACCTTTCAGCTTCTTATTGCAACATAAAGTTTAGCCTGGTCTATTCTTAAAGTTCTAGTTACCTGTGATGCGATTAGGCATACAAGAAAATGAGTAGTTGCCCTCTGTAATTATTATGATTACTCCTTTCTGTTGTACATTGTAAATTTCTTAATCTGATGCTTGACTATAATCATTTCATTTTCATTTGTCAAAGATACCGTGCAATCACAAGTGCATACTACCGAGGAGCTGTTGGTGCATTGCTTGTCTATGATACCACCCGACACGTCACATTTGAGAATGTTGAGAGATGGTTAAAAGAGCTCCGTGATCACACAGACTCCAACATTGTGATAATGCTCGTAGGGAACAAGGCAGACTTGCGTCATTTGCGTGCTGTTTCGACTGAGGACGCAACGGCCTTTGCCGAGAGAGAGAACACTTTCTTTATGGAGACATCTGCCCTTGAATCTATGAACGTTGAGAATGCATTTACGGAAGCGCTTACCCAAATATATCACGTTGTCAGCAGGAAAGCACTTGATATTGGGGACGACCCTGCAGCCTTGCCTAAAGGGCAAACCATTAATGTGGGATCCAAGGATGATGTCTCAGCTGTTAAAAAAGTTGGTTGCTGCTCTGCCTAGCTGCAACAGCAAATGATTTGTAAGTTACAGAAAATCTTGCTTGCCATAGAATGTCAAGAACTCTACATTGCAGCTCATGGGTTCTTCATCTCTCGCTTTCTCGATTGATGCATTCACTGCCACAGCTGTGATTTTCTGGAGCTTGTCAGAGACTGGTTCAGTTTGGAGTCTATAAAGAGAAGCGGCATGTGGATTCTGCTTTCATCTAATGCCAGTTCCGTACAGTATTTACTTTGGTTGTTTCCTCATTTGTATTGTTTCATTAGTTTACTGTGGTAGTTAGTATCATATCTGGTTGCGCTAGGTAGTGTTTCGGGGCAGTTCTGGAATCTTGTATGACTGATGAGGTGTCGTAACTACATATTTGTTTCTCAATTAAGCATCTTAAAAATTATTCAGATACCTGAACTGTGGAAAATTGACTCAGTTGTTGAATGGAACATAAAGGAAAGTGTTGTTGGGAGAAAGGGAAGGCAAAGCCATCCATGTAGCAGCAAGGGAGAGCACCACTAGAGCAGGGGAGAGCTACTGAATCAGTCTCTTTATTAGATCAGGTCACTGCCAGAATTTAACATCAGGCATAGTCATCCTCACAGCAGAATAAGCAAACAATCTCTCTCTCTCTTTCTCTCTCTCTATTAGAGATTCCACAATTGCAGCCTAGAAGTAGGAGCTGGGTTGTATGCCCATCCATGAGGAGGTAGAGAGAGAGGGGGAAATCAGGGATTGGCCTCAGCTGATTCTTAATGTCGAGGAGAGAACAAAATTTGCGTATACCTCTGTCACAAGAGTGACAGAGAATGTGAGATTGGCTTTTGCCTGTGCAGTGTTTTGCTTTTCGGAAATTTTCATTTGCTTGATCTTTCCCTAGAGTATTCGAGATCAACTCGTTACTCGTTACATAAACTAATCAAGCTTAAATATATTTTAAAGTTCAAGTTTAAACACATTTTAAAACTTATTAATGTTTTGAACTCAATTCGATAAGCTCATATATACTAAAAAAAATTCAAATTACTTGAGGTGGACTCGTAATTGACTTGATTAAGACTTGTTTAAGATCAACTTAAAAGTTAAACAAATTAAACTTGAACACATTTTTAAACTCATTAAGATTTTCAAATCAAACTTAAACAACTCACTACTCGATTCGACTTGCAACCTTCTCTTTCACATAGACTAAAAAAGTTTAGCTAAAAGGGGTTCTTTTTCTCTTTGAGGATACTGAAATTTTTGAAGGATGAACATGAACCATTCCTCATAGAATTGTGCACTTGTATTTTTCTAGGATTTTCCAGGCAATCTAACAGAGCATCAGTTGAAGAAATTTTGACGTATAAATAAAAGGAAAAAGAAGTGCAATGTCAATTCCTTTCTCCCCAAACATGCAGCAATGAAAAACAAAATAATCAACTTTCAAATTGAACAGCTTACATGAACTTTCACCAACGCTGGTATGCTTAACAGCAATAATAAACAAAATAATCTAATTTTCAAATTGAACAGCTTTACGTTCAACATTCTAAAATATACATAACGACATATTAACAACCCACGATGCATGATCGAACAACAAATGGAAAAGTCTGTACAAGTTTGATAAACAGACAAGGGGCGAACAAATAACTGTTTTGAACAGGGGTTGACTGTTGGTCATATCTCTGTCTGTATGTATAAAATATAATACATAGCGTAAATACCAATTCTGTCAAAATAAATAGATTAGGAACAGAATAACAGGCAGTAATTCTGAATTGATCCTCCAATCATAACTCCTTTCTTTCTGTGGCCAGTGCTGAGGATTTGCAGATGGGGCAGGTGTTCTTGATGTGCAGCCACCTTTTTACACAATCTACGTGGTACTCGTGTCCACATTCAAGAGTTCCAATCTTCTCTTGGCTTTTATAATCAGTCTGAAAAGTTCCAAAATGACAATTGGCATAATGCCATAAGTTGTCAATGAGAGATAGAACTTCATCGTGAGCTAGATAAATGATGATTGTAAGCACGATGATGGCAAAAATTTAGTGAAAAAAGAAAAACATTAAAAGGAGGAGAGGAAAAATGCCAGCTTCTTGTCGTCCAATTAAATATCCCCAAATCATATCAACAACTCCTTGAGATAATTTTCAAAAACTAATTCAAAATAAAGAAATCAGAAAACCATTAAAGACGACAACTGTAACAACATACAGAAAGAACTTGTGCAAGTAACTCGGAATGTCAAGCAGAGACATCATATTGGAACAAGAAAGGAAAAGGCCAGAGAAGAAGAAAACCAAGAACAGCAACTCAAGGTACCAGTAATTTGACCAAGAAGTGAGGTAAATTATTGCAAAAAAATATATAACTAATTGAACTACATGTGATAACATGTGGACACATCTATACCTATTCACTGCTCATATATTCAAGTACATTAAGAGTATCAAGTATATCCAAATTTTTGAATCATTAAGAATATAAAGTCAGAATTTTGTCAATACCTGACAAATGACACAGAAATCAGTTTCCTGATCCACACAAGCTTCTGCTTCCAGATTCATAGAAGTAGTGGATGAAATATATGTTCTGGTTTTCAGATGACACACGATGGTCTCCTCTGACAAACCGGTGGCTACATTGCCAATACGTTCTCCCAATGCAAGAAGCTCCTGGAATATAGTTTAATAATTTCCAGTTAAATTAGTTGTCATAACTGTGCTCAATTCGTCAATTTCTGGAAGTTCAAAGCAACATTGATAAGAAGTTCCAAATTTCTCATATAAAATGATTCTCTATTGGCCTCTATTGGATGCTCCCACTGAATGATTTTGTATCATTCTATATAATCATCATGATATTTCATGGTAAGAAAAGTAAATCCTCAAGTTACCTCATAAGACATATGATCTACATCCAAGCGCATATCTCTGTGATGATCAATTGAATTCCTTACTTCATAATAGCCTCCAAACTCTAGCATGGCAACTTCCTACATATATCAACCAAAACTGTTTAGCAAATTAACATAGACATAGTAAACAATAAACCGCCATAATCACTTTCAGTAACACTTATCAAATAATAATAATAACCACTAACACAGAATACTTTGACTCCCATAAAACAGAACCACTCAACAGTAAAATCAAATGGACATTCCTGAAATATAGAAAATATTACTTCTGCTGGCAGAACTCTCAAGTGCGGAAGGTCGCGGTGCCTCACAGTTGCCTCAGGCATGAGAGCTCTTCGATGAGGCCGGTATATCCTAAGGCCAGTTGGCGGAACAGGTCCCACATATCTAGGCCCCACCTCCATTCCATCCTGGAAAGGATTCATACTGGTGTGCGAAGTGCTATTTGTTGGAAGTCTACGAGGAGCAGTTGCTACTTGGGAATGGAAATTGATATTCTGGCCTCTCACTCCTTGCATAGGCTGTGGTGGATGATGAATATTGGTGTGCCCTTGGTGGATGGGAGGAAGATGCAGGAAAGTTGTGGAACTTCTGTTGCTAGCTGTCTCTGGATATCCCCGTGCACCCATGTTTCCTGGCTCCGTGCCTCCACCACTAGTGCTGCTCCCTGAAATAATAAGAGAGAGAAAGAGATGCAATCACTTGCAAATCTTTCAGGTTTAAGAATATATCACCAATGCCATACTAGGATCAAATTGGACTATTTTCCTCACTTCGTTTCGTCTTTCTACGTGAGACAACTAAGATAATGGTGCCTTCAAAAAAATTAGCAGGCATGTGCTACTCGCTAGATGAGTGTAGGTACATGGGATCACGTGCCACGTGGCAGGCCAGTTCAATGCCACAGCATCTCCACAACAGCATCCGCTACACATGTCAGCCTCGCAAAGTGACACTGGGGCCAACAGAGGCTTGTCCTGTGTCTCTACATTAGGTGGTCTAGGTTAATGCACATGGTGACACTTGGGCCAACAGAGGCTTGTCATGTGTCTCTCCATTAGGTGGCCTCGGGTAATGCACATGGTGACTTACCCTCAGGCCAAACAGATGTGAACTCCAGAGGGCCTCTTGGGCAAACTCAAATACCCTTTACGTCAGCTTGGCTAAGTGGTCCTCCATCCGAGCGCGCCAACCATCATTTGAGCCATAGGCACTCGGATGCCCCTCAACTCGACAAAGCAGCCCACCACCAAGTGCCTCAACCTCTGCTCATTGTGTACACTAGAACACTCCTTTGGGCAGGCCAAGCAATCCTCTGCCCAAGCGCACACCTCCTCCGCTCATTTTGTATGCTTGAACACTCCCTCGGGCAGGTCGAGTCTTCCGGGTGAGCACACATCTTTGTTGGTTCACACTTGGGTCCTCAAGAGATCCAATCGTCTGGGCCTAAAGCAAGGCCTAAGAACCTCTTAGGGTTGACACTCGATCATGGCAAGCCCAACGGGCCACGAGTCCCATGACCCCTCATGGGATCACTAGGATCTTGCAACTTGGTGGGTAGAGCTGAGGGTCCGTCAAGGTTGCTCGTCCCATTCTCCTTCGAAGGACTACACCTTGACCAGTCTTAGAGAGAGAGAGAGCCCTCCATTAAACATATTTCACATCCAGCCACCAATGTTGTGGCTGCTGAGGCCTCTGGCCAGCATACCACCACTAGCAATTATACAGTGTTGTCAGTAATTATTATCTCAGGATTATCGGACCAGCGGAGGTGGTCACTCATCCCCTTGGCACGAGTGGCCTTTAAATCCGACTCGCTATGATATAAGAAGTTCCGCATTGTGAAGAGGACACAATGATCTCGTTGGCTAAAGCTTTTGCCTCTCTAGATACTCTCTCTCTCCTACTCTAGACTGCCTCAAGTCTCAACTTTTCACTCCCCGGTGAACTCCCACCAATTCAATGATTGCCATACTTCGCAGACGGCATTCCATCAGTGTACTCACACACCATCGCCCACAATTGGAGTGGGTGAAGCAGCTTCCACTCAACATTTTAAGAATAATTTAACATGACACAAATGGGATGAACTTCCCATTTGAAAGTTTTAGCAGCGCCGGATTAACTTTTTAAAAAAAAAAAAAAACAGCTTGTTGGAAAATATACCTAGGATGACTTGTCAAAATATGTATATATACACGCACACGCACCAAGGATGAAGAAAACGAAGGCTAAAGAATAGATAACAATATAAACCCTAAAAAGAGTTACCATGCAAATAGGTTATAGCAGGTGCTTGACTCCAAGTCAAAGTGCCTCCATCACCACCATTACCGCTGAACTGTTGGTCCAACCAGGGAGAATTGGCTGTCTGAAAGGACTGACCCACATAGTTTGCTTGAATCAAATGGTTAGGGTTATGCGCCAACACAGAGTCCGGTCCCAAAGCACCGGATCTATTCCTTACACTTCCATGAGATCCAACTTCCATAACCAATGGTATATCATTCCCTCTGTACTCAGGGAGTGGAAAAGATGCAGCATCCATCAGATTAACCCCAGGTTCAATAGGCCTTGTATTTAAAGGGGCAATAGCGGAACTAGAGCCTGCTGAAGCATTACAATACTGGGAACTTCCTTGGATCCCTTCTGCATTTTTTCTCTTAAATGAAACTCTGGCACCATCCATGAAGTGATTGTTCCTTCTATACTCATCTGTAGGAACTCCAATAATTCCACCATTGCTGGAAGAAGGCAATTGATCATGAGACCCGTGATTTACTGGGAGAGGGAACACTCCAGTACCGGATGGAGTCACGTATGGATTATAATAATTAGATGCAGTAGAAACACCAAAGTCAAGATTTCTGGCAGGATGATGATACTGAAAACCATTGTATTGCATCATCCCATAAAATAAAGCATTTTCATGGCTATCTGGTAGATGATGCATTTCAAAATTAGCTGTGTTCCCAGCAGCTGGTAACATCGTGTGGACATTAGGCTGTGGAAAATTGGCTGTGCCCCCATACAGAACACAAGGCTCAGGATGGAGATGGGACTGGGCTTGTTGATCCAGCTCCAAATCAATCATCTGACTAGAGCGCAGCATATTCCTTTGCCCCATTTTGTGGAATCAAATGAGACTAAATAATTCCTGCTTCAAGTAAATATTGCAAGTGTAAAAAGCAGTCAGATTTATCACTTGCAAATGACAAATTATATACTAAACTCATAATTCCAATTAACTCTATCATATGGGACAAATAATTGCATGGAGTTAGGTTCTATTCACCAGGTGATTGATTACAAGTGACTGGATTGCTATAAAAGAAAAGCCACAAAAACAAAGAGCACATTTCACTTAAAACCCAAAAATAGGAGGAAACAAACAACTAACCACCTGATCCACCATGTGATGCCTTCTTTCATTTCACGATAATTCAGTAATCTCAGCATCTCAGATTCTCAACAGGCATCTCAAATTGTCAATCAGAGGCCTTTCTCTCATTCAACTCATCGGATAGCAAATCACAAAAGAATAATTAAAATATATCTGCTGAGAGTAACTAACAAATACAATGTGTCTTCTCCTTTTCTAGATATAGGAAAAAAAAGTGAAAAGAGAGAAAGAAGGGACAAGAAGAAAAGGATATCCTACCCTAGCAAAGAACCAAAACCAATAGGTAGTGTTTCAAGACTCACAAACAGTAACTATTACAAGTCTCGCACCTGAGGCACTGTGATCCCATGATAAAATCCAATTGTCAAGGTCACCATTTAAAGAAGACAGAACAGCCATCTCCATTTAACTTAAGATTACAGCTCTGTGAAGCAGTTGAATTATCTATGATGGTACTTATAAAGAGTAAGAACAATGAGGACCAATTTTATCCAAGTTCACACAATGTGATACATTTAAGTTCCAGACAAAGTGGTACATTTAAATTCCTCTGTGGTTGATGCAGTGATGCCCATAATGAAGCCAAAACTCTCAAATGATCAAGACCTACTACAGTTGCCCATGGCCCTCTCTTTTTTTTTTAATGGGGGGTGTAGTGGGTATTCTTGTCTTTTGTTTCTCCAATACTACCAAAGTTCTAGAATTAATCATCAAGAACACTCATGTGTCCAAAGCAGAAGCCTGACCATCTGAAAGATGAAAAAAGGGAAGGCTCAAACGGATAGGCAAAGATAAAACGGACGAGTGAGTGACTCCTGATTCCACTAGCCCAATGCACACAAAATATGGTCAGAGAAGCTTTCAATCCTTTCTCCTTTTCCTTGAGAAATTTCCATGTTGACCTTTCACAAGTCCACTGTCCATGCTTGGGCGATGACCTCATGAGGGTATCAAACCCGAGAACGTTTTGTAGCAAAGCATGGAGAGAGTCAGCGAAAGGCCGCTATAAATAAATAAAAAAAGAGCAAGGAAAGATTTAAACAGATAGATCCATTATGCTTCAATGCCCAATTATAGTCATGGAAGGATGGAGTCTATACCAAACAAGTTTTTTTTCCCTGCCAGGGGTGTGGGTGGGCTACATTTATCCATGAGAATCAACTCATTTTGCTCCAGCTTTCAAAAGAGCAAGATGTGGATATTCTCCTTGAAACCCTCCAACAACAGTAAAGCTATAAATCAAAAATGTAAAAAATATTTGACATTGTTTTTTTGAGAAGTAAAAATTGATTGTTTTACCAATCGAAACGAAAATAAATTCCAAAAAAGACACACTAAAGGGGCAATGAGGCAGACCAGTTGAGAATAACAAAAGCTTTCATAGTTGCAGTCAACCCCTATTATGCGAAATAAAAACCATTCCAGTGTGGAGTATGACCCAATCAAGCATTCTGTCAACTCATCTCATGACATAAAAGAGCTCTACACTGTTCATCAGCCTTGGAGAAACAGCAGCCAGAAGTAATGATGGTAATTTCACAACAAAAAACCACTGTTATAGAAATGCTTCTGTCATCATAAAATTTAAGAGCCATATAACCTCAGAGAGTGTATAATTGAAAACAACCCCAGAAAAAAGTGCAACTGCAGTCGTTCAAACTTCAAAATAAATCCAATTATTTCTAAACTTTAAACTAAAAGCATCAATAAATAGAAACAGCCCCATAAACTTGTTCCCTCATAGAACTACTTTCAACCAAGTCAAGAGATGTGAATAGAAAAATCCCCAAAATAAAAAAGTACCCATTAAGTTGGTAACTCCACAATAAACTCGTGCTGAAAGAAGCAGTCTCCCTAAATTAACAACTAAGACTCCATTCGTTGGCTGAGAAAAAATGTGGAAAGAAGAAGGGGAAGAAAAATAATTCGTAAGTTTATAATGAAAGAATGAAAACTTTTGAATCTATAGATTATCATAATACATCCTGGAATGTAGCTTCTCCAGGTCCAGTTTCATAAGTGAAAAGATAAAAAGACCTGAGAGAACATTTTGGCTCTAAATTGAACTTCTTTCCTCCTAAACAGTTCTCTACGCAGCCAAACAGAGTAAATGAAATCCATGCAAACAAACAAGAAGAAGAAGAAAATGACAACGTGATTCTGCTAGAATTACAAGGTGGGTCACCTTGTATACCTAAACACAGAAATAGCATTAAAACAAAAAAAAAAAAAAAAAAAAGGATCTAAACAAAAAAAAATACCTTTTTATCATCAAAAAATTCAGACCCTCAAAGCGCCAGCTTTCCCTATTACTGGCAAAAAAATGTAAACGTATTTATGCACACCCTGTATCAGTAAAAAAAAAAAAACCCTAATTTTGTATCAAAACGAAATAGGATCATCGGAAATTATAAATCCATGTTAAGCCTGTAACTAAAGTTTCTCTCAGATGGTAATGCGCGTTTGAGCCAGTGGATACATAATAATGCATGCATACAAAAGCAGAAATCAAAATTACAAGAAATAAGAATCATGGAAATAAGAATTCGATAGAGAAAATTTGAGAAGTAACGAGAGAACTAACCAATTTGGGACTTGATCAGAGCGAGAGAGATCGAGAGATCTGGAAGTGATGGAGAAAAATCTTTGTGAAACGTAGAGAGAGAGAAGAGAAAGAAGAGAGAGAGAGTTTCAATGGAAAATCATCTGGCGTTGTATTTCTTCTTTATTCTTACCGTTAACTGATAGGTGGTTGTTTGCTTTTTGTAACTGATGACCCATTATTTTGTGTTTATATTTCGAACTTACCCTTGGTTAGATACGTACCCTTGGTTAAATAGGCCGGTTAAGAAAAATTATCTAATGTTACCGTCACACCACGTCATTATATTTATGTAGTGTAACGGTTTATTTATATAATGTCATGTATAAAGAGAGAACACTTTTTGAAATAGAAAACGTTTAGCATCAGCATGAACTCATTATCAACTGATGGGGTCCTAATTGATGTTTCAAATATTAGTCAGTAATTGAATATTAGACGCGACTTAAGCTAGACTTTTCTTTTGAGATATTATAGTCATTAACCAAGTTGCATGGTGGATTCTCAAATTTAAAATTCTCACAATGTAAATAATGTCACATACTCATAGATGTCACAATTTAAATAGAACATCATATCACTATAATAGAGTTGTGTGATAGCCATTCTGAATAATTACTTGCCGGTTTAGTTATCCTAAATAATTACTTACCGGTTTAGTTATGGTCTCGGTTTCTACTTTTTTTGTTTCATTTTCTGACTATTTTTAAAAAGAAAATTCTAAAAATGCCACAAGTCTTAGAAAGCCAAAATTTTAATTATTTTCTAGATTTTTTAAAAACTGTTTTCACATGAATACAAAAAAATATCTTAAGAAAACGATAATGTTTTCGAAATTCTAATCTAAATTTTTTAAATCCTTACTAAAATTGTTATGTTATTTGTTTTTCACTTTTCACTTGAAATTACTAAACCTTGCTTTTCTATTTGGGTTTGGCAAACACAACCTTATATCAGTGATTATTTAGACGTCAAATTAAAGAAGAAAATTATTTCTAAAATGTTTGAAGTACTTTATGTACCAATCTATTAAATAAGTTATATTTAATTAATTCCTCCATTTAAACAGTGATGATGAATAATTGTCAATAATAATTTTTTAGTTTACTTGTCAGCAAGTAATTTTTTTAATGCATTAATCCTGTGATTTCTGAGCATAATTCAAAAAAATATACTTATATGGCAGTTAAATTATACTTTTTAAAAATAAAATATTTTCTCTTTCATTTTTAATAATAACCCAATTATTTTATTTCCTCATCTATTTAAATTTCAAAGTATAGAAAATTATTTTTGTCCTTTCACTTTCTTCACAAACCCAAACAAAAGAAATAAATCACTATCCCCGCAATTCTTCTCTCACTTTCTTTTTTTGCCTCATGCTCCAAACAGCCTAAACAAAACCTGTTGGTGGCTTTACAATAGCTCCCATGTGATCAACACAAATCCCACAAGTGGGTTATGACAAATCAATATAAATCCATTAGCATAATAGAGAGAGAGAGAGAGAGAGAGAGAGAGAGAGAGAGAGAGAGATCATATAGTGTTTGTCAATTCACATCTTTGACCTTCCCTCCCAAACTCTTACATTTTGGTTTGGTTGATCAAACAATGGATTTATAAAATTACTTTGCCTTGCTCCAATTGAGTTTTGTAAGTTTATCCTCTAAAACTTGGTCAGCCAATGAATTTTGTTTCGTGTTAAATTGAGCTACATGTTGCAAAAGTAGTTGAGTTATTTTTTTTCTTAATAGGTTTGAAAACTTAAGTATTTCTCATATTCAAGTTTTTCATTTTCTTTGTCAAACATATGTGATTGTTTGACATACTTCAAATTTAAAGGCCTTGTTTTTAAAACATAAGTTAAAGGGACTTGTATGAGTTGTTAAATAAATCTTAAAAAAAAAAAAAACTTGAGTTCAGAAAATAAATTTTCGAACCACTTAGATTTAAGGAAACACTCTAAGTTAGTTATTAGTTCTAAATAACCGATCCACAAAGCGAAAGTAAAAGAATATCATTTATAAAAATATATTATTGTATCTTTCAACACCATAACAATAGAATTGATAATTAATTATTGGTCAAAAGTTGAGTTTGATTAAAATTTAAAATTTAACTATTTGAATTCAAAGATTTGATCATAATTTGTTCTAAACTTGCTAAGTCAAGGTTTGGAGAGCAATTTGTCCACGTTATAGCAGAAGATTTAAGTTAATTAGGGCTGTATTGTTTATTTAAATCATCCTCAAAACTTGGTCTCATGCCAAAAAGATTATTATTATGAATAATGAAAAAGTAGTACCGAGTCTATGATATGTTACATCCACGAGAAGTCATTCAATGATCCCTAAGGATTGTGTGGAGTGGGACTCACATGCATTGTGTGCAACACAACGTGATTTTCTAACAGGACTATTACTATTAACTTAATAAATCAAGTTATTCAAACTCAACACGAGTTGTGTTTGCTTGGCGAGTTGTGTTTGTTTGAGAACAAAATATATTTTAAAAGTCATTAATTTTTTAAGTTAAAGTAAGTTTGATAAGCTTATAAACACTAAAAAAAGTATTTTTAATTAAATTACTCAAGTTCAACTTGATCAAAGCTTGATTGAGATCAGCTTAAAAAATAAGCCAAACTCAATTGCATTTTGAACCTGAGTAAATTTTTGAACCAAGCTCGAATAATTCTTATTATTTATCTCGACTAAACTCATTTATGACCCTAATTTGATGCATAATTATTATTAACTGCTTGTGTTGGTTGTATCACAGTTAATATAATTTATTAGCCTCCAAAGTTCAAGCAAAAGGCGTGCAGGTGGGTCCCCAAGCTCTAATCGCATTTCTTGGCCAATGGTTATTCCCACCTATGATCCCATGTGCATGAACCACCCCAGAATATACCCATACTGATCCTGTTGCAACGACTACGACACCGTTTCGCTTCATCTGTCTTTTGTATTCCCATTTTTATCTCTATACCCGTGTCTTTTGTTTGGGCTGCCTCTCAAAGATTTAGGAAAACATCTTTAGAATGATTCAATAATAGTATTTTTTTTTTTTAGACAAAGAGTATTTGGATTTGAAATAAAAGAAGTAGAAACAGCCAAATTATTTTCTGTAAAAATATTGTTCGTATTATATGTTAAACTTTTACTAAGAATAAAACCACCTTATTACAAAAAAAAAAAAAAAAAAACGTCACAAGGAGAGCGAGCAGGGTAGCCTCATGGTTAGGTAACTCTCTCCCATGCTCACCATTTGGATTTGACCAAGCTCCCATACTTTAGCTTCCAATGTACTCAAAAAAAGAAAATTACAAAAATACCACAAATGAGATAAATTTAATGTTCAAATTGACATATGAAGGTGCGAGTTCAATAGTTTAGTTTTACCTAGTAATTTGATTTTACTCCAATTTTATTATGTATAAATTAGTTGGACATGACATCTAACCATTCCTATGTTTTTATCTGTATAATAAAGTTACTTGTAAGTTATAAACTCCATCACCCAACCAAAAAGGTTAAGCAAAAGAGCACACAATTAATTGCAAAAATAGGCATTGCAAAGAAGTTATATGCACCTACACCCCCCGCGCCCCCCCGCCCCCCCCCCCCCCCCCCCCAAAACAAAAATTCACAAAGGACAAGTATAATAATCAACTGAATCCTCCTTTTTGTTGTCCAGCTTGGAATTTGCTTACATGAATAGTTTTGGGTCCAGATTCTTTCTCTCTCACTCAAATAAAGGAATGAGCTGTTCTTGTCAATTTTGAAGGCTACCCACACCACCATCCCCTACTTCTTCTAGATTCTCTATTTTTATACAATGTTTATGTGGGATGGATCTGTGTTGTTAATACGCTGGGCTGGCTATGAGTATGAGCCCAGACAAAGTACAAGCCTAAAAAATGAAGCTTGGAAACAATTGAAATCTCTAAACTGCCATCACAAAGATGATAACAAGGATCAACTTCTAAATAGTACAAATTATAATGCAAAATAATAAGAATTTACCTTTTTTATTTTTGTGAGTTAAAATTACCTTTTAAACTTTTATAGCTCGTTTAGACCAGCATATGAATTAGCTTATTTAAGTAACTTATGATTCTTGACATTTTTTTTTTTATTTTTAGTAAAAAAGTTAAAAATATATCAAAAACTAGTTAAATAAGTTGTACTATATTATTTATTTATTCTTTCGGTACTCAATACGAGATTATTTACCATTTGGATGAAATTTTCACTCATTATGTAAATTCTGTCTTTTTAACATCCTGGACTCAACATTGTCAAATTTTCACCCAAAAAAAGTATTAATTTTTTTTGGATTGTCTGGGTATATGTGCATAAACGCTTAACAAAACAAACAAAAGCTAAAAAAACGTTTTTTTACGAGGGGTAATTAGACTTTACTACTTTGTGGTTTGAGTCAAAATTAAATGACTCTCTCTATGGTATAAAAGTAAACATGACCTCTTCCGGTTTGGACTTATCTGTAAAATACATGAAGACCGTTAGATTTAACAAAAATTATATTGTAGAAGTGTTTTTGTCATTTTATCTCTAAATTAGAACATAAAAAATATGATTTGCTTAAATAACCCCAAAAAAATTAAAAGTCAACCCTTTATTTAGGCATAAAAGGGTCAAATTGTCTTTTTGAGGTTCTAATTTGAAGGGATAAAATAATAAAAATATCATTATGACAAAATTTTTGTTAAATCTAACGGTTTCTATTAATTTTGCAGATAAGTCTAAATCACACAGGGAGTCATGTGTTTACTTTTAACTCACAAGAGAGTCATTTGACTTTGACTTAAATCACAAAGAATAAAATATAATTACTCCTTTTTACAAATAACCATTACAAGTAGATGAGTGCTATCCACAACTGCGGACCATGGATTGTTGGAAAAACAAAGTTTATTAACCATTGTTTTATGCCGTCTTTGAGCCAATAAACGAATGGGACCCACACTTCCATTGTGTCGGGTTAGATAGGCGTTGGATGCTCCTCCGTGAGCAGATGAATCTAGATTATTTACTTGCTCAAATCCGTAAAAATTTGATTGAGTTATTGGCTTCCAAAGTCACTTACTTGAAAAGGGTTTATGTACATAAAGTGGGGCAATCCCACATTGGTTTTCCATAGGAGAAATGGTGTGTATATATAGCCCAAGTTTGGAGTAAGGTTTGGGCCCCAAGGGACACCACACTTTTGTGGAAGAGGAAAGACCTATGGAACCCATGGGTTGACTAATACTCCATGCGCGTGCCGCCACCCGCTCGCCCGCTCGGTCCGGGTCGAGGTGTGGCGTGGGCGTGGGTGTGGATTAAATGGGCTTGGGCTTGGGTTGTCCGGTTTATTCTTTTTAGATAACCAAACCCAGCGGACCGAACCAGTTTCAATTCGAACCCGAATCGGCAGTTAGTTAACTTCCGCACCCTTTCGCAGGAGTGCATTTGGCTGCACGAACGGATGTGAGTTTTTTCTATAAATAGAAAGGCTCCGGCCCAGATTCAGAGGTGACAAAAAATAGAGTGTCTTCTCTTTTTCTTTTCTCTGTTTCTGACGATGACGAAGTACTGCCGCTTTTCGACTACGACGAAGTGTTGTCCTATTTCTGCCATTCTCTCGGACTAAATTTCTCTTCGTTCTGTACCAGACTTAGAATTTCTATCCATATTTTTTGGTTAACTAATTATGTGCTTCAGATTCTTTATGTGTTACTGTATGAATTTCTGTATATAAATTCTACAGTTTGCCAATTTATTTTCTGTGTAAAAAATACTGCTTTTTTGCATCTTGTCATATTAATTTTATCAGAAACGCCGTAGGTTTTTGTGTACAATTAAATGTCATAATTCTGCATAAAATTAGACAGAAATTCCTCGTTGTTTTATGTCATACATGTTACATTCATTCTATACATTGAGAAAGTAGAATCAAAAGGTTAATTCGCTGGATCTGAATATTGTAGTGCTACTTAATTAAGATCGTGATCATTTTATCTTAGAGATAGACGCCCGTTAATCCCATGAGCATCTGTGTAGGGGACGAATCTGTCTTAAACTAAGAGTGTGCAACACTCGACTTGATCTCCTATTCATCGCATATTTTATTACTTTATCATATATGACTTGTTGAATATGTCATATTACGTTATTTCACACACATTATTTTATGTTGTTGATTTTACTTTATGATGACTACATGGAAGACATTATACAGACTATGTTCAAAAATCTTAAGACAAACCCTATTGTTTCTACTTGTATGTGTTTTTCATATGTAGTACTATTGTGAAATGACATGTGGTTGTGTGTTGTTAAGTATAGAATGTTCATAATCATGTGTGAATTCAAATTTGATGGTAATGTAAAGTTTTCATGTTTCTAAGGCACTAAATTTATTTTATTTGCCACTTTGAAAGCTATTGTTCATCTCTAAAATGAACCTGTTACAAATCTAGAAATTTGAGTTTCGTATTGCATAGCAATTGACATGAATCTTAATATTGTGATGAACTTAACTTGCATAGTGGTTGTTAATTTATTAAAGTTCTATTTCTGTTACATGTTTAGCATAATAAGTTGTATCAGTACATCTTTATGTATCTTAAATACTATATGTTGTTTGCCTTACCATGCTTATGTGTTTTTGGTGAAAGCATGACCTTGTGATATTAGCAATTCTTATTGTTAGACTTTTTAATTTCATCTGATAAATTAAAATGGTGTTATTCTATGGTTTCTAACCTTAAGAATATGAACATATGATACGTTGTGTATTAACAAATTTAATTACCAGAGTCTTTAATTTCTTATAAGAAATCAAATTTGTGTTATTCTATGATTTTTAATCATAAGAATATTACCATGTATTTGCAGTTTACGTGATGGATACTTGGGAAGAGGTGGGTCAAACTGGTTTGGTGAGGATGAGTTAGAGAATCCTGCACAACTAGAGGATCCTCCTGTGTTACACACGATGTATCATCTTCATGGGGTAGAGGACGTTGTTTTTCCTAGGCCAGTGGCACTGCCTATTCCGCGAGAGCAGGTGATTGGATCGAATGAGGCAGGAACGAGTCACTATTGAAACTACTATGGGAAGATTCGATGCACTGCTCGAAAGAGCGTTCTATGTCCCGCATATTTTCAGAGGTTGAGATTTCGAGCACATCTCGAGGGTTCTCACGATGTGGACTCTCCTTATCGGCCAAACACATTCGAGCGCGCACGGAAAAGGACGCTTGATCTTGTGTTGGTAGTGATTACGAGTTTCTCGTCTGGAGGATCATCTAGTCCTTACTAGTTTTTTATTATGTTTTAGTATAGCTAATTTGGTTAGTATGATAACTGATTTAGTTGCTTAACTTGTTTAGTGGCTAACTTTGGAACACTTTTAGTGACCATATATGTATCTGTTTCTATATATAATTGTGATGATAATGATATATATAACTGTTATGTTAATTGTTATGTGTTGATTGTATTTCA
Source organism: Euryodendron excelsum (assembly GCA_033060915.1). Lineage (NCBI taxonomy): Eukaryota > Viridiplantae > Streptophyta > Magnoliopsida > Ericales > Pentaphylacaceae > Euryodendron > Euryodendron excelsum. The sequence continues at coordinate 19,954,235 of CM065381.1, read as the reverse complement.
TAGTGTTATTTGAAATATAATGAAATTAAGAAGGTACCATCAAAGAGCATTTTACAATTATCCCCGTTCCTATTGGTACTACTGAATAAGTGTGCTTAAGTACTCAACGCACACGTTATAATGTTCAAATGAGTTTGAAAACGAAGGTAGTAAACGAGCAAAAGGTATTGGACATGGTGATAATGTAGCTTTAGTTACTTAACGTTTAGATTCACATATCTATAAACACTTAGTTGCTTCAGTAACTTGAGTGCTGGCAAAATGGAATCCATTTCTTAAGTGAGATGGTGTGTACTACTTTGTTAATTTCTGGATAATTCAAGAAACGTGGGGGGAAACAATGTTGGGGGGGGGGGGGAGCGTTGTTTCTTCAACACACATTCTCATTAGGACACCCCACAGAACACTGTGTTAACACCGACAAAATTATAGATCAGGTTATCTATAATCTAAGTTGTAAAATGGTGTGAGTGTGTATTTCCCAGTCTATATGAACATAGTTGTTTGTATGAATGCCTTGGTAGACGATAATCCATCTAAAATCTATGCGTGAGACATTATTTGGGAATGGACTTCCTAGTGCATTTGCTTTTCATCCTAAGAGTCTTGAAGACTTTATGAGTAAGCAATAGAGCCAAGACTTTAAGTCTATAGTTGGAAGGAAGAATAGTTCTAAATATAAAAATGAGAGAATGACTGATCCAAATGGATTTAACTTTCAAAGTTATAAGTGAAACCTCAAGAGAAAATGAACTAAGTGCAGCCTCGATAACTTTAGTAAAGTAAAGAGATATACGGAGTTTCATTATATTTAAACCATAATAATAGTTTACATAGAAGTAAACCTAAATGGGTAACAGACAATTTGCCTGATGGATTCGAGAACGAGGTTATCCAAATGGTTAAATGAGTAGAGTCTGAACTCAAATACTTAATTGATATGTGACAAGATTGAGTCTCGGAAATTGTGACTTTGTGATATGAGTTCACACAAGTGACAAGGGTAAATATATCTTGGCAGGAATAAAGTATTTTATTCAAACCCAGGATTAATCCACTGGAAGGTAATAGCCGTGTGCTACAAATGAGCACTGATCACATTTACATCCAGAAGTACTAGAAATGGTACACAATGGAAACTAGATTTATGGATTAGAAGATGTTAAATCCACAAATGGATAAAGTCTTATAAGAAGTGCATTAATTTCTAAGAAAATTTTCGCAATGGAAGTATACAACCAAATTCTGCTGAGGAATCAATAGTTAGAGAAGAAGTTTTAAGTAACTTCGTACACGTCTTAAGACACAGAGAATTCCCGATAATGACAAAACACGACAAACATATCTTTTAAAGGCTATTATTCGTAAGAATGTACTATTCAATGATTAATAATTTAATCAAAGGATATTGAGAGATCATCTTACTATTAGGCCTGGTAAGAGATCGAAATTCATTAATGGAGAGAATTAGGCATTAAAGCCTATTATCTTAAAAGTTACCTTAATGGCAACCCAACTTAGTTAACTGGAGATCCTAATATCTAGATTCAATGGGATAACTGAATTAAGGTCAACTTAGTATAAATTAATGGGGAACTCTGTTCCACTGCCTAATTCTAGGGTGAAATATTGATTATCTGAATATTGTTAGAATAAGCTATAGCTTTTAATATAGAATGAGTATGGCAGGATACTCATATTAATAAGCCTATGCTTTTAATGATTCTTATTACTTGGCTACTAAATGGAGCATGTATAACTGCACACTCTATAAGAAATCATTTATATGAGTGTGATGGGGGCCGCTTCTATGAGAATTGTAAAGGCTTCAATTCTCTAGAGCACTCATGAATATCAGGACAGTTCATGGCCAAAACGAACGCAATCGAGAACAACCTTAGATAAGGAAGAAACCTGTGTGAGTACTATTATCTCGGTTTATACAAATGGTAGAACAATTCAAGACATCATCTTCACTGGTCAGCCAATGAACCCGATATTATTTCACTCAGGAAGGTTCAAAGCCAAAAGCCACCTTTCTTGATGCGGCAACTTCCCACTTTACTCTCTCTCTTACATTTTTGAATTTACATTTCTTTGTGTATTGTTTTTTTTGTTTCCAGCAAATATCATTCGTGTGGGGGATTGTTGGAAAAACAAGGTTTATTAACCATTGTTTTATGCCGTCTTTGAGGCAATAAACGAATGGGACCCACACTTCTATTGTGTTGGGTTAGATAGGCTTTAGATGCTCCTCCGTGAGGAGATGAATCTAGATTATTTACTTGCTCAAATTCGTAAAGATTTGAATGAGTTATTGGCTTCCAAAGTCACCTACTCGAAAAGGGTTTATATACATGAAGTGGAGCAATCTCACATTGGTTTCCTATGGGAGAAATGGTGTGTATATATAGCCCAAGTTTGGAGTAAGGTTTGGGACCTAAGAGGCACTCCACTTTTGTGGAAGGGGAAGGAACTATGGAACCTATGGGTTGACTTAATACTCTATGCGCACGGCGCTACTGCCCTCTAACCCGGTCAGGGTCGGGTCAGGGTGTGGCGTGGGCGCGGGTGCATGTGCGGATTAAATGTGGTTGGGCTTGGTCATCCGGTTTATTCTTTTTAGAGAACCAAACCTAGCGGACTGAACCTGTTTCAATTCGAACCTAAACTGGCAATTAATTAACTACTGCACCCTTTCGCAGGGGTGCGTTTAGCTGTGCCAACGGACGCAAGTTTTTTTCTATAAATAGAAAGGCTTCGCCCTATATTCAGAGGTGACAAAAAATAGAGTGTCTTTTCTTTTTCTCTTCTTTGTTTTTGACGACGACGAAGTACTACCACTTTCCGACTACGACAAAGTGCTGTCCTATTTCTGCTATTCTCTCGGCCTGAATTTCTCCTCGTTTCTGTACCAGACTTAGAATTTCTATTTCGGTTTTTCGGTTAACTGATTATGTACTTCAGATTCTTTATGTGTTACTGTATAAATTTCTGCATATAAATTCTACAGTTTGCCAATTTATTTTTTGTGTAGAAAATACTGTTTCTTTACATCTTGTCATATTAATTTTATTAGACAAGCTGTAGGTTTCTGTATGGAATTAAATATCATAATTCTGCGTAGAATTAGACAGAAATTTCTCGTTGTTTTATGTCATACATATTATATTCGTTCTATACATTGAAAGAGTATAATCAAAAGATTAATTCGCTGGATTTGAATATTGTAGTACTACTTATTCAAGATCATGATCATTTTATCTTGGAGATAGACGCCTGTTAATCCCATGAGCACCTGTGTAGAGGACGAATCTGTCTTAAGTTAAGAGTGTGCAACACTCGACTAGATTTCCTTTTTATTGCATATTTTATTACTTTATTATATATGACTTGTTAAATATGTCATATTACGTTATTTCACACACATTATTTTATGTTATTGATTTTACTTTATGATGACTACACAAAAGACATTATATAAACTATGTCCAACATGAATCACATTATATAAGACCTATCATTAGATGTGAGACTCATCTTACATGTTACACATCAAGTGACAGTTAATCTACAATGGCAACTGGATAGCATCTCACTTTCAAGTAACCAAACGACCGGCGACTTTTTTTCGCAAGACCGAACCAATGATCGAGGACTCGTTTAGCAACAATACTACGTCGTATCATCTATTCTAATATATAAAGGGAGAACACTGACTTAGTGTCCTTCCATATTGATGCTGGGTTAACTTTTACGATACCATAAATACCCGAACATAACACATTAATTTACTCTACTTATTATCTTTACTACTAGCAACTGAAAGGACAAAATAGTAAATTTTGCAATACCACAATACACTCCACGTTCTGTAACTGCTATTGCTTCTTATCAATAAGTAATCAACACTATGTACGATTCTATAGATCAATGACTTTGTTCTTCATGCTCAAGGACTGTTCACGACGCTCCAGGACCTCCTTCGCGAGTGTTTTCGGTTGTTCTGGGAATGGGTTGCCGACTGTGTTGTCAGCCATTGCATCTCTTTGTTCCAAGGTTGAGTGGCTTTGGCTTTGTTAACAAACCTACCTCTCCTCACGAGAGACAATGAAACCCATTAACCAGATTTGTGTTTGCTATCCAGATTTCAGGAATAATACCATCAACCCGAATAGACGATTCATCGGACAAAGGACACACAAGGTCAATATCTGTTTCTTCTACGTGTATGACATAACTACTCTCATTCTTTTGTTTGGGGTTTCACGTATGCATATAATGCTCTATGTATTTTTATTACTATGAGTTCCAACCAATTGGATTCAACTTGCAGAACTTAATTTTTTTTTTCTTTTTCTTCAAACCAACTATGTATTTTTATTACTATGAGTTCCAACCAATTGGACTCAACTTGCAGAACTTAATTTTTTTTTTCTTTTTCTTCAAACCAACTACAAAAAAAAAAGAAAAAGAAAGAAAGAACAAAGCCAACAAAATAATATATACATGCAAGAATTTAATGTTACAGAAGTTTGCAAGACTTGATTACAGAAGTTCTAATTTTCTTTTAATGTTTATTTTTTTTTTCCTTTTTCTTCAAACCAACTACAAAAAAAAAAAAGAAAAAGAAAAAGAACAAAGCTAACAAAATAATATAAATGCTGCCTATATGAAAAAGAATTCAAAAAAAAAAAAAAAGAATGAAAGAATTGAATGTTACAGAAGTTTGCAAGATTTGAATACAGATGTTTTAATTTTCTTTTAATGTTAAACCAACTTTAGGAAAAAAAAAAAAAAGAAGATTTGAAAAAGAATTCTAAGTTTGCAGGTTAATGAGTTGTTCAAACAAAAATGGGTTAATTTAGGTACTATGTGTTTTATTTGTTATTATGTATATAAATTCCATGGTTTTTATATTAGAGTAAAAAACTCTCATTAAATTATGTACTTTGCAGTAACCTTCACTTATGTTTTCCTACCTGCTAACTTTATTATGTGATTAATGACCAAATTGTATTGTGTTTGTTATCCAAAATTAATTTTGAATACAAAAATCATTTGGATCAAGGTGTTTGATTACAGAAGTTTTAACTTTCCTTTAATGTTAAACCAACTCCGGAAAAAAAAGAAGCAAGATTTGAAAAAGAATTCTAAGTTTGTAGGTTAATGAGTTGTTCAAACAAAAATGGGTTAATTTAGGTATTGTGTGATTTATTTGTTATTATGTATATAAATTCCATGGTTTTTATATTAGAGTGAAAAACTCTCATTAAATCATGTACTTGGCAGTAACCCTCACTTATGTTTTCCTACTTGCTAACTTTATTATGTGATTAATGACTAAATTGTATTGTGTTTGTTATCCAGAATTAATTTCGAATACAAAAATCATTTCGATCAAGGTGAATACACGAGTCATCTAACAAAGGACACAAACTCAAGATTTTGTGGGTGGTGAATGATCTGTTTCTTCTGTGTATATTTATTACCTTAATCGAGACATAGGTACTCTCATTCTTTTCTGTACATAAAATTTTTTGTCTTTGGTATGGAGTTCTGTGAAGGTGTATAAGGCTCTATGTATTTCTATTAGCATGAGTTCCAATTGCACCAATGGGCCTTGATATATGAAGACTTCGAATATCTATGTTTTAGTTATCTGGATTAAAGTTATCAAACTTAAGTTTGACATTCATACCTTTTCACATAAGTTAAACTACAAAGACCGTTTAAAGAAAATAAAAATTTAAAAAAAACCCTTACAGTCGCGTGAAATTTACAAGGGATTTTCTCATACCGCAGTGCATTTAACTTAAAATGTACACTTTGATCTCACAAACATCCTGTTGACATGTGTGATAGAAGCATTAGTTAATTTACTTTCCTATGATGCAATTTAATATTGAAGCTTTAGGACGCTTGATAACATGCCATCTATAAAACATAATAGTTTAGCATAACTTAAGGAGAAGATTAAATGGTAGAAATGGAAGTTGATAATACGGTCAAAGAAAATTACCTGAAATTTTAAATGAATAAAATTTTTACCTTTACCTTAAGTTGTTAATATAGCAAAAACACAAAAACAAAAAGAAAAAAAAGAAAACATAAAAAAAACTTTTAAATAACAATTAGCATAGTTTGAAAAAAAAATTAACTTCTAAATAACAATTAGCGGAGTTTGGATTGTTCTTTGGTTTTTTACACATTCGGAGCGCTTTCATCAGAATCCACCTTATACCCTGCCCCAAACCTACCACGAATTGAACCTTCCACCCCATCCCGTCCCACTTAAGTGGGAGCATGTGAAATCCCATTGATATATAAGTTTTTTTAATTTGTTGGTTGCCGCATGATCATGATGTTTAATTTCTTTCACCTATCTTTTTAAAATACTCATCCACCATGGCAAAACATGTATATGGGTGTCTTTGGTATGCAACGTATGCTTTTGATGTCTTTGATATGCAGCGTATGCTTTAGACCATAAAAGGTAAGTGTGATTATGATATATTTGTCTATGAATGAACTTATGAATGCTTTTGCATTGAGGTCATGGATTTTCATGAACATGTAATCTGAGTATGTTATATGAGTAGTTCATGGTTAATGCATGTGGACTGCTTGATTAATGACTTGAATTACAAGTATCATATGATTCATACCTTTTCTGAATTCTGAGTTTTCTCTGTTGATTATTTTTTGGGTGTTTGATTACTGGGTTTCTTTATAAATTTGTTTTCTAGACAACCCAACAAATAGGTTTGATTACTGGGTTTCTTTGTGATATGGTTTGGTTTTTGGTGCACTAACAAACTGGGTAAAACAAAAATAGGTTGGCTCACTATTTAGTTACTCATATTAGCCATTGAAATTGGATAAAACTATCATCAATTTGTGAAATGCAATTTTAATCCATCACGTCCAATTCCTGGACTTTCCAACCAACCCCTTGCAAAATAGATTCCAAGCTGGCCCAAATTTTGAAATTTGGATAGTTTCTGATGTTCAGAAAACACCCCCCCCCATCCAAAAAAATAAATAAATAAATAAAAGAGTTCATTCCTATGCATACTCTATTTTGTGGAAAAATGAAAAACATAATAGTGTAATACTGACAAAATAAACAAGAAAAGAAATAGGACCATTCTAATGTTCAAAACACCCTAATTATTTAAGTACAAATTCAAGTCCAAAATATTTTACATAAAGTGGCCCCCCTTTATGCTCTGTTTAGAACCAAACCTGTATAGGACTGGGGGGAAGTGGGTGGCTCAGGGGGGTTGGCTATGGAAGTACTACTAACAACTATGTAGTTTAATCTCTCAAACTATGGCATTTCATTGTTCTAGCATGTTGGTGCTAAAACACCCTTTAATGTCTTTTTCAATGGTATTATCATTTAAAAGTTAGGGTGAAGTGGGGTTCTAGTAATTGCCATCCACAATTCTCATACCCCTCATCTACATTTTGTATTACATCATATCTTACTTGGTATTAATTTCTAAAATTTTCATTTGTGTATGGTAAGATATCTGAAGAATATGTGTATGGTGAGCAACAATCAAGCTCCCACCCTTAGGATAAACATGTTTGGGTTGCAAGTGTAACCCAAACCTATGATATTTCAACTCAAAAGTAGCAACAAACTATTTAGTACGACACTATTAAGTACAACAGTTACAATTTCCACCAGTGCTTCATATATTTTAGGTCGTTGCCTGATTTTCATGTTTTTAATTTTATTTGTTTTATGCCTCTTTGGACATTGCCTTCCTTTTCAGGTGTTTGATTGGTATATTTTGATGACTGTTAGGAATATGTATATTCAAGTCTAATGCAATCTGTCAATTAAATTTATGTACAAATAAAATAGCCAACATAATGGATTCAATACAAGATCATGTCCACGATAGACCGCAATCATCAGCTGGTAATCGGTCAGCAGAGCAGCAACGTGTTTGGCAACGACAATACCGTCAACATCTTACATCAGAAGCAATTGCACAACAAAGACACAGAAATAGGCAAGCAGAGCAAATGCGAGTCCAAAACATGACTCCTGAACAACTCACAAAGATCAGAACGACGTTGTCTCACATAACGAATGAGAAGGTCACAAAATCGATCTGAACAAACAGTAGTTCAATCTATTTCAGAAAGTGATAGACAAAGAGAAAGGTGGCGGGATAATGCTAGACGAAGAAGAGCTTCATTAAGTGAAGAACAACGAGAACAACAACTAGCAAGACGAAGATCAAATTATAGGCAGCGATGTGTGACAGGTGAAAATCAATTTATTGCAATTTTTAATTTCTAATATCATTGATCACATTCAACCCATCTTATTTTCTTTTTACAAAAATGATGTTAGCAGGTACAACGAGGGACTTTCTTAATACAGTCCCACGACGTAGTCGATCTACATGTTTTCGGCGACGGGTACGATTACCACATTTGCCTATTTTTAACGAACGAGTTACTTCAGTTGTGGTGGACACATGCCCAATACCTACTGAAGGTATGAGTCAATAAGTCATCATGATATTTTTGCAGCCCATTCTTTTTATTTTTAATAACAATTATTCCAGCTAATGGTCTTTGTCTCATGCATATACAATAGGAATACAATAAACATTTGACATAAGAGGTTTACCTCGATATGCACCTATACATTCAACATATGAGCATGGTAGTACAAGTAGCTGTACAGAAGAAGCGCGTTACCCAGTGCAGATGGAAGGTAAGTGCATAAATAATTTACTATCATTAACTTGAGTCACTTTGTTGCTTTTCTAAGCTTTATACCTTTTACAAAACCCTTATCAACTATTAATATTCTATAAACTGATGTATGACACGATAACATTTTATATTAACAAATTCATCAATAGTTAAATATTAACAAGAATAAATAATTCTTTATTACTTATATTTATGTAGAAGATGAAAATGAAACTGATAATGCGGGTCGACAACCAATAGATATACAAGTAGTCAACGATACTCGATCGTATGCCAATACAAGGAACTATAATTGTGCTAGACAGTTTGATGAGCGCTAGGGAATACCAAGATTGGAACTACCGATACTCAAGACATGTCCACATTGCCAAGCACGACTATTCCTTCATGAATCATACGACATGTGTTGTAGAAATTAAAGAACTCGATTGCCTTTAATACCAGCTCCAACTGAGATGGTTGAACTTCTCTCAGAGCAAACTACACAAGGCCAACATTTCAGACAAAATATTCGAGCCTACAATCATGTGTTCTCCTTCACTTCAATAGGAGTCTATGTTGATGAACATCTGGCTGGAAGAACAAGGGGTGTGTACACTTTTCATGCACAAGGTGCGATCTACCATAAGAGTGGTAGTTTGTTATCAAATGCAAGTGAAAGACCTCGATATTTGCAGCTTTACATATATGACACTGATCATGAAGTTGAAAATTGAATGCTAGAAAATGACGGACTACATCGACAGTTGATTAAGAAGATAAAGCATATATTGGATGGTAATAACCCATTTGTGAATATGTTTCGTCAAATATCGCAACGTTCAGATGTTCAAAATTATAATCTAATCATTAGAGAACAACCATCTGATCGGCGACAATATACTCTACCTACTGCTTCTCAAGTTGCTGCAATTGTAGTTGGTGGGGATGAAGTAGCAAATATAAAAGGAAGAGATATTATTGTTCAATCTACTAGCGGGTGGCTTCTCAATGTACAAGATGTTGCTGGCTTTTATGATCCATTGCAATATCCCTTACTGTTACCTTATGGTACTTATGGATGGGATATAAATAGCCGCAATGATAATGGCACCAAGGTGACATGTCGTGACTTCTATGCGTATATGCTACAGGTGAATCATATTACATTCAATAATATAGAAATTCTCAAATCTTAACAATTTCACATTGAATTTACTTGCTATTAACTTACACATATTTTAGATTCGACAAAATCATCAATCAACTCTTCTTCGTGGGGGACGCCTTCTGCAACAATATGTGGTTGATAATTTTGTGAAGATTGAGTCTCACAAACTTAGATGGTTACGAGATCACCAGAATGACATTCGAGCAGAATTATATGTTGGTCTCCAAGATTCCTTAAATACTGGCACAAATTTTGCAGGTATGAATTTTTAACTATTTTTCTTTAAACTTTGTATAATAACTCTTTTTGTGTTTACCCATAGTACTAATATTATAGTCAACAATCGAATAGGTGACGTGGGACGAAGAACTATATTGCCATCATCATTCGTTGGTAGTCCACGTGATATGTATCAAAGATATCAAGATGCAATGGCTTTGGTGCAGAAGTATGGTAAACCTAATCTTTTTCTCAATATGACATGCAATCCTAATTGGAAGGAAATTCAAAATGAGCTACTATCCGATCAAGTTTCTCATGATCGTCCTGATCTGCTTGCTAGAGTTTTTCGATCCAAATTTGAAGAATTTAAAAAAGACATTTTTGTCAAACATGTTTTGGGCAGAGTTATTGCATACGTATATGTAATTGAGTATCAGAAGAGAGGTTTGCCACATATGCACATGGTATTAATTTTGGATGAGAATGATAAACTACGCACTCCAGATGATTATGATCTCGTGGTAAGAGCAGAAATTCCAAAAAAGGAAGAAGAGCCTGAACTTTATAATGCTGTTTTGAAACATATGATTCATAGTCCGTGCGGTATGTATAATGAGCATTGCCCCTGTATGAAAAATGAAAAATGTAAAAGAAATTATCCTAAACCATTTTCTACTGTCACCACATTGGGAAATGATTCGTATCCAATTTATCAAAGACGAGAAGGAGGGTCAGTTTCTTTACACAATAATGCAGAAACCTTTATTGATAATAGTTGGGTGATTCCATACAACCCATGGCTCCTGCTGAAGTATGATTGCCATATCAATTTGAAAATATGTAGTAGTATTACAAGTGTGAAGTATTTGTATAAATATGTTTACAAGGGTCCGGATCGAGTATCACTTGAAGTTCATCCAGTTCCTAATTATGATGAAATACATCAATTCATCGATGCAAGATGGGTCTGTGCTCCTGAGGCATTATGGAAGATATTCAAATTTCCAATGAGCCGAATGTATTCATTAGTAGAGCGTCTACAGATCCATCTGCCAAATAGACAACAAATCAGATTCTACCATCATCAAAATATCTCAAACATTTTATCTAACGAGCGGTGCACAAGGACAATGTTAACTGAATTTTTTGAAACGAATGTTGTGAATGCTAGAGCAAATCGCTATTTATATCGCGAGTTCCCACAACATTTCAAATGGCGAAGGGATGCAAAAATTTGGGAAGAAAGGGTCAGTCATCATAAAGTTATAGGCAGAATTTACACAGTTTCACCATATGAAGGAGATAGATTTTACTTGAAAGTCCTACTAAATCATGTTAGGGGCCCTAAATCTTTCGAAGAACTCTTAACTGTTGATGGAATTGAATACCCAACATTCAAGCAATCAGCTGAAAAATGTAGCTTATTAGAGTCTGATAATAGCATTCGACAATGTCTAGCTGAGGCATCAACAACTCACATGCCATCTGCTCTCAGACGAATGTTTGCTACTATATTGGTTTATTGTGAGCCAATGGGTGTGCGAAATTTATGGGATGAATTTTTTCAGTTCATGGTTGAAGATTATTCTACATCTTCTTCTACAAATAATGTATATCTCATGAATAAACTGTTGAAAGATTTGAATGCTTTGTTGATTCAACATAATAAAACCATATCTGAGTTTGATCTTCCAAGTTCCACTGTATGTCTTGATGAAAACTTTGGAATTCCGAAACTAATACAAGATGAGCTCTTTGTCACCATTCCTCCAGAAGATTTAAATTTGATTACCGCATTGAATACTGACCAATCATTTGCATTCAATGAAATTCTGGGAACCATTGAACGTAATGAAAGTGCAACTTTTTTTATCGATGGCCCTGGAGGTACAGGGAAAACTTATTTGTATCGGGCTGTATTAGCATCACTAAGAAGTCAAGGTCGTATCGCCATAGCTACAACAACATCAGGTATAGCAGCTACCCTTTTACCTGGCAGACGAACTGCACATTCAAGATTCAAGATTCCCCTAAATCCAGATGTATCTTTAGTTTGTGCAATTAGCAAGCAATCTCATTTGGCAGAATTAATACGGCGAGCAACAGTGATTCTATGGGATGAAGCAACAATGACTCATCGTTATGCTTTTGAAGCAGTGGATCGGACTTTACGAGACATCACGGGTCTAGAATTACCATTTGGAGGAAAAGTTATGATTTTTGGTGGTGATTTTCGACAAGTACTTCCTGTTGTACGTAAATCCACAAAAGCAGAAACAATTGATGCATTTATTACTAAGTCACCTGTGTGGAGAAATGTTCGAGTTCTTCAATTGAAACAAAATATGAGGTCTAGAAATGATCGAGAATTTTCTAATTTTCTACTTCGTGTTGGTGATGGAAATGAACCTACCATTTTGGATGATATGATGCAGATTCCGATGTCATTGGTTTTACTATGGGAAGACCATAACTCAATTGATAAATTGATTGATGAAATATATCCTAACATGGTTAGGCATTCCACTGATAGTGCATACATGGTTCATAGAGGTTTAATAACTCCTCGAAATGAAGATGTTGACTGCCTTAACAGCAGGGTAATTCAAAGATTTGAAGGACAAGAATGAATTTACTACTCATTTGATGAAGTGGAAAATGACAGTCATAATTTGTATCAACAAGAATTCTTGAATTCTATTGCACTTGGGGGATTACCCCCACATGAATTGAGATTGAAGGTAGGTGCACCGATTATGCTTCTAAGAAATCTTGATCCAGGCAATGGTTTGTGTAACGGCACGAGGCTACTTTGTCGTGGTTTGGGAGACAACTTCATAGATGCTGAGATATTAATAGGCCATTTCAAGGGTACTAGAACTTTCTTCCATCGAATCCCCTTAAAGACCCCAGAGAATATAAAACTACCGTTCGAGATGACTCGGAGGCAGTTTCCAGTTCGATTGAGTTTTGTCTTAACAATCAATAAGGCCCAAGGACAAACTATTTCAAATGTTGGTATTTTCCTTCCAGAACATGTATTCAGTTATGGACAACTGTACGTGGCATTATTGAGAGGAACATCACAACATACAACAAAAGTTCTGGTCAAAAAGGGATTAGTTGACGGACAAGAGGGAATGTACACAAAAAATGTTGTATACAGGGACGTGTTGTTGCCTACAACTTGATATGACTTCATGTATTCAAATTGGATTCATATATTAAGAAAAATATTTAGCACTTAGTTTAATCAGCATTATTATAATTTTTTATCTCCAGATTTCAGTTCGTATTTACTTTTTTTGTGTCTATTTTGAAGTAAAACATTGTATGTTTAATAATGGAGTGAAAATATAACATCATAATGGTGAGTTTGTTTATTTATTTATTTTAATTTACATTTTGTCAATGATACAATGTACTAATATATGTTTTTTTTTCCATTAATACAGCTATACTTGAAAAGTTAAAACAACTGGATGCTTTAGATAGATTTAAAGATGAGCAAGATTGCCCCAATGATCCCAAAGTCAAAAAACAAGTAAGTATCTCAATTATTCATTGACTTTTAAATATTGTAACAATACATGCATATATTCTAAATATTGAACTATGATTGTTTTAATAATTAATACAGGTAAAACAGTTTTCTGTTTACAGTCCCGGTTGGGGGTCCTCGGTTAGAGTTAATAAAACTTGGCTGCGAGAATTAATATTACGAGAGTTCAAAGCACAAAAAAAGCACAGGGATCCCATTATTTTCAAAATTGAGTATGATTTGACAGAGGTATGCATTACATCTTTGTAACATTTTCTTAAGTATCAATATGAACATTTTAAATGTAACAAGATACTGCATTTTGAACTTTTATAGGTGGGAATGAATTTTTGACGGCATGAATGGAATGAAGAAACGGCATTTCGGTACGATGTTTAAAATTTTAAATTTGAGATGACTTATGTTTTTATGTTCATTTGATTGTAATTATTTTATTCCAATTTTAATAACAGTGGAAACTTACGGTATCAAGACAAGGAAGACATAAAAATGGTAATTAAAATTTCATGTAACTTTGCTTCTTAAGCTTATGTAGAATCCTAATTCTTTAAATCATATTCTTACTTTGTGATTTATTGAAACAATATCTACTTTGTTGCTAAAATTATTACACAGTTCTACAACCAACGAAAAAGAGAAAAGTTAAAAGCTTACAAAGATATGTGCAACATTGTTACAACGTAAATTATTCATAGAGGTAAATAAATTTATTACAGAAAATATGAATTATCATACATTACACATAATTTGATATTTTTTCAGGAAGATTGCTACAAAACAATTTCAATAGATTCTCAATGTTGAGCTCTTAAATGGGAGCATGTGAAAGCCTTTTAATATGTAAGTTTTTTTACTTTGTTGGTTGCTAGATGAATTACTTTTTTATAATTTCTGTTAGTCTTATTATTTGTAGTATGTGGATAATATTTGTTCACTTTTTCTTTTGTTTTTGTGAAACCCATATGATTATGGGTGCTTTGATTTTTTTGTTTGTTCTGCAAATTTAATACAAATCGACCAATTTTTATTATGGACCTGTGATGGTAATTCTTGATCATTTAAAAAATTATTATGCAGTTTACTAGGAACTTTGTCGACATGCATTTGAGAATGTTTCGGCCTATAATTTGTCTATGTTTCTTAAATGTATGTTATAGTATCGTGTCTTTAAATTGCGTACACTATGATAACTATGCATATGTATTTTTAAGAATTAATATAACGATTTAGGATTGTGGCATATGTGATGTTACATGTCTTTAAAAAACTAGCAGACTTTGAGAAAAAAGAATGATACACAGTGTGAAGAATTAAACAAACATAAAAAGAAAAAAAAAATTGAAAAAATCAAGTATCTCCCTCAATTTTTTAATATACATACCTTAATCAATTTAGTTTTTTAACATAGATTGGCTCTTGCAATTTGAATGGTTTACATCAAAATTGTTATCTATACACTGTAATTAACCTTACACTACCTAAAAAAATCAAGTACCTCATCTGATTTTTTAATATGTATACCTTGATTGAATTGCAAGCATCGCGTGTGCCCCGGCCGCAGTTGTCAATAAAACCATTGTAACGAATTCAAATTTTCCCGAGGAAGAAGATGGAAAGTGAGCTGAGGAACCCTAAAAAGAAGCAGCAGCAGCAGCAGCAGCAGCTAAACCCCAACTGGGCTCAGCTCCGCGAAGTACACTTCTTCCTCCCCCAGTCGCTTCTCACTCTAATAAAACTCCACTTTCTCTCTCTAAACCTTCTCTGATCATTCAATTACATGCTCTGCAGAAACTGAAAAGCCATGACACTAGACCATCTTCCAAGGCGATAGGAAGAACGGAAACGGAAACCCCAAAAAGCGTACTCGGTAAAGAAATTGATTTACAGTTTTATATCTACGCATAGCTTTCATGCTTTTCTTTGATTTTTTGCTGCGAAAATCTTATTGTTACAGGAAAGCGCAAGGAGAGGTCTAATGCAGCAGCGGAGTCCGATGACTCTCAGCCTAATCCTCTCGCTCCATCGTCCTCCGATTGCAGGTGCATTCTTAATCTTTCTCTCTGACTTGGAAATTTTTTTTTTCCTGGGGAAGTTCATTCTTTGTTTGGTTACTGAGAAATTGTGGAAAAAAGGTAATGTGACTAAGATGACGAATTTTTTAATTTTTAAGAATTAAAGACCTGTGAAAAAACAAAAGATTCTTGCTTTAAGCCTATTTAAATGATACGGGTTTACTTCCACTTTAACAGAAACAATATAGAACATAATTCTGTGGTGACCCTCCAAATCTGGCGAACCAGGTGCTAGATTGATTTTGAACGGTCTATGTAGTTACATGTTTGGTAAATGCAGTCTTATTGTATTAGCTAGCCACTCACATTTTTAAGGTTATCCAAACAGTTCTTAAGACTTGCTTGCTTATTGTAATTACTTTTTCCCCTTTTACGATATTTTGTTGGCAATCGGAGTACGAGTCAAGCTGTGAAATGTGTCTTTGAATTTATTCAAGAAAATGAGGATTCTTGTATGGACTAGAGATATTGGTGATCTCTAGATCCTCCGGTGGCATGGTAGCAAACGACAAAAATCTCACGACTCTTTTGATTGGTGAGGAATGATAGGGAAATAAAGGAAACTTGCATTCTTATAACAGCCAATTCAGCTGGGATTTGGGACCGTTACCATGGATTAATCTGTTTTGTTTTGTTTGAACAACTATTATAATAAATTGTTTTGATTTGGTGTTTGTCAAGTTACTTAACTAGTCACCTATTTGGCAGTGTGACAGAGGCCATAGCCATGGATTGTGAAATGGTTGGTGTAAGCTCTCTAGGAAATAAAAGCGCTCTTGGACGAGTTACACTGGTATTCACTAGTCTCTCCTTTTTCCTTCTACTTGTTGTTCTTTACATTGATTGCAGTAGATACTGGATAAACATCAAGGATCTGTATCATGAGACCACAACCTTTAACTATCTCACATGTGATGAAGGCCTTCGTACCTTTTTTCCTAGATGAGCCATAGGAAAACAAATCCATATAGCGGACCCTTGTAATTGCTATGAAGGCTTGTTGATTGGAATTGAGCTTGGAAGAATTTGCCTTGTGTTATTGTTTTTCACTACATATTATTTATAAGGGAGATTTATGTTGAGGGTGATGTAGAGAAAACTCACTGCACTATCCAAGCTTGCTAACCGAACGCAATTTGCATTTTATTTTCGTAAGTAACTGAGCAAAAACTACATACCAATCAAATTTCATTGAGGTTCTATTACTTAACCTAGAAATGTGGCATCTCATAACTGTTGAGTGTTTACTACAACTGGATGATTAAGGTTTTCAACTCCGAGGCATTCATGTTTCATTTTGTATGTTTTGGTTTGTGATTAACTCTCTATTTTAATATGTCCTTTGTTATTTGATATAATTCAGTTTATTGCAGGTTAATAAGTGGGGCAATGTTGTATACGATGAGTATGTTCGCCCAGTAGACCGTGTTGTTGACTTCCGAACAGAAATTAGTGGCATCCGACCTCGGGACTTAAGGAAAGGTTGAACTTATCTCTATTTTTGCTTTTCCTTCACACCTCCCTCCCTTCCAGTGGAAAGATAGAAAATCTTGTCACTTGGTCAATTTTTGAACTTCTAAATTCTCTTCTACAGTAGGCTGTTAATAACCAAACCACAGAGGGATTATATGTTTACTTTTAAATCACAAGAGGATCAATGTGATTTTTGTTCAAATTAAAAGGGGTTAAAGTGTGATTACCCATAATTTTTAATGAGCT
Organism: Euryodendron excelsum; assembly: GCA_033060915.1. Classification (NCBI taxonomy): domain Eukaryota; kingdom Viridiplantae; phylum Streptophyta; class Magnoliopsida; order Ericales; family Pentaphylacaceae; genus Euryodendron; species Euryodendron excelsum. The sequence continues at coordinate 19,936,762 of CM065381.1, read as the reverse complement.
TGCCATTTATATCATGTCTAAAAGTAAATATATTCTCTGCAATGTGAGTATTTCAACATGAGATTACATATGTGATGACTTCTATAGCTTTAGGCAATCTGAAGAAAATGTTGGGTCTTAAACTCGAGGCATAACAATTTTTATGATATCTATATGGATATGAAATTCCTAAATCCCCAGATTATGAATCTTAATGCGCTAACCCTTTAAGCTAATGATCTTTACCTATATTTCATTCACATGCAAAGCAGTAAAAGCATAGAGTAAAAGAACACAAGATATAGTGTGGAAACCCAAACTAGGAAAAAACCACGTCCACCAGCGACCCAAACACTATTAAGAACAGTTTACACAAGACACGCTTACAACCATAACATCGAAACTCCACGAATGCCGTTCGAATCCCACGAACTCCAGTTGAAGCTTTCTTGCTCGACTCCTCGAGTTTCTGTTCTTCTAGTCCCCAACTCTAACATCGAATCAGCATGGTGTTATTCATCACCTTTGGAATCCCCCAAGATGATTTTGCAGATTGTTCTTCAATTACTCGATCGATGAATCAATGCTATGTAAGCTCATGAGACTCAGAAAACTCTCTGTATATCAAACGTATTTTTCCTTAAAGCGTTATCTATCTTTTTTAGTCTCTTCATATATAAATCTGATTCATCATTAAGAGTGTACCTCAAGTCCAACTCTTTGTGTGGCCCCACTGAGCAATATACATTCCCACCAATTCGTTCCTGAACTCCACTGTAATTGGTTGGTTAGTGCTTGGCTCGAGAATCCTTGTGTATATGACATTTAAGCTCAGATGGACTCCACTCCCGAACTTATCTCTTCAGGTTGGCTCGACCCAACATGATTCAATCCAACTTCGATCCTTGCATAGAGCGAAGCTCTCTGTATCTCTATTTCAAGTTTTGCAGACATAAGTTGGCTCGACCCAACTTCCCAATCTTAGAGTTTGTCCAAACCACCTTGATGTTCTTGACCCTAGGATTGCATGGAATGAATTGCATACATTACATTGAAAGATTTTGTTCACATATTGCCAAAATGTACCTAACAGGATTATTGATGCTGTACTGCACACATAGTTCTATTTGCAGATGTCTCTTCTTTCAGTATCTGAATGTCATGTACTGTAGATGATGTATTCATATTGTTATTTTAAATCCCATCTGCTGTAGCAGGTTCTTGTCAGTCCCTCTGTGTTTTTGCTCTAGATTTTTTTTTGGTTTGCTGCTGCTAGCTAATCCTAGCTTGTAAAGATATAAATGAATAGAAAAATATTCGATGTAATTCCAAACTAAATCTTTCATTTTGACAAATTAATTTCCTCCTCATGTGCACCAGTTGATCTGAACAAATCTTCAGTGAAATTCTCTGAAGTTTCATCTTCCTTGATCAATATGCATATCTCGTGAAATCTAACCCAATGTCTATCTATCATCAGCACGAAAACTAAGGGAAATGAAATATTGCAGTTAAAGTGAACAGGCTCTGTAGGCAATATTTCATTGCATGGGAGGATTGGTAACTTCATGGAAGCCTCACTCCTGCTGCATCTTTGATTAGGAGTATGCTGAGGTTGACAATTTGATAATGGCATTTAAAGCTGCAAAATATCTAGCCTTTTGGGCATCTTCCCCCCCCCCCTCTCTCTCTCTCTCTCTCTGAGGGTACAGGGCTTTAATTGTTTAGGTCTTTACGTGCTTGTGCTGTTATCACAATTTTGGTAAAATATAATTGAACAATAGTTTGCCTCTGTGTTTCTTAGAATGGGTTTTTATAACTGATTAAACAATTTGTTATGGTATATAAGTAGTCTGATGGTTAATTTATATATATGATGTGTTGAATTTTAATTTTCACCCATATTATTATATTTCGTCAGAACAAATTAATATATCCCAATAGAGTTGATATAGTATTAGTTAGTCTTGGAAAGGTGTTAGGATTTAAACATTTGAAATAGGTTGCTTCTTTGGAAGATACTAATCAAGTGTTATTTGCTGAAAAATACCAGCTATAAGAAATGTTGTGTTCAAAATTATAGTGACATTTGTACGACATCTTATGCATGTTTATGATGTCTTCTGCAGCAAAGGAATTCCGCATTGTACAGAAGAAAGTGGCAGAGTTGACCAAGGGAAGGATTCTTGTTGGCCATGCCTTGCGCAATGATCTTAAGGTCAATTTACCTGGTTTCTCTATTTTGTCATTCGAAATAGTTACCCGAGCATATGGAGTGGGTTTTTCTTTACAGGCATTGCTATTAAGTCATCCAAAGCAGGATGTTCGGGATACTTCTGAATACCAACCCTTTCTAAAGTGTGTTTTCACCCCTTGGCTAAATTATATCCTCTATTTCCTGTTTTTTGATTCAGCATTAGCTGTGATTTATCATTTAACATGTGATTGATGTAGGGAAGGCCCGCGTAGGGCACTTCGGCATCTTGCTGCTGAGTTTCTTGGTGCAAAGATACAGAATGGAGAGCATTGCCCTGTTAGTTCCTTGTCTTTCTGATGGTGTTTGTTTATTTAATCTCAGTATGCACATTGCTATTGTTTTCTCCATTTGTCATGACATGTATAGCAGCATGCATATGAGATAAGGTCACATTTGGTTGGGTCAAGCCAAATCTCATTTGATGTGCCCAATTTTGTGCCGAGTCCTGCCCAATAATTTATTGGGTTAGGCTGGAACTGGGCTGTTCTTTTGCATCACAACTTCACTTTAGGCTGGCTTTGGACATAGTGATAGAGTACTACAGTCTGTGCCCCCCTGAACCTTCTGTCAAGGTACTATATGCAGGCTTAACATAGCTTCCATACAACTCAACAAGTCCTTTTTCCCAAGTCTCTGCTAGTTGGGGTTGTCTCAAAATCTGATTTGTCATTCGGCTCTGTCTAGGCTTGTGCTTTCTGTGAAATCTGAAACTGACAACTGTTTCTGCTACATCAATATATGTGATTTTGGCCTCTTTCTCATTCTTCTTGTACTGTCAGGTTAGACCGTGACATTTTTGTTGAATATATAGCTAAACCGTGTTGAATTTCTTTTTCTCTTTTGAGAGTTGGTGTTCCTCTAACTTTACACAGGTACAGGTTTTCGATTCTGTCCCCTGTTGTCTTGCAGATCATTCATCTCTGTATTTGCACATCAACTGCATTCATTTAATGAATGACTTGTTTATCAAAATATTTTCTTCACCTTTTTTGTGAGTATTGTATCATGTGCCACATGCATTGCCATTGAATTAATGAATGTTTCACAAACACAGAAACTTTTTCATTACTGATATAGGTTGTTACACTGAAAGATTCATTTTAGTTTAAGAAAAACCAAATTGACAAAACCTTTTATGTTTGCAAACATTGGAATGAGAATATCTCCATAAGCATGTCCTTATGCTTAAATCAATGTATAAATAAACACGCAGGTGCATATGAAGTTTGCGTGTCACAATCTTATGAGTATTGGCAGTTCTTAATGAATAAGATATATCCTCCTGGCTTTGTTACAATATGTACTGGATATGGTTATAATGGTTACTGCCAAAGAAAAAGAAAACAAGGTGATATGAGTATTAATTTTATGGCTGCAGATAACATGCATGGGCAGTTGATGATTTCCCAATTGTAGAAGTGGAAAGGATGATGCTTAGCTCAGGCATGTCTGTAAAGCATAATGCCATTCTTGCAATAATTAAAGGAATTACAGCCAAAAATCAATAAAAGTGTTAACAAATTAGCATTGGATTGTGATTGTGTATATTATGCTGGTTCTTCTCAATTGTTTGTTTGTTTAGTGGCTTTAGAATGGAGAGGGGGATGTTGGATTTTGCTTCATTATCACTTTCCTTTCAAATTCTGCCTAGGCCTTGTTGAAACCTAAAGTGATTTTAGAACGTGTTACTGATTCTTTTGTTTCAGATAGAAGATGCCCGTGCTGCAATGCTGCTTTATCAGAAAAACAAGAAAGCATGGGAGAAAAGCATCAAAGACTTCATTCGGCTCAGGCAAAAGCAGAAGAAACGCAAACGGAAACAGAAACCTAACGAGAGAGAAGCTTCAAATTTAAACCATGCTGCAACTGTATCTTAGCATCAAGTGCCCATTGGAAGCTACAGTAATGCTTCAGAACCATGTCAAATGCTCCATGAAGAATAATTCTCGTGATCAAAGTAAGAATTGGAGCCTACCAGAATCATGAAATAAAAAGGAAGGAGATGAGGAAACACCATTTGCAACTCCTTTTGCCTATCGAGCTGCTGAATCTTTTGTTGGATTTAGTTCTATTTTCACTTGAAATATGAATTGGATTTGTATTGAGGCTGATCTTGTTAGGTGACTGTAGTGTAATATTTTGGTAAGACGACGTTAAAATATTTGTTCTTTGATGAATAGAAAAGTCTTGTTTTACCATCCCTGGGAAACCTGAATTCCATCCATTATTTGGTGGATGTTTTTCCTAATGCATTTGAGAAGACCTGTGGTCCAGATTTTATAGGGCAAAGACTTGGGAAACAGGTTTTATCGGGTAAATTGTCATTTTGATCCTCAAACTTTCCTCAAAACGTAGTAGTCACGCTGAACTTTCAATTATTTTTATTTAGACACTCACTTTTATGAGTAAGTAAATAAAGTCTTAACTGCTAGTGATGAGAAAAACAATCTTTGTTGCATCATAAGCTTTCCACTTAAACTAATTCCTGTGCTTAATTAAGAAAATGTAGGCTGAATAAAGAGCTTGATATGGGGAGAGAAAACCAGCTACGTATTCATTCCTCTCAGATTATTTGTATATATTTCGTTTCATATCAGCTAAATAATCTTCTTGTGATAATTAAGAAAGTTCAGTGGCTTAAATAAATAAATAAAAAACATTTTGAGGATAACATTGAATTTGAGGCAAAGTTCAAGGCAAAAAATGATAGTTTACCCAATTTTATAACTCTTGGGTCACAAGGGATAAAAACGATAGTCTATATTTTAGATTTATGCTCTGTCATGCTTTTGCCTATTTCGAAAAATTCTCCACAGCTGCCTTCCGTAGCAATCTGGACAGTCTTAGTCCCATTTCAGTCTAGGGCCAGCCCTAGCATTTGAGTTGTCCTAACTTGATCCCGAATATGATTTTTCTATTACTATTAATTCATTATAAATAAAAAAGTTATACAAGTTTAAAAAAAAAAATTCAAGACCTAGGGTTTGCAAGTAAAATGCATGACAAAATTAAAAAATAATATATATATATATATATATTTTTAAGCTTGATGGTTGTCCTGCCCAGGGTTCGCTGGGCTCACCCCTAAGCCGGGCTCTGGTTCAGTCCTACTATGGGTGCTGATCATCCTTTCAGACCAGCTACTAATCATTGCCTTGGTAAGCTATTATCTTACCAACTAACTAATCAAACGCGAGCCTTTCCTCAAGCAAATTCCTCCTTTTGCACCTCAGCCTATTAGGAGTATAACATAAATCCCACTGTTTCCCAAAAAAGGAAAAATATTATTAGCCGGTCTTACTTTGTCCTATACGAGTTGACCGTCTAATAATAACTAATCTTAAAAGATTAAAAAAATTATTAACTTAACATAATTGTCAATTATTAAAATTTTCCTAGGTTTCTACTTTTCATTAAAGAAAAAAACTTTTTGATAGTTTTATAATTTCCCCCACAAAATAAGATACGGAATCCGTATCTTAAGATACGGTACGGATACATATTTTTAAGCCTAATGATGTGCATTTTTTTTTTATTACAATTACAATTACCACAATTTTTTCCCCACAATAGTTAATTTTAGGAAAAACAAAACCTAATTAAGTTGGTTCCTCAAAAAATATTAATTAGTAGAGCATAGTCTAGGGTTTGCTGTTCCATTTGAAGAAAATAAATACTTGTGCATGCGATTTAAACCTGTTCTTCGTTTTGTATGTTTCCGGTATTAATTATTTTCGAGTATCTGTGTCGTGTTTTGGTGTCAGTTTTTTTTTTTTTTTTTTTGGGCTGGGCTGGGGGGGGGGGGGGGGGGGGGGGGGGGGGGGGGGGGGGGGGGGGGGGGGGGGGGGGGGGGGGGGGGGGGGGGGGGGGGGGGGGGGGGGGGGGGGGGGGGGGGTGTGTGTTGCATTTGATTTGATATTGGTAGTTCTACGTTCTTTGGATTCAATTTCGATTTTCACTCTGCTCTAGTAAGGGTTTGTTTCAACTGGTAGCAGGATTTCAAGCACTGGCTTCTTTGCATATTAGAAGTGCTTTTGCTGCTTTTGTGAGAAACTTAACAGTGGTATTTGGTGATGAGGTTGGATGTTTTTTTGCTGCCTTTGAAAGCAAAGTTAACTTTGATTTTTCTTCTAGAAGAGAAGGATAAGTATATTAAAACACGAAGTTGTTGTTTGGTAATGCTTCTTTAGCCCCTAAGAAAAGTGAAGTAGAAACATTTAATTTTAATTTTCTTGTCACTAGAAATCAATAAGCAGCCCTGAAACTTTACAGAGGAATCTGGGCCTATTTGGTGCATTTAGAGTCACGTTGAGGTTAATGTCTACTTTTAGGAGTCACTAGTGTCGTATATAAATGCAATTGGGCATCCAGGTTACGAATACGCATACTTGCATATGAATATAGTTCAACTTGATAGGCCGAGGGTGACTCGAGAAATTTTACTCGTAATTCACGTCTTAATTACATTTTCAATAAGCATAAGTTTAAAAAAATTGCGGATAAATTGGTTTTTAATAACTCTGTATTGCATAAGCAGTTAGAAATCTTTTGGTGTAGTAAGGAACTTTTCAGTGTGAATGTGATGGCCTCTATTAGATTATCCATTCAGGGTTGAATTGTTGTTAGATGTTCTTCTGAATAATCTTAGAGGGAGAGGCTTGTAACAGCAGAAAATATACTAATGCTTTGAGGAGAGATACTTGCTATTGATGTTAAATAAAGAACTAATGAAATAAGAAGCATTTTATATTAACCAAATACTGTTTGTCACTGGGTATCCTTTATTTATTTATTTGTATTGAGTAGATGGTATAGTAGAATTTATAATAGTTAGCATCCTCTGCATAATTTATGACCTAACAAATGAACTAATAAGTTGTTGTCAGTATTGAAGGAAAAGAGTTGAGTTCAGTTGACAAATGGGTAAAAGGAAGTCAAGGGCAAAGCCGCCTCCAAAGAAGAGAATGGACAAGCTTGACACTGTTTTCGGCTGCCCCTTCTGTAACCATGGGAGTAGTGTGGAATGCCGGATGTAAGTGTTTGTTTTCATTTATTATTTTTGATAAGTATGAGTCTTTTAAATCGTTTTGCCTTTTTTGTAATTGAATCTAGGAAAAAAAAAACTTAAAACCTTTTAACTGGAAAGTACTAGTGTAGTTCCATCTCCTATTGTTTTCATTTTCCCTACGACAGAGGTCCCTGTTGGCTTGTCAATCATGGATGCAACTTAGAAGTTAGTTTGTAATTGCTTTCATTGCTAAGTGATTTTTGTGAAACCAGAATTAATTATTTAGTTTGGAGGCCCATGTCCATGGTTTAGGGTGTGCTGTATAGATGACAAAGAGGATTGATATACCTCAAATATTTTTATGATGTCTCGGTCTTCTCTTGTTTTTGTTCGTGGTTTAATAACTAGTAGAATGAGTTGATGCAGTTTAAGAGTATCACAGTATAATTGTGTGTTTGTTCATACATAATACTCATGGTATTGTTTTCTGTACTGAAACATGAGAATTCATGTGGTTGCAGTGATATGAAGAACTTGATTGGTGAGGCTGTATGCAGGATTTGCCAAGAGAGTTTTAGCACAACTGTGACAGGTATTTGTTAATTTATTGAATTGCTTTTGACTGTCTTGAAGTCCTGGAAATGACAGACCAAAAAAAAAAGAAAAAAAAAGAAAAGAAAAAAGAATGATTGAAAGTGCTGTTGTATGTACTCTGGATATGGTGGGCTGAGGATTCCCATACAGTTTGCACCGGTGGAATCATAACTTAAGAGAATAAGATTTCAAATTTTCGATATGGATTAGGGAGAAGAAATAGGGAAAGTACTAATTTTCTGGACAAAAGGATGGATTAGAGTCTTGCCATTTTTAAGAAAGCATCAGTTTCACACTAGTACATTTAATGTCTATGGCTAGATTAGACTACTAAGGCTGAAAGCATCAGGTTGTGAAGTTTTGTATGGTTTGAGGGTGACTTGGCAGGAATAAAAAAAGTATGGTTTGAGGGTGAGATGGAATTTATTGGGAAAAACAGAGAGGAGAAATTCATATGTGACATTTGGCAAAGAAAAGCATATTGTTACAAAGAAATTCTTGTATCTGATTTAACTATTCAAATGACATTTCTAGTCTGGAAAATTCTGTCACCTCCTTCATCACTTCTTTCTCTTGGGAGTCGAAAAGAGTAAAAACATGAAGTATTTTTGTGCTAAGTTCTTGTGTTAACAAGATGCTATGGTTGCTACATAGTTAATTGAGTTTTATTTATTTATTTATCTGAACACTGAATTTGAATTTTTACGAATGTTTGTCAAAATATATTTATATAACTTACATCATCCTTTGCTAAGAAACTCCTCTCCATGCATTTTGGTGAAGGTAGTACACCTCTCATGGTTGTTACCACCCACAATTTAGGTTATATATATTTCCAGAGAGTCCCTACTGGTTGTACAAGAAGAGGAATAAAAATGTGGGATTAAAGTTTAGGTAGCGCATTCAAAGCCCAGATGTAGGACAAAATAGTTTCTGCAGTCTACTCAAGCACATTGTTTATGGTCTCAAAGCTTACAAACCCATGAAGATATCGATACGAGTCTGATTCTGTATCCTAATTAGTTTCTGGGCTTTCTTCCCGGGCACACCTGCCCCTCCTTGGCACATAGTGATTCTGTATTTGGAGAGAGCTCTCTCTCTCTCTCTCTCTCTCTCTCTCTCTAAAATATATAGATACACGCAAATGTGTATTGTATGTATATTCCCCCCATGATGTACATATATATATATGTATTTTTTTCTCCTTACGGTGTGAGACATCTAGATAATAGCTTTCACTTGCTGGTGTTTTTATTATTCTTTCATGCTGTTTGGTGTGAACTGTGGACTGACCTTTATTTTTTGTTTGCAGCTTTAACAGAACCTATAGACATGTGAGTTAATCTCTATGTATTCTTACACACACACACACACACACACACACACATATATATATATTGGGCGTCTGTTTAAGTGGAAAACTTGTGCGATTGCAGATATAGTGAATGGATTGATGAATGTGAACGGGTCAACAACCTTGAAGATGGCGGTTCGTAGGAGGGCAATTCTGATGTTCAGAAGTTCTGGTTTCAACCTGGAAGGAAAAGTAGAAGTTTGGAAGTTTTCCTTTACGTGGCAACTTGGATGTATATAAATGTTTCAAACTTTTGGCTAGACTTGTATTTGCGACTTAATCTTGGCATTTTAGGGATATTGCATCTGGTGAAAATCAACGTAATGTTGGATTTCCATGGGCATATGTTTGTATTTTGAAGTATGTATATATTTTCTGAGACATCAATACATATCGAGTATCTGTTGTACTAACCATATTATAGAAAATGGAAAAAGGTTGTTTATGCGAATTGGGACTTCTTGTTGTTGATGTAGTGTTGAAATTCTTATTTTTGATGTTAGCTTTTGTTGGTAGATCTTGTTCCTGCAGCAAATTTGGGTCCTATTCCAATAGATTCGGAAAAGTCGTTCATGAGTTTCACTAAGCGTGATGATATATATGAAAAATTTTATTCGTACTGAATTTTGATACAAAAACTTTACTCGAATGATGAAACGGGTAATATTTTTAAATTCATCAACCAAAATGGTGAGTGTTGTGGTTTGAAATAAAATGATTACAAATATGTATATTATTTTGTATGAAAAATTATACTTGTATAAGGTTATCATATTTATGTGATTGAGGTGAGAGCCTATTTTTTTAAAATTAAAACTTACCAAGATAAAATTTAAATATATAGAATGATGAAATAATATATAGTCTTTTTTTTTTTTGTATAAAAGTTTGTAAGAATAGTATTTTTTATCATAAAATTACCACTGCTACAGTATTTATCATATCCAATTAGAAAAAATAATCTCACTCTGTTTTCTGAAATTTTGTTACCTACTGTGGAATAATAGTTTTATTACTTAACTACTATAGGTATTATTATAATTTCGAAAATCTAAAGGGTGTTTCTGCATTTTCAGGAACCTGAGGTATGTTTGTGTAATTTTGCCCATATTTAGTTCCGAACCCCAAGTTTTGAACCAAAGCCTAACCCAACTCTCTCTCCCCGTGTTCCCCAACCACCGCGGTTTTCAATTCTCTCTCTCTCTCTCTCTCTCTCTCTCTCTCTCTCTCTCTCAGTTCGACTGAATTGAGGCCTTTGGAAGAGGAGCTCATGGGGAGACCGCCGAGTAACGGAGGCCCGGCCTTCCGCTTCAACACAGCTGAGGTTTACCTTCCCTCTGCCCTCTTCTCCTTTCTTCTCTCAATGTATAAAATATATCTAAATGGGTTGTTAAATTTTATCTTATTGGTATAATCGGCCGCTTAATTGTCCACGTCTTGAATTTGTTGAAGCTATTCGTTAGAAGGATTGAGATTTTGTTTTCTACATTTGGTACCAAAATCTGAATTTTCGCGCTAATGTCTTACGTTCTTGCCATGACTATGTGATTAATGTTAAGCCTAGGTTATTAGGCATTTTATTTTGTTCTTTATTTGTTTGTTTGTTTGTTTATTTATTTATTTATGTTGGAAAGTTTGAGTTCTTCAACATCTTTGCGCCATCTCAAATAGATTAGATATATATGGATGCTGGCTGGAGATTTATCTCTTCTTCATTTGCTTTCGACAATAAGACTAAGGGGCCCTCGTCGTTGGGTGAATTGCCTTATTTAATGAATTGTTCTATTTTTAATTTACAAAATTTAAAGTATATGACTTTGTAAATGAGTTAACTCAAATATGTAGGCGTTGAATAGAAGATTTCCCAATTTGAGATTAGTTAATTTCATGTGTAAGAAGAATTGACCAGATTTAAATTTTGATAAAGGAAGTAAGTTGTTTAGATCTTTGACTTGTTTGATTAGAGCCAATAACATTGCTGATTATCTATTTTCTAAATGAGCTAATTAAAAATGACCCAATTAATTCACATTGTCAGGAGAACTAAAAAGGCCCTAATAGTTTTGTGTCTTCATCTTTTCTCTTGGCCTTATGGGCCTTGCCTGGATTATGAAACTTCCAAGCTGTTATGAGTTTTTTTTTTTTTTTTTGTGCTTGTCAGTTTGGATCAACTGCGTCTTTAGGTTTCATTCTTTTGCTAGTGCAAAGTTGTTCTGTATGTGTTTGTAGTAATACAACTTTCAACCACACACGAGCTCAGATGTTCAATGAAAACATCTTTGTGCACCACTGCATCTGCCTTTCATCCGTATGGGAGCAATTGCTCATGCATAATTTGGAATGCATTCCAATAAAACCTTTTGTTTGAACTACGGTGTTCATTTAGTGCATGTGTTAATTTCTTTTGGTGTTTTCTAGGAGGATGCAGTAGAAAATACTATTATTCATGGCTTTGACTATGATGCTATCTTTTCGGAGGTTTTAGATACATTTGAACAATATCAATGATTTAAGCCACTGTCATTATTTTTTAAGGTTATGGAGATGGAAACTATATTGCAAGAACACAAAACTCAGATGCCGGCACGTGAAGTTCTTGTAGCTCTTGCTGACAAGTTCAGGTGTGTAGTTAATTCAAGAATTCAAGTAGTTGGAAATTTCTTGCTCGCCTTACAATGTCAAAGGTCCGTCTTCTTGTGGTTGTCTTTGGTTGTAGTGTTTCAGCGGAACGGTCAGGAAAGATTGTAGTTCAAATGAAACAAGTAAAACACTTTCCCTTGACTGCAGGTTCATGACTCACCAAGAACCTTTTCTAATTTAGATATTTTGTATAGGTGTGGAATTGGTTCCAGAATAGGCGGTATGCTCTCAGGGCAAAAGCAGCTAAGGCTCCTGGGAAGTTAAGTGCATCACCTATGCCTCGGGATGATTCAACTGCAGTGAGAAATGTTCCTCAAGCTCCTCAATCCGTAACTGCTCCTTCAGGTAGGATTGAAACCATTCCAGCTTCCTGATATTTAGCACATGTATGTAGTGGTCACCTGTATTTCTTGTAGTAATTATGCTTCTAGTTTGTATTTCGGCGTGATAATGCTACATCGTGAATCCCTACTTTGGGGGTTCAATAACCTATGCCAGTCCATATTAAATCCCATATGCTGCTTGGATATGTCCTTGTGTGGTCAGATGAGAACTGGAAATTCCTTGATGCTGTTATAAGAAATTGCTTACTTGATGAGTATCAGAGTGTTTGTAGTATTGTGTGAGGGGTGAGTGGTCAAACTTGGTAGATGGAGACCCTCTGAGAGGTTATGGTAGGCACTGTCTAGGTGGAGGACCACTGAAGGTGGACAAGAGAGAGCTGAGGCGGTCCTAGGAAGAGAAAGAGTTGTAGTATCCTAACGGAGCTAGAGAGGCTTATGGAGATCTTGAAGTATATTCTCTTGTGTCTTTTGTTGTATATCGTGATTGTGTAGAAGTCTCCTCTTTATATAGGTGAGGGAGGCCTTCGGTGATTGGCTCCTCAACCTCAACCTGCAAGTGTTCAGGTCTGAGAGTTGGTTCCCCGAGGGCTGACATTTCAAATGTCAACTCTGTGTCGTGATCCTTTTAGAGTGGCAGGGATTCGGTCAGGTGTCAGGGGTCAGCTTTCATTAAACGCCTTTGTCGTCTTGTTCTAATGGCATGATTTGGTGAGATCTCTCTCTCTCTCTCTCTCTCTCTCTCTCTCTCTCTCTTTAAGACCGGTCAAGGGGTTGATGCCCCTCGACGAACTCTCAACTATAACTTCTAATCCGCTTGTCTCCTGATGATCCTGCGCAAAGGTGACCCCGAGGGGTCCTTAGGTCCTGCTCCCAACCTAGGTTATGGAGATATACTTATGTGGAGAATCGTGGCTAAGTGTAGAGGAGTGACCTAAATGAGAAAGCGCTCGGCGGAGAGGTTCCATGGTCATGCTAGGAGGTGTTGAACGCGAGGTCATGGGCGAGGTACCCTTGGGCGCAGACTCTCTTGATTCTGTTGAGGGAAGTGCCTCAAAGTCAAGTATGGAAAGGTGGCCCAAAGGAGAGGGCGCTCGGCGGATAAATTCCGTGGCCGTGTCAGGAGGTGCCGAGCGTAAGAGGCCACTTTAGTGCCCTAACCCGGAGGAGACGCTCTTTGTACTAACCTTGATGGGTGAGGTTACCTTAGTCCACATGTCGCCTCGGCGTGCTACCACGTGGGACTAGGTGTATGGAGAGGGAGGCAGTGAGGCGCCTAAGTGTCCTGGTACGTAGGAGAGTTGGACACATGTACCTACACAGAGTATGGCATCTTGGTTTATTTTCTTTTTTATTGTTATAGGATGGTGAATTTGGTTGATTATTTTCATAGGAGGGTGGGCTTTTTTCTAATATTGTCATAGGATGAATGAGAGCACAAGAGTGTCTAATAGAACTGCCAAATTTGGTTTGGGTTGATGGAGCACATGTGTATGTAAGAGAATCGCCACGCCAATATTTGTTAGCTCGAATGAAATGCTGCACGGAATAGTCCTTAATTAATTAAATCTTCACTTTTTCTAGCCATTGGTTAATTTTTGTGAGAAATAAAACTTAGAAGTAGGAAATTCTTCCATAGCCAGCCTTTTTGGTTTTAGTATTTTCTGTGCCACAGCCATTAGGAATAGAGAGTAACTTTTAACAGTTGAAAGTACACATCACTTGCTCCTTGGTGCAAGGCAGTCTTTCCAAAGTACAGTCCACTTACTCCATGGTGCAAGGCAGTCCGCCAGCCTCTTTGCTCTTTACTGACTTATGAATCTTAGCTTCACTTTCAGAAGAGGTCTTTTCTTTTTTTCCTTTTAATTTTTATTCACCTTTGTAATTTCATTTGACAGTTTGCTTCTTTCTGTCATCTTACTTCAATTTATTTTGCCCTCATTATCATTTGCAGCAATTCAAAATGCAGGAAGGACAGTTTCAGATAATTCTCAGATGGAGTTTGAAGCTAAATCTGCAAGGGATGGTGCGTGGTTAGTATCTCTGGCCTTTCAAGTTTAGAACTTCTGGGTGCTAATTATTTGATGTTTGCCCACATCGTTTTTGATAAGTACTAATCTTTGTTACATAATAATAATTCATTTTGTGTTCCCTTCCTCAGGTACGATGTTGCATCATTTCTATCTCATAGATCTCTTGAGACGAGTGATCCGGTAATTCTTGAAGCTGATTTCCCCTTCATATGTTATTAATTTGTCAGAAGGAAGAGATATTTGTATCCCGCTACTCATTTTTGTGAATTTCGTAATTGTTATCATTGGGGTCCTCTATTGTTTGTGCATTTGTTGTGTCGCATAACTTTTTTTTAATTAATGATGCATAATATATTCTTTGCTAGAATCACGAAGCAGAGCTACACTAAGTAGACACTTTGTGCCCATTTCAGCCAATGGCATACTTCTTAGTTCTTGCTACATCCTTCATGAACTACCATATGGTTCCACCTGATGTATGCCTATATTATATAATGGATGGACCAAAAAGGTCTTTATTTAGGAACTTAGGACATGGTATCTTGAGTTTGTTACTGAATTCCTTGGTGAAAATCCTTCAAATGGTGCATTGTTGATGGTGCACTGTTGATGGACAATAGCCACAACCTACCCTTGGAGTCGTTTTCCTTGAACATATGCTAAAAGTTAAAAATTCCAGCTCGGTTATATATTAGTCTTGTATTTTGAGAGCAACTTATTTCTTGACCTTCTGCCAGACTTTTCTACTCGTGCTGTGAATTAAATTCTGCTGGCCATTTCAGGATGTTCTGGTTCGGTTTGCTGGTTTTGGACCGGAGGAAGATGAATGGGTTAATGTTCGCAGGCATGTTAGACAACGATCTCTTCCATGCGAATCATCAGAATGTGTTGCAGTCCTTCCAGGAGATCTTATACTCTGTTTTCAGGTGTGATATCTTTATAATAATGCTGCAGAGTGATTGTCTCTCAACTTTAAAAGAAAAAGAAGTTAATTTTATTCGATCTTCAGAATCCCCATTTGATGGCTTTTTATGAATTTTTCAGGAAGGTAAAGAGCAAGCTCTTTACTTTGATGCTCATGTTCTCGATGCACAAAGACGGAGGCATGATGTAAGAGGTTGCCGCTGTAGGTTCCTGGTGCGCTATGATCATGATCTTTCTGAGGTATACAGAATGAATATATTCTTACTATTAACCTCCATTTAGTTCATTTTTGGGTCTTCCTTTCTTTTCCTTTTCCCATCATTTTTTTTTTTTTTTTTGGGTGGGAGAGGGGGGTGTTGTGGTTCGTGGCTCAATTAAAGTTAATGTTATTTAAAATGCCCAGGGTGACCTTGGGTCACTTTATTCAGCTAATTAGATGGTAACATCTCTTGCTCTTTATTTTTTTTTTTGTTGTTTGTCGGAGTTGGAGCAGCTGTTTAGGATAACAAGTTTATTTTCTTTCTTACAAGCTTGTTAAGAAATTAGACTTCATTTATAGCAGGGGAGATCATTTCCCAGAGAATAGGCTCGGTGAGAAAATGGTTTTGAACAGTAAAATCTACAGTTACTAGTGGTTATCTTTACATAGGCAAATGTCATGGAAACAACTTCCAACTGATATTGGCTCTTGAAAATTTTGTGAAGAAGAATTCTCCTAGATGGACATGGAACCTGACTAGCGGTCTTCATATAGACTTAACAGTTACTTTTTTAGTTAGTTGGTCTGACAGTAACAGTTTTCAAGGAATAACTCACTTCAACCAAAATCTGCCGAAGTTGTAGGGGAATGATTGGGTTGCATAGATTTTCATGCCTCAGATGTAGGAATTTGCTATTGTGCTGGGTGCTGACTAAAAATTCATGTTCTGCCTCATTGTGTTTTGCTTGCAACGGCACTTTCATGTTCATTCGCAAATTTTTACGGGAAAGAATTTCTGCTTGTGACACTTTTGATTGGAAAAGTGAGAATATGTCTTCTTTTTGTGCTTTACTTTACCATAATACAGTTTTCTCAGGCACATACAGTTGATATATTCTTTCAATTTTGCATCTAATGCAAAAAACATGCATTAAATCATGCCGTTCAGACTCACTTTATTCACCGCTGTTTAAACGTATTTCATACAGTTTGTGTTGGTTTTTGTTTATTTGGTTCTTAGCTTTTCCTTTCAGGAAATTGTGCCTCTGAGAAAGATTTGCCGCCGGCCTGAAACGGATTACAGATTGCAGCAACTTCATGCCATAAACGAATCTGGGTCTGTGAAGCAGCAGAAGACTGGCGCTGATCCCCATGCAGGCAACACTTTGAGGGTCTGTCCTCCAATTGAACCAATGCAAAAGCAGCAAAAAGCAGAGGAACGTGCAGATGCTGCAGCAATGGTTCCCCCTACTTCTCATGGAAATGTGCTTGTAGCCATGGAAACTAAAGTTCTGCAACCAAAAATTACTGAGATTAGCACTGGTGGTAATGTGGGAACTTCAACGGTCCCACCAACTAACATTGCTGTAGCAAGTGATGCTGCCACGGCCGCCATCACCAGAGGTTCTGGTCAAAATTTGCCTCGAGGATAAGAGTGGGTAGTTTGACATCTTTGGTAACTTTCTCATGAATTGTTATTTGAACTTCAATTCAAATTTAGTTCCAGTTTTCTTTTTCTTGCAGATGAGTAAAATTTCAGTTGGATGAGTTTTGGTCTATTCTCAAAACAACATAGTAGTGTTTGCTTGATTGCTGGGAAAGTCATAGTAAAGAATCAAGCAAAAGCTTGGAATGGTGAGAATGTAATGCTCATCTTTAACTCATCAGTGAAGGCGGCGTTTGCCCGGTGAGCTATGAGCTTATGCTTGGATAGACGAATGACCAAAAACAAGCGAAGATTTTCTTTATGTTCTTTTGTTCTCTTGTAAATGACGAGAAGATTTAGGTTATGTTCTATTGTTCTCTCTGCAAGAGACAAACAGCTATATGTTCTGTTTGGCTGCTGAGAAAATCAGGAAGTCAGGAAAACACAGGAAGTGTTACCGGTCACCTATTCTCTCAGGGCTTAACTTCTGGGAGTAGTGTTGTAATTCTCAATTTGAGCGGTACTTCTATGAATCCTTCAATGTCAGCTTCCGTCTAGATTCATTAGCAAAGGGAACAGAAAATAAGTAAAATTCTAATGCAATTATATGGATTATTTCTATAATTTATCCTTTCTTTTGATACGTAGAAGTAGGATTGTAAACAAGTGAAGTAATAGTGTCATGGTTTAGATGCTTGTTAAAGCTTAAATTATTAAGTGATGTTGTCTACTCTTAAGACTTTTCTTCTCCTATTTAAGGTGAGGTTAAGAGTAGAGTTGTTTTGATATCATTTGTCACGGATCACGGATTAGGTGTTTGTTGTCTAAATCAAAAATTTGAATTATTAAGTGATGCTG
Source organism: Euryodendron excelsum (assembly GCA_033060915.1). Classification (NCBI taxonomy): domain Eukaryota; kingdom Viridiplantae; phylum Streptophyta; class Magnoliopsida; order Ericales; family Pentaphylacaceae; genus Euryodendron; species Euryodendron excelsum. The sequence continues at coordinate 19,919,149 of CM065381.1, read as the reverse complement.
TCTATTAATTTATATGGATCAAACCTTCATTCTCTTATCCAACGTGGGATCGTGACAATGGGTAATAGGTTATTCAAGTTCGAGTTAAAAACTTAAACAAGCTTTGAAAATATGTTTAAATCTTGACTTGTTTATTATTCAAATTAATTTTAAATGAGCATTAATTAAGCCAATTACTAGTCGAGTTTAAATAAATTAAAAAATTAATAAATTTTAAAATATGTTTAATTTATTTATATAATGAGATTAAAATATATTTAATTTATTCACATAAGCTTGCATAAATAAATTCATTTTTACTCAAAGTTTTAATTGTACTAGCATTAAAACAACCGTGAAACGGAGGAGCAAAGGTCAACTAAATAGTAATGGTTTAGCTCATATCATGTCATTATGAGTTTAACTTATTCCTTTTTTTTAATGCGGAAAAAAAAAAATTCCGTGAAAGGAAAGAAAATTAGAGGGAAAATAGGGATATAATTGATTTGAATGTTCCCTTCAAATTTTCTTTCTCTTTCCTTTCAAGCTAGAAATCAAAGGAATCTCTCTCTATCCTCGAGTTCCAAACTGGCTGGAAAAGGTAAAATCTGTGAAGTCCGCAATGGAGTTGGCATAGATGCGTTCACGAGGCGAGACTCACCTCAACACTCAACCCTCTCCTTCTGCGGATAGATTCCGCGTACACTTATCTCTCCCTCTCTCTCTACCTTCAACAAAGTGACTTGGACTACAAAAACCACCACTGGCCGCTCTTCTTCTTCCCTAATTCTCTTCACTCGTTCTAGTCTTTGATTCGGGTCTCACCGTCTCAGTAACCTCATATCGTCCATATTAATTATGCGGTTGTTGTTAAGATTCAATGGATTGAGAAATGCAGCTGTTAGAAGTGCCGATACCGAGTGGCGGCTTTGTTCGCCATCGTCATCGTCGACGAAGCTAGGGTTTAGGTGTATTGTTACCAGTTGCAGAGCTGTGCTTTTGCCGCGATTCGGTGGGCCCGAAGTTCTTGAACTCCGTAATGATGTTGGTGTTCCTGATCTGAAGCCCAATGAGGTGCTTGTTCGCGTCCGTGCCGTATCCGTCAATCCTCTCGATACAAGGGTGAGTTTCTACGCATTTGTGATTATATTGATTACTTCCTTTTTCTTATTGTTGGTTTGGTTGCTGAGATATTGTTGAAAAATCAAAGAAAATTAGAAATGCATAGTACTGCCATTGCCGAGAAAACGAATGATTCTGTGCAAATTGTTTAAATAGGCCAAATAGTGGTGTGAAGCTAAGACTGCTAAGTTGAGGGAGGTTTACTCTCCCATTGGACCTCATGTTATTATAAATCTTAGTGTTAGGATGTTTTTTCATTCTTTTCTGACGTTTTCACAGCAATCAGACTAAGAATTAGCATTTGTGTTTTTATTTGTTTATTTGTTCTATCTGGTGTACTTGGAGGATGATAACTTGTGATGGCTTGGAGTTTTCATTTTTGTTGATCACTGATTTAATAACATCTTACACTAATGAAGAATCTATTTCTTGTAGTTTCTTTATTAATACCATCGATTTTTGTCTTACTCTCCATTCTATCCATAACTAATTTGTTTCATAATATCATGGATTTCCTCACGCTTAGTTGCTGGTGCAGACACTAGCAGAGATTTGTGACAGAATTGATCTGAGCCCTAATTTTCTTATTTATTTAAGGCATGTTATTTGGACCTCAAGGTTCCATTGACCTGTTGCTTTTTATCATGGATTGACGGTTAAACCAGTGATCTGAACGGTTTTTGGAAAATAAGGCAGCTTTTCTAATGAAAGGACTTTTTGAGTTACCCAAACTGTTTTCTAGTCCTGTTCCTAGTTCTACCTGTTGAACCGGTTGGTTTGGTCCAATTTTTAAAACATTGGTCATGTTGGTTTCTTTCTGCTTTAATATTTGAGATTTAAAATTTTTAGTTCTTTCTTCTTCTTCTTTTTTTTTTAATAATCCCATTCTAGGTAACCAAATGGAGTGTCTAGCATTTTCTGAGTAGATTATATATAAAAACAGTGCAACAGCACAGGGGGCAAGTGTGTACCAATATTCCTTTGGGCTATAATCATTGATGCGGCTTTTTGAAAGACTCTGGTTTTAATTGACTTGCCTATGGATGAAATGTGACTCTGGTTTGAATATTAGCAGAAGAATATTAGTTCTTACTATTTCTTAGATTCATGGACCCAATTCAATTTAGTGGGATCTTTCATTCATAGATTTTCTTTTCCACTAAGAACATTTTATAAAACTCTTTGACTGCTGAAATTTTGAAGCATCCAGATTCCATGTTAATTAGTTGTTGGATTGGATTATATGTAAGAGAAGCCTAGTGTCTAACCATGGTGATTAGATCTGCTTACTCCTTGGACACTCCTATTTATCTTTGGATATGTATCTCAGTTACACTTTTCTTGGATATATCATATATGCAATGTTTTGAAAACCGGACCGTTGAGCGAACCGGAAAAGAGACCCGGTCACGGGTCACTAGTTCAATCGTCGGGTTAACCGTTATTGGCCCATGATGTCATTAATTTATTTATTAATAGTAATAAATGGTGTTTTATTTTTCGACACTAGTTTTGATACTCAAAACCTAAAATTTTAAAGTTAAAACATAAAATTTTGCGTTAAAAGATTGAACTGGATGGTCCAACACCGGTTTAATTGAATGGGCCGCAGTTCAACTGCGGTTCTGACTAGGTTTTGATCAAAATGGGTTTAGATGGCTGATTGGACCGTTACTTCAACCGGTTGACGGTTCAACCGGTTGAACCAGCCTGTCCGGTCCAGTTTTTAAAATATTGCATATATGTATCAATGACTGGATTCTTCTAATATTGCAAATCTTAATATCTCCAGATGCGATCAGGCTATGGTCGTTCCTTATTTGCACCACTTTTGCCACTCATTATGGGCCGTGATGTTAGTGGTGAAGTTGCGGCATTTGGAGCTTCAGTCCGATCGCTCGTTGTTGGGCAGGAAGTGTTTGGTGCACTGCATCCAACTGCTGTGAGGGGTACTTATACAGACTATGCAATTCTTCCAGAAGATGAACTTACTGCAAAACCAGTGTCAATCTCACACGTGGTATTTTTTAACAGTATTTTGTGACAATGGTGGAAGAAATTTCTAATTATTCACGTTAATCATTTGGTAATTACATTTATTTGTGTGGATTAGCTGATTAACGTTGTGCAATAGATTTTGTCTTGTGGGTCTGGGAGGAGACAAAGTTGTAGCTAGTGGAATAACAATATGTTTAGAATAGTGAACTCCCCTTCCTTGTTCCCTACTCATTTGATCTAGTTTTCTAAGAATCATATACGGCAGCCTCGTGCATGAGGTTCCTGCCATTGCGGGGTTTGGGGATTAGATGCATGTTGCCTTACCCCTACACGTGGAGAAGCTTTTCCAGCGCCATGTTGCATGGACTCAAATACGGGTGCTGGGTGTATGTGTCTTAAGTATCAAATTCATCTAATTCCCATGTCGAAGGGCACAGTTAGTATTTTTTTAAAAGATAAAATATTGTTTATAGGTGCTATAGAGCATTTCATAAATAATATGAGAGATTTGAAGTCCAAGTGTCAAGTGTTTGACATGGGTACTTCATACATTTTAGAAGAGTTCATGTAACATAGTTTTGGTGTTTTGAACCCATGACGCCCAGATCACAACGGAGCTAGCTTACTGTTAAGCCAAGGCCCACCCTCTTTCTGAGAAATAATATAATATATTATAGGTTTTCCATTTTCCCTTTTGATCTGTTATTCATTTGAAATGTACATTTGATTATAGAACACAATTTTATGGACTTTTTTTCTACTATTGTGACTGTGCAGGAAGCAAGTGCCATTCCTTTTGCTGCCCTAACTGCATGGCGTGCTTTAAAAAGTACCGCTAGGATAACCCAAGGGTAATTCTGAAGTGACTTTTCGTTTTGGAGTGTAAATTTGGTGGAATATATACGAATTTATTGTATATATTTCACAAATGTAAATGTCACGGATATTTCACTTGCTACTTACTTATCTAAGTGGTACAATAACATTGCAATTATTTTGTGAGTATTCAGATGTTCCACTTCTAATTGGTTTGCCATAGCATTTGGAAGACAAAGCCGTGGGCTATCTGGTAGTCTTTGAATTCTTAGGAGTAATCTCCAGATAATTGTAGAGTTTTCTAAGAAAGTCATTTTTGTGAAATCCCTAATCATCCTGCAATGTAACAACATAGACATTTGGAACTTTTTGAGAAATGCATAATGTAGTCATATTATCCTATATCATTTGGAGCCAAATGAATGACTAGTTTGATTGGATATTCAACATATTGCTTCTCACAAGTACATATCATTTTGAACTTGCATGAATGATAAAACATTTTGATCTTAGCATGCCGTTCTTAGACACTGCAGAGAGAATTAGAAGACACTATATCAGTTTTGGCAGTTCTAAAGATTTTTTTACCAATGAATATGCTTTAGATTGCTGTAATCTGCCCTCTAATCCCTCCCACCTTGGTGGTAAAGCATGTTGTTGTCCCAAATAGTTTCATGGCTTTGTTGTGTTGAATGTTTGAGATGAAAAGGATGAATATACATCCTATTTTAGATAACATTTGCGTGTGGATTATGGAAGATCGGTTGTTTATGTACTTATGATTGCATTTTCACTCTGATCTTTATAGACAAAGGGTGTTTGTGGTTGGAGGAGGAGGAGCTGTTGGTTTTGCAGCAATTCAGCTTTCTGTGGCTGCTGGGTGCCATGTTTCAACTACATGTGGAAGTGGAAGTATAGATCGGGCTTTGGCGGCTGGTGCTGAGCTGGCTGTGGACTATACTACTCAGGTGATGGTCACTGAATAGTGAGTCCCTTTTGTTTCATTGCCAGTCATTGGAGATTTTGATGATTGCATATAGATACATGTCTTCCATTCTAATATTGGGGATCAGGTATAACTTTGACTTTTTTGCTGACAGAGCTAAGTTCTAATCCATTTCTTTTCTAATATCTGATTTGTAGGACATTGAATTAGCAATAAAAGGGCAATTTGATGCTGTTTTGGACACAATTGGTGTACCAGAGACAGAAAGAATAGGAATCAATGTTTTGAAGCGAGGCGGACACTATATGACATTGCAAGTGAGAGATGAAAGCCTTTCTATTGTTTCTAGTTTTTTTCAGTCGCAGAATCTTCAGATGCTTCTTCCATGTATGCTGCCACATTGACATTTCAAAAGTTTTGGCTGTCTTTTGCTTTAGGGAGAGGCAGCTTCACTGGCTGACAGGTATGGGCTAGCTATCGGGCTCCCTACCGCTACGGCTATTTTACTGAAGAAACAGATCCAATATAGATATTCTCATGGAATAGGTACATAAACCTCTTTATAGCATCATAATTGGATGAGGTTATTTGATAGAAATGAGATGTAAATACTAGCGTAATTGTTTTGCTTGGTTTATAGGCTGGTATGTTTAAGATTCTAAATTTCATTGAAAGGAGAGCTTGCAATTAGCAGGGAGATTTTTTCACTCTTACCTCCAGTTACATGGTTTCATGTGCTTTGCCAGTTTGATAAGCATCCCTGTAAGACCTTATCGAATGAGGGAAGTAAGACTTTATGAGAAGATTCCCAGGGAGTTGGAGGAGACCTCAACCAAAAGTCACTCTCATTCATTTCTATCCACAATGTCATGGATGATATCCATTTAGAGGCCCCATGTCTCTTTCACTTCACATAGTGCCTGGACACATTTGGGTATAGCCCAAGTAGAAAAATACTGATGTTATTGTTGCTAAATCTCATTGCTAAATCTCATTGCTAAATCCTGTAATTTGTCTTATCATAGATAATGCTGGAGATAAACCCTCAGAGAAGGCTTAGGTTTTGATATACTGTACACTTGCAGATTTTTATCTGAAAAAATATAGTTTTAACTAGGAAGTTTGTATGTAGACATTTCACACTGTAACTTGCTCATTTGAGTGTTCTGCCATTACTTATTTGTACCTCAAAACAACTCTTCAATGTTGGGAATGTAGAGTCCCAACGGTAAAAACTTGTGTTCTAATTATTATTTTTGGCCAACTAATTATGTATTTGATCATTTTCTTTTGCAAATTTCAAAAAGTGAAATCAATACTTTTGATCTTTGTCTTCAGTTATTATTATTTTGATTTTATTAAGCCATTGCCTTCTGTTATTTATCCCGTTTTGTTTAATTTTTGGCTGTGCGCGCGCTTTCAAATGCCATTGAAGACTCTGGTGGATGCCATTTGCGGTGTCCAGGACCTTTTTACAGGCCACAACATTTCCTTGGTTGTCAATGGACCAATGTATTTCTTTTACTTATGGTGCAGAATATTGGTGGACGTTCATGCGGGCTGATGTGGAAGGTTTGGATCAGATTCGCAGGCTCTCTGAGGTCGGGAAGTTGAAAATACCCGTGGGGAAGACATTTCCCATTACACAAGCAAGAGAGGCTCACGAGGCTAAAGAGAAGAGGCGCATTCCAGGTAAAATTGTGCTTGAATTTGATTGAATATAGAGAAGTCCACATGCCCAAAATGATATGGTCATATCCATGAAAAACCTAACCACCTATTTTCATTTCTGTTATTGAGCTTTTTGTATAGGAAGTGAATGGGGAGTCTTGTGAAGGAACTTTTAAAATTCTAGTTAGCAATCTGTATATTTTTAGTGTTACTTGTTTTTTGTTTTTACCTGAACATGCCTCTGATTTTTACCAAACCATTTATGAGCTCAGCACCTGCAGTTCATCTGGTTTTCCCTTTTAGACTTGCATGATCGATCCCACTTTTAGCCCTTCTGTGTGCACTTGCACCTAACAGTTGTATAGAATAAATGTACTTTTTTGGATTTGGCACAGTTCCAAACCATTGTAAGTTGACATTAATTAAAATTAAAAATTGTATATTTTATAATTTAAACATCAAATTATATATAAATTCATACTGTTCTGTTTTTGCAATTGGATTCTAACATGTTTTCTTTTAACTTAGAATGTGTTTAATGCTTGTTTAAGCGATATACGCATGTTCTTCAAGTGTCGTATACACCTTGTAAGTATGTATGTTTTTGTTTTTAAGATTCTAACAGATATGTCTAGAATGTGAATGGGGAATAATTTGGAAGGGATGAGGTTTGGTATGAAGGAATGGGCTGGAATCAAATGCCCATTCCCACATCCCATTCTTTGGGATTCCATTCCCTCTTTACCATGGAAAGGGAGGGAACGACCATTTTCACATTTTCCTTCCATGATAGGAATGGAGCAGAACAGAGGAGAGAAAACAGATGGCATGCATACAGAACCTAAAAGCTAGTCTCAATAACTGTTAACTTATAATTTATTTTTGAAATGTTGTTTGGCTTTAAAAAAGCTGTTTGTCAAATTTCTCTTTAAAAAAGTCACCTTAAAAAGTTGTTTACTAAATTTCTCTTTCAAAAAAAGTTACTTATGGACTTTATACATTTTAAAAAAGTGATATTTGAAAATAGCTTATAAGCTAAGCTGTTGCTCCAAACACTTCTCTGAACTTATGTGAAGCTCAGCTTTAGCCCCTAACCTAACCCCAGCCGGCCAGCCAGCCAGCCAGCCAGCCCACTATAAAAAAAAAAAAATTGGTTAGGTGGGCCGAATGGTCTGTTGGATACCAAAGGCAGAGACAGCAGCCACACAACTAGTTGCAAAATTGAAGGCCCTTTGGTATTTGCATGGAGGACCACCTGATCCTTTGGCATATGAGAGGTAGATGATAACTACCCCCTACCTAACATCTATCACCTTTAATCGAAAGCCATTAAAAGTCCCAAATCTGACCCCCTTTTCACCACGGTATAAGGCTTCGGCTTCAGCTAGCTTGGGTTGCCCTTAGGAAGCCTTATAATCCTGTTAAGAAAGAGTGCTTTTAATGGGCCTTTTGCCTTTTGCCTTTGTAATGCTTGGTCTATTTTGTCCTCTTGTGGTGTAAATGTCTGGTCAAAGCCCTACTCTTCAAGCAATCTTCAACGCTTATTATTATACTTTCACTCCGAAGTTAGGGTTTCGTCTTCTGCTTACACATTAAACTACAAAAGCATAGATGCTACGGTGAATTAGCTGCGAAGACTACCACAACACGACCATAAGCCAACCATTAGTTTCCTCCCACGTCAGCATAAAGTTGTTTGACAGCACTTGACTTGTTTACGTGTTCGCGAGCCATTGGGTGACGATGGGTGGATAGTGGGGTTTACCACACTGAAATGCTTACTCCAATCACTTTCTCTCACCTCACGCGCTCACTCTGCGCAGCTTTCCATGTTGTGCGTGTTAGCATAGTACGCACTGCCAACGAGGCTTTTGGTTCTATGAACACTTCAGACCTACGCTCTGGGTCGCGCGTAGGTACGTTCTATCAACGCATGCAGCTGGTCGTGCCATCACGCTCTGGGAATGCGCGTGGGTCCAATACTGCTCCATTATTAAATTCACGCATATGGCTTTTTATAGCCATCGGCCTCACTCTCGTCACGTGCATCCTTGGATTCTTCTGTCTCACCTCGTCCCTATCGAGCATCGACACCCCCCACCATGTGATCTCGCTTCCAAGTTAGCCCTAGCTTTCTAGATTAATATCCAGAACGCCACTCCGTTTTCTTCTCTTTTTTCGTTTTTTCGTCTTGTCACTAGAGAAAAACGGCCACTCGGATAAAGTGGGAGTGGTGGCCAACAACAAAACATTACAAGGGTCGGTTTGGCGGTGAGTGATTGGCATTCCCAAGACACAACAATAGTAGTGAATGAGTGCCCATCTGTTTTTTTTTTTCCTCATCCTCTTGTCTTCTTGCTCCGTCAAATTTTTTCAATTTGTCTAATTATTATTTTTTATTTTCATCCATTAGAGTGCTAAAGTCAAAGGAAATGGAAAGGCAAATTGAATTCATAACTTCAATTATAGATCTCCTTGTTAGGTGAGTTTGATGGGCGTGTTTGAGACCTGTATGCTTTCACAATACAATAGGAGATGCGTCCCGAACACCACCATTAGACTAATTACCTAGTAGAGGAAGACCTATTGCATTATAAGAGAAGAGGAGAAATGACTTGTAAGTGTTTAAATTTGTCTTATTTAAGTAATTTTAAAATAGTTTTTTAATCAAAATTAAAATTTTCTTTTATAGTTACATTCCTTTAAGTCATGCGTATTTATCATGAAAAGAAAAGTCAATTTAGTAAAAAAAAAATCATAAAAATGAAAAAAAAAACTATTTAGTAAAGTTAAAGTAGCTTCTTTTTTTTTTTTCCCGTCTTTAGTGGTTCTTTTTCACTATACTTTTCATTTCATGACCGGCATGTATAATCTAAGAGAACATAACAATAGAAAAAAATTAAATTTTGGTTATAAAAAAAATCACTAAAAACAGCAAGAAGTTATTTCATAAGCAGCTCCAAATGTGCTCGAAAAACACTGAATAAAAATTTCAACTATGTATGATCTGGCCATGTTGATGCGAGGATATTGTAACACATTGTTGTGTTGCAAGAATATTATGCCTTGGTGTTCCATGATCTTTGTGATTCTCACAAACCTATGGTCATGATCTTTATGCATGTGCACACTTGGAAGTCAACTTTATTAGGGTTGCAAATGACTCAAGTTTGTTCATAAAGAATTTAAATTTGTTTTCTAATAGATAGTATGGTAGAAGGAAAATTTTCATTTAAACATTTTCAACGATTACATGAACTACTAAGCTTGAAAGTACATTTCAAGCTCAATTAATTAAGAAATCATTCTTCAACACCAACAAACTTTGTTTTAATGAGCTCTTCTATAATTGATTTGGGTGTCATATAAATAGGTAGGGTCACCCAACCACTTGTAAATCTTTTATAGCCTGTTTGGAATTAGAAAAAGGAATGGAAAGAAAAATTACTATTTGCTATTCCTTTCCTATTTAGTTTTATAAAGAAAATGAAAGACAAGTGGAGGGAAAAAAGAGAGAGAATGAGATGGATTGATTTAAAATTTTCTTTCATTTTTTCCTTTTCTTTTTCTTTATTTTCTCTTTCTTTCCTCTCTCTTTCCCTTCTCCAAGTTTCAAATAGGCAAAACAGCTAGGTGAAAAAGCGGTATCAAACGGGTCCTTATAAGCAAAAAAATTATTATTTTTTTGTTTTTTTGCTTTTATAAGTTAAAGAGAAGCAAAAAAATAAAAAGCAAAAAAGTCTAAATTTTTTTAACATTTTTGTTTTTAAGTTAAAAAAAGTTAGGATAAAAAAATCTTATCAAACGGGGTTAAATCTATAGTTTAAATGCTTAATGAATACCAAGCTTGGTTGCCACCCAACTTGGTTGATTGAGCTCTTGAATAGGTTGTATGAGTTTTGAGGATGTTAGTTAAGCTTAAGCTCTCTCTCTCTCTCTCTCTCTCTCTCTCTCTCTCTCTCTCTCTCTCTCTCTCTCTCAAGGTTAGACAAAGAACAAGTCTCTAGAGAATGTGACTAGCATCTTCATGAACCCTCAATTCTTACATCGAAGTCACAAAACTCCAGATATCTCACATAAAATTTACAGGGTGACCTAGTAGTCGTATGTGGTTTAATTTACAAATGTGATGATGTTATTTTAATAAGAGCTACTTACACCACCTACACCGAAATAATTATTTTTTAAGTTTTTTTTAAATTTATTTTTATCCAATGTTTGAAATCTGAATTTATTACTTAAAAAGAAAAAAGAAAAAGAAGATAACACAATGGGGTATTCTAAATTTTTACTTATTTTTTTATATTATTTTATCATTCACTTTCTTTAACAATCAAACATATAATATAATTTAATATTCTTTTCTTTTTCTTTTTCTCTTACAAAATCTTTAATCCAAATGTAGAGTTAGAATTTGGCATCGAAGATTTTGAGAACTCAAACGGTTTAGGGTAAGCTCAGATACTGAGGAATTTAGGATTGCCACTACTCAGCCCACTTTGGAATTTAGATTGGATGGTGGAAAGGACAGTCTTACTAACCTATGTCACGATCCCACATCAGATAGGAAAAGAGAGGTCTTAGGTCATAGAAGGGAGGGTAGGCAGTATCACCTAACAATTTGAGCTTTTGGGTTAGATGGTAAGCGCTCGGCTTGTGACAAGTGGTATCAAAGCAGCCCAACTCCTGATCCGATTCTACGCTAAGCGCTAAAGTAGAGTAGGCAAAGTGGTTAGACTAGAGACAAGCGTGTCGCGAATTCGGATGGGGGAGTATATCACGATCCCATATCGGATAGGAGAAGGGAAGTCTTAGACTGTATAAGAGAGGTAAGGAGCATCACCTAATAGCTTAAGTTTTTGGATCGGGTGGCAAGCGTCTGGCCAGTGACAAGTGGTATCAGAGCAGCCAAACTCTTGATTCGATTCTACACTCTTAGGTAGAGTAGACAAGGTGGTCCGACCCGCGACGAAGGCGTCGCGAATTTTGGTAGAAGAGTATATCATAATCTTACATCAAATAGAAGAAGAGAGGTCTTAGACTATATAAGAGAGTATGCAGCACTACCTAACAATTTAAACTTTTAAATTAGATGGCAAGTACCGACCGTGATACTTAACATTCACAAGGGATAACAAGGATTTTCTTAGGAAGTCCAAGGGTACTATCGTCATATCGGCAAACTGGTCATACTTAAGTCTTAAGGTCATTGAACCCCAAGAATAATCGTTACTTTTGGCTAAAGACAAACGGCATGTTGTCATCTTCCCATTAACCCTCTCTCTCTCTCCCTCTCTCTCCACCACTGCATCTGTGTCTCTCTGCACCCACAACCAACCATAAGGCTACAAGCGATCACATAGAGCTTTGTAATCATACAGTAGCTCTCTCTCGTTAAAAAATCATCACCATTTATCCACAACCAACCATTGTGTTAATGGCCGAAACGGCAAAATGATGGACTCATCTGAGCGACCCCATCGCACCGGCAGTACCAGCGAGCTCTTCATCTGCTTCACCTCTCGCTTCTCTTCTTCTTCCTCAATGAAGATCTCTTCCAAGTCCATCCTCAGCCCGGGCCGCGCACGAGACGGACCCGTTTCTCTCTCTGCATCTCTCAGCCGAAGACTCAGGACCAATGGAAGCCTGAGAGGAGGCCAATCACCAATGTTCCCCACCGGAAACAAGAAACGGGGCTGCGCATTTGAAAACCCCGAGCCTTCGTCTCCGAAGGTGACCTGTATTGGGCAAGTTCGGGTGAAGACGAAGAAACAGGGGAGGAAGATGAGAACTCTGTCGAAGAGGCCAGGAGGTGAAGTGAGTTTTCGAAGAGTTGAGCAGAATCGTGAAGCAGCGAATCCCAATCAGACCCAGAACTATCAAGCGAGTGCGAACAATCAGTATCAGCAGCAACAGGAGTGCTTACCACACAGAAACCAGAGGTGGGTTCATCTGCCATTGACGATTTGTGAGGCTTTGCGAGCATTTGGGGCTGAGTTCAGCTGTTTGTTTCCCTGCCGTTCGTCTTGCTTTTCGACGAGCGAGAGGGAGAAGGAAGAGAAGATGACGGGATCGAGTGAAGGGAATGGTCAGAGTTCTTGTGGGGCTGTGTTTGCGAGGTGGTTGGTGGCATTGCAGGATGGTGAGGGAGGGAAAGGAAGGGAGATAGAGTTGGTGGTGGGAGGAGAGGAAGAGAGAACAGAGACAAGAGAGAGAACTTTGAGTTTGAGAAGGCATGTGGTGGAAGAGATAGAGATCAAAGATGAGAAATGTGAAGTGGACGCTGGTGTGGAGGAAGAGGAAGCTAGAGTGAGCATTTGTATCCCTCCAAAGAATGCTCTGTTGTTGATGAGGTGCAGATCTGATCCTATTAGAATGTCAGCTCTAGCCAATCGTTTCTGGGAGTCACCTGCTCCTAAAGATGATGAAGGAGAAGACGAAGAGGATGATCATGAAGACGAGGAAGAAGATGAAGAGAAAGGACATGAAGATGTAGAAGATGCAGTACTAATTAAAGGTGATACAAGATTAATGGAGGATAAAGAGATTGAAGTGTCTGAGAAGTTGGTTTCAAGTGAAGCTAGTGAAGAAGAACAAGAAAACCCAGAAGCAGAATCGTATTTAGTTATGGAGGTACATGAAGCTGAAGAGAAAGAAAACCAAGAAGAGAAGTTAGAGATCAATGAGGAACTCCAAGAAGAACATGAAGAAAAGCACGAACCAGTAGTCCAAGAAGTGAACATTGTAGCGGAGGCAGAGGAAAATGAGGTGACCGGTTCTTCATCTGAAGCTCTTGCAGATCCAGAGAACTTGGAAAATGAAGAGGTTGCTTCACAGTTGATTCAAGAAGAAGAAGAAGAGAGAAGAGCAAGCCATTACTCTTCTTCAGTAGTGTCCGTACATTCACTTTCAGAAGTAGAGGCTGAAGCATTAGCAGTGGAAGCCGCATTGGAAGAAGAAGAAGAACCAGAGGAGAAGTCAACGAAAGAGAAAGAGACCCAAGAGACCCCTTTGAAAGAAGAGGAAGAGACAGTGACAGTGACCCAAGAGACATCCGAATCAGAAGAAACCCACGAAGGAGGAGAAGGAGAAGGTATGGAGGAGTCAGAGGAGAGAGAAAGAGAAAGCCATGCGAAGGTAGAGAGAGAAAGTGAGGCGAAGAAGAAACAAGAGAGAGAGAGCAGCTCAGTCTTGCCGGACTGCTTGCTGCTGATGATGTGCGAGCCCAAGCTGTCAATGGAGGTTTCCAAGGAGACATGGGTCTGTGGTACGGACTTCATCAGGTGGCTACCAGAGAGACCGGTCAACACTACAGACGGTGGTGATGATCCGAAGAAAAGGATCAGCACTGACTCCAATCCTGCACTACCCCTGCAAAACCCCGCGCACCACCCACCGCCGCCGCAGCCGCCGCGGTCGTCCTGCTCTTTACCGGCGCCGGGGGCCATGTCCATGGCGACGATGATAGAGCAAAAGCTGGTGAACGCCGTGGCGTACGAGCCGTTTGTCCTGACGCGCTGCAAGTCGGAACCAATGAGGACGGCGGCTGCTAAACTGGCGCCGGACACTTGTTTCTGGAAGAACAGGAAGCTAGAGCCGCTCCGCCGAGCCACGTTCGGCGTTGGCGCTGCTGGGGTTGGGTTCTGAGCCGAGCTGATGAAAGGAGAATCTACCGGGTGTGGGCGGTCGTATGGGAAACTGTAGTGTTGCACAGTACTTTCTACTGCTCTTTCTTGTTTGTACATTTATTCTTCTTTATTTAACTATATTTTCAAGCATTTTTTTGTTCTCCTTTTAACGTGAGTAGTGTCAAAATTCTCTCTCTATGATTATTGTTCTGTCTCAGCCTCCCAGGTAAATTCTCAATCTTACCTTCAGTTCATAGTGAACTACCAATACTCTGTTTTTCCACATTATGAGAGAGGGAATCTTGAAATACCCTTACTCAGTGGAAATGGAGTTTGTGCATACAACATTTCCAGGAGAGGAAGCAAATTACAGAAATGGGAATCCACTATCAAGGCTGATTTATGGATTTTACTTGCCATTTTTCCACTCTTCAGCAAATGATGGAATTGGATGACTGTAATGTCTGAACTTTGGCTGCTCAATTTTCCCTCTTCCAATAGTTATGAGATTTGAGCCGTGGTTTCAATTTAACAAGTCTTACCTTTCAAGAAATGTTTTGGATCTCATATTTACAAGGTTATGAATGGCACTCTGTTACCTACCCTTAGGGTAACAACGAAAAAGAAGTTTCATGTGGCTTAGTAACGCAAACTCCACTCTTGTTATAGGCTCATTAGTTGCTCCTTCCCATTTGTATATAACATCCAAGCTTAAAATACATTTTAAAATTCATTAATTTTTAAAACTCGGCTTAAATTATAAAAATTAAACTATAAAAGTTTGACTTGATTAAAAGTATTTAAGACGTCTCAAAAAATAAACAAGTCAAGTTTAAATGTATTTCAAAACTTGTTAATTAAGCCATAATTCCAGCAATCAACTCATTCACAGCCCCAAGTGCATTTTCCCACAAAGGGAGGAGAAATATTGAGTTTTTTTATAAAAAAAAAAAAACTATTATTTGTTTTTTTAAAAAGAAAATCTTTTGTTTCTACTACTACTACTATAGCACTACATTTGTAATCATTTGGATCCATATCAATATCAATTATGCCACCACTAGCTCCATCACCTTCATTGCCCTGTTGTCATGTTTGGGTATTCAATCATGTCTGCATAGCATCTCAGAGTATACTTCCATTTACATTCAATAAACTAGCAGACACAAAATAAAAAAAAGAAATAATAAAATTTCTAAAATCAAATGTTTTCCTTAGCCTCTCTTGCATGGGCAACCGAGCCACGTGCCCCATGAATGATGATAAGCAGAACAAACAATTACATGTAATATGTATGTACATAAGACATCAAAGATTGCAAGAACTTCAGAAAATATTATAAAATGTACAAGACTGGCTGGTTCTGTGTGGAGTCTCTTGCTCATTTCTATCTCTCTCTCTCTCTCTCTCTCTCTCTCTCTCTCTATATATATATATATATATATAAAACTTTTCCAGGCCAAGGTTGTCTCTATCAACTTTTGGGTCTTTTGGTTTTGAGGTAAGCACTATGGACAATGACAAAAGAATTGAGGACCCAAAATATGAGAGAGTGGAATTTGTAGATTTTGCCTGTAGTAGGGGACACATTGTTGGGGCTGAATAGTCTTTCAGGCAGCTTCTCAATAGAATAATGGCGTTTAGATCAATTCTTTTAGATGCTGCACCCTTTAATGAGTACTTTCTTTCTTTCTTTCATTTTTTTTTTAACAGCTTTGCCCAATTCTTGCAAGAAAAATAAATATCATGATTGTGATCTAGATAACCAGAGGCCCATCTTGTACGTTTATAGTGGAAGTGTAATGGAAGAGGTTGTGGGAAAATTTGAAATCAAATGGTTAAAATTTGAAGATATAAATATGTATATATGTATATATGCTCTTGTTTTGCATGGCCGTAGCATAAGGAGGGAGTTCTCAACAAGCAGTGGGGAACCAAAAAATTCATTTAAGGAAACAATCATTTATCACAATCAAAATATTTTTTTTCTAATCTATGGAATATGTTATTCTTCAGAAAATTTGCAAACAAACCTTCATCAAAATAATGTGTGGCAATAGCATTTTTGCAGTTAAGAGTCATCACGGTAGGTAGTTTGTTTTAAAAATGAGAAATATTTCTCTAATTGTATGTAAAAATAGAATTGTTAACTATTTAAAGGGGATAATTACATATTTTCAGTGAGAAAAATTTCTAAAACTATAAGTCAAAAATATAAATTTGGAAAATTTGATGAAATTAAATATATTCTTAGTTTGTATATACCACAGATATTCTACTTGGTACAACATACTTTTTTAGCAGTGAGAGTCAAAACACAAAGCCAACAATCTATCGTTTGTAGTTGGGTCGTCACAGGTTATGATTTTAGAGCCGCGAGAGGAGAGGGCATCCAGATGACATCAAATTCAAACTTTTTTTTTTTTATTAAAGACTTTGCTCATAAAAAGAAGGAAATATCTTGCCCAGTGAGATAGTCTACAAGCATTAATTTTCTTTGCAACACAATGAAAGCCCCAGTGAACAAAAGCAAAATGTTATGTAGTTATGAAATCAATAACCAGACTTAAATGGTTGAGAGGACCATCCATGATCCATCAACCAGTTTGATTAGGACCTTTTAAAGACTTTTCAAAGCAGCCCAATGCCTAACTTTCCTCGCGATGAAAAAACACTATATACATATATATATATATATATATACACTAATTTCAATCGTTTTCATCTTTGAATCTTCATGCCAATGGCTGCTCTGGCTGGCCATAATCAAGATCAGTAGCCCCCAGCCATGTTGAATTTAATGTGGTGACTTTGAAAACTTGGTCGAGACTTGCATGGCAGCCTAACCATTCATCTCTTATCCACATCCACATGTTATTAGTAAGATAAGATGTAAGCCCTCTAGTAATTCAGATTTAGAGAGAGAAAGGTCAACTTAAAAAAATATATTTTATTTTATGTCAAGCAACAAACCCATCATAGTTAGTTGTCAAAATTCAGAGAGAGAGCGAGAGAGAATGGGGTGGACCTTGAGGAAGGAACACTTAGATGTAGTTCTAGTCCCAGTTGGGTTACTGATAATGTTTGGCTACCATCTCTTGCTTCTATACAGATGCCTCAAAGTCCCACAAACCACAGCCATTGGCCATGACAACCATTACAGAAAAGCTTGGATTCAGAAAATGATGCAGGTAATTCAGCAACTTCCACTCTCTCTCCTCTATTTCCGCTTCCCCATATATCATCCACACAACTCCAATGGGTATTTGCAGGTTGAGAGCAAAGACAGAGGCCAAGCTTTATCAGTCATCACCACCAACATCTCAACAGCAACTTCCCTGGCATCAATCTGCCTAGTTCTAAGCTCTCTAATCGGGACATGGATCGAAAGCACCACCAAAAACTCCTCCAGGAGCAATCTCATCTATGGAGACACAAGCCCTTCAATCATGTCCATCAAGCACATGACTCTGCTTAGCTGCTTCCTGGTGGCTTTCGCTTCGTTCATACAGACTGCAAGATACTTCGTCCATGCGAATTTCCTCATAAGCATGCCCAACGCCGACATTCCCACAACCTACGTCGAGAAGGCGGTGATCACCGGAAGCAGCTTCTGGTCAGTCGGCATTCGCGCGCTCTACTTCGCCATCACTCTATTGCTGTGGATTTTCGGTCCAATCCCGATGTTTGTTTCTTCTGTGGTGATGGTGACAGTTTTGCATATTCTAGACTCGAATTCGACTCCTCTGCATCAGTTTCAGCAGCCTGCAAGTCGTGACCTTTTCAAGAATATTGGTCTGGAAATGCCTCCGCAGTGAGTTGAGCTATTCAACACCATGGGAGACCTCAGGGGAATTGAAGCAGGAACCTCAGGTGGCCAACAATGAGCAAATGCCTGCAGCTAGGAATTCCCAAATAAAAGTTAACACTTTTTTTGTTGAATTTCTACAGCTTCCCACCTTGAAAACAGCAGAATCTTGAATGACTTATTGCAGTTTTTGTTTAAGATATACATACATACATACATATATATATATATATATATATATCTATATCTAACATCAATCGTTTCCAACACAAAATCATGAGCAGGCCCTTCACGGCTGATGAGGATGAAATTCTTGTTGGATTTTGGTAGGATATGGTTCAATTTAGGGAACCGGCATGGTTGACCCCTTCTGTACCGAAGTTGGCATGTCTGAGTCATTAGAGTGCATGGATCCTCTCCATACTTCTATAGTCAATCTCTACACAGTAGGGACTTGAACCTTAGATCTGCCCTGGGCAGAATGTGGCCATCAACTGATCCAATACCTGCATTTTTCCATACTCATACATGAGGCTGATCAACGGTTAAGATCTCATCCTGACTGGTCTGGAGAGTTTTGATCTAGAGACAAACTTCATGTGTCCATAACATTTTCCAATGTATAAGCATCGTGAATATTTCAAATAAACAAGATTGACTATGACAGAGTAGGCTAAACATAGCACAGAAGTACAAATGGAATATTATGCAATCTGGGACTTTTGTTAGTAACTTAACCAATATGTCAAAAAACTCAAGTTCAATGGAATGCGTGAGATCAATTTTTATATCTTGTCCCATATTGAAATAGCTTAACCCAGATCCTATACCATAAGTTGGGCCCACTAAAATTGTAACATACCACCGCGTTCCGCAACCGACATCCACAGCAACCCATCTTTTTTAGCTGGGTGACTTTGCGAATTTTTTTTTTCTTAATAGGTAGCAGCCCTCCCCAGGTCTCCCCTCATTGTGACTCGAATTTAGGACGTGGCTCTCATACCAAATGTTAGGCACTTGACCAATATGCTAAAAGACCTATGTCTAAGAAAAGACCTAGGCCTGATAAAACGCGTACGATTAATTCTTATATTCCGTCCCATACAGAATTAACCCAACATATGTCTTGGGTCTACTAGGACCGTAACAACTTTATATAAAGGAATTTTTCAGGAGAACCCCAAGGAAATTACCATGAAAGGCAGGATGTTGGAAATTTCTTGTCCCTAACAAAACCCACCAAACAAGGTTCAATAAATATCAAAATCTAATCAACAAACTTCTGCCCAATAGGTTGTGTGGTTTTAGTCTTGTTTTTCTGAAAATATAATGATAATTTTTTAACGAAATATTCACAGATAAAAAGCAAACCTAAATCCTCATTTTCTGGGGGAAATTCTTAAGCTTTTAAAAAAAAAAATTCCTCTAGAATGGTTATTCGCAAAGCATATTTCGCGGTTGCCACATTCCAGACAATGTGTAGAAATTAGATGCTTTATATATCTTCAGAAGCAACAACATAGGGTTTGGCAATAACCATCCTTTTTTTTTATCTTTATCCAGTCTTACTTAAACATGTTTCTTTGAATTTGAGCCAAGAATAAGACAATCAACAATGCAATTTCAACTCAACCTAATGGGTAGAAGTCCCGGCGATGAACAATAAGGCTTGGATATTATCAGGCCCTTTCAAAAAATTTTCCCATCATGCTTTCATGGTAATTTTCATCAAAACACTAAAACAATGTTATTCAGGAATGAATGTTAGATGCTATTAGCCAAGCCATCTTACATAATACTAGGCATATAATTGCACAGATAAGGGAGTGCATTATAATCAGAAAAAAAAAAAAACCATCACCAAAAAATTCCGAAGTATAAATTGAATAAAAATGTTTTCTACAAGTTGGTCAGAGGAACAGGAACCTGTTCCTTCAATTTGAATGTGATTCTCTCTTCTGTCATTGTTTACCATCTGAATTTTGATCCCCACTGCTGATGTCCGTTTCAGAGCTATCTGTGGAGCTCTCAGCTGTCAGATTTGAACTCATCTGTGCTTCATCTTTATTTTCGGTTCCTTCACTTGAAGAATCTCCCATGAAGGAATTGACGGCAAGTTGGCCCGAGTAAAGGAATAAACCTACAGCGTTGAGGCCAAAGACAAATGTGGCAAGGTAGCACAACCCATTGACAATAGTCCTGCAGGTAATAGGTGAAAAGTTAGTATTTCTTATTAATAAACAGAGAAGCCTGCTAAGGAAGGAGTTGTGGGGGCTACCTTATGGTTATTGTGATCTGGCGAACCTGGAAAACACAAAACAGTACCAATATTAGATGACGATAGATACTGTAAGCCAAATACGTCGTCTTCAAGCTTCTTTTGCAAATAGGCAAGGATGCTAGAGTAAGTAAGATAATAAAAAAGATGTTCAGTTTGAGGATTTTAGGATTTTTCCTCTGCATATCAATATTTCAAATATATTTAATTATACATGAATGTAGGTGTGTTTATATATATTTGTTTAGTTTAAAATGAGATTGCCCCCAGAAAGTTGTTGCTTTCAGACAAGTATCTTCAAAACAGCCTCTTAAGCATCTTACAACTTACTCATGGGCTTTTAGATGCTTTAAACTGGATTTCTTAAGAGTTCTTTCTAAGTGATACAATAAGTCAATTATTCCAAACTCATAGATATCGCGAAGAAAAACACACCTACAGAGCTAATCTCTAAGCTACATCAACCTAATACTGTGCAATCTTATTTTCTAGATTGAGAGTATTTTTATTAAATTTCTATAGTCGAATATCTTATATAATTATTCCTACAAGATTCTTGAAAAAAAAGGACATGAACTTCTCGCCAATTTCTTCTTATCTGAAAAAAAACATAGCTCCTTCAGGATTTGACTGTGGAAACCATAAACTAAAAGGGTAAATGACATTTTTGGGTTGATAGAAATATTTATTAACAGAGGAATTAGATTATGCTGCCTCAAGCAATAAAGTGTTACGAGAAAGGTCCAAAATTCCATCACAACTTAGGTCCAAACAGAGAGAGCAGCAACCCCCATCACCTCCTCCCTGATGGTGAATGGTGATACATATCTTATATTCAAGAACACCATCTCAGCCCTGAAAGAGATTTCACAGTGATCAAAGGCATTTGGTATATTGGGAATTCTAACTAGAATTCAAGTTTTACTTCAGAAATCACACACCATAGTAACCACTACATATGATCACTGTGCGAAGCACAAACTACAATATTCTTTGGCAAAATTACAATGTCTATTCCAACATCTAAAATTGGGTTTGACTGGTTTTCAAAAGACTAAGCTTCTGAAATTAGGCAGGGCTTCGTAATAGGGCATTCCAACAATATTCGGTCATTCTGAGAAAAAAAGGCCACAAATAGTTCAGACAGTATTTTTGTTTTTCTGAAAAGAAGAGGGTAGAATGGATACCACAAACAGCTGTGCCAACTGAAACGGAGAGGTAGATACATCATCAAAGCAAATTTTCAATTTAAGCTGCCCCGACTGATGTTGACAGAGCCCATCAGTCTCTAAATAATTTATCCTACATTTAAAAACTGTAACCATACATAAACATAATTTCCCCATAAAAACAGGGAAATCAAAATATATTTCATGCAAAACCATAGTAGAGCAAGAAATTACCAACATCATTTTAACTTCAAAGTTGTCATACCAAGAGTTAAAAGTTCCCTCAGGTAAGGACAATTGCTACTCACTTAAATACACATACAGAGCTTTTTTTTTCGATTCTCAATCACGAATTCTCATTATTCACTTTAGTTCAATGCACGCTAAAGGGAAGAGAATACGAAATTAATCATATAACACTTTAGTTCTTCATGCCCACATTAAAAGAAGTAGGGACACCTTTTCAATTGGTGTTAAGTTTCAATTGCCAAGATTTAACATAAATGTCGGTTAACCAAGGGACAATACTATAGAACCAGAAAATTAAAACAGAATTTTTGTATGGAATGATGTGGTTGAATTGCAGCAGACGCAATGTAGCAAACAAAGAAAAAAAAGGGCAATTTGAGAAAAGAACCGAGAAATTATCCGAAAGTGTCTGCCGATTGAGAGAACCCTCAATGGTGATGGTGAAATTGTAAAGAATAAGCGCGATCACACCAGCTGATACTCCACCCAATAACGCCTGAACAGGAGATGGAGAACCCTTGGCATTAGCCGGCGCGGGCGTCATTGCTTTCAAACTCTCAATTGCCTCCTCCTTCAACGATTTCTTCTCCCCAGAAGACCTAAATTTCTAATTCCACCAAGACCCAGTTCATCAAAATCCAAATTAAGTCTTAACAACACATATACATACAGAATAGTTTGCATACCAATTCTTTGGCCCGCTTTGCACGGCGACGGAGGGAGCGAAAGAGGAAAACAGATATGGCCCCGGTGAGCAGAACACTGGTGGAGATTTGGAGAGGTGAAGGTTCGTCAGAGGTGGCGAAAATGGAGGGTATCGACGGTGGCAGCTCGATGGGTCCGTCCTCTGAGGCGGTGGTGGGTTCCGGGACTTGGGCGAGCCATAGTTCACGTCTGGCGCGAAGATGGGTTGACGCAGAGTGGACAGTGGTGGGTCTGTAGAGAAAGTTCAGTGCAAAGGCAGAGGAATGAGGAGAGAGTGAGGGGTTGTGGGAATGAGAGAGGCGGAAGGGGAAGTTGAAGTTGGAAGACAGTAGGTGTTGAGACTGCAACATTGAGGTTTTGGAGAGAGAGTTCTTGGTAATTGCTCTGTCTCTCAGTATTTTCTCTCTCCTCTCAATATCTTCAGAACAGAGGAAGGGATGATATCTTTATCCTCATATATAAGCCATTGGATGTTTATTTATTTATTTTTGTGGGTGTTAGGAAAGGCGTTTTTTATATTTTGTTTTTTTTTTATCTTCTTTTATTTCATATTTTTCCACAAAAATATTTTATATTTAACCACACAATGCTCTAATCCTTCATTCCATTTCTAGGAATAAATATCAAGGTATGGTTACGTTTTCTTAGGTCTTTATGCTATACTAATAAAAGTCCACATGCGATGCACGTGAAGAAATCTTAGGCAAGGTGCCATAGAAAAAAAAAAAAAGTTAAAAAGAATTTCAGATCGATTTCTTTTCTAAATTTTAGATTTAAAATTTGTACTATGTATGACTTTACTTAATATTCTATAGAAAAACAAAATAACAAGTTAAAATGAAAATAGGTAAACATAGGCATCATAAAAATTACACAGAAAACAAGAAGATATCACAACGAAGTAAACATTATTCGATGATATTAATGTATGGTAAAAAATGAAACATAGAAAACTATAGAGACTGAGAACTTACATGAATCTCATTAAAAAAAAAAAAAAACTAAATTTTTTTATCTCTCCCAGACAATGAAAACTCAAGATGCTTTGCAAGAAAATTCACTACTAAAAAAATGAGTTTTTGCGACGGGAGAATGCTGTCGCAAAAGAGATAACGTCGTCGCAAAAAAGCTTTTGCGACGGCTTTGCGACGGTAAATGGGATGTCGTTTTAAATAGTGTTGTAAAAAACTTTTGCGACGGTCTGTGCGACGGGAGATTGCCTTTTGCGACGACATCATCACCGTCGCAAATACTCCGTGGCAGACTATATTTTTTGCGACGGGCGAGTGTTGTGGCAATTATCCGTCGCAAATAGCTTTATTTGCGACGGCATCAACTGTCTCAAATGGGTGACCCAGGATTCCATTATATTAGCGACAAAATTATGCTGTCGCAAATAAAAATAATGCCATCGCAAAAGCATATTATTAGTGACGCATATGAATTGTCATAACAAATATGTGTCACCAATACTCAAACATTTGCTACAGTTTTTGCCATAGCAAAAAATACCCTGCCATAGAAAAAATTTAATAAATTATATTAAATTTAATATTTTTTTAATTCCCTAAAAATCCTGTGCACACATGAAATAATATAACTGAATTAATTAATAAAAAATATTCATTCACCAAATTCCTTGAAATTCCTGTTTACACATAAAATAATATAATTAATTCATTCACCAAAAAAATATTCATTCACCAAATTTCATAATTCATGTCCACAAAAAATATTACAAATATTAGAATTATAGTTTTTCTACAACATAATAATTGAAGTTCTAATATATGCAACAAAGTTTTCCGAAAATGTGAAACACCAACATCCAAGTGTACCCAAACATCTAGTAATTCAAAATGCAAAACGAAATAAAATATTAACAGCCCCTTCAACCCCGATCATCATGGCAGACCTAATTCTTTTCAATAACCTGAAAAAAAAAAATAAAACAATTACCAACATGATTGATATAGACAACATATATGCAATATCATATCATTAATGAAACCATAAAAAAGATATATAAAAAAAGTTGTAATTTACATCAACAGATTTTCATGCAACGCATTGGTCAATCGATTCTCCCACAGTTTCAATGCCATGGCGCGGTCTTTCTAAAAGAGCGTTAGGTTTTCTCGCAGTTTGAACAAACACCTAGTAGAAGTTTGGATCCAAAAGTTCTCCATCCAATTCTGTGAATGGGTTCATACTTACAAGCAGTCCCTCTGCCACCTTAAGTTTTGGAAGCCCCACACTAAGCAAACTTACTTTTATACCACCTTACAATCATAAATACAATATTTGGATAAGTTGTGTAAAATAAATCAAACTTTAAATATTAAAGTGTCCAAAGTGTTGGATCATGACATGATTATCGTGACTCTTTAAACTCCAAATGGTCATGTCTGTAAATGGACATGACGGGATATATTGGATGCATGCCCATTCGGCACTCTAACATCCTTCAGAACTTTCAAGAACAAGCCTTTCTCTTCCTTAGACATTGTAAATTGTGCAGGTGGTAGGTAGACTTTATTATTCCCTCTATTCTGCGGGTGCAATGCTTTTCTAAGTTTCATGAGCTCTAGATCACGCCTAGCACTTGCATTGTCCTTTAACTTCCCCACAACTCCCAGTATAGTCCACAATACATTGTCACAGACATTCTTCTTTATATGCATCATATCGAGATTGTGTCTGATCAAATTATGTCTCCAGTATAGCAACTCATAGAATATACTTTTCTTCTTCCAATTATGATTTTGAGGTCCAGGATTGTCATTTTCCTCTAATCTTCTACGTCTTTCTATAATGTCATCCCTCTTGTATTGAGTAAGAATTCCTTCTGATTGTAACTGTAGCAATAGATCTGATCCAGATAATACTTTAGGTTTGCCTTTTATCTCTGAGGTGCCATCAAAAGAAACTTTATCCTTTCAGAATTTGTGACCGTCAGGTAAGAATCGACGATGACCCTGTAGGTAAATTTTTTACTATGCTTTAACCATAGGGAATTAGTTTCTTTATTGCAGCAGGGGCAAGCATATCTACCTTTTGTACTCCATCCCGACAACATGGCATGTGCAGGGAAGTCAGTTATTGTTCACAACAAACATGCATGCAACTGAAACATTTTTTTCGTCGATGCATCAAACGTGGCTACACCTTCATTCCACAACTCAATCAACTCCTCAATCAACGGTTGCAAATACACATCGATCTTGTCGCCGGGAAATTTTGGGCCATCAATAAACACAGACAGGATCAGAAAGGGTTGCTTCATGCACATCCAAGGCGGTAAGTTGTATGGAATCAACACTACAGGCCAAGTACTGTGGACTATGTTCATTGACCTGAATGGGTTGAATCCATCCGATGCAAGCCTAAGCCTTACACTGCAGGGATCATTGGCAAATTCTGGATTCTGCTGATCAAAATGTTTCCATGCCGGTGAGTCAGCAGGATGCCTTAAGGTCCCGTCATTTACTCTTTCCTCTGCATGCCATCTCATTACCTTTGACGTCTGTGACGACATAAACAGTCTCTGCAACCTTGTCTTTAGGGGAAAATATCTCATCTGTTTTGTAGGTTTGTTCTTATATTTGGAGACTACAGTATCATCACAATCTTTCCATCTAAAACTGCCACATATGACACACTGATTAAGATCAACATCCTCATTTCTAAATAACATACAATTGTTAGGGCATGCATCCCAAATTTCATAAGTGAACTCCAAATTTTCAGTGATCTTGCGAGCTTCATAGTAGTTCTTCGAAATTGACTCCCTCGGGGAAACCCTCACATAATAACTCAAGTAATATATTAATCGACTTGTTGATCCAACCATTTAGCACCTTCATATGCAAAAGCCGAACAATGAAGGACAATTTGGTAAATTTCTAACAACCCGGATACAATTTAGTCTGTGCTTGTTCCAAAAGTTCAAAAAAGTCAGTCATTTCTTTATTTGCACCTATCTGCCCCTCTTTAATCTCAAAAGTTGTGCCAACATATGTAATAGCCTCTGGTATCATTCCAACCATGTCATCCCTAATGTCAACATCACTGTTAGGTTCCACCAACACTTCATTTTCCTCGCAAGACTGCAAAGGACGACGGGTTTCCCCGTGACTTGTCCAATGTTTGTAATTTCTATACATCCCATTCTTTAAAAAATGGTTATGTACAACATCTCGTGGGTTATGATATCGGTTTAAACACCTCCTACATGGACACCATATGACAAAAGTTTCATCCCGGCCGACGTATGAAAATGACAAGAATTCATCGATCCCATTAACATATTCTGGTGATAGCCTATCGCCTAAATCAATCCAACTCTTGTCCATACTTCTGCATATGCCGACATCAACAACATTACTTATCCACCACAACAACTAAAAAATAATGTATTTAAATTGCCCATGTATCGTGAAACCTATCCATCCAACTCTACTCTAAAAGGTAGGTGGTCCTATCCCATTCAGGAATACACACTCTATATGGAATAAAGCAGCTCAAACCACTTCGTCCATCTCCAAGGAAAATCCGGCAGCATCTCCCCGCAACACGACGCAGATAAAGTGTATTGATATACACTACATCTAGTATGTACGTTGAGAACAACAGGAGCTGCCGCACAGAATAACCCTCAAAGATAAACAATCTGAAATGGTGAGCCACTAACTGCCATATAGACTTATGCATTCCCAAACTGTCTGAAACTAGACAATTCAAGAACCATCTCATCAAAGCTGAATCCACGAACTCCGATGAGGATTCTTGAACGGGTCTAAGGTTATAAGCTTATACTTCAATTAACTCATGCAAGCATGAAGTAACCAAAATATAAATATGTATGTGTGTATGTATGTATGCATGCATGCAAGAAATATCAAAAACAATGTTAGGAAAAAAAAAATATTTCTTATACTCATTTAGTACAAGAAAAATTGTCTTATTATTTTCCTGTCATTTTGATTTTTCTAATTTTCATAAGATAATACTCTTAGCTTTATTGGGACTACTAGTAGAACACGTGATTTTTAGGGACATAAATTGAACTTCATATAACTGATTGAACATAGTTAAAATTGCTTTAATTCATCACAATTTTCTAAGTTCTTGCTCCTCTAATAAGATAATACCATAACATCTTTTATTGATAACTATTAAGGAATTACATAAACATAGGTTGCTAACATATTATGCCGTTAAAGTTGGACTCATGAAAACTTCGATAATGTTTCTTGGATTGTGTTGGTTTCTACAAGCAAAGACTCCTTTTGCACTTGAGTCTTGTCAACTGCAAAGAGACTAATTATCAAGTATTACATTTCTTTGAGGCCATATTAAAGAGTAATAGTATGATTTTTAGCTCTCATTGTAAACATCGTGAGGAACTTATTTCAATTAACAAGCATTGGATGTTTCCATTGCATTCCCCCAAGCAATTCCGGCTTCTGTCTTTCCTCCTTTTTTGTAAGATTAATAGATTTTCTTCTTCTAGAGAGTATGAGATATTTTTGTTTTGTTTTTGATTGGATGTATCATGTGTACACACATATATATATATATATTGATATTATGTTGACATTTGCAAAATCTACCAACAATGATTACCCTGGAAAGGCTAGTATCTATAGAAATAAGTTATAAAATCGTTTCACTGCTTTTATTGAATGCAGAACTTCAGCGTTATGTTAGAATTGTTGTCTCTCAAAATTAATACCTGAAAAAAATATATATACTGCCAGCAAACTAAGCACCAGTTGCTTAAACTCCTCAGAATCGTCAGGTATATTTAGAGAGAAAAAAGTATTGACAATGGAAAATGTGAGTCTTGAATAGACTTATATCGCTAGTAATGTGATATGCCCTGATGGTCCTACGACAATGGCTATGGATGTAGGACTGTTAACTCAGATTCAAACTCAGAAAAAAAATAAATAAATAACATCGCATTTCCCATTGTCAAAAAGGCAGACAAATGGGACAAAACCAAACCCTAAGGAACTTGGGTCCTCGAATTTCGAAGTACATACAGACGGCAATGTATGAGAAGAAATATATTTCAAAGACTAAATGTAAATAATAAGAGCATTGATGAACTAAGAACATACCTTAAGCCACAATAGACGGTGGTGGTGCGGCGGAGGTCGAGGCGGCGCAGCGGAGAGTGGAGGAGGTGGCGGTACAGCGCAGCGGAGGAGATGGCAATGCGGCACAGCAGATGAGTTGGCGGTGGTATGATTGATGCTGCGATGGAGACGAGGTCAGAGAGGGGGAGGAGGTGGCAATGGCGGTGATCGATGGTGATGGATATTGCGATGGAGAGGAGGTGAGAGAGAGAGAGAGAGAGAGAGAGAGGAATATCGATCCTATCAATCGATACAACCAGCAGCCATAGGGTTTATAGGGAAAAGGGTGGGAAAATGAAACAGGGGAAGCAGGCAAGTCAAAACGGCATCGCTTTGATTAAAAAATTTTGCGACGGCTAATGCCGTCACAAAAAATATTTTTTGCCACGACGTACATCCCTTCGTAAATACTTGTCTCAAAAAATCATTTGTGCAACCCCAAATTTTTGCTGTCGCAAATGGTCGTAGCAAATACGATTTGCGACGACTTTTTGCGCCGGTCATTCTGCCGTCGCAAAAACTGGCTTTTGTTACGACAAAAGAGCCGTTGCAAAAACTGCCGAAGCAAAAGGGCCATTTTTTAGTAGTGATTATTGAAATGACCAAATCCCAAAAAAGCAGAGCCATGACTTCACCAAAATAGGAAATCAAAGGGTGGCCTAAAATGAAATAAAAGGAACACAAATTGCTTAAGTAGATGAAATTATTAGATCATTTATAATATTTAAAAATGTGTAATAAAAAATAAGTTATTAACACATTAACACATTTTTTTTTTGACGAGTAAATAAACAATTTAGATGACATGTTCAACTGTAATAGATTAAAGCTTATTGTTTGTCTACTTAGACACACACAAAAGTATAAATAAGAGTCGTAGGCTAGAACTTGCACTTTAAAAAGATCACCTTCTTCAACTATATATATATATATTTTTTGATACAACGGAAGTAAAACAAAACAAATTCAAAAGGAAACTGCAAACTGGTCAAGGATATGCCAACCATGTTAGCAATCACAGCTTGCCTCATGGCTCGGGGGGTCCTCCATCACCACCAAAGACTCCTAAATATTACCCATATTAGCTAGGATGTCTGCGTAGCCATTACCCTCCGTGCTTGATAGTGTTGTTGCTTCTTTGGATGAGAAAGCTTGCGTCTTCAATTATTGCTCTATGGGAGAGCCCTTGACTTGAGCCCTTCTGAATTGCTTCTATTGCTAACACGGATTCAGATTCAACCTTCTTCAACTACGCTTGATAAGGACAAAGAGAAGATAAAAGTATGGGAAAAGAGTAGAATAGAAGAAAATATGTAACAGCAGTGCAACTGTTTCCCACAATTTTCTTATCCTAGGAAGTTAGTCATTATTACAGGAAAATTTTTGAAGAACCAAGGTTATATAAAAAAATAAAATAAAACTTGAGAAATAAAGCTAACAGTAGTATTTCTTGATTTAATCTTTGATTTACATCCGGTTTTTGTAATCTCTATGCTCTGTTTCGCGTTGAGCTCTTTCTTTTTCTCAACATTATCTTCAGTAAACTTCATCAAAGGATCCACACCTAGTTGCCTACGCATTCATCCCAACTATCGAAAAAAATTTCAAGAAATTAAACTTCATCAACTTGGCCACTATGGCACCCTAAAATTGGGTAATACATCTTCCTACCCAACGAACCTCCAAATGCAAAAAAAAAAAAAAAAAAAATTCAAATATAGAGACATTGAGATGTTGAAGCAAAATTAGAACCAGAATGTCAATTGACAAGAGCAACCCATACATAAGTACAATGTGATCAAACAACCATAACATTGGATTATCTCCAATCCAGAAAAATATATAAAACATTAGATTCGCATTTTAGATCAAATAACACATAAATTGAGGTAAAAGCCAAAAAGCATTCCACAAACAAAACACTAACATGGTGCTACTCTGTAGAAATTTATATAGGAAAAAGAAAGCTTAACATCGTATCACCCTTGCTTCATTCAGTATTCAATGTTTTTGTACCTTGCTACCCTCAACCCTTTGAGAACGTGTGGAAGGTGCCTTGCTGCTCTCAACCCTTTGAAAAAATGTGAAAAGATAACATCAGTTAAGATTTTGTCGGTTAAAGTCCATGAAATATTACCATGGATGCTTCTATTTGTCATTAGGACACCAACTCAATAGGAAAAAAAAATGCAACGAAAACATAAAAACTTATAATGGTGTAGGTGATTGTTGGGGGGTTTTTATGGTGGATTGAAGAAGGGAAGATGAAATGATATGGGTAGACTCCGACAATTTGTTTTCCGATCTGACCTTCAAATTTCTTCTGATGCATTACAAAAGTATCCAACATATCTATGTCTGCCAAGGAAACAGAAACATAGCATAAAGCAAGAAGAAGAATAACCTATACTTTCATAAATATATGAAAATGGGGTTTATATGACTTCCATGGATCATAGTTTTGAACTAAAGTGCGTTGAAAAAACGACTGACCTTTGTCGATAAGATCGGTTTGAAATGAGTTTGTGTGGATAGATAGATAGAGGAAAATGTATTGAAAAGTAACTGATCCTTATCTATAAGATTCGGAGGGAAATCGAAGGGGTAGCGGATGTCGCATTGTCACTGGTTCTACAAGTAAAAATGTGTTCTTGCGTTAGTGGCATAGGTCCATCAGCGCGGGAAACTACAAGGATTGTGCCTTCCCTTTGGACAGCCTTGGTGATCACGTTCTTGAACTAGTTGGCATGGCCAGGACAATCAACGTGACTGAGCCTAGTGCCGATTCTCAATTTCTTACTCAATTGGATAGAGAAGAGACTAAAATTTTGGAGATGAGATTGCATGTTATCGCAATACAATTATAAGTCCGAGGAGATACGTCGTTTAGTATGCGCGATTGACTATGGGTTGCCACTAAATGGGGTTACTTTTGAAATTTTACCAT
Organism: Euryodendron excelsum; assembly: GCA_033060915.1. NCBI lineage: Eukaryota > Viridiplantae > Streptophyta > Magnoliopsida > Ericales > Pentaphylacaceae > Euryodendron > Euryodendron excelsum. The sequence continues at coordinate 19,887,687 of CM065381.1, read as the reverse complement.
TGATTTAGGGTTACTTTTTGAACAAAAAGTGTGGCAACTCGCTCTTTTCAAATAGTAGAGATTAAGATTTTAGATTTGTTAAGGAAAAGAAAAAATGAAATATGAAATTATATGGATATTAATTTTTTGTGAATAATCAAACAAAAAATAATTTGTTTGCAAATATCGGTTTATTTTTCTCTCACTTTTATAATCCAACCAAATAAAAAAAAATTAGCATCTTTTACTTTTTTTTTCTTTTCTCATTAGGAGTCCAAGATTCAAACATGGTATTTGTGATTTTTATGAGAACTGTGTAACATTTGACTGCACCTTTTTTTTTATTTTAAATGAACCATGGAAGATTAAAAGATCATTTTTTAAAAATTAGACCAAATTCATGTGATAAACTTTGTACTTCATCGTAGGTTTTTATATATAAAAAAAGATGGAATGAAAAAGGTGCAAATCAATTTTTGGGAACAAGGCTGGTGAAGAAAGTTAATAGATCTTTCCATTTTATAAAACATGCTTCAATTTGATTCTCTGAATCAATTTACTTTCAAGTTTTCACCATATGTTATGCTAATTGTAGGCTCTTTTTTTTTTTTTTTTTATATATAAAAAAAACAGGTGTCTAGGTTTTTAATCGATCACTCTCTCAAGTTCGTATAAGATTACTGTTCATACAAATTATACAAACTTTATATTTTGAATAAATGATAACTGGCTACGAGGGGCATGAGAAGAGATTGAACCAATGATATAATCACTTATGCCCTTCAGGCGAATTAGGCTACATAGCAACGAGTTCCAAAGTAACATATAATTGTAAAATAGGCTGCTCATATTGTTATGATCATTTGTGCTCTTTTAAGTGAATTAGGGTACTTAGCAATGAGGTCCAAAGTAACATATAATCGCGAAATAGGCTCTCAAGTTGTAGAGGATATAATCATTTGTGCCCTTCAGGCTAATTAGGATACTTTGAAATGTGGTTCAAAGTAACATATAATCGCGAAATAGGATCTAAAGTTGTAGAGGATATGATCATTTGTACCCTTTAGGCTAATTAGGATACTGAGAAATGTGGTCCAAAGTAACATATAATTGTGAAATAGGCTCGCAGGTTGTAGAGGATATGATCATTCGATCATTTGTGCCATTCAGGCTAATTAGTATACTGAGAAATGTGGTCTAAAGTAATATAGAATTGTGAAATAGGCTCTCAGGTTGTAGAGGATATGATCATTTGTGCCCTTCAGGCGAATTAGGGTACTTATCAACAAGGTCCCAAGTGACATATAGTTGCAAAAAAAAATAATAGTAAGAGTCATTTTTTCATTGGGCTAACATGACCTGAACTGGGCTGATCTCAATTTGTCCAATGTCTTTCCCAAGGTTTGGTCTTAAACCCTAGTCCAGCCTGATACTGGACTAGGCTTTGGGGTTTATAAAAAAAAAATGAAAAACAAACTTGGTGCCATTGTTTTAACTGGCTTTTCACCTAAACCAACTCGATTTTTACAGATATTTCCATCCGATGGACAGTTTTTTTTATTCTTCTTTTGATCCAAGGGCTGAGATTATAAAGTACCGGAACTGTAAACACCTCTCAGGATGGACCGTCCCTAGGGTATTTCATTAAGATGATTGAGACTCGTTTGAATCAGCATATAAGTTGACTCCTTATAGTAGTTTATGGATTTTACCTAATTTCTTTCTCGATAAAAAAATCAAAAGCATACCCTAAATCCCATTAAAAAAAGGGATACAAGATTGATTGAAAAAAGATAGTAAAGAACACATAAAAAAAAAAAGAAAGAAAAAATCAGATAGTAAATAAGTTGATCGACCTAAAAAAAAAAGAAAGAAAGAAAGAAAGAAAGATGCTACATCGAATTCCAATTTCTCAAATCTTGTTATTTCAATTTACTGCTTCCATGAAACGTCTGATTTTTATTATGTATTCAAAAGAGTTTGGTTTGCCATTGTAAGAGCCTCTTTGGAACTTGGGGGAGGGGAGGGACAGGAATGAAATATTTTAAAATTTTCTCACATTTTTCTCTTGTTTGATTTGATTCTACCTAAAAGAGAAAGGAAGGGAAAGCGGAGAGGAAAAGGAGAGAAAATTTTACATTACTTTCTCTATATTTCTCTCTCTTCTTTCCTTTCAATTTGCTTTTATTTTCTTTACAAAACCAAACAAAAAAGGCAAAATATTTTTACTTCATTATCTTCTTCCCTTCCCCTCCCCAAATTCCAAACAGGAAGTAATAGCCTATTTGGAACTTAGGGAAGGAAAGCAAAAATCAATGTTTGCTTTGCTTTGTTTGTTTGATTCCATCTAAAGAGAAAGGAAAGGGAAATGAGAGAGAAAAAGGAAGAAATTTTTTGAATCAGTCTCTCTTTCTTTCTCTTTTTTTTCTTTCACTTTCTTTATAAAACCAAACTGAGAAGGAAAAATACTTTACTTTTCCTTCATTTACTATTTCCATTACTTTTCTTTTTCTTTCTCTCCCCCAAATTCCAAATGACATGTAAGAGTCCAAATGTCCCAATTGAGGTTATTGATTCTAGATATTGGCTTGATTTTGTTTTGCAAATTTGCAGAGCCATTTTCTTATCCAATCCACCATCTTTAGAAGAAAATTCAAGAAATTGTAAGACTCAAAATTACAAAAAAGCGCTCCTAGCCATGCTTTTCATGCTGAATGATCTATATACATTTGTTTTGTAAATTTTCTGAGCCATTATCTTATCCAATTCACCATCTTCAGAAGAAAATCCAAGAAATTGCAAGGCTCAAAATTATAAAAAAAAACCCTCCTAGCCATGCTTTACATGCCGAACGATCTACATATTTTTTGTTTTGTAAATTTTCAAAGCCATTATCTTATCTAATCCACCATCTTCAGAAGAAAATCCAAGTAATTGCAAGACTCAAAATTACAACAAAAGCCCTCCTAGCCATGCTCTACATGCTAAACAATCTACATATTTTTTGTTTTGTAAATTTTCAAAGCTGTTATCTTATCCAATCCACCATCTTTAGAAGAAAATCCAAGAAATTGCAAGACTTAAAATTACAAAAAAGCCCTCCTAGCCATGCTTTACATGCCAAACGATCTACATAATTTTTGTTTTGTAAATTTTCAGAGCTATTATCTTATCCAATCCACCATCTTCAGAAGAAAATCTAAGAAATTGCATGACTCAAAATTACAAAAAAGCCCTCCTAGGCATGCTTTACATGTCGAACAATCTACATATGAAAATTATAAAAAAGCTCTCCTGGCCATGCTTTACATGCCAACAATCTAGATATATATATACTAGCATTAAACCCGGGCTATGCATGGATTAAAAGAATAGATACTATACATAAAAAATTTTATAAAAAAATAAATTATCAATTGTATATGTTTGAATCTTACACTAGTTATATGATTCATATTAAACTATAATTATTAATATAGTTGTGCAATTAATTGTAAAAGTGGGTTGTGAATATTTTAAAGTGATTTTTTTACATTGAAATTTATTTTAAAGTGATCTTTAAAGTGCTTTTTTTTTTCTCTTAAAATTTTTGCTAAGGTGAATAAATTTTTATTGTTTGTCATGATCACATATTTTTACATTGACTCTTCAAAATTGATGAACTTTTAGTTTGACCTCTCCTCTACAAAATTTATAGGTCTCCACTATGCTGCTACTACAGGCAAAATAGCTTTGATAGTAGGAAGGTTAATATTAATTGAATAAAAATTCAATTTTCTCTACGTTGATTAAATGTATAAGTCGTATATTTAGGTGAATTTTCTGTTGAGTGCATTTAATGGTACACACACACACACACACAATCACATATATAGCTACTCAAAACTAAAATTTTTACTTAAAAATAATGTATTTTAAAGTCAAAGAGACTTGATTTATCATCAGTTGCTTAATATGCTTAGTAAACTTTGATTTTTAAATTTATCTTAATAAAGAAAATTATTTTTAAATTATAAATTTAGAAATTTAAAATGGTTAGCATTAATAATTCAATACATGCGTGTAGTTATATCAAATATTATTTTGAGTCTATTAATTATCTTTTAAAAATAGTTACTTAAAATTTTAGAAAGTGCCTATTAAAAACATATTACTTTGTTTTGTGTTCATAGTTAGACTCGGCTAATATAATTTTCGTAGTCATTACATTCACTTAAATTATGAATGCTTGCATAAGTTAAACTTGAAAATATTGGTCAAGTTAAAATCAATAAATTTTATTGTGAAATTTAATTTTATTACAAAATAGTTATATCATTCAAAATTTAAAGTCACAAAACAAATTAAAATCATAGTAGAAGTATTATGATTATCTAGGTAAAATAATATTATTATAATTTAATTTTTTGTGTCCAATTTATTTTTATGTAAATACTATGAAAAATAAAATGGAAATACTTTATTTGGAAAAAAAAGTAAGATTAAAAAAATAATAATTTTATAGCAGTTCTATTCAAAAAAATATTTTTTATATTTATTTTCTTGAAAAAGTTTTTTAGAGGATATGAATAGAGACCATAAAAATGAAAAAATTCTGATAATTTCATTACATGTTTCATTTTATTTTATAGCATTAAGATATAATTTTCTTAGATGGAGCATATTAAAGAAAAATTGGAAACATTACGACATCAATCAATGGATAATATTTATAAAATTAATAAGAAATAAAAAAAAATTAAAAAGAAACGATAGTATTTTGTCACATGCATCTTGTATATATGATCAAGTGCTAATAAATTAATGGCACTTGTTCTTTCTATTTTAGAAATTTAAAATCTAATTTATGACTAATGAAGATTCTTTAGGTGGATTATTATTACAAAAAATTAAAAACATTACCATAATTATCAATGGACGATTAATAAAGATTCTTTAGGAGAATATAATTAAAGAAAATTTTAAAATGTTACATAACTATCAATAGATAACATTTATGCCGTTTAGAATAAATAAGTAAATTAAAAGAAACTAATAATAGTATGACATATGTATCATATGTTTTTAAAAAAATCAAAAATTTGAGAAAATTGAATTGAAACTTCCAACTTCATAGATTTCTTAACCTATTGCTATAATATATAGTATAGACACATCCAGAAATATTAGCTAGTGACAATGACAACTTTCTCTATTTGGAGACCAAGTGGATGTGTAATAATTTCCTTATCTCCGTAGCAGATTTCATTATTCATATGGCAGTATGACAACTACTTGAAATAAATATATATATATATATATATAAATTTATATGTATATGTATGTATATAAAAATACTACTTTCAGAAAAAAAAAATTTGCACAGAAAATTCTATCAAAATAATGTGGTGATAAAATTTTTGTAATTAAAAATCATCATGAATGTTTTTGTTGTAAAGTGAAGGGAACTCATTCACCCACATCATTTTAAAAAAAAAAAATTCGTATGAATTTTCTAATTACATGATATTACTTATGTAAAAATGCTATAGCCACTCCTTTTTCACATCATATTCATTATGCACGGATAAATACAAGCGAGTGGATTTCACTTTGTATTGGATAATGTGAATCACATTATCTTTTGTGTATCAGTAACGAAAATTTGATGAAAAAAATGTAGTGTCTCTAGCATTACTCTTGCCCATATATTTATGTATATATAATTTATAAAAAGAGTCGTATTATACAACTTGAAAATTTATAGAAAATGATGTAATTATGTACTGTGACCTACTACTTTAAATTAAAACACCCATTATCATAGCTGTTAACTATAAATAGTCATTACCACTTGGTTTTGGTAGAAATTTCTATATAGATTTATCTAGAAAAATAACATTTTTCCAAAGAATTTGCTGTTGACATATTAAAAGTGTATGGTTTTGGACACAAGTGGATACCAAAATGTGTTTGCGTCTTTTAAAGTTTAAGACAACAAAAGAAAGTGTTTGCATTTTGGTTTCCACTTTAGTGTAAATAAAATTAGTACATCAAGATTAAAATCTTTTTCTAAATGCTATTCTTTTTGAATTTTTTGACAAAACTTCACATCAGAATTATGTGACAGTCGCAAACTAAAAACTAAAGGATATATTGATGAGTTCCTTACTTTAAAATGATAAACTCACAATCCAACCACATTATTCTACACAATTTTTTTTTCTATACATATCATAGCATTTTTCTTACGAAAAATGATGAAGATTTATAAACACAACTAATGGGTCATTTGGTATAGTTTCTTTTTTAGCTTTTTTTCTTTTATAAGCTAAGGACTAGCAAAAAAGGAAAAAAAAAAAAAAAAGAAGCAAAAAAGCTAGAAAGAAAATCCAAAAAAGTCAACCCAAAAAAATCTTGAATAAGCCCTACCAAACAGACCCTAAGGCCAAAAGATAGGTAATTTAGTCAGGGGACTAGACAATAAAAAAATGATAATCTTCTTTCAAATTTTTTTTAAACAAACAATTCAACTCAAATGATATGATAATGGCTTTCTTGTAATAAAAATCATTATGATTAGTGTTTTATTTTAACATGAGAGGCTCTCATTCAATTATATCATTTTGTATAGATATTCATCATGAATTTCTGATTATATAACATTCAGATGAAATTTTTATAGACTATCATATCATTAGGATAAAAAATTTTGTATAAATGTTTTAGAAAAATAATAATATTTTTTTTACAAGAATTACCTATGAAAATGGCATTTGCGTGTTGTGCACCAAATCCCATGGCACGAGCCTTAATAAGTGAGGAGAAAATTTTGATATTATTGCATCTCCAACCCACCTTCAAATCTTTAAATTTGAAGGTGGGTGGTAAATTTTGCCCTCTAACCCACCTTCATTTCTTTAAAAATTTGAAAAAATGAAGGTGGCCTTTATATGGGGCCTTTAAATTTGAAGGTTCTCCAAAATATTTGAAGGTCCCTTTATTTCACTATTCATGTGGGGTCAAAGCAATAATTATGTGGGACTCTTGTACTAATCATTATTTTAAGTCTAAATAATGCATTATTAATGCATTATTTATTATTTAAATAATATTTTAATAAATATTAAATTTAAACTTTGAATTAATTCATTAATTTTTTTAATTTGTTAAATATTTATTTAATTTGAGATTTTTTTTATGTGGAATAAATAAATTATTCATATTTTACTTGCTTTTATTTATCTTGAAATTATTATTTATATATGAAATTAAAAAAATTATTTTTATTTTATTAATTATTTATTTATACTAAAATTATTTTTATTCGTGGAATCAATGAATTATTTTTTTATCTTACTACTCCACTTTTTCACTTTGTTTTTTTTTTTTTTTTTTTTTTTGGCAAACTTAAGAAGTAATCAATCTATTTCTACCACCTTCCAATAACATTTAAAATTTCAACATCTGTTGAAAACAGAAAATAATTTTGACTAGAATAATAACAAAAAGATTATATAAAAATGACATTTCTCAATCATTCACTAATACTTGGAGAAGTGTCACATGAAATGAGCATATATCTTTCCCATTAATGCTCATTTTATGTGTTTTAATTAGTTCGTTATTGTATTTTAATTTTTGTTAAATATATTTCATTAGTTTGCAATGGGGGTTTTTGTTTTTTTAAATTTTTTAATGTAATTTAATTTGTAATTTCATGGGTAGATCATTTAGTTTAAAAAATTAAATAATTTAATTTTAATTAAATATTTGGTAAATAATTAGAATTTAAATTAAAATATGATAATAAATAATTACATTTTGAATAAAATTTGAGCACAATATGTAATTTTTGATTTTTTTCTATATAAAAGAATAGTGATTGAAGAATGAATAGTGAAATGAAGGTTGGATGGGTTGGAGTAACAATGTGAAAAAGTGAGACCCATAAACTTCAAATTTGAAGAAGATGCCAAAATGAAAATGGATTTGAAGCCTTTGGGTTGGAGATGCTCTAAGAGTATTTGAGTTACCTGATTATAAGTCATAAGCTATAAGTTGTAAGTTATTTTTAAAAAGTTACCTTTAAAAATAGCTTTTATCAAAAAACGTGACTAAATATAAGCTACTTTTTTAAGCCACTCACCCAAACACATTTCAAAAAAACTATAAGCATAAATCATAAATTACTAAATAAGTTACGTTTAAATACCTCCTAAAAGCAAGACTTTAGGTGGGTGTTTGGATTGCAATTTAAAAAAGTTATAAGCCAAAAGTTTAAGTCAATTTTAAAAAGTAACTTTTTAAATGATTTTTCAAAGTTTTAGCTAGTTTTAAAAACAACTTTTTTAAGTAATGAGCTAAATACAATTTAAAAAAAATTATAAGTTTTAGTGATAAACTATTAAAAAAATCGCATCCAAACACTTCTAAATCAAAAGAAAATTTAGTATACAAAAAAGTTAAAAACCAATCATGTGACCAACGGTACTCCACATGACCCAGTACATATCCACCAATCATAACCTTATTATAATTTTATTATTCATGGTAGTTTTCACATGCAAGTATAAATTTTTATTTTCAAAAAATATTTTGGAGATGTTTTTGAAACTATACCATAATTTAAATAAATTTTTCAGAAACTCCAAAAAGATATAGTGAAAGTTTTTTTTAAAACTCACTTCTCATAATTTCTATTATTTTTTATACTTTCAAATATTATTTCATGACAATAATATATAATTATTTTAGTATATTTCTATAGATATTATGTAGTATTAATATTTCACTAAATTATAAAAGTATTTTAATATTTTATTATTTTTTAGAGTTTTATAAATATTTTATTTAGTTTTATATTGCTTAAAGTTTCTCATTTTTTTATAACTTTTAGGTCATGTTCCACTATATCTTTTTCGTATCATTCTCGGTTCTTTTTCTTTTTCTTTTTGCATTAATACTAAAAATAGATTTGCAGATAAGTTACTTTAAACATTGTCATACAGTATTACCTCTTATCATCACAAAGTTATCTGTGGAGAGTCCCACTATTCCTACGTCAAGGCTGAAGCTCAGATACGATTACGTGCTCTACAAATTGAAAAGTACATTAAGTCTAATCAAGTTAGGTGAGGAAAAGAAAAACAAAAATATTGAATGATTGAGAAAAGCTAGCATCAGTCAGGCTTGTCAAACAAGCACCGACTAATGCATTACATCACAGTTGGATCGTTAAAGGTAAGCCCCAATTAAAATATAATGTATCAACCGACACCTATTTGGATAGGCACCGCTAATGCAAGCTCCACTCTTGAATGACTTGCATCCATTTTAAAAGGCTCTGCCATATGTCATCTCAATAGAATTTTCGCACATGCAAAAACAGACTGAAACAATGCTAGCATTCCTTTTTGGGCTAATTTTATAGTCTTCGGAACTAGATTCGTCAAGGAAAGAGTAAAAGAAAAGAAAAATGTAAAGAAAAAAGAGAACAAAATGACAAAATATTTTATTCTTTTTTTTATATATATTTTTTATTACTAAATTTTTTATTCAAACATTGTGTTAAATGGCATGAATTTTCACATTTGAAGGTGCTTATATTTTCCATTTTTCAAAGGGTAAAAACAAAACACAAAAAACTCGATTATTGATATTGATAATGGTCAGCACATGGCTGTGAAGAGTTAATTGAAGAAAATTCGTGGGGACTTGAATTTACTTGGTGTCGGGGATGAGTTATGGTTTGCATGCTTGTACCCAATATTTATTTCTTATAAAGGAAAAAAATTCAATAATTAGGTAGCATGAGTTACTCGGTACTTTTTTCTATAAAATTTTATCATAGAGCATGTTTTTCTTGACGCTATGTTTGATTTAAGGATTTGATGATGGACAATGAAAGGCAATAGCACAATTATGTCGTATGTTTGGTTATAAAAAAATGTAGAAGGTAAAAGATCATAAAAGGAAATAAGTAAGACTTAGAATCCATCTGTTTGTTTTTTTTTTTCACTTTTTTTTTTCTTTTTTCTTAATAAATTTGGATTGCAAAAATATAACATGGAAGCCTCATTTTTTTTTTTTTTATAAATTTAAGTTGTTAATGTAATAAAGCACTATGCATCACAATTTTATAAAAATAACTATTAATAACCCAATATTACCTGATAACTAAACTTTTTGCATTTAAACAAAAAAAAGAAAAATAGAGAAATACAATTATAAAAAGTGAAATTTGAAAGTTAGGGTTTGACTCACCATTTTTCCAGAGATTCGGCCCTCCGGGAGAACCGCCTTAAGAATCTGTTTTAATGGTTGTGGTGGCAGCATCTTGGCCAATCATTTACCTTTCTGAGCGGTTATCTTTCTATTGAATAGAATAAGCCTCCAAAAAAAATTTTTTTTTCCTGGCACAATGGGGCTGAAACCCAAACAAAAGACCTAACCAAAACAGCGACCGTCCCATGCCGAGACGTCCAAATACTTCTAGGAAGAGTACAATTTCGTACGGCATGAAGCGCTCACTCTGAGACGCCCATCCTACGTACTGCGTGGGTCTCCAAAATTTTAGATTGGTTATCACCTACATAATAAAACCGATCAGTCACCTGCTTTTTTCCTCAAGTGGAATTACTTGATTGCCCTCGATTAATTTTATTATTTTCAATTTCACAGCCGCTTGTCTTACCTGTAAAATCTGGTCATGAAGTGGCGTTTACCACGTTTTTTTCTCTTTCCTTTTATTTGAGATCAGATTTCATTTTTTTAATTTTAATACAAAATACTCATCATAATAATTTTTAATTATTAAATTATTTACTAAGAATTTCTACACAGTTTTTATTTTATTTATTTATAAAAATAACATTTTTGGTATCATTTCGAGGTTGACTAAACCGGAAAACATGGTTATCCGTTTTTCATTTCTAAGTTTCAGCTCCCCACATGTGCCTGTCTCTAATTGTTGTAAGCTGTTTCAGCATCCCAAGTCGTGGCACGACTCCCTAAAACCCAACTTTTGCTATCAACTAGTGAAATTATTAATTGCTTTTAGAGCATCAAATGTCTTTACCGTCTCATTTGAGGTGAATTTTTCATCCGTCGTGAAAGATACGACTCTATTTACGTGAGAGGTAAAGTAAGAATAAACAATGAATAATTTTGTCAAAAGTAGGCTACATTTGATTTGAAATAAAAAGGGAAATGTAATTTTTTTTTAAAAAAATTTATACAAAAAATTTTATTAAAATAATGTGATAATGACATTTTTATAATTAAGATACAACGAAAAAATTGTTTTATGTTAAAGTGTAAGCTCTAATTCAACCACATAGTTGTTTAGGTAAATTCAAATTTTTATAGCATTATCCTAATAAAATAAATTAAAAACAACACATTTGACAGATAGGTAATCAATTGGTGCATCCCCACAATCCCAACTACATCATCCGTACCTATATATATATATATTGCACTAGTTTTTGCAGACAAAATCCAACAATCTCCCATGAAAAAAGCTTCAAACCCATCCAAGAAAAGAAAGCATCTCGGGTCCAAAATGGCTCAGCCCCAAGACTCGAAGTTCCACATAGCCATGTTTCCATGGTTCGCCTTTGGCCACATGACACCATTTCTCCACCTATCCAACGAGCTTGCTAGCAAAGGCCGCAAAATCTCTTTCTTGCTACCGAAGAAGGCTCAAATTCAGTTGGAAAATAGCAATCTCCACCCCAACGTCATCACTTTCACTATAATCGCTGTATAATTTCGTATTTTTAATTATTAAAATATTATTGACAAAGCACATGCGTGTCATTAGTATATATATCGCAGTAGCTTTAGACACAATACAACAATCTCCATGAAAAAAAAAACTTGACTTCAATACTCCGACACCTTTCTCCTTATGTTCTGAATGATATGAAGATAAAATTGCACCAAAAATAGAAACACAATCAATGTAAACCTTTGCTATACAAATGTAGTTTTTTGTATGCTACCTGTTATCTAGACCTTCAATCAACTATTCTTTCGAGTGAGTATGGGGCCACGGGAACTATGTACATTTTATACATTACATGAATAATGATTAGCCACAATAAAACATGAGTAAGGATCAAACTTGTGACATTATATTTAGCATGACAACAAGCCGATCATTGGACCACTCTTATAATTATATTAACGTAGTTTATGCTCATTGGTGTAGATAATTATGCTTTGAGATATCATGGAAAGAGGTTTTAACTAGGAAAAATTATTGAGTATTCTGGAGCACCACGTGTTCTCACTCTTCTTCTTATGTAGGGTGAGACCCTATTTACCAGGAACCTGCTACTTGTGATTGGTAGAACAAAGATAACTTGATCCTTTTAGATAACCAAATAACTTTTCTTGAAATAGATACATTAATTGTGATGGAGTAACGTATTATTATTTTTATTTGGCAATACTATATAAATAAAAACATCGTACAAAATTTTTATATAAAATAATGTGTTTGAACGAGAACTTTCTATTCCAAAATTAAACATACATTATATTAACTTTTAATTACAAAATTACATGATTTCCTAAGAATTTTTAAACAATTTTTTTTATAAAGAAAATAGCATTCTCCATCATCATTTCAAGGTTGACAAAACCAAAAATATGGTCATCGATTTCTCATTCCTAATTTTCAGCTCCCCACACGTGCCTATCACTAATTGTTACAAGAAGTTTCAGCATCCCAAGTCATGAAGTCATGGCAAGACTTTTTCTATCAGAGGCTGGTGAAATTATTCAGTGTTCCGTCTCCCATTTTGAGGGGGATTTTTTAGGACCGCTAGCGCTTTTCAACCTAGGTTTTTTTTTTTTTTTTTTGGTTCATAAACAAAAATTTTAATTTTTACTCTTTTTTTGTATTTTACATTTTTTTTTGCTAATCTTTAGCTTATAAAAGTAAAAAAAATCAAAAAATTCTAACTTTTTTTTATAAGTCAAAAAAGCAAAATTAAAAAAGTTGTACCAAACAAACCCTACTACTAATAAGATTTTTATAATTAAAAGCCACCTAAAAAGGTATTTTATTTTAAAATGTAAGGCTCTAGTTCAACCACATAAAACTTTATGTAGGTTCTGTATAAATTTTTTATATTATTTATGCTTATAAAAAAGAAACATACTATTCTTTGAGGAAAGTTGTATAGAAATTTTTTTCAAAATGATGTGACAATAACATCTTTATAAATAAGAGCCACCATGTAGGTGTTTTTTTTTTATACATTGAATGGATCTCATTCAACCACATACTCTGAATTATTCTGGTGATAAATATTGTATGAATTTTGTATTTGTATAGCTTATAAAAAAAGAGTAATGATATACAAACAGAAAAATTTATGCAAAACTCATAACCAGAATGAAGTGAATGAGAGTATTGGTTGAAATTGCAAGTACACGAATCGTAACAAGTAATAAAGTGAATGAGTAAGAGTATCGTCCCATGAGGATTGAAAAATTACTAATAAGTATAAAAATTTATTAAATTATGATCTATTTGATAATTCGAATATGAATGAATTGATGAACTAGAAAATTCAAAATAACAAAATTAAATACGTAAGTTGAGATCTAGAAAACAAGATTCTTGGATTTCCGATTCACCATAACTAATCCAATGCAACTTCCTAATTGGATTAAATACAATTATTTTCTATTGTTGACTCGAAGGAGTGTCTTAATTTTATTTTTCTTGTGGTGGAGTTTCACTTTAAATTGAATTGATATTCAACTTATCCAAGCTATGCTCCATATTATCTACATTAACACTCACAATATTTTTAGGCAAAGAGCATAGTTCATCAAAGGTAACATGAATTGATTTTTCAACAACTAAAGCTCTCTTATTGAAAATTTTATAGACCTTGTTATGTGTGGAATAATCAAGAAAAACACCCTGATTAGATTTTGCATCAAACTTACCAAGGTTGTCCTTATTGTTATTCAACACAAAATATTTGCATCTAAATACTCTAAAGTATGAAACATTTGGTTTCTTGTTTTTTCAAAACTTATATGGGGTTTTGTTTAAAAATTTTCTTACCAAAACTGTGTTTAACACATAGCAAGCTGTGTTAACAGTTTTAGCCCAAAAATATTTTGGCAAATTATTTTCACAAAGCATTGTTCTTCCCATTTCTTCCAAAGTCCTGTTTTTTTTCTCAACAATCCCATTTTGTTAAGAAGTTCTAGGTGCTGAAAAATTGTGTTCAAAATCATTTTCATCACAATATATTTCAAAAGGTTTACAATCAAACTCACCACCATGATCAGTTCTAATTAATGTGATTGTAAATTATTTTTCATTTTAAACCTTTATACAAATCTTGGTGCAGAAAATAATTATTTCATCCTTGTAAGTTAAAAGGAATGCCCACGTGAATATTAAGTAATCATCAATAATAACAAGAGCATATTACTTATCACGTAGACTCAAAGTTCTAGTTGGTTCAAACATATCTATGTGAAATAATTGTAGTGGCCTGGAGGTAGAGAGCATGTTTGTAGATTTAAAGAAAATTTTGGTTTACTTCCCCATTTGACATGCATCACAAATTTTGTTTTTTTTTTTTTTTTAAATTTGAGTTTGGAGAGACTATTTACTAACTCATTTTTTGAATTTTTTGAAAAAATGTCCCTACTAATATGGCTAAACTTTCTATACCACAACCAACTATTCTCATTGTTCATAGCTGCAAGGCATTTGATTTTACAAAAAGATAAATTATTTAAGTAAAAAATGTAGATATTGCCTTATTTATGACTAGTCAATATGTTCTTGTTATTATTTATGTTTATTACAATACACTTAGAAGATTCAAACACTACCTAATAACCTTTGTCATATAATTGACTAATGTTCAACAGGTTATGCTTAAGGCATTTAAAAAGTAAGACATTCTCAATAAATGTTGAAGAATTTTTACTAATACTACCTATACCAATGATCTTTCCTTTGCTATTGTCTTCAAAAGTGACCAAGCCTCCATCATTTAATACGAGAGATGTGAATTGAGCTTCATCTCCAGTCATATATCTCGAACAACCACTATTCAAGTACCAATGATCCTTTTTAGACTTTGCTTGAAGACATAGCTATAAAAATATCAACTCAAACCTTGACTTTTGGTACCCAAACCATTTTGGGTCCATGAGAGTTAGTCGTCAATAGTCCTCTTGGAACCCATGCATTTTTAGGAGCATGCGATTTTTGCATAGCAAAATATTAATTTGCAAGATGACCTCTCTTATGGCAACAGAAGCAAGTAATTTGAGTTTTTTCACTAGGAGATACAAACTTTGTTTTTGAAAACTTTTTCTTCTTAAAAGGATTGCATCCAATGCCAGCTTTATCAAGAGAACATTTTTGTTTGCAAAGTATTGCATCAAGTTTTTGCTTTTCCATCAACACATTTCGAAAGAGATTTTTCTAAAGCATTGATTTTTTCTTTTAAAATAGAATTTTTCTTTTTCAAAATTTCAATTTTATTTTGTAAATCTTCACTTTCCTTAGTGAGAATGGATACCATCTTTTTGAGAAGATTGTTTTTTATACCAATCTTTTTAAATTTAGCAAGCACTTCATCAAAAGTATCTTGTAGTTCATCAAATGAAAAATTAGATGGTTTAGAGAGAACTACCTCAAGTTCTTTTTATGTCATGAGACATATGTTTGCAACCTCTTGAGATTCAGTTTCTTCATCAGAGCTGTCTTTCTCATTATCACTCCAAGTAGCAACAGCTAAAGCTCATTTTTCAAATTTGCCTTTCTTTTCCTTCTTCTTGATCATAAGACATTAAGCTTTTATATATCCTGATTTCTTGCATTCAAAACATATGATGGTTGAATTTTTGTTGCTAGATTCTCCTTTTGCCTCAGGCCTTTTCCCTCCCTTCCATCTTCTTTTCATCAATATTTTGAATTTTCTAGTGATGAGAGCAAGTTCCTCCTCATCTTTATTTTTATCCTTAGATTCATTTTCTTATGTAGTGGACTTGAATGCAACAGACTTCTTCTTCTTATCCTCCTCTTCCTGAGGATTCTATTTTTGGGTTAGCTCATAGGTTATGAGAGAACCAAGAAGCTTTTCAATAGGTAGAGTATTGAGTTCTTTAACTTCATGTATGGCTGTCACATTTGCTTTCCATGTCTTTGGCAATAATCTCAAGATTTTCCTTACCTGTTTACTGTTAGAATAAACTTTTCTAAGAAATTTTAAGCCATTAACAATATCAGTAAATCTAGTAAACATCTTTGTAATTGATTCATTAACTTTCATTCTAAATAACTCATAGTTATGCACAATAATATTGATCTTGGACTCCTTAACCTGATTGGTTCATTTATGGGTTACCTCAAGTCTATCCCAAATTTCTTTAGCAGATTTACAAGTAAAAATTTTATTGAATTTGTTTCGGTCTAAAGCACTATATAAAATGTTCATAGCTTTAGCATTAGATTACATAAGCTTCAAGTCATCCTCATCCCATTCACTTTTAGGTTTGGGCACAATTACCTTCTTTATGGTCTTGACGAGATGCTTAGGACCTTTAATAATGATCCTCCAAAGTTCATAGTCAACTAATTGAATATAAATTCTGATCATATTCTTTCAATAATTGTAATTAGTTCCATTAAACATAGGAGGGTTGTTGGTGGATTGATCCTCACCTAGAGAGCTTCCAAACATGGTTGTCATAGATCAACTCTAAAAATCTTAAGCCTCTAAAATATAGCACTAGCTCTGATACCAATTGTTGACTCAAATATGCAACTCAAGTAGGAGGGTGAATTGGGTTTCTCAAAAATTAATCACAAAATAATGCAATAAAAAACAAGTTAAACAATGAAACAGTGAATCAAGGTGTGTGTCAACCAATAGTGCAATAGCAAGTAAGGAATAGAAAGCAAGCAAAAAATATAGCACAAGAAGAATATCAAGATTTATCGAGATTCAACTACAACATTTGACATACAACCTCACCCTCAAGACCCCATTAAAAGCTCTTTTATTATGCAAATAAAGATTACACAATAGGTGTTAGCTTTTCCAAGTGACCAACTCACTTTTTACAAAAGCTATTCCCAAGCTCTAATACTTCCAAGTGACTTTTTATTTTCAAGCTTCGCTCAAATTTACAAGTGTTTTCCCAAGGGCATTCAGCCTTATAAACTCTTACAAATGAAATGAATAAGAATTACACAAAGTATAACTCTCTTAAAGGTAGATATGGAAGTGGAAGATCAATAAATGTCCCAAATTCCCAGCAAAGAGAATTTTTCTGATTGGTTCAGGAATTTCAGCTCTCAATCACATGTATAGCACTTGAATCTCTTGTATTCTTGTGTATAAATGTGTTGGGAGTCTCAGTTTTATAGTCTTGCATCCATTATAGATGATGGAGGTGGTTGAAGATGCATTTAATACAAAATCAGCCTAGCAGAACATTTAAAAAAAAGTCGTTACATGCATTATGTCGACCCCTTTTCTGCATGTATTGACCCTTTTTGTTCTATCTCCAACTTCTCAGCAATTTGTTTCAATGTGTCGACCTGTTCAGACAATGTGTCGATCATTTTGTGTTTTTCAACAGATGTCATTAAAACTTTATCCCAATGTGTCAACCCTTTTGAAATGAGTAGTCGACTCTTTTTGGACCTTTTCTAAGGCTTCTAATCTGAACAAATGTGTCGACCCTTTTTGTAGAGGGGCCGACCCCTTTCTCTTTGGCAGATTCCAATTCAACTCACTGTCTCAATGTGTTGACCCTTTGCTAAGAGACTTTAATTTTGTAAGATTTCTTCAATTCTTTACATAACTCTTCAAGCTCTTCAAAGATCATCAACTTGGGACTTCTAAGGGTAGAAAGGTCTTCTTAAAGGCATAAGGATCTTTAAGAACATTTCTAATATTCATTCTTCCAAGTCTTCATCAAATCTCTAATGAGACTTGTGATCTTGACTTTGCTTGATTCTTGACTTCTTTGAATACCTTCAATCTCTTAATAATTCCACGTCTTCATTAAATCTTCATAAAAGCTTCCAAGACTTGTGAAATGACCTTGTCGTATTATTTCATTATGTTCTTTCATTCTTCATATCTTCTTAACAAGCCTTAATACATAACTAGTGTAATGTTTGCTAAGTGTCAAGCTTCAAGTCATTTAAAAGTAAACCAAATCTGCACACTAATTAGAGTTATTAGACAATTTAACACATAGTTTTGTTATCATCAAAATCAAGACATGGAGTCAACAAGAAAAACACAAGAACTTGACTCTCTTCTCCTCTTGATGTCGGCTTCCTCTTCTATATCCCTCTCTCTTGATCTCTCCCATTTATATCCTTAGAGTCGTAAAAGTCTTGAAGAGAAAGAAAACCTATTACAAGTAGGAAAAAATAATTACTAAATTCATGGTTTTCATATTTTCGTCAACTTGTGACCCACTTTTGATCATGATAGAGTTCAATTCACGACAATTCTAGTGAAATAAATGTTGTAGAGTTTTAAGTCTTCTTTCCAAAGCCGCAAAAATCATTAATCCGATATTTGAGTTGAAAGTTATGGGTAAAATTCTGAATCTGCATCAAATCTTTATCTCCTGATTTTTCTCTAGATTTGTTGTTGTGGAAAAGGTGTTGACCCTTTAAGTTAAAAGTGTTGACTCTTTTGAACACTGATGATATTTTTTAGCGCACTGTCACTAGGTGTTGACCCCTTCAGAATAGGTGTCGACTCTTTTGAACAGTGACGAATTTTCTTAACATATAGTCTCTAGGTGTCAACTCCTCCAAAACAGGTGTCGATACCTTCCATTATAACTTCACAATTTCTTCCATTTAGCTTCAAAGCTCAAATTAACATCAAGTAAAAGTCTCAACTCTCTTCAAATTATCCTCCTTTATGTCTCCTATCGAAGTAAATACACGTAATGAGTTCAAGCACTCCTCTATTGTGTTTTGATCGATTCTTCTAACTAATTCCCATGAATTTACATAATTACCTTGATCCTTCTAATTTACAAAATATGAATAAAAATAAGTAAAAATTGTATAAAAGATCCTAAAGAACTAACGTCTATGACGCTAAAGAAATTAAATTGATCTGTGTAAAATCAACTTATCAGAGAGTCATTTACTTTAACACAAAAGGCCTATTAAGGTGGCTTTTAATTAGAAAAATATCAATGCCACACTATTTTGGTAATATGTTTTTGTACAATTTTTTTTTAGAAGAATAGCAATTTCCTATAAATTAAAAAAAACAACAAATCTGACGGATAGGTTGACCAACGTTGCATCCGCACAATCCCAACCACATCACCCAAGTACCTCTCCATATACTCCATGATTGCAATTCTCTTTTATATATATATAAATACATATTGCACTAGTTTTTGCAGACAAGATTGAATAATCTTCCGTGAAAAAACCTTGAAACCCATCCAAGAAAAGAAAGCACCCAAGTCCAAAATGCCTCAGCCCCACGACTCGAAGTTCCACATAGCCATGTTTCCATGGTTTGCCTTCGGCCACATGACTCCATTCCTCCACCTCTCCAACGAGCTTGCTAGCAGAGGCCACAAAATCTCTTTCTTGCTACCAAAGAACGCTCAAATACAATTGGAAAATAGCAATCTCCACCCCAACCTCATCACCTTCCACACCCTCGCAGTCCCACACGTCGACGGCATCCCTCCGGGCACCGAGACGGCTTCCGACATACCCATTTTCTTGAACACCCACCTCGTAACCGCCATGGATCTCACTCGCGACCAGGTCGAAGAATCGTTAAGCGCTTTGAAACCCGATTTCGTTTTCTACGATACTGCTCATTGGATTCCGGAATTAGGATCGAAGATTGGCTTCAAAACCGTATGTTACAACGTAGTTTGCGCTGCGGCTCTGGCAATAGCAGTAGTCCCTGCACGTGAAGTTTCTAAAGACAGGCCGCTCACGGAGGCTGAATGGGCGGAGCCGCCGCCGGAATACCCGTCTTCCACCTTGGTGTTACGCCGGCACGAAGCTGTCTCGCTGTCGTCGTTTATATCAATGGAGTATGGCAGCGGCATGAGTTTCTACGACCGTATCAGCACAGCCATGAAAGAATGTGATGCAATCGCTATCAGAACATGCCAAGAACTCGAAGCATCTTTGTGTGACTGCTTAGGAAGCCAGTACGAAAAGCCTGTGTTTCTCACCGGACCCGTCTTGCCGGAACGGGCGAAAACACGGCTCGAAGACCGGTGGGCCCGGTGGCTAGACGGGTTCGAGCCAGGAACGGTTGTGTTCTGTGCATTCGGAAGCCAGTGGATACTAGAAAGAGATCAATTCCAAGAACTCGTTTTGGGCCTCCAGTTAACAGGGCTACCATTTCTGGTAGCCCTGAAACCGCCGACCGGGGTGGCGACTGTAGAAGAAGCGCTGCTGGAGGGGTTCGAAAAGAGGGTTAGAGAGAGAGGGGTTGTTCATGGGGGATGGGTTCAGCAGCCGCAGATACTAGCTCACACATCGATTTGGCTGCTTCGTGAATCATTGTGGGTTTGGATCAATGTGGGAGTCTTTGATGAGTGAGAGTCAGATAGTTCTTGTGCCCCATCTGGGTGACCAGATCTTGAACACCAGGTTAATGGCCGGCGAGCTGAAGGTTGCTGTGGAGGTGGAGAGAGATGAAAATGGCTGGTTTTCGAAGGACAGCCTTTGCATGGCCGTCAAGTCTGTAATGGATGAAGATAGTGAGGTGGGTGGCTTGGTTGAGAAAAACCCTGCTAAGTGGAGAGAAACCCTAGTGAGCAAAGGCTTCACGAGTGCTTATCTAGAAAAGTTCATAGAGAAGTTGCATGAGCTTCAGGGTTGATTTGATTAGTTTCTGGTTTTCTTTCAATATTATTGAAGTAGATCCATGAGTTCTTTGAATAAATCACTCTGAAACTGTTTCAGCAATGCTGGTTGGTTAGTTTATTAGCCTTTTTATGGAGGTGAACAATCAAAACCAGAATGATATTTACTATCACATATTAATACATATGATTATTGATGTGGTTTATCAGCCTTCATGAACCCCAAAGGTTCACCTGATAGTTAAGACTTAGAAATTTGAATTTGCTTCCTTTAAGATCTCAAGTTTAAAAATTCTTAGGTACTATCAGTTGTTTGAAGTTATCTCTAGAGTTTTTGGCTCAGTAATTATCCAATTTGTGTGTGAAACAAGAGGATTGCACAGACTTCGAAATTAATCGAAGTGCACACAAACTAATTCGGATACTAGTAAGTAAACCAAAAAAAAAATCAGCGTTCCCGGCACATATACAACTAGACAAGTCCTTGTTTAGTTTGAAATTCATTCTGCTTATCTTAGTCTTCTACCATTCGCTAGCTCCATGTGCTAGTTGATCATCATGTTAGTTCAGGCAAATCTAGATTCCAACAGTATTTTGCAATTGTCAGGAAAATTCTAATCTTACAAAAAAGTTACATAGCAAAAATGGTGCGGTGATGATATTTTCGTAATAAATATTGATATACAAATAAAAAATATATGCATATAAAATGATATAACTAGTTGTAATTCTTTTATTTCACATCAAAACACCTACTATTTTAGTTTATAATTTCAAAACTATCATTATCACATCGTTCCAGTGAATTTTCTTTTGTTTAACTTTCTATAAAATAGGACTTTATTAAGAACCATTTTTTTCCTGCCACATCATTTTATGTAAAAAAAAATTATTAGGATAGCATTACTCAAAAATCAACTATGTTGAGACTTGAGAGGATGACAGCCAAAATGTTCATAAGGGTGTAAAATAGAGTTTTTAACTCAAAATGGTCCCTCCCTCCTCTCCTCAACCGCCAAATCTCACAACCACCTATCTTGGTTTTTAATAAGAAAAATGAAAACATGTGCCTTGAGTGCATATTTTAAATATGTTTTGTCTAGTTGTACAAAATGTTGAAATTTATATTTTTATAATTTTTAATATTTTTTTAATGCTTCAGTATAAAAAGACAAAACAGAAAAGAGAAGAAAGACTAGGCCATCTCTGTGAGGATTCCAACCATGTCTCTCACCACCAGTGAACTTAGAGCTTCAGGTGGGACTTTAAGAAAAACAAAATTTTCCATTTGATCTAATCCTATGTTGGCAAGCTTATCAGCACACTTGTTACTCTCACTCAGAGTGTGTTGGAGGGTGCTTCTACATCTTCTCAACAAAATTCTAGAATCCTCAATTAAGGCTCTATTAGGATGACCTGCAACATCTTCACTAAAGAAGAGTTTTACAGCTTCTTCAAAGTTAGACTCCACTTCCACTTTATATAGACTTTTCTTCAGCTTAATGGTCAGGCCTCTATAAATACCCCATAATTTTGCTTCAGGCCTCTATAAATACCCCATAACTTTGCTTCGATGCTTTTACAGTCTCAAGCTTTCCAAAAAATTTCATGTATCCAATTGCCTCCTTCATCTCTGAATAGCCTACTATAACCTGTTGGACTTAGATTTCCACTTGAGCTTTCATCAGTGTTAAGCTTGACTTTGCCTACATTTGAAATTTTTCATTTAATTAGTTTAACTCTTTTTTGACTCTTTGCCTCGGGAGAAATGAAAGCTTCTTTAATCTCATGAGCATAATTCCGAGCTTTAATGATACTTTGATGTATCATTCTCCTAATTATCAAACACTTTATTTTTTTTTCTATCATTCCAAATTTCCCTCAATAAGTAACAAGCAGAATGTTTCTATTCAAATTATCTTGACTAGTGCTCTTATCTTTAAGATTAGATGATATCCACTCAAGGATAGGCTTACCCCTATCCCTTGAGAACCATTGATTTCTCATCAGAGTGTTTCAAGCCTCCTCAGCCTTGAAACACTCTCTAATAGATGACTTAAGGTCTCACTATGTTGATTACAACTAGAGCAAAAATCAGTAGTGTCAAGTCCTCTAACAACTCTCATATGGTTGGTTAAAAGCTTACCATGTACGATTTTCCATATGAAAGTTTTGAATTTTGGGGGGATTTTCATTTTCCTTCCAGTTCTAACTGGTATAAGCACCATCCCTATCAGTTAGAAATTCATAGGTTGCAGCTATAGAGAACTTACCATTAGGATCAGCATTCCAACTGGGGGTATTAGGATAAGACACAAACCTGAAAATTTTGGGTCTGTTTGGAAGTGCTGCCAGTTTTTATTTTTTGTTGTATGTTTCTGTTTTCTGTTTTTGTTTTTTGTTTTTTATGGTCTAATGATAGGATTTATAGGTTACCGTTTTATTAAAAATACTATATCAATATTATAGAATCAGAAAATACATTTATTTTAGTATTTTTTTGTTATGTTTTAATTTTTGAAAAAACAAAAAACAAAAAATAAAAACAAAAAACACTTTCCAAACAAACCTAGTTCTCTTGATTTTCATCACGCCTGTAGGGGATAGGATGTTTGGATACAACTGATGTCCCAATTCCTATCTTCACTGATGATGTTTTCTACTTGGGAATTGTCTTGTTGTGGAGTCTAGGATAATTGTCTGCTAGAGTCACATTATCACACCATTTGTCCTTCCACAAGGATATGTCTTTTCCATGTCCCACGTTTCAGTTGGTGCCATTTTTCAACATCTCCCTGCTTTTCATAATACTTGTCCACATATGGGAAACTTTTCTCTTTGTAGGCCAACAAAAAAGTTATCATTCCTAAGATACTTCTTTTTTAACACTTGGGCTCATAGTCTATTGTCTCCACTAATCATTTCCCACCCCAAGTTAGACAGCATAGCAATGTTTTGCTCTTTGGACTTCCTAATCCCCAACCCATCTTTATCTTTCTTCTTACACACACTGTCTCAATTCACAAGGGGAACATGCTTAGTATTTTCATTATCTCCTCAAAGAAAGCTCCTTTTCAGTTTATCAATATGTTTTGTGATGCTTCTAGGGATTTCAGTAGTTTGCATAGTGTAGATGGTACAGCTGTGGTTACAACTTGACAAGAGTAGCTTTTCCTGCAAGGGAGAGGACATTAGCTTTCCATCCAGCAAGTCTCTTCTGGACTTTTTCAATAATATAATTGTAATGACTTTTGTTGATTCTCTTGTGAAGGATGGGGACAGCAAAATATTTCCAAGGTCTTGCATTAAAGAGATGCCACTTAGACGACTAAGGACAGCAGCAACTTAACTTCTAGTAACATTAGAGGAAATAAACATTTTGGATTTATCAAGATTAATTTTTTGACCAAGGCAAGCACAAGATTCAGTGAGAACATCATTAATGACAGAGCAGTATTAGCACTAACAAATAAGAGGTCGGCAAAAAATAAATGTGATAAACTAGGGTCATCCCTTGAGGTCTTGATGCCTTTCCAGTCCCCTGCATTCACACTTTGATTGATCAATTTACAGTCTTTCCATGCAAAGAATAAACAGGTAAGGGGATAAAGAGTGTCCTTACCTTAGAACCTTTTTAGGAAAGAAATTCATGTAGACTCTCACCATTCCAAATGATAGACTTGTTAACAGAAGTCACACAATGCATTACCAAATTTATCCAATGTTGGTTAAGACTACATTTCGAGAGTATTTCTCAAAAAAGTCCGGGAAACTCTATTATAAACTTTTTCCAAATCAATCTTCAAAACCGTGCTCCCTTTTTTGCCTTTATGCTTTGTTTAGAATCCGAATTTTAAATAAAAAAAAAGTAAAAAAAAAAATGTGAAGGAAAAAAAAACAAAAATACTCTTTTATTTTGTTATCGTTTTCTTTACATTTTTCTGTTCCTACCGAAAATTCGAGTTTCAAAAGGAGCATTGGAGTTTCACAAAAAATGAATAATCTCCTAAACAATGATAATATTGTCAGTGACATTCTACCAAGAATAAATCTACTTTGGACAGGATGAATAATATTACCTAGAAGGGGCCTAATTCTATTCACCAAAATTTTAGACAAGATCTTACAAGACACTTTGTACATAAAATTTTCGACACTTTGTACAATCAAACAAAACATAATTAAAAAGTACACTAAAAATACATATTAGCAACACCCTTTTAATAAACCTCATGGGAAAAATGCTTCGATGGTCAGTTACCTAAAGGAGAAAAAAGAACGGAAGGTTTTAGACTAATCAATCACCCGCGCATTGCCGACCAGCTGTTAATCACAGAAACAAAAACAAAAACAACAAACAGAACGAGAAGAAGAAGAAGAAGAAGATTTTCTTATCCACTTACCAAATAGCTTTCAATCGAGGTATCAAACAGTGCTACTGGAGCATCAAACATTACGATGAACAGAAACCATAGGAGAGTGAAGTATAGATTCATTGAAAGTCATACAGAAGGAAAGAACTCAGTAACACCAGTTGCATTTTCAGATTAGCATATATACACAAGTCAAAACTTGGAAGACTTTGGTGAGAATTGCAAAGATAAAGCAACTCCTTCCTTTGTTGCTCATAGAAAAACTCAATTGAAATGAACTCAGGTGACAAAATTTCGGTTTTCTTATATCTCTTGTAGGGCATATCACACCTAAATTCCGCAAGAACATCCAAAATTGCCAAGGAGAAGCCAATTATGCCGTGACAAAAATCACGTCAATCTAAAGGCTGCTTGGACATTACTATCCACTCTATAAGAGAACAAAGGCATAAGGTTTCGAATTTACAGTGAAAAGAACCATTCTTGTCGGGGTCCATAGGGGAAAGCACGCCGTCTCGGCAGATGAACTTCAAGTCGAAACCATGTCGAGTATTTGCAGAGGAATGACAGCTACATTCAATCGGCATTGTTGATCCATCTTCTGAACCTTTACATTGGCATGTGGACGTTTCCTGATATTCGAACAATTTTCTAATAGCATCGCGCCTCAGCTTTTCTTTAAATAGTATGGTTGAACTTTCAGCAATACACAACTTCCTTAATGCCGAATGGAGATTCACTGATAATGATGCGACCATGTTATGGACATCCTCTACTGTGCAACCACTCTCTTTCAATCCCCATTCATAAACGAGAATCTTCTGCATCATGCCATGCAGTTTGAATAGGCATTCAGAGCAGCAACGATAAAAACACACAACCCCAGAATCATTAGGAGGACTGCTAGTGTTGCCTGACGAGATATTGATATCTATGTTGCATTCATCACCAGAGCTCGGCTTGCCATCTTCAGATGGAATACCAGTCTCCATTGTCAAACCATTATGCAGATTGTGAGCTTCTTGGGAGCTAGAGGGGTTAACATCACCCAGATCACCTGTACAAGGACCATCCCCCAGAAGGATGACGGGATCTTGATGTGTAAATCCATTAGAATGTCTCAAATGTCCGAAGTCTCCAACATCACACGAATGGTTACCGGGATTTTCTGACCTATATGGTTTGGGATTAATCCCATGCTGTTCATTCAATAGTTTACCACCCAATGGAACAGCTGCAGCAGCTGGACTCTGAAAATGCAAATCTGGGGCAGCATGGTGCATAACCATTTGCTGCCCTACTGTAACACCTCTCCCCTTGGAATTTGGATCAACCTCCCCTGCTCCTTTGCTCAAATCAAATCTTTGGGGACTGACTTCCAGCACTCCAGATTCACGGGAGCTTTTGATAGATACATCCAGCTCACATCCATCCTCCTGAGGTCTATTATCCTCACACCTCTTACAATTATCCAGAGATCCTGAACTCATTAGCTTGGGTATTGGCACTGTTGTTTGAGCATCCACCTCGAAACTGAAATGCAGAGAATTCTTGTTAGATAAGAAGTAAATGAAAATTAACCAAAAGCACACTAAAACTAACGGCAACAGTACCTCTGTAGTGTATATGCCCAGCTATTAACCACATCTTCGAGATAAGCCATTTGTGATAAAAGGCGAATAAATTGATATCTATCCTTCCCTGCCTCAATTTTGGCATTGATCTCTCCAGCTAGGACCTCCAAAACCTTCCGAACCTCAGAGGAAACTTCTCTAAGTGAAGTGTACGCACCTCTGTAGGCTGATAAACCAACGGCAATTAGGCCTCTAACTAAACCAGATTTTTCTTTGCTTTGAATATTGCTGGAGTTACAAGCAACTACTGCATTCTCTAATGAGTTATTTGGACGAACAACACACGAATTGAAAGGCCAGCCTTTCCAAGGTCCATTTATGTCAGCATAGGGACCTTCTTTTAACTTGGATGTGACCCAACAAAGCTCTGCAAAATGGGGATATCTCAGAATTTGGTAGCCAAATGTAGTTATTGCCAACAGCAAGCTCGATTTCCCTTTTGGAGGTCTACTGTTTGGCGGACATGAAACCTTCATGACAAAATTCTCAGGAAATTGTGTCCTCTCATGCTCGTTGGCTGGTCCAGGATCCATGCTATGATACACTTTATTTGCATTGCCTTCAAGGGTATCACAACTTTTGTCCTCCATGCATGAACTCGAATGAAGATGCGTTCTATGATGAATCAACTGAATGAATTGTTGAATTAAAACCTTTGATAACTCTACTGCAGATGAATTGATTACAATATCGCGGTTGAAATTGCCATCAAGATGCACGGAGAATCGGGGAATTGTCTCCTCTGAGGGAGGTGAAAGACAGCAATCCAATATCTCACTCTTGAAGAATTGCCTTACTCTGAGAGGGAGTACCGGAAATGGCATTTCTGAAGTAGCCTGTTCAGATAGAAATTTAATAATTAACTCAATCTACTGCTAACAGGAATTATCACCTGGCAAGAAAGAGATGACAACTTCAAAGGCCATGGCACTGGCATGAATGACATAAATGGTATCGAAATGAGTAAAAGATGAGTAAATGATAGAAATTATGAGCATGTATATCGCAATTACTGCTTCTAGCTTATCATTGTCATCATTCAGGAGGCAATGGTATTAGCGTCGAATAGATTGATCACATTAACGTATAATATTTTTTAGTAAGTCACTTTAACATTAAAAATGTGGAGCTTCTAAAATGCATAAGCTACATTAAATCCATTTCTACCAATCTCACCCTTGACCAGAATTTTTAAGACCTAAATCGTGAGCCAACAACCTCCAACTAGGACCAGCTATATGATGCTCTACCTCCAGCCTCTTTTCATTTTAGTGACCAAATAGTGTGTACTAAATAATAAATTAATTGAACTGTTTCCTCATAACATGAATCTACACTTCAAAAGATCATCATTCATATTCCGGCAAACTCAAGCAACTAGCTCGTGCTTTCTCCTATATTGATTTTTCATAACACATTCTGAGGGTCCACATCAGAACCAGTGAAGCGGCACCAAAAGCAATCAACTCCACAGAAAATAAGAATAAGCTGAAAAGTACCTACAAAATTATATACACAAGTATTCATTCGTGTACATACATGAGAGAGAGAGAGAGAGAGAGAGAGAGAGAGAGATTCAATCTCCTATGCCATCATCAGCATAACCCATAAGTGAGAGTTGAGTAAAAAATGAAAAAAGGAAAGGAAAAAAAAAAAGATTGGTAGCCTCACCAAAATCATCAAAGATGTAGACATGCATATAGACTCCACCTGCTCAACAAATGAGCTCCAGATGTGTGACGTTTTCTGGGAAGCATCTTGAGAGACCGTCATCTCTGCTAATTCACATATCTTCTGACTGGATAGGTTTTCCTTTTTGACAACTTGGCTGCGTTTCACAGAAGACATGTCCTCCGATAATTCAGGATTTGTTAAAGAGGAATCACTCTCCTTTCTGTCAACTTGATTACACGTCTCTATGGCCCACAAGTCAATTCTTGGCATGAATATCATGCAAGAACCTACACTAGCACACCTCACTGCCACAGAAATTGATAAATGGATATTTTGAGTATCCTGATAGATGAATCACGAAATCATAATGCGCATAATCATGCAAATATTCCCCAAACCAAAAAAAAAAGAAAAAAAAGAATAAAGGCAAAAAATCAATTTGACATGCAAAAAGTCAGAAACAGTTATGGTGTAACCCATAATTGTTGAAAGGACCAAGAATACAATTCAATAGGTAAAATAAAATTAGGGGTTGGACAAAACTTCCGAACTAACACTGTTTCCTCCTAAAAAAACAATTAATAAGAAAAACAACAAATAGTTTATAGTCTTACAAAGCAAGTTAAAGAGTTACACCCGAGAACCCTAAAGTAGTCAATTACAAGGATGATTGAAGCAGGAAATTTTTTATCAATTCATAATCAAAGTGAAGAGCCAAAAGGATTGGCAACTTCAAGATAGAAAAAGGCCATTCCCAGTGGCAATCCCATCATTCCAGTATACTGGGAAGGAATACTATGTTCAATCCATTGCTCAGATCAAAGCATGCATTAGGTAACTATAAAAGAACCAATAGCACTCAAGTGTGAAGGAAGTTTATCACATCAGTACGTCACACAATTAATGACATGATAGAGCATTTGTCTATTAGAAGTAGAGGGAACTTCTGAAGATCATCAAGTATAAGAAGTAATTGTAGTAAGCACGTGATAAAAAGTAAGTTGGTGAGAATTTGATATACATTGTTGGGCCATCCCCTAACAGCTTAAGCTTTTGGGACAATTGGTTACCCAACATGATATCAAAGCTTTGGTTGCCTTTGGTTGTGTAGCTTCCCCATTACATTCATTTATGCACTTTGTTTCATGTTTATTTGTGTGCATTGCTCAATTTAATTTACATTTTAGTCAAGTACAAGAGGGGCCACACATGAGGGAGGGTGTGAGAGCTTCATACACACTGTTAGATCCATTCCTATCATCTTAAGTTTTGGGATAATTGGTTACGTAACAAAGTTATGGAATTGAAATTTGTTGGTGTCTGTGTGTGAGGAGAAATGGCAAAATAAGTCGGATTCCCCCAGATCAAATATTTAGAAGGTGTTTCAGTTTTTTGGTCCGTTCTTTTCTAGTTTTCATGTGGTTGAGTCAATTAGCAAGAACATAACCAGATTTAAGAATTACGAATACATTTGGAGTTAAATCTTTAGTATAGTGATAAATAAATTTATAGCATTTTTAAAAATTTCCAGCTCAAATGAATCACAAGAAGAGAACTTATAACACAGGTCAACACTGGTACAAGTATGGACATGGGATGTGTTTGACATGCTTGCTGTGAGGCAGTAACACATTCTAAATTCACCAAAAGTTTGATACTATCTTCATATGTTCCCTACGTTACAAGGCCTCTTTTAAAATTTTGAAATATCCATGTTTGAGACTAGACACTTGGGTTAGGGTATGGGGATACATGTCCGACATGTTTAGCTGGACGTGCACCCAACAAAAATGTTTAAGAAGAAGAATTCACTATGAAACTATGCATAAGCTCCCATTCTATGCCAAAAAAAATCTCTATGCTAATTTATAAATACCATTTTACCCTAAATAAATGAAAGAGTTATTCAAAAAATATGAAATTTAGATGTGTACTAGTGTCCTTGGACATGAGAATATATGAATCCGACACTTGGAAACATGCCCGCACCCGAGTCCTTGTAACATACTATGTTCCTATACCATATTGAGACTGAAATGAATTGAGGTACTTGTACGAAGTGCCAGTATGCCAATGAACAGGTCTTACCCTAAGGTATAGGAGAACAAAAATGGGGGATTCTTAGTCTCACTGTCTCCTTTTCGTTGTGTGCTAAGATTTAAGGACTAGATCACTAGATGGATCCTTCACAAAGAGATGATCCACGTCACTTAAAATTCCATTAAACATACAACTAAATCAACTGGTGGGACAGGAACCATGTCAGAAGCACAAAGTTTGCGACGTATAACATGTAAAGTAGGTCAAGCATCCCTGTAAGCCTGTAAGAGTACTTAGTTTCCAGGCGTAAACATGTTACTACAACCCAAATTTGAGACTCTGATGACTCCTACACACAACAATTGGGCATCAAAATAATCTGGGTTCTAATTACATGCCAACACAATACAGCCACACCTAAACCCATTTTACATTGACTAAGCAATAAACAGTAAGGACCACTCTCAGCAGACTGACCTAAGGAATTTTCTACAATTTAAGCACATGATGCACATCTTTATCATTGCTATTGAACACAGCAAAGAAAAATAAATTATTATCCAAAGGCTGAAACTTTGTCAAAATTCTTAAAAATTCTACATGTACAGTTAACACTCTGGGTTAAGTTTGGTAATGGAATTAGTTCTTATAAATCTCTGAGAATTAAGTGAAAGCCTAAAACAATGGATGTATTAATCTGAAAAGGAAACTGAAGTAGTAAAAATTAAAGTATAAAAGGATTTGAAATTTGAACTATTAAGATTATTCAGTCATGCAGCTAGAAGACAAGTTACAAAAAGGAACATACTTAATATTCGAGTTACTCCTTGCATCACATCTCCATTTCCCTCTTGTGAAATTGTAGCCAAATCAACCTTTTGGATTTCAACATTCCCAACAAAACAGTGGAGAAGGCAAGAGGCAAGATACCTCTGGCCAGACCTGGGGCTTCCAGAAATCAACATCCGGAATCCTAACTTCTTTCCTGATGCATAAGATACATTCCGCAACAAACTAGTGCGAGCACCCATTTGCTGCACTTTCTGATATTTGAACTTCAAACTGTCATCATCAGAATCCTCATACAAAGCATTAAAATTGGAATCACCAGCCTCTCCAATTAAAATGCCTCCATGTGAAAGCTTAAGCTCAATCTCACCCACAACATCTGCTTCTTGAAGCAAGTCATGCACATGGGACCACCAATTATCATTCTGCACTTCCTTCTTATCCAAAGCAGAAACAATTACACTTTTTATCAGTGTGGCAGCTTTATAAAGAGGATGAGGCAAAAAGAGACGTTCATCAAGATAAAGGGAAACAAGCAATCTGGACAGTGGTTGCAGCAAACAAGGAATAAGATGGCTATGAAGAGGCGACGATACTACATCATTTGCAGCCATTCCTGCTCCCCTTTGAGAGCATGGAGGTGGCGCACATGAAAGAGCCTCCAACCAATCCTTCTCCTCAACCCAAAAGGAGGGAAGAGGAGGATGTTTACCATGAGGAGCTCTCTTTTCAGCTGCAGATAAGAGTTCTTGCAAGGGGCAGTTCCTCCTCAGGGCAATAATAGCTGCTTGAGTGCAAAGAGCCTGCAGATCAGCACCAGCAAAGCCAACAGTTCTTCTAGCAATCCGATTGAGCAATGATCCCGTGACTGGCTTTGGCCACCTTCGTGTGTGAAGAGAGAGAATAGCTGCCCTGTCCTTGACAGATGGCAGAGGAAAATAAATTTCCCTATCAAACCTCCCAGGCCGTCTTAAAGCTGGATCAACAGCATCAGGACGATTTGTTGCACCAATTACTACAACTGAGCCTCGAGATTTTAAACCATCTAATAAAGCAAGCAAGGTTGAAACAACTGAATTATGTGTCTGATCTTGCTGCCTGGTGCGGCAAGGTGCCAACCCATCAATCTCATCAAAGAAAATTATAGAGGGTTGAGATTTCTCAGCAACCTGAAACAAAAGTCTTAGCTGGCGCTCAGCATCACCAACATATTTTCCTAAACAATCTGCTCCTTTGCGAGCAAAATAGGCTATCCTTTTATCACCGCGAGCACAAGAACCAATTAACGCACGCACTACTAACGTTTTGCCTGTTCCAGGATAGCCATGCAAAAGAACACCCCTAGGAGGTGTAAGTCCCATATTACTAAAGAACTCAGGATATAACAATGGTAAAATGACAACCTCCTTCATGCATTGGATGACGTCTTGAAGCCCAGCAACAGATTCCCAACCCTGAAATTGTATTTCATTTTCAGAGTTCGAGCCTCCAATGTACACAGGTGCAATTCTCAACAAATCTCGATGTAACCTCTTGCTCTCACGTTTCAAAAATTCTTCATCCTCACCACAATTCTCTAACCATTTTTCTTCTGCTTCAAGATCCTTACGCCGAGCATCATTTGACAGCTTTCTAATTTCCAACTTCATTTTCTTAGCTTTCATTCTCTTTATCCTGGAGAAATATTGACTTCCATGTGGTTGGAAGAGATGCCGATGATCTGTGCAGGCTATGAGAAATTTGCGATGATCAAAAATGCAACCATTAGCTCGTGCACAAGGCTGCAAAAAAAGGCATAAGCCAGAAAAGGAGGATATCAAAAGCTTTAAGTGTGAGAAAGTTAACTTCAAAATCCCTGCTTCATTAGATGACAGCTAAAGGAAGAAAGAAGAAAAAGAACAAGAACAAGAATAAAGAAGCCTACATTATGAAAGACATATCAGTAACCAACTAACCAAGTGGTAAGTTTTTGGACAACGATCAACACGGCATCCAATTGTTGCCCCTGGCCTCCGACAGCGGCTGCATTTCAATACTCTTCCTCTGCAAAGGGC
The DNA here is from genome assembly GCA_033060915.1 of Euryodendron excelsum. Lineage (NCBI taxonomy): Eukaryota > Viridiplantae > Streptophyta > Magnoliopsida > Ericales > Pentaphylacaceae > Euryodendron > Euryodendron excelsum. Next base: position 19,854,273 of record CM065381.1, on the reverse strand, counting down.
TGCCCTAACATTTTTCAAGCATCCCAAACCAGCAAAATAAACCTGAAAACACAACAAATGAGAATAAATGTTGAGTAAACTCAAACCAAAGAAACACAAATCAAATTCCAGCAGTAAAACAATTAAGGTGATAAGATTAGAAGCTCAATATATGTGTAGCGCGTATAATAAAAAAGGTGTCAAAAATCAGCAGTTAAGGCTGTTGCTTACTTCCTACTAACAAGGTCCATTATATAGCAAGACTCGAGGCGGTATTATGTTGAGCCCTGATAATCTTATGAACACACAATATCAGTAAAACATAATAAAACAGGCACTAGAACTGCCTAGGTCTAAGTTAACCAACTCAAATAAAAATAACTATTAACTGGTATCATCAGAAGAAATTCATTTTGGGCAGACCACTGAGAAAAGAATACAAAGTACAAACTCATGCAAATTTAGCATGAACAGCAATAATAGGTATTAGGTAACATGAAACTGCATAACAAAAATGGAATTTCAAAAGAGCAAATAAGAAATTCCAATGGAATTCCCCCCCTCCAACCCCACTCTATCTCTCTTCCTAATGTGGGGTAAGGAGGGCTTGAGGAAACAAAGAATATAGATCAAAGTCTTTGACATAGTCAAAATAAATGTAGAATGAGACGGGTTCAAGTGGCTCTAGAAGTGATGAGGTAGCCAGCGCCCAGCAAGACGGACAAGAAATATATAGCTCAGGAAAGGAATCAGCTCATTTTGAATGAGAATCTAAGTATGTGTACTTAAAACAAATATAAATAATAATAAAAGAAAATCTAAGTATGTGCACTCTCCCTAAGAACTTGCCAAACCATGAAACAATAATTCCTTCAGTAACTCCAGTATGGAATACCATATGTCCCATCCAAACAATTTGATTCCAACTAAATCAACAGTATTCGACTGAAAATACCCAATCTCAACCCACTATCAACAGGATCTAATCTCCCAGTCAATTAAGACAGAACATTTTGGTTACACAGCCGACGCAAAACGCAATCAACAGCTTCTAAAACACACCAATTAAGAGTAGAATACATTATGGTGTCTAACTCCATAAAGAAATACAACTTCCCCATTGCTATTTTATCCATCTACAAGATTTTCAGAACACAAGATGAAATAGCTATATATATTCCTCACATTAGAAACCAACTCAGTAGCAAATCATTGAGGACATCATTGCTATTCGTCACTTTTTTCTTTTTACAAGCATGTAAAAAAATTTATTATAAAAAAAAAGCTTCAAGGGGATGCTACACAAGTACATCAAAAGAAAGGCCTATAAAAAAGCTACACAAGCATTAGCCTTCAACTAAGAAACACGGATACGGACACAGGTACAAATATGGACACAGGACACGGCATTTTAAAAAAATGAAGATACGGATACAGTAGGAATACGGAAAAAAAAAATTTATATATTTTTATTTGTGAAGTATAGGAACATAAAATTCATAAATTACTAAAAATAAAAAGAAAACAACTAAATAAAGTCACAATTATAATACAACAACTAATAAGGTAAGGATTTGAAGAATTGGATTTAGGTGTTTTTATGTTTTGGTGTTTTAAAGTTTTGCAATTTATAAATTCGACTCCATCTAATACTTTTAATAATAAGATTTCAACCTCGCCATGTCCCAAAACGTATCCAACGAGTGGACACGCGTGTTCACGATGTGTTCGAGCAGTATCTACTAAAAAAAATATCAACAAAAATATTGAAGATGCCAATTGGCATGTCTGACACGTGTGCTAGCATGTCCGAGAAATATGTGTATCCGTCATGTGTTCGGCACGGATACAGCACCCTAAAATGTGTCCATGCTTCCTAGGCCATCAAAGCTCTCAATAAACTCCAAAAAATCCTTTATATTAGGGTTAAATCTCCCATAAAACCACCTATAAAAAAACTTTACAAAACAAGATTTCAACTGAAAACCTCCTCAAAAGACCACTTGTTCCTATTTGCTACACGTGACATTATTGTACATTTAAAACCAGAATCACGCCACCAATAATGCCATCACCTCAACATGAAGAAGATGAAAATAGTCCAACATAGCCCCCATTGCAGACATAATATTGCAACATGAATGTCTAGACTCGAGGTTAAGGAGCATGAAGCCAGAGTTGGTTTGTAAGTTGGGTGAGAAGGCATATAACCATGTTCTCTGGGAGTTTCTTCTTTATTTGCTGGAGAAGATGGGTTTGCTCTAAAATGAAAAAAATGGATTCGTTTTTACATTTCCTCGATCCGGTTTTCAATCTAGGTCAATGTCTCTCTAGTGGGCTTGTTTCAAACCTTATGGGTTCGTGGTAGACAGATCCACTTTCTCCTTTGCTTTTTGTGATGGTTATGGAGGTTTTAAGTCAGATGCTCGACAAAGATGTACAAGGGAGGATATTTGGACAGCTTTGAGGTTGGCAAAATTGATGGAATCTCGTTGACATACTTGTTGTATACGGATGACACTATTATCTTCTGTGGGGCGTCTCCTCAAGAGTTGGGCTTCTTAAGATGTGCACTCTTATATTTTGAGGCGATCTCGAGCTTGAGGGTGAACTTGGGGAAGTCTACAGAAATTCTAGTGGTGGAGTTGCATAATATGAGGGTTTTCACTTCCATCTTGGACTGTAAAGCTGAATCTATGCCTTGCAACTACTTGGGTCTCTCTTTGGACTGTAATTATAAAGCAAGGATTCAATAATTGAAAATTTTCAAAAGCGTTTGGCGTAATAGAAAAGGCAATATATGTCCAGTGTTGGTGGCCAATAGGCTTGAGAAGCTTCAAAGAGAATTAAGGTGGTGTGGGATGAGTCATGAGTTCAAGTATCATGTCGTGAATTGAGATACTACCTGTACACCTCTTCGAGATGACGAGCTGGGCATATGAAGGCTTTTCTAATCAAACTCTCTTAGGAAAGTGATTGTGGCAATAAATTTGTGAGAGCTAGAGATATTGTGGGAAAGTTGTGGTAGCAAAGTACGGTATTGCTTGGGGAGACTAGTGTTGTATAGAAGTTTCATGTTCTTTGATATAGGGCTTTTAAAAAGGCATATGTTCTCTTTGGAATGACTTTCAAAAGCAAATTTGTTCTATGGTAGAGAATGGTGAAAAGCTAACAAGCAGGGATACATATACGGGTACGGGTACAAACACAGATACGGACATTTTCAAAATATAAGGATCCGGATATGACAAGGATACCACATAAACAAAGTATGCGGACACGCAAAAGGCACCTAAACAGATTGTTCATACTTCCTAGGTGAAAAGATTAGTTAATTTTAAAAAATGGGGTCAAATTTATAAATTTCAAAAATTTAAAACACCAAAATATAAAATATACCAAATAATAAATCCCCAAATCTATCGTTCTTTTTCTTCTTCAACTTCCTCATGCAGTGGGAGTTCTTCATTGCTGAATTTCATGCCATTGATTCTTCTTTTTCTTCTTCTTCTTCTTCTATTTTCTTTGTTCTTCTTTTTTTTTTGGTTCTCATGCAGTGGCAGCAGGTTGAGCCAAGCTTAGGCTCAAATTGCTCCCGGGGCCAGAACCCAACACTATTTTTTTATTTTTTCTTTCAAATATTTCTTCTACTTTTTCTGTTCATAGTTGTTGTCGGGATGTGGATTTAACTTCTTGTTTTTATTGATAAAATAGGTTTTGTTACTTTTATACGTTGAATTAGTGTTATTGTTTTCAATATTTTTAGTGGTATGTGGATATTACATATTACATTGATATTGATTACAAATAAAATTATATGAATATATTATTTATTTATTTTGCCACTCCCAACCATGTCCGCGTCCCCATTTTTTTATAATCGTCGTGTCCCATCTCAATATCTATGTCCATATTTGTACCCATGTCCACATCGGTACTTCTTCAAACGAGCATGGGTGTCTAATGATTCTTTTAAGGTTGTTTTTTTTTTGTTCGAACGATGGTGCATGGAAAGATTTTGACTATAAATAATTTGATCCAGAGGAGAGACATTTATACAACTGAATGTTGCACATGTAAGGAAGATGGTAAATCAGTCAATCACCTCCTTCTTCATTGCTTGGTGGCCCGGGAACTTTGGATTTTGATCCTTCGGCAGTTTGGGATGGAGTGGGTTTTCCATTATAATGTCAAGGAACTTATTACTTCTTGAAGCGGCCCACAATGGAAACTAGGAAGAAGAAGGCCAGGTTTTTGGTGCCTAAGTGTTTGGAGCGAGTGCCATAGGAGGTGTTTGGATGGGAAGGAAGAGCCGCTCTTTAAACTGAGAAGTAGACTTATAACTCTTTTGTATAGTTACTTCTCTAGTGGTGTTGAACTATCAAATTTTGGATTTTGTAGACCATTTTGAGCAATTTAGACTCCTCAGAAGTTTCAGTGTTGAACTATCGTCTTATATTATACGCGGGTGATACTGAAACCCTTCATGCCTGGTTAGTATAAATTACTTTTACTTATAAAAAAACGAAAATTACAAAGAGGTCAAGCATACATATGTAAAATGTGAATTCCTGGAAAAGAGAAGGTATAAATAATAAAAGCTTATGCCTAAGCCCAGCTATGAGATTATGTCGGTTAGGCTAAAAATACACTCTTTCTTTTCTGTACAGTTCAAAAGCATCAAACAAATTTTTTTTTTTTTTTTTAAGAAAAGAGAGGATGACACCACTAGAATACTACAGATGATAACCAAAACACCCAATCCTTAACAGTTTGGAAGGAAGTAACTTTAACAATCAACATATTTCTCATGCAAGCAAGCTAATTAATGTAGATTTGAATAATATAAAAAGGCAGTTGGTGAATAAGCCACACCTCTGGACTCCACACAGCACAATGTTGATGAACCCAGATTCCAGCAATACCGTAACGATCATTTATTGGACCCAAGAGGCGTCCAAGCCAGCCAGGTTCATCACCAAATCCATCCCATATGTCATAGTTGGGCTCCTCAGACACTGAAGATCCACTGAATGCCTCATGATCACTCCCAGCCCCATCCTGCACTAATTTATTTGGAGGTTTCCCATTAGTCCCTGTCCCACACAAGCCACATCTTCTCCCCTCTCTTATGCGCAGCTTTCCAAGAGTTTCACTTGAAGCACAATCCACCTTAGCAGCCTTCGTGGCATTCTCATCTTCCAAAGGTTTCTCATGACATCCTCCATCCTCCACTTGGTCTGTAAGAACTCCAACAACCTGTACAGAATCAGTTTGATTTTCTCCCTCCTTCACAGACTCTGGTAGTTCCACCTGCATATCATGTTCCATTGGTTCCACATTGTCATTGTCAATGCAATCTTCTGACTGTAAACCCATGGGAGCTTCATGCTCCTCTTTCTCAACTAGTTGTGCGGTATTACCGTCTTTACCTTCATGCTCGCTTCCACATCCTGCTCCACTCTTCAAGTGCAAGGGATCCTGCTCATCATTGTCCTCTAACACCTCCACTTCATTTGTCTCTTTATGTTCCTCCACCTCATTATTCTCTTTGTCTTCCTCCACCTCATTCTTCTCTTTTTCATGCTCCTTGTCAGAACACGACTCAATCTCCTGATGTGCATTCCTCAAAATATTCGAAGCTTTAATTCTGCCAGGCCTCTTCGACTTAACAACTGTGGACATACCACCTTCCAATTCCTCCTCCTTATCATCTAATTCTTTGTTCTTCACCTTGAGTTCTTCACTAAACTCATCCATATCCTCAAAAAGCTTCCGTTTACCTCTTGGCGAAGAATTCCCCTTCTCTCTCGTTCCAAAAGTTACATTTTTAGCCCTAGATCTCAGCCTAGACCTCCAACTACCGGGTTCTTCCTCTATATCCCTCGAAGTCGAACAAGGTGACTCACTCTTTACCCCATCTTTCCTCTTTACACTCCCAATAGACTCAATTTCTCTCCTTTCATCAACTCTCTGCCGCTTCTTCGCAGGCGAGGGCGAGGCGTCAAGCACCACTGGAGCCCGCCGGACCCTCGTACTCCTCCGGAGGTCTGATTCATTACCCGCTGATCCACCCCCAACATTACACTCATTTGATTCAGTTTTCACAACACGGTGGTTTCGATTATACGCCTTTTCGCAGATTGCATCGAGCCTCTTGTGCTTCTTTCGAGTCCTCAAACTACCCAATCGCTGATTCTTCCTTCGCTCCAAAACCGATAGCGACCGAGACAATCGCATGACAAAAAACACCAATATATGTATATGTATATGTATGTTCGTATCGAAAAATTCTCTAGTTTAAATAAATGGGTATTGAATAGTCTCCTTGTTTCTTCAATTGGTGTAGCGTAAAGGGTAAATTCGAGAGAAAAACCTTGAATGACTACTCACTGACCTTGTGATTGCTCTGTCTCATCGATTGATCAGAGACAAATACGATTCAATGAGGAGATAGAAAAAGAAACCCTAGAAATCGTCGAGGACGAAAGCTTCATCGACAATCGCTTTTGCTTTTCGAGTCTTCTTCTGATTTCCGTGAATACTGGGAGTTGAGAGAGTTTTTGCTTTGCTGTTGAGCTTTTCTCTGTTTCTCTCTCTACACTCTCTGGCTATATTTTCTGTCTTTCGCTATTATAAGACGACTACTAGGGCGGAGGTGCAGAGAAAGGGTTCACGCTACACTACAATGTACAAGGCTCCAATTCCACGCGCGTTACGAGAGCGTGTATTTACAATCTCAATATTAGAGCATGCGAAATGCGAGGACTGAACTAATCCGATCTTATTAGATTTGTCCTGTTTGTATATATACTTATTCCGGTTTTTTTCAAATATTGTAGAATTAATAAAAAGTAATACTATATAATCAAAAAATTTATGTAAAATTTTTATACAAAATAATATATCTGAATAAAAGTTTGTCACTTCAAAATAAAACACGCATTATAAAGATTTTTAATTACAAAATTATCATTGTCATGTTACTTTAATGAATATTTCTATAAAAAAATTTTGTAAGATAGTATTTTTTCATTGATAAAATCCATTCAATTCTCAAGTCAATAATTTGGTAATTGAGGCAAACTTATAAAATTGAGCTTATTTATATAATTTTTATAATTTAATTGATTTGTCTCAAAGTTATTGATTATGATTATGTCTTATGTAAACATTTTTAAACATAATTATCATATATAATGGGTTTTATCTTTTTGTATCATTGTGTGGTGAAATTTTTTTTAATAAATAAGTCAGCTTTTATGCAAAACAATTACACTCAGTGAAACTAACTCAAATGAACTCGAATATTTTCGAGTTGGTTGGTTTGATTTGATTCCAAATATTGATCGGTACAGTTGTAAAGTCAAAAATTGAGAATCAACCAAAATTGATTCAGAATTTCAGATATAGTGAATTTTAACTCTAATATGAATCAAATTGACCTTAATTAGGGTAAATAACAATATAGGATGATTTGCGGTGGTTTGTTGGGACGCGCTTGAGAGGAGAATGGGGAGGTGTGTTAGGACGTAGTGATTTGCGATTTCCATTCATTTTCCCACCAAACGTTACCGCCAATTTGTATTGTATTGCTATGTTGTATGAGTTTTTATGTAACAAAATTCACGAAAAACACAATAGAGAATTGCATGTGTGAAGCATTGGGCAAGCAGAGTTGCCCGGGGCGTGAAGCCAGGCCAGGGTTGGCCGGTCAGTATAATCAATTTTTTCAGGTCACTCCGGGTCATTAATCTCGTAATTATTCACTTTGTGTAGAATATAAAATTATATAAATTTTAAAATTAGTCGTGATGCATACAAATTAGCACAAGCACCCATTTATTAAAAAAAAAATACACAAGGGGCAAACAGGTCTAGGGGACAAATGACTACCAATCCTACAAATAGAGTTGTAAACAAACCAAACTATTTCAGTTCGGCTCTTTAAAAATTTGTTTAAAATCGACTCGTTATGTAAATAAATTAAACTTAAACACATAAGTCTTATTAACATATACTTTAAGGACATATGTTTATCGTTAATTACTATAATAATTTCATGCAAATTACTCTCTCATTTATTTTACAATATTAATTAATTTTTTGTCTTGTTGATTCCCCATAGAACATGGAGGAATTTGCAGGGCACTTGTATTATGCACCAAAATTAAATTAATTTATCTATATATCTTAATTTTTTATCAAATTATTTTGTTTAATTTTTCGTTAAAACAAAAAGATATGTAAACTTGTTAGGGTTCGTCTGCCATTTAAAATGTAGTTGTCTGCCATTTAAAATGTAGTTTATAACGCAATATAATAGAAATGTTGAGAACACACCAAGAAGTTCATTAATTGCATTTTCAAAAAGCTAGAGAGTTAATACTTCGTTTTTTAAGAGAAAACTATTATTTCATAAGTAATGCTATAGTTATCCGCTTTTTTCACTGGGGTCCATATTTTCTAATAAATGGGAGAATTCACTTACTTGTATCTTTTTATTATAAAAATTTGATAAAAAAAAGCAGGTAATATTTTTCTTGTTTTAACTATTTTTTATATGTCTTAAGAGCACGCGTTAACATTTGTCTTAAAAAAATAATACAGTTAGGTTGTGTTTGAATTCATGGATATTTGTCATAGAAATAAACAAATACATGTAAGGTTTTGAGTGCCCTATTATTGGTGGACTTCAAATTATTGGGTGAAAATAGTTATTTCAAATCCACTGTAACAAGCATTCTAGTTCCACAAAAATGTATTAAAATATCTTTAACTTTTAACTTTTCACTTGGGTCTTAATCTAACAATTTTAAATCTATCCATCCAAAAGAAGCCTAATCTTTAAAGTAAACCTTAATTTGGTAGTTGTATGAGCTTAAGGGAGTAGTAGGTAAAAAATATGAACACCTTAGCCTCAGCAATTGAGACTATTGCAGCCTTCTCGGATTAAACTCTAGCAACCACACCTCTTTTTAACCCCTTCTAGCTAATGGCAGAACCATTAAAAAAAAAAACTAAAAAAAAGGAAAAAGAAAAAGTTAATCTTTAAAGTAAGATTTATTTTTATTAAAAAGCAAGATTATTTACTATATATGTGTGTACATCTCCCTTTTTTTACGATAGCATCTATATTAATCAACTAAAATTCTCACCACAACTAATTGAAAATAGTTAGTCTACCATGAATTCAACCTCAAGGCTATTTTTGAAAATGATTCATCAGCATCTTCTATTCGTTATAACAATTTTCACTGATGACAAAACAGAAAAAGGAAAAAAATAGAAGACAGCTATAAACAAGTCCACACTCATCTATCAAAAGGCGCAGATTGAACTTGAGGAGTTGGGTCCAATGAAAAATGGCTCATCTTTGACCAGATCATGTGATTAAATCTGATTCAATTTTGAATTGTAACATGCCTAACGATACAATAAGACACGTGTCATAAATTAAGAAATAAATTAAGGTTTACAGCATATAAACAAGTCATAAAAGTAGATCTATGATATAAGACCTGTTTGGTTGTCCAAAATTGGCCATACAGAATTAGCTCATCCACAATAATTTATAAGCTTGATTGCGCCTTTCAAACGTTCACTCGAAAACAAGAGTGTTGGCTAGTAGCCTCTCTCTCTCTCTCTCTCTGAATATACAAAAGATATTACACAATTCCACAGCCGCCATGGCTGATAACGGCTCTAGCCACAAGAGAGCTGCTACCCGATACGGTTCTTGAAAAGGAACTCGACATTTTCAGGATATTCGGGATTTCTCCTAGCAGTGATCTGCAGAAGCGCACCATCAGCAATCATGTGCTGCAGCACTCTGGCTATGTTTTTTGTATCATCAATTCCCAGATGGTGACTTCCTACCAGTGGTATCTCAAGTTCCCTCATCATTGGAATCATTCCTGTGGCCTAGCATCCAAAAAAAACAAGCAAATTCGTCAATACAGGGAAACAGATCACTAAGAAACAATGGGAATATCGGCCAGGTCCAACCCGAAGCCTGACCACCCAACCGGACTGGTGCCATTTCCATTGTCGGGAATGGCAGCAGGAAGGCATCTATTGCAACCTCCCAGACTGAAAGATAAAAAAAAGGCCCAGATGATATCGCAACCCAATCCGGCTTGACCTAAATTTAGGAACCTGGGTCTAATGCTAAGAAGTATAGCATCATATAAGAGTATAATCGTTTGGATTGCAACACTAGAAACCATAAAGAGGCCACCCCTCTTAAGATTACAATGCCATAAATAATCATTTCTACAACCACAAAATTCAAATGCTCATGTACCCACCCTTCTCTTGTAGAAGTTTAGATAGATGTCCTTCAAATTGATCCATTCCATAAAATACTGGGGGAGCACCATCCTTGATACTTTGCATTGTTGAGGGACTTTTGTCTTCAAATCCCAATTCCCACTATGACATGTAACACAAAGATATATCATTAAAATAAATTCTGGATGTGTATACTTCATGGAATTGAAATTTTATTTTAGTAAGTTTCTGGGCCATTTTATCTTCAATCAATCACCACTGATATCAAATCATTATTATTTTGAGACATCACCACGAAAAAATACGATATAATCAACAATTGTACTTAACCCTATATTATTGGTGTTCTGATGATCCATTTCTGTAACAGCTAAATTCTTGACAATCACATGCACCTTTATATGAGACACAAAAGGCAATGAACTCCACAGCATGTCAAGCACTGTACTCAATGTTTCCATATCTAAAGAATGCAGTATTAATCTTGTGGTGGCAGGATAAATTCAATTAAAGCTTTCACATAGTTTGAGACTTGAGTGAAGAAAATCCATTTATTTTTTCCTATTTCTTATTAGCTATCCACAAAAGTTAACATACCAAGTTACAAATGCAGCTCTTCTAAGACGCCCACCAAGCTCTTTCTCCCACAAGTAGTGTTGAGCCATCCAAGCTTCGAACTGTTGGATAACTTCCTCAAATGGAATAGTTGTATCATGCCAAACACTGCAAATCTACTTAAGTTATATCAACTTACCAGCATAGAGAAAGAAAATTAAAGTTTGTTCTTCATGGACATCATCTAGCAGAGCTTCTAGTACTTTCCTTCAGAAAATCTCCACAGACAGCATTTTGGTCCAGGCAGTACAAGAGACAGGGAATACCATAAATTAGAGATTGGTAAGCATTTGATTAATTGTATAGTCCTTGAGAAACCCCAGAATTGAGAAAGAGACACTAACCTAGGGGAATATACACACACACATATGCAGTGGCCGGCAAGGTAAAATTTCTTGAATTTGAGAAGGGGGGGGGGGGGGGGGGGGGGGGGGGGTCGAGAGAGAGAGAGAGAGAGAGAGCAATACCCTATTTTATCTTAAATACTTGAAAAATTGCAGGGTATGAACAGAATTATGAGCTCTATGGCGGGCCATGGCCCCCACCCACCACACCTTGTGATATATATATATATATGTTTTGTTGAAACAAAGAAATCTAATTGTTTGTGCATAAAAACATCATGAGTGTTTTAATTCTACATCTTTATGACTAAACACTGGAACCCCAAAGGATAAGCCATGAAGCGCGATGTTTCATGAAATTACATCCTTTGAAAAAATGCTTAGAGATGCCTATGATAATTTGTTTTCAGGTGCTAGAGTAATATGTACTACATGCATGAGCTTGACCATCAGCTTTAAGTTAATAAAATCCAAGTACAGAAACGTAATGGTTTTCTACCAAAAATGGAATTGATTAACTAATACAAGGCCAATTGAAATGTTCCAACGTGCAGGTATCAAGTCTACAAATATGCTGATACACAACAAACAGCCATGGGATACCACTGACAGAGCTGAGACAGAAAAATGTTGCCTATAAACCAGCACTTTGACCAGTAGAAATATGAAGCATTTATAAATGTGGACTGTAAAACTGCTGGTTAATCAGCAACCCTACCAATATCACATGTATCAACAGTGCACAATCACCCACCATATAGCACATCCTGATATTCTGTAAATAATTATATTCTCACCAATTGTACTTAAATTGGACAATCAACCTGAATACAGGGTAACACTAAGCTAGATTGCTGATATAAAGGGCTTGGCCTTGGCCTGCGCAAACCAAGTCACTTCTCCGACAAAATTAAAGAGGAGGCTCTTGAATTAGACTCTGAACAAATATTAAATGAGAGCTTGGTGACAAAGAAATAAATAATGCCATACCGATCAACTCCGAGTTTCCCATATTTGCCTTCTATATATTCGTTTATTCTTTGCTCACTCATAGCAGAGGGCCTCACAAATCTGTGGTAGAGACAGGAAAAGAAGAATAAGAAAAAAAATAATAAGGGACCGAAAAATCATGCTGCTCAGCTGCAACACTTGTGAAAAGGTACAGACTAGAAAATCAACAATTCAGTATCTCATTATGATTTAAAAACTTGTAAAGAACAACAGTGTTTCCAACGAAGCAACTTCAGACACATGATATAAGGTTAATTCCTCCTGAAACTTTCCAAAGCCACACATTACACTATGCTTTGAAAGATTGTAAATTTTTCTAACAATACATCCTGTATTATCCTCATGAAAGCACCCATTCAGCGGGGAATGTGAATCAACTACCAAGTTCTGTAGCCCTTTTCTTGTTCTCTTAAAAAGTTGTTCACGGTAATATGCCCTGAGTGCATTCATCTGCTTATTCTGTTTGCATGATTGTATATGACACCATGATCCGAGTTCAGACACTCAATTCCATCTCCTTATTCCCCGGAAGTTCTACACACTAGTCATGCACCTAAATCTGCTTATCATTCTTTTTAAGCTATTTAGATGTGAAGAAGACATTAAGGCAAACCTAATATTCCAAAACCCACAGAAATTAAAAAAAAAAAAAAAAAAAAAAAAAAAAAGAAAACCTAAACAGAAGAGCATATCATTTGGTAAGCCCCTACTGAACACATGATAAGCAAACAGAGTTGAACCTGTGAAACATATCCACAACATCCATTGTTTTTGCATCAAACATCAAAACAGGAAACTCCAGAATCTCTACTTTTCCCTCCAAATCAAGCACAAGAAAAAAGTCTAACTGCTGAGAGCGTGTATGTTTGAACTTGGCAGAGCTTACTTTAAGCTCTCCAGAGCAATTATGATTGAATCTCTCCAGGTGGATAGGATCATCCATCTGCATGAGAGATATTTCAATTAGTAATCAATCCTTGCGTATGTCAAAATGAAGGCATCTTTCTAGATGGCCAGAATGTGCAGCAAATTATAGTTGTGATTTATTATGTAGGGAGTGTTAATGACATATCAATGATATACCACTCAGAAACAGTACAAGTGTCAACAAATAGTTGCTTAAGTTAACAGATACATATTGTAAAAGGAAACCTAGCTTTCACAAATAAAGGTTAAACACAAGCTGCATCAGTTTTCTGTGGTTTTGCATATATTACGTACTAAGAATGCAGTCATATCCATGAAAAAGTGACATAGTCCAACTGGAAGCAAACTGCTATGAGACAACCGGCTGACTTCCACCTCCAATGAATTTTTAAAGCAAAAGGCCATGCGTAAACATGTAAAGCCTGAGAATCACTCTGCTACTTCATGCTAAAAGAGAAGATTCATCACTATTTTGTGTGACCAACCAGGATGGCAAGTGGATGTCTTCTTTCAAGTTGCGAATAAATATTTTGTGGAGGAAATAAAAGCATAAACTATGGAGAAGGGGATGATATACGAGTGCAGGCCAACTGGTTTTGAGATCTTAGAGCAGCTAAACCAAAATAATATATGATTAACATATAATCTCAACGTCTGAGGTAGTTCTGGTACTATTGCTGCTGGAATTTATGAGTAGCATGAAGGTTTTAATGTAATAGATGGGCTATTTGTGTAAGCAACAACAAAAAAGTGGGAAGTTAGGTATTCTCTTCTTTAGTTGTAGGCTTGTTGCCCTTTGTATCATTGACAACGTTGCCCTTTTTATTTTTATTTTTTAAGTATATGCATCATTGATAACATATTGTTATGACTTATTCTCTATATATTTCGATCAACAATTCTTACTAAATTTTAGATGTAAGCCTAACAGAAGCACACTTAGATACACAATTACACAAAAGATTTAAGATGATAACTGGTTTGATTCCCACATATGTAAGTGCATTAAGAAGAACTCATGTTGAAACCTAAAATAGCTAATAACGTGGAAAGAAGATACAAAGGTAAAGGCTTCTGTCTCTGTTCTTGAGTAAACAAATGCCCTGATTCCAGATCTGATGGACTGCTACAACAACACTGTGATTGGCCAACAGGTTTCAACGGAGTTGTTGCAAGTGAATTTCCTCTGTGTGTGTGTGTGTGTTTGTGTGTGTGTGTGTGTGTTTGTGTGTGTGTGGAGATAAGTGTTTGTTACAAGTAGTACCCATGATTGCATGAATCAGGATGCAAACGATTGGCTTCTAAATAGATGGTTCCATTTCATAAAAGTGTGTGTAGCATGGCACTCTTAACATGCATACCACCTCCACAAGTCGTACCATTGACTTTTTTACACTGTTCTAAGTGATATATACAACCATTTGATAGCAACCATGCCTACAAAGAACATAAGTTGAATCATTAACAAATTACTGTTTTTGTTTAAATTAAATGAATATAGTATAAACCTTTGAAACCATGTTTAGGAAAATTCCTAGTTTTTTTCCACTATGAAAACCAGCAACAAAGTGGTTCTTCGTCCTCAGACAGTTATAATCAAACACATGGCGTGCAATGCAATATAGATACATTTCAAACTACGTCAACCATATTCTTGTTTACTTAAACGCCCATTTCAATTAGCAAGAAAAGCAAATGGCATTACATAGTACAGAGGTGAACAGAAACGAATAGACATTCACAAACAAATATACATGTGAAAGACGAACCGAAAGTTGCTATTTCGGATGCTGAATCTTACCTTTGTGCATTTACCTTGCGTGTAGTACAAACACATTGGCTTCCAACGACTTCTCTGCTTGGGAGTCGCAGAAGAATCACCCGAAAGGGTTGAGTCTTGGGTAGAGAGAGAAGCAGATAGACTGAATGTACTACGGTTGGATTGGAGAGAGAGAGTGAGATGAGACAACGAGAAAGGAACGAGAGGAGAGAGAGAAACCTGCCGAAACAACGAAACCCTAGAAAATGCCATTATAATTTCTCCGAGCAGACTTGGGAGTTTGCGGAGGGTCTGTACTTCAAAAAAAGGGTTCTATCCATTGATAACACAGCTTAATTCGTTTCATAGCAAGACGCTGTTTGGAAACTAGCATTTTCTGATAAAAGCGTTAAAACCGTTTAACGTGTACACATACATATTAGTGAACATAATGATATATATATATATATATAATTTTAAAATTTTCCATGTATCAATTTCTTTAAAAAATATTTAATTTTGAAGGGTTTGAAATAAATAAAGAACATAAAATAATCACGACAGTCCTTTCTTTACTTAATTATAAAAGTTTTTATGCAAAAAAAATTTATAGTTATTTTGTATTTTAATACAATAATAATATATTTGACAACCATCCATTGTTCAAAACTAGAATTTGAAAATTTGATCATTTGAACTTACAAATGTAAAGGGAATTTACACATAATTTGTCAATTCAAGTACTATAGCTCAGTTTCTTCACTTAATTAGGAGAATTAGATTGTTTAACAGCCTATTTGAAACTTGGGGGAGAGAGACGAAAGGAAATAAAAGAGAAAATGAAAGAAAAATACTTTATATTCCATATTTGATTTTGTAAAGAAAATGCAAAAAAATAGAAGGAAAGAATCAAACATGAAAATGAAAAGGGTAAAATTTTTCCTTCATTTCTCTCCCCTTCCCCAAATTCCAAACAAACTCTAAGTTTTGCAATATAAGGCCAAGGAATGTGACGAATCTTACCCTGTGTTTGGTTACAAAATCACTCACATCCCCTTACTACAGACAAATGTTGTTGAAAAGTGAACCATTAATTCAACCTAAGAATATATGCAACCATATGTCAAACTTCATTAGTACCAACCATACCAATTATAGTCGTTAATATCGTACCGGAAGACGTATAATTTTTGTTATTGATACGGTACGTATCGACAGCGATATATTACTGAACACTATATCGGATTTAGTGCTATTAACATTTTATACATATAAAATTGTATATTTATTTACAATATATTATCTGACAAAATTTTGGCATTGTTCATATAAAATATTATTTAATACTAAATTATTTTTACACAACATAAACATGTAATCTATTTAAAAATATTTAAAAGACATATTACTTGTCTAGTATTTATTATTTATTAAAATAATAGGCATTTATAATAAAAAAATAATAAAAACTAATTATTTTAAAAAAATTACACAAAATCCAGCGTATACCGGTTCCATCCGGTGCAGACCGGTATTGCTCAGTATAGTCGAGATGGACCGATATTTGCCGGTATTGTCCAGCATCTTAACTGATATGAAACTTACTTTTCTTTGCACCGTTTCATAGTCGGTGCGGTGCGTATCGGTTGATATAGGCCGGTGCGATGCGAGATTAACAATTATGGTATCAACAATTTTCAAGTCCAATTATCAGTCATTATCCTAATGTTTGCCATTTGTTAAGTTTATCCCAACTTTCTTGGAAGTTTTAGTGCTCATTTGAATGTAGTTTAAAATTCGTAAAAAACTCATCAGCCAAAGTTAAAAAGTCAGTAAAAACCTTAATCCAAAACTAAAAGTTAGTAAAAAAGTTACATCCCAAAAACTAGTAAAAAACTCCTAAACTAAAAAACTCCTAAACTAAATCCAAAATCCAAAAAAAACCAATGTTCGAAAACGAAGGCAGACCTTATTGCAGTTATCTATTATTATTATTATTATTATTATTATTATTATTATTATTTTGTGGTGAAGTTTTTATGTCATCTCCTCTTCAAAATTTCTCCCTTGTCCAAAAAAATATAATAATGTTCTACTTAATATTTTAACCATTTATATGCCTTTTTTTTTTTGTTGGGGGGGGGGGGGGGGGTGGTCAGAAACTACACCTTACCCAAGCCCCCATAGTCATTCAGTCAGGACCTCCACAATTAATCTTTATGAGTTGGGACCATAACCATCCCAAAGCACCCCGACATTTCAACTAATTTTGTCATGGCATATATGGAGACAAAGTTCAATAAAAGCTCTTTTGTCAAATACATTCTCATATTGACTGGCTGCACCCAGTTTTTCCACATTGGCAAGCCAAATGTCATTTAGAGCCATTGAATGAAGAACCCACTTGTTCAAGGCTGCCATGGCTGGTCAATGAATGCTATATACAGACAATCTATATATATAACAAAATATTAATCAAAATACTTCTTAATTATAAAAATATTATTGGTGCATCATTTTGGTGAGATCATATATTTTCTTTTTTGGCATAATTTTTCTATAAGTTTAAAATTTTCCTTGCACTGAGCCTATCAAAATCTCTCATAGTGATTTCTCATCAAACTCCTCGTGTAGGTTGGGCTCAAATGGAACAGCACAGTGGTATGACTGACATGAACAAAGAAATCAAAACCTCTAAAATGAAAAATAAAAGAATAGAACAAGTCCTCTGACCTCATATTAAAATAACCTCATAACTTTCTTCTGCACTAGATTAGATTTTTGTTTTCTTTCAGTTTTTGACTTTTTAAACTATTCAAGCCGATATCCATGTTATTGAGTGGCATCCGACTGGTTGTTCTAATGCCTTGATTGTTGAAAACTTCAATTTTTACTCTCTCAAAGTTGGATTATATTGTGGTTTATGTGTGGTTGTTAGGCTAGTTATAATTGTCTGATTGTTGAAGTACTTTATAAGAGAAATGATTGTCTAGTGTAATGTATTTCTAATATTGTAATTAAACAAAAATGTAAAACTATTTAATCTTAGTTGTTACCTCTCTCTCTAATAATTATTGTCTTTTATTATAAGCTCATTATACATTGTCCTTGCTCAATTTATATTGACTAGTGAAAAATCTCACACCATTTATACTCTCTCTCTCTCTCTCTCTCTCTCTCTCTCTCCAAACAAAACAAAAAAAAAAATAGAAAAAAAGGACAGAAGTTAATATAGACATGTAATGAACTTCATTCAAATTTTCATAGAGGATGCTTCAAGAGACAACAACAATGACATTGTAATTAAAAATGAGAGAAAGAAGTTCTGCCCAGTTTAGGCACAGTTTGAGCTATCTGCACCCATTATACAAGCATAGAGGTCCTCAAGCTGCAAAACTTGATCACTTACCCAAGAGCCACTCACATCATCAACCAAGCTAGAGCTCCCAGCTCCCTCATCACAGCAGCTAGAGAGACAAGAAACCTGCGATGGAGCCGGCGCCGGCTGCTGCTGCTTTAAAGAAACCAACACCATGTTTGCCTTTTCCAACTCTCCTCTGAGCCGTTCGGCTTCTTTCTCAAGCCATCTTTTCTGGGCTAATGCAGTCTCTAGCCTGAGTTGGAGGGCGCTGTAGTCGAGCTCGAGGCTCTGAGCCTTCCACCTGGCTCGTTTGTTCTGGTACCAGATGGCGATTTGTCGGGGAGGAATGCCCAGCTCGCCTGCGAGCTGAAGCTTGAGCTCCGGCTCAAGCTTCTTGTTGGAGCTGAAGCTTATCTCTAGGAGCCTTACTTGGTCTTGTGTTAGCCTCTTGTTGTGTTTGGATTTGGGTGTGTAGTGTTTTTGGTTTTTGAAGTTCAAGAGACTCATGTTTGCTGCTTCTATGGAGAGAGAGAGAGAGAGAGAGAGAGAGAGAGAGAGAGAAGAGAGAATGGTGGTTGTGGAATGAAGGAGATGAGGCCTTCAAGTCTTCAAGGCTTGATGGTTTTATACTTTCTTAAGTTCTTAAGCCAAGGTTTTGAGGTGGGGGGGGGGGGGGGGGGGGGGGGGGGGGGGGAGAGCTGACTTCGTATGACTCATGCATGCACGTGAAGTTCACGTGGGAACGGTCCTACCCATGCAAGCATAAAAATATATTTTCTGCGGTTTGAATATGAGACTATAAAATGTTATCTGTTTGTGGATTAGGAGAAACTAATTTAATAATGATAAAGTAGTAATAGACAAGTAACATGCCAAACAAGCTTAACGAGGGTGTTTGGCAAATAAAGTAGCCTCATAAGTTGTTTGACAGATTAGTTTCCAAGATTTCTGATGCCATGGAAATTAGTTGAACCGTTAAAAAAACTCAACAATACATAATATCACAGGGATTACCTTTTTTGCTTTTTTCTTGTTTGGGAATTATCTTTCAAGTTAATCCAATTCGTTTTTTATTTTTATTTTCTTTGTTTATGAATAGCTCCATCTTCTTGACTTTGTACTTGATATCTATATTCATATATATATATCATATCTTTTTTTTTTTTATGTTCCTTTTAAATTGTAACTTTGCAAAAAAAATTTTATACATTTTTAAAAAAAATATTATATATAATTTTATTTTTTAATTTTTATTTTCACTTCTAAACATAAGTGAATGAGTTTCACAGGAGTTTATTAATGTACATCCTGCAGTCCTGTGTCTAAAAAAAAGACATTGAAATTTTTATTTTTTTATTTTTGAAACCTTCCAATGACAGTAATCACATTGGGTCCCATTTGCATAAAATATTTTGACAAATACTAGCCAACACTTTAATGTATTATTGCTCCAGCTCTTCATTCCTTTTGCGAAAGTAGAAAAGTGGACCAGAAAAGTAAGAACTCTCCTCCTCTTCCTATAAGAATCTAGTAAAAAGTTACTTGTTGATCTTTTCTTCTTTTCTGAAAGAATCCACTTAAAAGTTGAAAACAACATGCGGATGCCTTGATTCCTATCCTTTGAAGAGCCCTTTGATTTCCATCTATACTGCATGCGAAGAAATTGTTAGTGTGTTTTGAAATCATCGATAGACATTTAAGTCATAATAGAGCAATCCTATTGCTGCGGCGAGACGTGCACTTTAATGCTGTATTGGATCAAATTTGGTGAGAGAAAAGAATAAGAAAAAAGAAAAGAATATGAAATTACATCATATATTCGGGTGTTAGAAAAAATAAAGGTTAAAAGAACATAAAAAGAAAATAAGTACGAATTTGAAATGTCTCATTATTTTTCTTTTTTCCTCTCCTTTTTTTATTTTATTTTTTTTCTTAATAAATTTGGATTTCAAACATAGCACACGTATTTATTGTTTAGGTCACTACTTATACAATTTTATCTTGAACATAAAATGATTTAGTTAAAGATGAATTAATGTTGATGAAAATCTATTGTTTTTGTTGGTTTGGAAGGGCGCAGTGGCTCCCCACACTAATTCTACAATTGGTGGTTACAATATTTGTTCATGCACCTGTGTTGTCCAGGCACATTACAAATTAATTAATTAAGTAATTAAACTTGAAGTTTAGGTTTAAATAAAGAGATTGGGACATTCCCACAGGGCCACAGCTATTCAAAGTTCCAGGTCTTCCCTTTCAAGTGCATGAACATTAACCAGTCAAGAGCCCAGCCCAATACTCAAGAACATTATTTTATCAAGTAGAAAAACTAAGATAAGAGAGAAAATTAATAGGACAAACTAAACATATTACTAGAATGAAAAGAGATTCTATTTGAGGTGCATGAAGTAGGAGATGATCCGTTTAAATGTGTTGAAGAAGTTGATAATGTTGAGAAAACCCGGAAGAACAAGCTAGCTAACCCAGAACTGGAAATTTATTGATGCAAATTTGAGACATCAATTGTCCTCTATTCCCTTTTCTTGGCAATGGTTGATAATGAGGTGAAGAAGATTTAATTTAAAGAAGATTCAATTTATTAGCCAGATCCAAATGAGCGATAATGAGGGCGGGTTTTGGGGCTCAGCAAAGTTGGTCTATTACAAGTTTACAACTTGGCATTTACAGGTTCAAAATACAAAAATATTCTTGAGGCAAGTAAGATTGTGCCTCTGTGTATTGTTTGAATTTTTTTCATGGGTCCAATTTGGTCGAGGTTCTCTTTCTGGGAGAGTCCTGTACTAAGATTTTGTGGTGACAAACAATTTTCGCATCCAAATTAACATTTGCAAAGTTCTCCACGTATGGTAGCAATTCTATAAAACGACAACTTAATACATGAGGCTCCCACCATTAATTGCGTGTGTAGAGGTTTTATCATTGGTAATTAACCAATCACACAAGGTAATTGATTGGCAGTCTATGTGAATTGTGGTTTGACTTATTCTGCTAAAGATCGATCTTTTTATATATATATTTGCAACCTCTGTTTGGTGGAAGCCATTTCAAGCCATCAAGCCTTTTTACCTATTAAGATAGTTTAGCTATCGCAAACTCACATGCAAGTTCCAACAACACAGCACAAAGCAATCTCAGAATTTGCGACATTCAAACACAATGCAAATCCATAGAGTTTCCTGCGTGATTTATCCGAAAGAATTTCTGGATGAAATAAACAAACCCCTCTTGATTCATCTTGGATAAAAAACAATTAGCAATTAAATGAGATAACTCAGTTATCTTATAATCAAACGCCAAAGTTCAAAGCTGTTAAATCTTAATTCTAATTGTGTGTAATCAAAAAGAAAAAGGTACCCACCACAAAAAAGCTAGAGCCTCTTGTTGATAATCCACTAAATAATCAGAAAACAAAGACTATATCAATCTAATTAATGAATTGGGTAACAGATGCATGCTTGTACATATGGGTACAGCAGATCAATGCACAAACTATAGATATGATCAGCAAGGAATCTTTTCAGTAAACCATTTGAACACTTTGACTGGAAGCTTCAAAAGGCTCACTGCCAAATTTGCAACCCCAGTGCAACATATGCAACAAGGGCAAAGGCAACTCAACACAGTCCTGCAGCCATTAGAATATACATGAAAGCAAATAATTAATGAGCTATGATAATTAAGTGGATAATAAACAACAAAATAAAAAACTAAACGAAAAATACAAGAATGATTCCTAGAAGACAGTCCCACCATAATGTGGTGTTTTTCTTTGAAACCGCGTCGCTTTTTTCCTATTTCAAAATTATTGAATTACTTTTGTTTTCATTGACTATGCAAGATATATTTTTAATACAATATGTATTTCTAAATGATATTTCACAATCAAAACAATTGGCTGAATTCCCTGAAACCATTTTATAAAATTTCATTGATATATTTTTTTTATAAAGCAAATCGATGTTGCATTTGCAAGTAAAATAGTGTGTGTCATCGGCTAGTAATAATATACAAAGTCGTCTTCCAATGCCCTATATTTGTTGGAAATATGCATAACTTGCTTTTTCCTTTGAAGACGAAAATAAGATCACATTTGCAAGAAACTACAACTTCGGTTTGAAACAATGATACAAGTAAAAAAATATATGAAACTAGGGGAGGGTTTGTTGGGGAAAGAAAATCATATGAGAAGAAGGGAAAAATAGAGAAGAAGAAAGTATTGAACACTCACCCGAGGACCCAAACAACAGCACCCACGAGAGATAAAACCAAAGCAATGAGAGCGAAAGGCAAGCCTATCAAGAAACCCAATGGCCTGCAATCTCCCATTTCTCTCCTGCAGTTTTTGATGTCAGGAAGGAGAGCCTGTGATTGTAGAGAGAGAATGGGAGAGAAGACTTTTAGAGAAAGAGGATGCCGTAACCGTTTCTTCTTCTTATACATATAGGCATCAGGCAAACCTACTTGGACGCGGTGTGGGACTTTGTTACCAAACATTTATGTTGACAAGAATGCCCTTTAAAGATAATTTAAATTATAGCTAGAACATTATGTGTTAATTTTCTAAAGGATGGATATTTTGGGCACTTAAAAATAGTAAAAGGCATGAGTCACCATGTTTGACGTTGTTTGGCCTCGGAGAAACTTCTGTCTGGTCTGCCTTCTCTGATGGTTCTAAGTTTTCCAAAACGTGTTTTGTGACTTTTTTGGTGAACTAACAAAGAAAAAGGAAGCCCTCTACTTTGTAAATGTAAAGCCCTAAGGATCAATTGATCTGAAAGTCTAGTACGAGAAATTATTCAGTCCTCTGCGACCACCACTCATCCTTCTTCCCCTACTCTTACAATATAGTATATCTTACTTTGTTTTGAGATCCACCTACCGGGAGGGAGCCCATTGAGACGAGGAGGGATGACATAGAACCAAGTAGAGTAGCCCAGTTGCCTGGAGTCCTTTGCCTTCCTTTTAGAGGTCAAGAGATCTACACTATCATTGTAAAAAATACTTAATTCTTGTATGAAAGTTAGTATGTAAAATCTCTCATAGTTTTGTTCAATTGAGAAGGAGCGTGAAGTTAATGTATACTATTTGTGCAATGTTAGTTGACGCTACTCGAGTTCGAGTCCTTTACATTGCATGAAACAACTACACTAATGTTAATTAGTCTAAGCCTAATGACAATGACTTTTTGGGTGGTCCGTGCCTTATGCGAAACAGATGGATTGAATATTTACCATCCTCCAAAAGATTTACTTGTTGGCGGTATGTTTGAAGGGCCCTACATTAGACAATTCTCTCACCCCATCAAACAAAATATAAAAATGACGTGGGGTCTATTTAATTGACTTTTTTTTTGGTTGTAATTATTTAATTGACTTAGTGCAGAATTGGATGTCCTTTGAAAATTGAATGTCAAAGTTTCAAGCTTTCATTGGATTGATTATCCCTCTTCCACGTATACATTATCAAGTGAACATGAAATAGATTCTAACAGGAAGGTAATATCTTGAGTCTCTTTCTGTTCTTGTGATCTTCCCACCACCTATCCAATGAATGAGATTCAACAAAGTCCTACAATAAGAAATCATTTCCAAACACATTGGATTTGTTTTCCTGATTTTGGAATACAAAATTTGAATCAAAGCCAAATTTTAAGACATCTTTGATAAATTATGTATCAATCTTTATACATCATTTACCAGAGATGCTTTTTTCAAAGAGGTAAAAGTAGAGGACAGTGTGTTGCCTAATTCTCGCCCAGCAAAAACTTAAACATGCTATCTCTGATCACTGTGATTTCCACTCAAGAAACCCAAAAAAACGACATGAGCTCTGTGCCACTGCATGAATACATAACTCAAAATAAATTTAAAAAAACAAAGAAACACCTTAAAAATAAATCATTAACAGATTCTATTTCCAAATAGTCATACTAAAAGAAAGATCAACCCTGGCTTGGGTTTTGAACATTGGTCTACCAATTTCAAACTATCCATTCTTACGAGAGGAAAAAGAGGTAGCTACCACAAAAGCAGCAGATCAACAGAAATTAGATTTAAAACCCAGCTATTGCGGCTTTTAGATTTCTAATATTCTTTGTATCTCAATGTATCAAGCTGCCAAAAGATCAGTTTTTTTTTTTTGTTTTGTTTTGTTTTGAAAAGAGGCATACAACCAAAACAACAAAACGAAAAACTAAAGAGCAAAAGCCCTGTCTTCCTCTGCCAGCGTTTGAAGTTCAGCCGGAAAGAAAACTAGAGGAGGATCAACACAAATTACATCTGAAATAACCTTGAGGCCATCCAATGAGCTACCGAATTAGCTTGCCGACTACACCAAGCAAAATATCAGTTACTCTTCCACAACTGGTACCTCTAAACTTCATCAAATCAACTGGGAGAAAAATACTAACAGAGAATCATTACCAAGAGGAAACAGTATAAAAATGCAGGGAACAGCATATAGAACGGAAAGAAGAGCAGTGGCGGAACTACATTTATAGGTGGGTATGCCGCAAGTGTAGAGGTGCCATGTCACCTCTTACCTTTCGTACAATACTTTTATATATTATATCTATACATAGAATTTTAATAAAATTTTGATGTAATTTTTGAATGGGCACCCCATTCTTATATAATCCTCATTTTGTAGTATTAATCCAAAAAAAAAAACTATTGTACTGGAATCTCCACAATTTAAAACTATAACCTAACCTAATATAATATTACAATTTCTGTATAATGGACTATGAGACTTGCTCATTTTTTTTTCTTGTATATTCAAATTTCTAACCCATTAAATTCAAAAGATTATGAGCTTCTAATGGGCACCATCCAAAATTTTAGAAAAAAAAATTAATAGTTTACGGGCTTTTAAGGTACCCAATCAACAAGTAGGCTTACCTCTTAAATACACAAAAAAAAAAAAAAATCAAAACAGTAAATAAAACTATATTTCACTGAGATGGTAAAGAACTTGGTTTTATTTTTCATGTAGAAAACTTTCTTTTGCTTTAATTTAGAAACATTTGCAAAGAATATTTAAAATATAATCATTGTATCAATAGGTGAAAATTTATGTTTCAAGTTTTAGCACCCCCAGATCCCAAAGGGTGGCATAGTCTTCGGCTTGTCTCTATACTAAGTACAAGGTCTTCAGTTCAATATCTCCTTTCGCCTCCTTGTAGCCGCCATAATTCATACAATGCATAAAATTTACATGGTTCATATGAACCTGTATGAGCTGAGGGGAATAGCCAACCAAAAGACTGGGTCAACTTATAGCAAAAAAAAAATATTTTTCTTAGCTCCAAAGCAAATTCTTGGCTCCGCCCTTGGGAAAGGCCCTCTTTTGCCTACCCTCACACAGTAACATATAAAAAGTATAATTAACATATTTATATTATATAAATATTACAATAGAAGATAACTTTATATGTGAGAATAAGCAGTGGCGGACTCAGGATTCAGGAATTTAACGAGGGGGGCCAAAATTGAAAAAAAAAATAGTAGCATCATTGTACTAATTACTCACTATGTCACTTAGATTTAAACCCTGTACCATGAGATCCAATAGATATAAAAAAAGTAAAAATGGTAATAAATGGAGTACCAAAAAATACAAATGTATATTTACATTCTGTACCAACAACAAAAAATGGTAAATTGAGATGAGATTGACAATTATGCCCTCTTTCACTCTACACATGCATATGTATATATACAGCCTTCAGCACTTGCTCACTCTCTCGCACTCTACATATACACATACATGGACAGATCTACCAAGAGCCGAGTGCAAATATAATTTACCCCCCCCCCCCCCCCAAAAATGAATTTCTAACACTTATTTTATTTCCCACTGGATCAACTAATGCCGACATTTGTTTGCACTAGAATTTTATTAATTCCTTTGGTCAAGTAAACGGCACAATCATAATTTTGTATTCTAATATTAAAGTTGTGAGGTTTTTTTTTTTTTTTTTTTGTAATTATGGAGTCGTTTTTTAGTTTTATAGGTAATGAGGCGCATAATTTTTTTTAAAAGATGACCTTTTTTTAACATTTTTAATATAATTATTTTTTTTATCAAAGAAAAATATTATGAATGAGTAAACAATTATGGGTACGATTCTAAGTTTCACCCCGAACAAATTTTTTTTATATATAATTCTGTACAAATTTCGCCTGAACCAAAATTCTGGATCCATCCTATATACGTATACATATAGATCGTTCTCTTTCTATATCTCTCAAGCTCACCCTTCGTAATATTTCTTCGCTCTCCTCTCTATATGGATTTGGAAATTTATTCCTCTGAACCTTCGGAGAATCCATCAGCCACAGACAAAACTGAGCCGGAGAGACACGTACGAGCTCGGTTTAATCTATTCTGCTCCTTAATTCATTCGAGGTAGTAAACATTGAAAGCCTTCATGAGTAGCTAATTGCTATAGGTTATTGCTTGTGTTTATACATGAACAAGTTCTATCAGTAAATTTTAAAGCAATTTGTCATTGATTGATAGTGGTAAATCATTGATTTGAAATCATGATAATTGATGAGTTATTTGAATTGCATTGATTCTAGGTTTGCACTTTATTTCTCCCTCCAAATCTCCCAAATGCTTCTTAATTAGATACTCCATCCTCTTACAATGTATCATAAATTCTTTTATTTCAAATCCTTTTATCCGAATATTTTATGATTATTATTCAAAATGATTTTTATTTGAACTAAACAATTTTTCCAATCGAGAATAGTCCTTGAGAACGAATATCTGAGAATGGCACAGATTTATGAAGCTCTAGAAGAAGAACAAGTCAGACTTTCTTTTGAAGGCAGGCATTTGATCATTTCAGTTGCCAGTTGAATGATTGAATCCTCCATCAATTAAATACCTAATTGGGCAGAATCCAAGTGTGCAGGAAAAAATGTGTGAGAATTTTAGTAATTCAGAACTCCCCTATCAGTCACGGCCCATTAAGTTGGCGCTTTCTAGGCGCCATGCAGATGCTTACTTGGATCCATAGAGACATCACCCACTTAGAACATTCTATGTAATTTTTGGGCATGCTAGCACATGGGTATAGTATAAAAATTTTAGAAAATTCCACACAAGTGTACATGTTAGAATAAGGTGTAGTTTTCTAGAATGAGGTAGATTCTAGAAACTTCGACACAAGTGTACATTATAAAGTATGGTGAGTATTCTAGAATTGGGGTAGCTTCTCAAAGAAGCTTTGTATACAAAAAAATATCTAGATATCTTGCTTGGAGATTCTAGAGGCTCACTCCCTCACCCTTTTATCAAAATAATCTCCACCATCCATTGTGGAGGTGGATGATTATATAAAGGGGTGGGGAGCTCAATTGTAATCCATCCAGTCATTGAATTGAGTTTCAAGTTCTCCCAAAGAGTGTTTTCTAGAGTTCTTAGCTTACTTTGTCTTTCGGTTGTTCTCTTGCTCATATTGTGAGGGTTAGGCTTACTTAGCACTTTGAGTGGTCAAATGTCTAAGTGTCACGGAGAAAATCCAAGCCCAACTTACTTAGCACTTTAAGAGGGTCAAGTGTCTACGTGTCGCACGAGTCGAAGGTGAAGAATCCAGGCCCGACTGACTTAGCACTTTGAGAGGGTCCAAGTGTTGCACGGGTTGAAGGCGAAGAAAATCCAGGCCCGTGATAGTTGGTATGAGTCTTGCAACTTATAAATTTGCTAAGTGATGGTATGAACAGTTTGAGATGGCCAAAGCATACTTAACAAAAGCTGCCAAGAAGATGAAGAAATGGGCGGACCCTAAGAGACGGCATGTGGAGTACAGGAGGGGGACCTTGTTTTACTAAAGCTTTTGATGCACCAAATTGAGGCATTTTGGAGATTTCAAAAATTGCTACTGTGCACCATTTGCTTGATCAGACTCACTGCACACCATGCCCGTTAATTGTGTAAATCTTCATAGGCTTGATGTAAACACTTTGGACTTTAATTGTGTTATCCCAAGCAAGGCATAGTTCATTTATTACATTACTTAATGCATCAATGCAATTGAGCTTGATTGACCCATGATTATGTAAATACTCCTCCTGGTCCATCTACTGCCACTTTGATCTTTATCAAGAAAGAACATGATCTTGTGCTAATTTCATAGATGAATAACCAAAGATCTTGTGCTGTCTCTCTTTTTTTTTTTTTTTTTTTCTCGTGTTTTTTATGAATGTTTACTATCATTGATTGATTTGTATTCAAGGAGGAAGCGCTCAGGAAGTGCTTATAACTAACTTTGTCTTCTTGCCTCCGATCGAGTTCTTAATAGGATCATGTTTCTTCCACTGGTTAATTCTTTTACTTCAATATGTTGTATGATATTGGGATTTGGTTCCTCCCTTTGTCAGAGCTAGATGCATACTTCAATCAAAGATACAGAAATAGCAACTCACACCGTAGCGACTGATTGATTTTACTTGGGCAGCCAAAAGCCTGGAAATATGACTTCCTACTTGTGCAGTACTGATGTTATCTTGCCATAGTTTTGTTTCTGGTTGATGGATAGTTACAACATTCAAGTGAAATAAGTGCAGAGCTGTTTGATACTGATATCAACAACAACATTTGAACTCTTTCAATTTGTAAAGGGTGTACGTTACTTGAATTCTGTATTAAAGCTAGAAAGGCTTGTGCTTGGCAACAAGGGTGTATGTGACAAGAAACTTTGAAACCAAGGTAGGATTTCTTTTCATTTAGCAGGAGATGACTCATGCAATTGTCTCTCTAAATGGATAAGCTTTAAAGGCCAGAAAAAATAGTACACATCTCCTTTGGTTTCTTGGTGTAGTACCGTCGAAGCCCCTTTCCTTGTCAATAGTCATGTCATAGGATTGTTTTTCATAATGACTTACAGAAAGGATGAGGCAGGGAATTAGAAGATAATCTTACTAGTCAAAGAAAAAAAAGAATGTATAACATGTAATCTATCATAAACTGATAGGATTCTAATGGAAAGAGACATATTTATCATCTTCCCGTGTTGCCACTGGGAAACACTAAACTGATCACTCATACGCCAAACGTAATATATAAACTTAGAAATCAAAAGCACTTTCTTCCCAGACCGAGACCCATGTCTTCCCAAGAGTTGCATCTTTTTTAGTATCTCTTTCGCAACTGTTCAATTTGGCGGTTTCATTAGTGAAACGGAAAGCAATCTGCTACCATTGTGGTTTGGAATTGATTCTTTATCAATGGAATTATAAACAGCTTCGGATGCACTACTTCAATTCCCATAAGCCAGCCAAAATCGGAATTTCTGAATGTTAGAATGCTAGAGAAAAATAGAGGAGAGAATGAGAGAAAGAATTGTATAGATGTAATCTTTTGTACAAGATGTAGTGAAAAATACAATGAAATCTAAACCTATATATAGGAGAAATCTGTCATGGAATCAATGACAACAAGCCTAACTATTGTCTAACTTGCCTAACAAACATGCCTAATAAAAACCTAACCATGGACTACACCTAACATGTAATATGCTTTGACCATAATGTTTTTACATTATGTGTATACATTAACAGCCCCCTGCAAACTCAAGATGGTAAGGTGGAGACCGAATTGAGTTTGATAATCAGATCATGAAACCGTCCTGGAGGATGAGACTTGGTGAAGATGTTAGCAGTTTGATCAACAGAAGTCACAGGGAGAAGATGAACTGTACCACACAAAACATGTTGACGAATAAAATGACAATCAATCTCAATATGCTTAGTATGATCATGAAACACATCATTATGAGCGATCATAATCGCACTACGATTGTCACAACGGAGAACAGTAGCACCAGAATGAGAAACACCCATGTCTTGAAGCAGCCACCGAAGCCAGAGAAGTTCTTGAGTAGTATCAGCTAACGCACGGTATTCGGCTTCAGTGCTAGAACGAGCGGTAAGAGTCTGCTTCTTACTACGCCAAGAAATCAGAGAAACACCAAGGAAGAAGCAGAATCCTGTGGTAAAATGACGATCAGTAGGGTCACCAGCCCAATCAGCATCAGAATAAGCATGGAGCTGTAAAGAGGAGTGACGAGAGTAATGCAGACCATGGAAGAGAGTGCCCTTAACATAACGTAGAATGCGAAGAACAGCAACATAGTGAGTAGAGCGAGGTGATGACAGAAATTGACTGACGAAGTGAACAGCATGTGCAATGTCAGGACAAGTAACAATAAGATAGACAAGACTGCCAACAAGTTGCCGATAGAGAGTAGGGTTAGTTAGAAGTTCACCATCTAGAGGAGTAAGATGCACATTAGATTCCAAAGGTGTGGAAGCAGTCTTACTATCAGTGAGACCAGCACGAGCAAGAATATCTGAGGCATACTTGGCTTGAGAGAGAGAGTAACCAGTAGAAGCAGAAGATATCTCAAGACCAAGGAATTAACTGAGAGGACCAAGATCTTTCATTTCAAATTGTTGACTAAGGAAATTCTTGAGCTCAGAAATACCATCCACATCATTTCCAGTGAGAATCATATCATCCACATAGAGAAGTAGGAGAACAGTGCTATGTTTAGTTTTGCGAACAAAGAGAGCAGAATCATAAGCACTAGAGGAGAAACCAAGTTCACTAATAGTGAAACTGAATTTGGCATACCAGGCACGAGGAGCTTGTTTAAGACCATATAAAGCACGACGAAGTTTGCAGACCTGATGTGGAGAGTGAGAAGAACCAGGAGGAGGCTGCATATAGACTTTTTCAAAGAGATCGCCGTTGAGAAAGGCATTTTTGACATCTATCTGATACAAGGGCCACTGTCGAATAGCAGCAACAGTAATGAGACTCCGAACAGAAGTGAAACGAGCAACAGGAGCAAAGGTCTCCTCATAGTCAATGCCATATTCTTGAGTAAAACCTTTGGCAACTAAACGAGCTTTGTAACATTCCACAGAACCATCAGAATGAGTTTTGATCTTATAGACCCATTTACAGCCAATCATAGATTTACTAGGAGGAAGCTCAACCAAGTCCCAAGTGTGAGTCTTGGTAAGAGCCTGTAATTCATCATTCATAGCTTGCTGCCAAAGAGGATTAGAACTGGCCTCGCGATAGGAGCAAGGCTCGTGATGAGCAAGAATAGTCAAGAAACAATGATAATCACGGAGGTGAGTAGGAGTCTTTCTTACCCGAGTGGAACGCCTGACGGTGGACTCAGTGGATGAAGAGGGCAGAGATGGATCAGACAAGGAAGAGCTAGCAGGAGGAGCATGATCAGCAGACGGGGACTCCTCGGGATAGACTGTAATAGGCTGCACAATATGTGTGACATCAGCATCCTCAGGAAAGAGCTCAATAATAGGATCAGTGAAGTAAGGAGTGGAAGAAAAAGATAAATGAAAAGAAGATAAGGAGGAAAATGTTTTATGTTCCCAAAAGACAACATGACGAGAGACACGAAGACGTTTAGACAAGGGATCCCAACAACGATAACCTTTGTGCTCAATCCCGTAGCCTAAGAAGTAGCAGAGACAAGCGCGAGGCTCCAACTTGGAAAGCTCATGAGGCTGAAGTAAGACAAAGCATGCACATCCAAAAACATGAAGAGAATGATAATCAGGAGGAGTACCATATAGACGCTCGTAAGGAGTGAGATTACCGAGAGGTGCTGAAGGAACACGGTTAATAGTGTAAGTAGCAGTAAGAGCAGCTTTACCCCAAAACTGTTCAGGACAAGAGGCAGAGATAAGAAGAGCACTGGTTGTATCAACGAGATGACGATGTTTGCGTTCAGCACGACCATTTTGTTGTGACGTACCAGGACAAGAGCGATGAGGGATGGTCCCATGCTCACGGAGAAAGGCAAGAAAAGAGTTGTCACAATATTCTTGAGTATTGTCAGACCGAAAGATCTTGATGTCACGAGAAAATTGTGTTTTGACCATACGAGCAAAATCATAATAAGTTTGTTGAAATTGAGATCGATTTTGCAAGAGATAAATCCAAGTATATCTAGAAAAATCATTAACAAATATAACAAAATACTTTAATCCTCCCATAGTAGTAGTGGGGGAAGGACCCCAAACATCAGAGTGGACTAAATCAAAAGGAGCTAAGGAAAGAGAAGTACTGTTATTAAAAGATAAAGCCGGTTGTTTAGCGAGTTGACAAGATTGACAATCAAGGTGTTTATTAGGGACAGATCCTAAAACACCTTCAGACAAAAGAAGACGACTCATAGAAACATGACCTAAACGGGAATGCCAGATATCAAGAGAGGAGTTGGGAGCAGATGAAGCAACAGTAGAGGTGACATCAGCAGTCTGCGTGGGTAGATGAAAGTGAAGGAGTTGAAATAGTCGACCGTATTTATAGCCTATCCCAAGAGTCTGTCCCGTCTTTGGATCCTGCACAACACAACCAGTAGAGGAGAAAATGACAGTGAGACCAAGATCACATAATTGGCCGACAGAGATAAGATTCAATGTGAGTTTAGGGATATAATAAGTTTGAGGAAGTGCAAGGTTGGAAGTGGAGACATGACCAATGTGATCAATAGTCATAGGTGAGCCATCAGTAGTATAAATGACAGGAATAGCAGATATAGAAGATTGAGAAGAAAAGACAGACAAATCAAAAGTCATATGATTACTACACCCAGAATCAAAGAACCACGAAGAAATACCTGAAGTGGCAGACAGAGCAGTAGAGGGTGGATTACTAGAGGTAGTCATGAACTGCTGAAAAAATGTAGAAAGATCACTGAGACTGACCATCGAGGAAGAAGAGGGAACATCAGAATCCGTAGTAGTAGCAACTGCAGCCTTAGGGCGAAAGTCTCGGCGATTAGGATTTTTAGAGCAGTCACTACGATAGTGACCAGGGCCACGCCGATGACAATGTTGGCAGATCCGAACAGGACAAGTAAGAAGACGATGATTAGTAGCATGACAAAATGTACATTCATCATTTCGAGAGGGCGGAGTGAAAGATGTCCCAGTAGATTGAGGAGAGAAGTTGCGAGAACCACCTGAAGCGGATGAACCTCTAAATCGAGAATTAGAGGTGGCAATAACTGTGTCTGTAGGTGATGCTCGAAAGAGACCAAGACGAGTCTCTTCGCTAGGAGCTCAAAAATAGCCTATTTCAAGGAAGGAAGAGGAGATCGATGCAGAAGGGAGGCACGAACAGGCTCAAAGACATCAGTGAGAGCCATAAGAAACATAATGAGGTGCTGTTGATCTCGGTAGAGAGTAAAGTGGGCAGTGTCATCAGGACAGGTCCAAGTGGGCTCAGACGGAGTCAATTGGTCCCAGAGAGAATACATTTGTGACAAAAAGACATTGATAGACTGACTAGATTCTTGTTTGAGACGGTGCAGAGAGATTAAAAGTTGGTACTGATGAGCAAGATCAGTAGTAGTGTAGCGTTGGGCCAGAAATTCCTAGATAGAATGAGCAGTATCAAAACGTCCGAATTGGAGGCTTATGGAAGGAATGGACGTATTTCGAAACCAAGTGATAATTTGATGATTCTTACTATCCCATTCCTCAAGATGTTCAGTGTATGCTGGAGATGGTTCAATATCACTTTTGACTGGAGCTTCAATATCGCTAGTGACGTAACGCCAAAGTTTTCTTCCTTTAAGAAAACTAGACATAGCTTAAGACCATGGAATATAATTATGCCCCTCTAGAGTGATAACAATGGGTCGGGACACCTCGGAACGCTCCATAGTGTAATGATGTTGGACAACAGAATTAAAAAGGAAGATGTTGAAGTTCAAAGGTTTCCAATACAAAAGAAACAGTAAAGAAGAGGCAGAATTAGATCAAATCGAGGGCAGAATCAGATTCAGGGGGCCCAAAATAGGCGGGAACCGGTCTAAACCGGCTTGAAAATGGCTAAAAAGAGCTTGAACCGGTCAAAGGAAGCGAAAAGCCGAGCTGAAATGGTTCAGATGAACCGGAGTCAGAAACCAGATCGGCGGTCAGGTGGATTAAGGCTGGCGTCAGCGGTGTGCGTCAGCGCGCGCGTGTAATCGCGCGTGATAGCGCGTGAGCGCGTGAGAGAAGGGGTTGCGCGTGAGATAACGCGCCACACTTTAGGAGGCGCGTGAGGGCGTGTGTGAAGGATTCTGGCAACGAGTTTTATATGGATGGACTCTGTTCGTTGAGACGAAGGTATGATGTGATCAAAAGTGATATTCAGATAATGTGAATTTCGACACAAACACAGAAAATAGCAAAAAAGCTGGATTTTGAAGCAGAAAAAGGCAATGGAGGCCAGCTGGAATAGAGGCAGAGTGAAAGAAGGATCACCAGATCTTGTAACTCTGATACCATGTTAGAATGGTAGAGAAAAATAGAGAATGAGAGAAAAAATTGTATAGATGTAATTTTTTGTACAAGATGTAATGAAAAATACAATGAAATCTAAACCTATATATAGGAGAAATCTGTCATGGAATCAATGACAACAAGCCTAACTATTGCCTAACTTGCCTAACAAACATGCCTAATAAAAACCTAACCATAGACTATACCTAACATGTAATATTCTTTGACCATAATGTTTTCACATTATATGTATACATTAACACTGAAAATAAGTGGAGTGGACTGGATAACAGGCTTTGGTTGATGTGAACTATACCTTCACCGGAGCCTTTTCCCCTTCCATTGTGGATGTCTCATGTTGCGTTTTCGTATCTCTAGGGAAATATGTGGACCAACCTCTGATTCCAGGAGCCATAAAACAATAAAAACCCAGGTTGAAGAAGGCTTTTTGGTCCTATTGAAACAGAAATGCACTAGTTCAGAAGCAAAGGAAAACGAAAGGACCAATTTAATTGATAAAACTCAATTACCTGGTTTTGTATTAAAACAAATTTCTTATATGAAATCCTACTATGTAACAAGAAAACTTTTTTTTAATTTTTTTTGTTTTTGGCATACTTCTAGTCTCTTCAACAAGCAACTCTACCACAGAACTAAAGCTTCCGAGATTTCTTCTTTTATTTATTTATTTTTTGTTTATTGGTGAGAAGGGAGGTGGGTTGGGGTCGGGGGGAAGAACCTCTTAATTATAATTCTACACTCAAATCCAAGCTAATTTCTGCCTTACAAAGTAAAGCTAAACAGACAGAAAACCTTGAATTCGGACCAAACCAGTGCGAAAAATTAGCATAAGGTCAGTGAAAACTGACACCGGAAAGGAAAAAAAAAAAAAAGAGGCCAGGATACTGTAGAGATATGGCAATTAATTATTTCTTAATATATTTTTATTTGATATGTATATGCGTATAATATCCATAAATCATAAAAAAATATTTAAAATAAAACACCAATTCAAGATGCACAAGTAATAGAAAACTATTACATCAACCACAAACCATTAAACCACAAATATGAAAAGCATTAAAGTTCAATAGTAGATAGACAATAGCCAAAAGCCAATAGGTAATAGGTCATCCATCAAAAAAAGACAAAGTCACGAGTAAAAAAAGATTGTCATCTAGTACATTGGATAAATATAGAATAGTCGCCTAGATTTAATATTTTTTTTATAATTTTTGTTTCTTTTTCTTATTCCCAATTATGATTTAATAAAATTTGACATCGAAATTTATAAACAATGTACTTAATTACTCTAATAATGAAGATATTAAAAATATGACTTATAATAGTCATGACATAAATTGTTTTTTGTACATTTTTTTAATTTTTTGTTTATTAGAATAACGAAAATACATCTAACATACTTAGTCATTTAATATTATTTTTAAACACATGATCGTATAAACCTTTTTTGTCAAAAAAAAATCTCTAAAAAAGCATCTTATAATTCTATATTTATAATTCGTGCATAATACGGGTTCACTACTAGTACTCATATATACGAAAAGAGATCCACACCTTTTTGGCAATAAGATTTTGAATAGTATTGAGTTGAGCGGCGATTTAAAGATAAAAGTACAAACTTCGGGGAGAGTTTGGAATTAAATCCTTATGGTAATTGGATTTCAAAATGGGAAAGGAGAATTTATAATATTGTGTTTGAAAATAATTAGAATTAAGATGAAAATTTTATTTTATTTTATTATTTTATTGTTTGGTTTAAAGTAAATAATTTCATACCCTAGATCAGTTCAGGTAGAATTGAAGTTATAAAAAGGAAGGTAGGACAATGTGTGAGATTATATATTTTATTAAGTTTTATTGATTTCAATTCTCATAAAATTCGATCAATTTTCAAAAAAAAATTCGATCGCAATTTTTTCCTTTCAATCTCACAAAATCAAATTTCATATACTCCAAACATATCAAATTCCGGAAATTTCATTTAAAAATTCAAATTTTAACAAATTCAAACACAATGCAATGGCCATTCCATGTTATGTAGTAAGAGGTGGGCTTAAGTGAATATATTCAGAACCACCTTAAAAAGGATACCTATTGTACTGTGAGAAAATAAGCAAAATGACGTGACAAGTACCATAAAATTTTTCTTACAATTTCCTAAAAAATGGTTTTTGGACTTTCTTTCTTTTTTTCCTTTTTTGGGATACAATGGAGGCGAAGAGAAGAAAACTAAAGGGAAACAGAGTGGGACGGAAAAAAATGTAGTCATTCCTACCAAACAGGCCTTTGATTATTCAAAAATAGGAATTGGCCCATTCTAGAAACGTTCCATTCAAATTAGAGAATTGGATGTGTTTGGTTGTTAAGATGAAATCACTTAAAGAATGGACAAATTTCAAATCCATGACTTTGAAATTCGGGAGGGTGAGCCTAAAATCGGGTTTTTGGAAACACTTAAATCTGATAATTAAATGGGTTTGGTAATTAAATAACTTGAAAACCACCTGGAGTTTGGAAAATAAATTTCTAAACCACTCGAATTTAGTAAGAGAGAAAAAACCCAGAGATTGTATATAGTGGAGATATAAACAGGATGACACTATTAAGTGGTGAGATTGGGCACAACATGAACTAGTAACAGAGCACATAGAAAGTAGATTTTCTCACGGGCTTGAACTAATTCTTGTTCTGTAAACAAACCCAAAAGATCAGCACATGATAAAGAAATGGTATCACCAACTCAACATGAAACTACACAACTTTGTACTGTAAATATTTCAGTTTTTCAAAGGAAGTCTCCATATAATGCTGCCTGGCGTTCAACCAAGGCCAAGGGAAAGACAGTTACTGTACAACTTGAAGCTGTGGGGAAGGCACTATAACACAATTAACAATAGGTATAGGATGAGGGTAAACATTCAATGGTGATTGCTGGTGGTGGCCTATATATATATATAGGTATATAGCCAGCTTGAATTATTAGTATTCTTCTCGTTGATTGGAGTGCCGCTGATAGAAAGACTTCACCCTCCCCAGAGCTTCTTCCAGAGAGGATGGCTCAACAGCAAAAGTGATTCGGACCCAATTTTTCAGACCCACAGCAAGTCCTGCAAAAAAATAAAAAAAGTTGTATGAATTTCAGGAGAGTCAGAATCAATGGAAATTCATAGTTCTGAATAGGTGATTGATGATTCGTATATCACCTGGAAGAAAGATCACCGATTCCTCCTTGGCCAGTTTGAAGCAGAAGTCGATGTCATCACTAATGTCTTTCAGGAGGGAAAGATTCAGCTTCACCTACAATGCACTAATAATGAATGAATAAACAAAGACTCTTCCCATACACCAGTTTACTTTGACATAGCAGAGAACTGAAAATTCTGTGAATTCCTCACCATTACGACCATGGATCCCTCCGGTTTGAATGGGCACGTAAGGCAAGGGATCTCCTTTATTCTATCGTAACAGATATCTGAGGTCTGCTTCAGTATATTAATGGTCTTCATGAAGAAAATCTCTTCAGTTTGCTGCAGAATATGAGGGACTGCTGCCTAGAGCCATGAAAAATATGGTTCAGAAAGGAACAATATTCGGTAGTAAAATTTACACTTTTCCAGATGAAATTAGAACTTTATTCTGTGTTTGTAACTTGGATTTGTTAAGGGAAAAGAAAAAGGAAAAAGGAAAAAAGAGAGAGAAAAGAAAAAAAAAATGAGAGATTCCAAATCCTTACTTCTGTTCTCTATTACTTTCTCTAATAATCAAACATACGATGTAATTTTATATATATATATTTTTTTTTCTCAACAAATCCGTCATCCAAACACAGCATTGGAGATTTTGAGAATACGAAAACAATTACCAAATAATTTATACCCAATGAACAACTTTTCCATTTAAATCTTCATAAAAGCCATAATCTGAAGGTCAAGCATGCAACTAACAGTGGTTTGCTTAATACTGAATTACAAGGTCTCTTCAAGGCTCAACATCTAAAAAATTGGTATAATAATAAATTGTATAGAGTCAATGTATTCATGGGAAAATCCCTCCAATTGATGGGCCCGCACAAGCTGTGGAGCATGTGGTTTAATTTGATGATGCAAAGCCGACACTAGTTATGAAGTTTAACTTGATCGAGCTAGAAAATGCATCAACTATTATTTCGGTAAACAAAACAGAACATATCCTCACTTCAATGTTTCAAAACAAGCACATTGAGGTACTAACCTGTATAAATGTAGCAGGACCCCCACAAACATCAAAGTATTTCTTAATGCGCTCAATAATCTGAGTAGAGGACAAAGAAACCTTGAATTAACATTGATGCAAGTAAATTTAATGAAATTTATCCCCACTAGAAATGAAAATGTTTGACGCAGGTACAATATAAGAAACCAAAAGCAAAGCCATGTCTGCACAATAATTGTCGAACCTAACCGTATTGCATTTACTTCTTCACCATACAAAAACATTGAACTTGTCACTAACCTTGGGGTTTTTAAAGATACTACAGGGATCGTTTATCACAAACCAACCAAGTCGCCAACCGGGCACTATCCATCTCTTTGACAAAGAGCCAAGAGTGAGAACAGGAGCAACCGATCCAAAAACTCCCATTGGCACAAAAGGATTACCCCCAAAAGCAAGGTGGCCGTAAACTTCATCAGCAATTACAAGAATTTCTAGCCTTTTCGCAGTCTCAGCAATCTAATCGCAATACAAGAGTAAGTAGTGAGTTAATATAAAACCCAAATTGTAAGCACAAAACTGATTACCAAGTGGAGAAGTGCACGTGCAAAGCTGAAAGCCTATACTAACCTTCTTCAAATGTTGATAACTATAGACACTGCCACTTGGATTCCCGGGATTTATGACTACCATTGCAACAGTGTTATGGTCTGCAAGAGATTCAACAGCATCGAGATCCACCTCCCAACCCTTCTCGGGGAGAAGATCAAAATGCCGAACTTCAAGATGTCTAAAAGCAGCACAAAGTTCATAGATTGGGAACCCTGGTCTCGGAAGCAAAACATTTACACCAGGACGAGCTAAAATTGTCAAAGCCACATCAATAGCTTGAGTGCAACCAGATGTGA
Source organism: Euryodendron excelsum (assembly GCA_033060915.1). Taxonomy (NCBI): domain Eukaryota; kingdom Viridiplantae; phylum Streptophyta; class Magnoliopsida; order Ericales; family Pentaphylacaceae; genus Euryodendron; species Euryodendron excelsum. The sequence goes on along the minus strand of CM065381.1, from coordinate 19,814,515 downwards.
CAAAGGCATCATCGGGCGATAACTTGTATGGGAGATTAAGTGACAAATATTCAGCAATTGCCCTGTTTCAAGGGAAAACAAACTAAATGTAACAACCAATACGAACAAGGTGAGACATCCCGGGAAGTTGTAGTTTGGGGCAAGGGGAGATGAGCAAAATAAGCATTTTCGGATCACCTTTGGCCTCGTGGGAAGATAGTAAGCTAATATAGTGATGCTTTATTAAACAAATTAGCATTAGTACTTTGGACAGCTTTCAAACTAATGAAATCAAAAGATTAAGGTCAATATCCTAGTAAATAATTGTGATATATAGCAATGATAAACTGCAATCAATATTCAATAGAGGAGAATAATGACAGTATTTTAATATGAAGTCAAAACCATCTGTGACACTGAAAATATTGCAAAACTAACATATCTTTTCTTCCATTTTTTTTCCGTTAATTACAAGCACACTTTCTAAATTATAAAATAACTAAAATGTCCCTTTAATTTACATGTAAATATAGAGACAAAATAAGAGGTATTTCAGTTATTGGACAATTATTACAAAAAAAAAATGTAATTAAGGTATAAGATAAACTTTGATGAATATGTGCAAGTTACACTATTCTTCTACCTGATTGCTAATAAATTCCTAACAGAAGGGGTTGATTAATACAAATTGATACTTTAAGAGTTAAGTTGTTACGTTTTAGAGTTTAAAGGGTACAGTGATACTGAGTCATAGTTTAAAGGTGTGCTTGTAATTAATACTATTATAAATCTTATTATTTAGTTTAATCTTTTGACAGAAGCAGACAAGGAACAAAAGCCCAAAAAAAAAAAACCAAATTAGTGCTGCTTTATTAGTTTCACCAGAAACTGTAAGGAATCAGAAACTACAGCTAGACCAAGTGATAACAGTCCAGTGCTCCTGGATTTTCTCAAAAATTCAAAAATCTGAAGAAAAAAAGCCAATAATGGAAAAAATAAACACCCTAGTTATTGTATCTTATTTTCTGTTTTCACAAACTGCAAGATATAAGAGGCTAGTTTTGAAATATATATATATATATATATATACATATATTATATATATCCACGTATCTATTTCATTGGGCAATTAAGACTATACTGAACAACCAAGACCATGCCCACCATGGATGAAACCCAAATCAGTACTCCTAAATTAGGTTCAACTGCACTTATAGAAACATGAATTTCACAAAATATGATAGAAGAAGCAAACATAAATATTACTTTCTGGTTTGAGGAAGACCCACAGTAGGGGCATAGCCATTGAACTTCTCCGAGCAAAAAGTATCAACGACAGCTTCTTCAGCAACGGCGGCGGTGTGGAAGCACGAGTAGGCAGATGGGTCGCCTATCCCCAAAGAAAGTACTCGCCTCTCGTCTTTGCCGTCGACATTGGCCATCAACAATCCGAGAGTTCCTTTGATGGTGATATTAGTACGCGTTTCAACCTCTTGGGTGCCATTAGCAACCCCACCACCAACACCCCATTTCTTTGCTCCATTTTCCATCTCTCCTCTGTTCCGAAATCTTGAGATATGAAGAGAGAGAGAGTGTGTATGTGTGACTAATAAGTAAATAGAGCAGTGAGTGAGAGAAAGTACTGTATGATCAAGGCGACTTGTTCAAGTTAGAGCACTCTGCATGGGACAAATTCCGTAATTCGAGAGAGAAAATAGTTAGAGAGAGAGAGAGAGAGAGAGGGGAGGAACCGTGTCTGTTAATTCTTTTAGTTCATAGTACAGGGGTTGAATGTCTAGGATCCCACGTTGGAACCCCACACAATCCGAAATGTGGTTTATTTCTGACTCTCTGTGTGGTTGACAGTTTTCCACGCGCCTTATGCAAAGCTTCTTAAATTTTTGCTCTGAAGAAGATTATATATATATATATATATGTACGTGTGTATCACCACTAACGCGGAAGCTACAGCATAAATAATTTAATTTACTTTTGCTTATTTCATATAATTATGTAGCTCTTGCTATTAGAAAGAGAAGTTATAATTGAAAATATAACTCGACAATTCTCGCTATTAGAAAGATAATTTTTCCTTGGACGTACCATATATTTCGACAATTCTTTTTTAGTAAATTGGAGGCGAAAGCATTGGGTGGGAGCCCTAATTACAAAAACTTTGTTGGACCTATTATATATATCTTGATCATTTTTGTTTTAAGAACATTAGAGGCCGAAGCTTTGGAAGCGTCCAAGCTATGCTACTTGCTCATATCTTGACAATTTTAAGAAAGAGTAGAGACAATTTGCATTGCGACTTCATCTCGTCTAAATGTATGCATATATGCATATGCCTATATATGCAATTGCAAGTGGGAGAAGCAGCCTAGCCAAGAAAACGACCTTTAGCTAAAACTTGTGTACAAACTTCGTGTGATCACTTTCAATTCTCCAAAAACACGAGGAAAAGGATGTTCAACAAATTCGGCCATTGAAGTGTGTCTCCAGCATTGTCTATACACATGTATATGTATATACACATACCAGCCATGCTTTGTTTCTTGTCAATTTTAAAAGCCAATTTGGACTCTCCAAGTAATCTCAATCATATCTTTCTATGCCTTTTGGCTTAGATCTAGTGTTGAATTAACTCAATGAATTTTAGTACAGTTCATTGTTTTCTTTTGCTCTTTCGTTGTTATTAACAAGTTTACATTTCGCCAAATTTGTAGAGGGTTTTGAATTTGTTATTTGTATTGGTTGATGGCCGGCAGTGGTGAACTCATAAATTTTATTAAGATCTAAATTTTGAATAGTTTTATTAATTTTTTAAATTCTAAAGAGGATCAATATATTATTTCTTATCATAAATACTGCTAAGGCCTCTTGTCCACAATATGGTACTTCACTTCAAATGTTAAAAATTAAACAATATCCAAACCTGAATTTGGCTGAAAAAATAGGAATCCAAAGCTTGGGTTTCAAGGGGTCTTGTCAACTTACAATTGAGATACTTTGGTGCCATCACTTTGCAATAGGAGATAAGAACTTGAAGAAGAGTAAGAGATTAGATAAAGATAACTTTTGAACATGTAATTTGATTATTAATAGAATAAAGAAAGCTGTTGCCCAATTTTCCTATCACTGCGGGGTCTGGGGCTAGGAGGGTAAGAGGTGATAATTATTTATACAATAACAAGAGATGATGGCAGATCATGTTCAACAATAAATAACCCGAAATTTGATCTTGGTCTATTTAAGAAAAAAAATAGTTATTTTTCTTCCTCTATTTATTTTTTAGTTTAAGAGGGAAGGAAAAGAAAATTTGTAAAAAGCAAGTTCAAATTATTTTTCCTTCAATTTTCCTCTCTTATCCATATCTTTTTCCCTTTCTCAAGTTTCAAACAGTCTGTTACTGGCATATAACCATCGGTAGACTCCTCCTCCCCCAAAAATTCAAATTTCTTTATACCTCCTATAGAAATTTGAATATTTATAATAAAATATAATTTTACCTTAGTAGTTACAAAGTTTAAAAATTTTTTTATGTTGATCTCCCTTAAAATAAAGAGTTAATTATAAGCATACCCTTTGAACTATGACTCAGTATCATCATGTCCTCCTAAACTCTAAAACATAACAAGTTGACTTATAAACTATCAATTTGTATTAATCAACCTCTTCTGTTAATAATATATTAGCAATTAGTTAGGAAAATAGATATAAAAAATTATCATATAACTTGCACATGTTCACAAAAGTTAATATTATACCTAAATTATATTATTTGTTTGTAATAATTATCTAATAACTAAAATACCCTTTATATTGTTCTTATATTTACATGTAATTTCAAGGGACATTTCAGTTACTAAGCAATTATTATAATAAGAAAAGATTGATTTAGGTATAAATTATACTTTTGTGAACATGTACAAATCGAATAATAATTTTTTATCAATTTTCCTAATGAATTGCTGATAAGAGAGGTTGATTGATACAAATTAGTAATTTAAGAGGTTAACTTGTTATAGTTTAAAGTTTAAAGAGCATAATAATACTGAGTCATAGTTCAAAGAATATAATTATAATTAACTCCAAAAATAAATTCTGAGTCTGCCTCTGCATACCACCTTGCCAACTTCTACTAATACCTTTGGAGTTTCATAGGAAACTCTTCTGATTACTGAAATCAGAGAGGGCAGCTTTTCAAAGATCCACATGCAGAGAAAAAAAAATTTCATTGAGATCGTGGATACATTGATCACTGTTGAATAACTTGAATGGTTAATATGGACCCAATTTACATAACTACTATAAAAACCATGAATTCCAAAAATTCGAAATAAAATTCTGGTAGGTATTTCGAACACACAGCAAGTAAAATATACGAATTAAATAGCATACCTTTTGGAACGGAAACCAACCCCCCCTTATTGGGGGGGGGGGGGGGGGGGGGTGGTTGGGGTTTGGAGTTGGGGGGAACCACACACGTGTTTATATATATGTATATTTATTTGTATATATAAATAGAGAGAGAGGGGAGAGGACACATTGTTGTGATGGTTAATTACACTCACTTTACATATTTACATTTTATACCAAATCTCATTTTAAAACTTTCACTTTTAATTGTAACTTGCATTTTTAATTTATTTTAATGTCAACTTTATATTAACTTTTGTTTAGAGAATAGATGAAAAATTCATATATGACAAATATTCTGCCTTTTTCAAAAGGTAAAGATGTAAAATCATACTTCTTTTTAATAATCTATCATAAATTCCTTTAAAATCATGAGTTTAATCAATTTTGTGATGTATTTAATGTAATTAAATTTTATGTAAAGACTCTTAATTTAACTCATGAGCAATATATACGAGTCTTTGGGATAAAAAATGATTAAATTTTACATATTTATCCCTTAAAAAAGATCATGTGATTATTATATGTAAATTTTTTGTCAATTTTTTAAATAGAATGTTAATATTGCAATAAATTATAAGTGTAAGAGTTTAATTGTTACAATTGAAAGTGAAAGTCCTGAAGTGAAATTTAGTGTGAAGTACAAAAGTGCAAAGTATAATTAACCATAGTCCTAATTAGAATAATTTTAGAAGTCCATGTTGGGCAAATATATACAATCCTACCATATTATGATTCTGTTCTGCTAAGGTATATCATAACACAATAGATGCTATGGATCACAATTTTTTTATTTTATTTTTATGTAATGCAATAGGTATGTTCAACCAGTTTACGTATATCTCGACTAATCATTTCTTTGGTCTAGTAAAAAAATTAAACTTCGTAAAATAAAAAGCTCAACTTTAGCTGGGTCTGAAATCAGAACCTCAGCCTGTTTGAAACTTTAGGTGGGGGGAGAGGAAGGGAAGGATGATGAAAGAAAAATGAAAGAAAAAATAAAAAAATAGTGAAAGAAAAAAAGGGAGAGAGTAATTTGAAAATTTTCATCTATTTTTTCTCTCTTTTTCTTTCCTTTCCTCTCTTAAATAGAATCAAACAAAGAAAAAGAGAAGGAAAAATGAAGAAAAAATTTCCCTTTCATTATGTTTGTTGAACTTATCTAGCATAATATCCATTGGGAAATGACAGTATCCAATGATGGCCCGTAACACATTTTCGACCCTCTTGCCAAAAACAAATCAAGCTACTGGATCCCAATTTATTTTTCGGTTGCTAACGCTGGTTTGAAATTAGTTTGTGACATAAACAAGCCTAACTTAAAAATGGCCTATTTTCGTGGCACAATAAAGTAATTAATACTTTGAGAATATAAAGGAAAATAATAAAAAAAATTGAGTTCAACTTGTGATCAACTCAATTTTGTCTAATACGGCTTTGTTTTAGTATTTTGTCTTTTTCAAAGAGTTTTGTCAACACCATTCAACAGAAAATTATCATTTTAAAAAATAAAAAAAGCTCTATGAAAGAAAATGAGAAAAAAATTATACCAAATGAGGGCAACCCACTACTCATTTGGGCACAACTAATTTACATTTCTTTTCCAAGTGTATCATGCCAGAATTACACTTTGGAAAAGATCAACAAAATAAAGCCAAGGCCTTGTCATATTATTTCACATGACAAGATGTGATTTCTACCATGATTTTAATATTCATAGTAGGTCTTTTTCAATTTACAAATGATTAAATTATGGTGAAAATCACATGCATGTGACGTCGTTTGAATAATTGTTCATCCTACTAATGGCATTTAGGACCAATATCTAATAAAATGACAAAATCACCACAACCACTCATATTTAAACTTACTAAGGAGGGACATTTGTATATACATTGATTGTGCTCTAAAAAGTATAATTGAAGTCCCTAATTGTAAGCTAATGTTAGTTATTATTTGCGTGTTATTTTGTATCTTTTACGTTTTACATGTCTTGAGCAGATTTGAAAATAAAACTAAGCAAAATAAAACAAAGTGATATATATTATCTATATGAGCGAGTGTTTATATTATATTATATATATATATATATATCTATTATATTATATCCTTTACTTTATATATAATATGTAATATATTATACTTTATATTATATATATATCTTTGTCAAAGAATGACCGGACTCTTTATATATTATAATATATATACATATATATCTTTGTAGGAGGGAGCAGGGGCGGTGTTACCACAAAAGAAAAGGAGGAAAAGGAGAAAAGGAGAAAAAAAAAAAAAAGAATGAAGAAAAGGAGGGAAAGAATGAGAAAAGAAGAAAAAAATAAAACAAAGATGCTCTTCTCAATTATGAAAGGGAGAAGAAGGTAGGGGTTGGAGAGCTCTCTCAAGTAGAGAGGAAGTCCCTTTGGGACTCTGTTTAGGAGTTTATTAGGCAACAAGTTTTAGTCCTTTTATTTCAGTCTTTTATTTTTGTTGCTTTGTGAGTTATTAAATTTTTTTTATTTATGAATTCTTTTTTCTCCAAGTCTAGTCTTTTCAATATTAGTATTTAGTTTTATTATGTTAAGGATTTATACTAAAAGATATGTTTTGTCTAATAACTTTAGTATTTATTAATAAATTAGTTATTCCATTTTAATGAGAATTTGTATGAGTAATGTTTGTCTTGCATTATTTATTTAATAATTTTGCATGTGTGTCTCTTATTCTATATAGTAGATGATTTGGTGTGTAGAGTACAGCTTACACACAGAAGATCAGATTATCGATTTTTATGGAATATAAGTTTATCGTTTACAGTTTTAGATGAATTAGACACACTATCAGTAGGACTATAGCACAATGTTTTAATATGTCTGTCTTGACTATGAGGAACGGTTTAGTTCTAATTTCTTACACTAGTACACTTTGTATATATTGAACATGATTGTGTTGAATTAATTATTTTTATATTGATTATATAAAATAATTAATACCCCGTGATTATTATGAGTGCTTATACTTTTAATTCTAATATAATAAATAGATACATGCATTTAATATTTATTATTTTGATTCATAGAAGAGTGAAATTCTTTGTAGGTCAATAAACTCAGTGAGTTGAACGATAATGTTATGTGTATGGTAAATATTAATTATTGATGGAATTCACATCCCGATATATAGATTAATGATACCCCCTTAGAAAGTTTATAAGTTTTAATTAAGTCAAACCATGTAGGTAGATTATGAATCTGATATATCAAATAAATTAAGTGAAAGATCTTAAGAAATTAAATAAATCTATTAAATTTAATTGACAGTAATTTAATTTAATAGACGGGTATCTGTGATCTTAACGTGGGGGAGATAAATAAGCATTTAATAATATAGAGCTTGAAATATAATTCTTAGTATGACGAAGAGTGCAATTATAATTCATTAGTGATATAAATTATAATTTACGTAAATAAGAACTAATCTTGATTGGATTAAGGATCCTTATTTACATAGGAAACCCTAATCATACAAATCATATGCTCCTGCTATAGTTTTTATATATACATACTCTAAGAGTAGTTAGGGTTACAGTTACTCATAATTGAGAGATGCGTATTTTTTTGAGGAAGAAAAATCTTAGTAACTGTGAGTCCACTTTCTCTAGAGTAAGGCGTGTACGAGAAATACAGTAGAAGTCCAAAGGTTGAGTTCGAACAATTGATTTATGTTTGTTGCTATTGCTGTTGCTTGTTGTTTGAGATCAAAACAGAAAGATTTTGAAGTTCATACTTGCTATTATTCGGGATCAAATCAGAGAGATCTCGAAGGTATGATTCTAATCACGTAGATTAGTCTCTGCTAATCAGATCAGAGTTTTTGGTATTCTACGTATGCACTATAGTCAAGTTGTGAGAAATTTCGTAGTCCTCAACATATTCTTAGAGCTAATTGGAAAGATCATTTGACTGAATTAGAATGATTAATCAAGATTTATCTTTTCAATCCAGATTCATTTGAAAATTTGGTGTTTTTGCACATGTTCAGTAAATTGCATGCTTGAGCACGTACATATATATTTTGTGCATGTAATGATTTTATATTTTATAAACAAGTTTAAATTAAGAGTAGTATAATTAATGTAGGAGTAATGTAAAAGTAAAATAGATGCTGGTTTATTTATCACTTTTCAGATACTTGTATATTTTATGTGGATTCTCTATCTGGTATGCTTTTATGTCTAAACTTCTGGTAAGGGACCTAATACTCTTAATATTAATCTGGAATTAATTACTTTTATATTCTTGGTAATTAAAATCTAGATTCTTTTGAAAACTTATACTTTTTTATTATGTTTGTAATATTTTTTACCTTGACAAAACAATCGGTATATGCAAATCAATGGTGATGGTCTTCGATAATAATGTAATAAGTATGTAGTTAGAACATTTGAAAATATGTGTATTTAATTATACTTGTTACACTTATATCCTTACAAAGCATTGCCAAGTGTTTATGAGTTGATAGTGACTGTTTCATGATTTTAACTGAGTAACATTTTAGTAATTAATTATTTTGAATATACCCATCTGCTAATTTATGAGGTCTGAGTAAACTAAACGATCGGTAGTTGGTAAATTTGTATTGATCATCCTCAAGTAAGTCAACTGATTGAATCAATTAAATTCAAGACAGTTTTATTTTATTATGTTTTACAAACATTTTTGGCTAGCAACCTCTATCTCAAAATTGTAAAAAGATTTTATTTTTCTTTTTGTTATGTTTGTCATTCGGTTTTAACTATTATATCCGTTCTATATGATTCGACTCCGATCTTATCGGTTTATTTTTATTTTGTATTATTTCGCCATGCTTGTTCTTGCGTGTATTAAGTTAATGAAGCACACATAAGAAAAATAATATGGATTGTACAATTATTACATTATATAAAAAAAAATATTTGCTAACCTGTACCCTAAGTGTGTGCTAAGCTTAATTATAGAGTTGTACAATGTGAGAAACTCCCAAAAAAAAAAAAGAAAATAGAAAAAAGAATTTTCTCTTGTACCTCGTACCGTACCTTGCAATCTCAGCTCTTGAATAAAAAGATTTTTTTTTTGAATATTTAAAAAATTAGGTGTTTTGATAAGTACTACAAACTATAAATATGAGCGATAATTACCATAAAAGTGACTCATAGTTGCAACAATGTAATGGTGTTGTGTGATAACTATTATTATATTACATAGTAAGTCTGATCAATTTAAGGAGAAATTATCGAGGCGGACTGCCATGCTAATGTAGTGTGATGTTCCACTAAAATACACACAAGTCAAGTTTAAAAGACAACTCATCAGTTAACAAAATTGAAGTTTTGAACAGGGCTTTCAAGTCTATGTTTCTCTTATTATGAATTATGTTTATAATTTTCCATGGCTTTAATCCATATACATTTGTATAGGTATATGCATACTTGGATGTTTGTTTGTAATTTCGTTAATCTGCATAAATTGGTGATTTGATTTTCGTATGCGATTAGTTGGCTAATGAAAGTTCATGATTGGGCAAATACTATGTAGTTGGACTTATGATTCAATTTGTGTTCATGTGAATTATTATGTTCATAGTGGGAAATATTTGCATCCAAACTGCTTGAAAATAATGCTGAGATTGAGATTCACAGCTCATCCACTGAATTCTTGTTTTAATTTTTGGAATTTTGGTCGTAAAGTGTTATTTTGAACAGAAGAATTAAAACCATGTTTTAACGGATTAAAATATTAAAATTCATCTTTGGTCAAGGGTTTCCAATGAATTTTCAGCTTATTGTTTAAATAGGGTAATGTTCCTATTTGGATTAAATTTAGTTGTGCAGTGTTATTTCTGATAGGAACTCTTCAAATTTTGATTTTCACAAATAAAATCATTAGAATAAAAACAGGTACTAATGAATACGATAAAATAGTTACATATCCTCTCCAATAGTCATATATCCTCTCCAAAATAGTTAGGTATTCAATAGTTACATATCCTCTTTCATATGGATTTTATTATATTCAATAGTTATATACTAGTGATTTTATTGTATTCATTGCTGCTTATGGTTTTACTTTACATCCAAAATAGTTATTGCATGTACTGGACTAGCAAATGGATCAATTGATAGTTTCCGATTACAGGAGGATTGAAATATGTGGACTAAAAAGAGATTAGCACGTGCCAAATCAAATTTATATTAAAGGTGTTCAACGTAACCCACCAACCGAACAGACAAGATGAGTTCAAAAATGTTAAAATTGACTTCGACTCAGTTTGAATTTGAATTGGGTCGTTTCAGGTTAGAAATTCATCTATTGTTGAATAATAATAATAATAATAATAATAATAAGCACTTAAATAACAAATAAATGAAAGCACAAAGTAAAACTTCATATATTATTAAAATTTAACCATTACATACAATTCAGGTCGATTTTGGTTCGGGTTGGGTCAATTTTATTGGGTGGGGTCGGTTTTAAATAGTGATCTATTAACCGAACAGTCAAGATCGGGATCACAAACATGGAACCGATTTTGGCTCTTTTTGAGTTCGGGTTGGTTCGGGTCGAGATTTGATTGGGTCGGTCGGACTAGCGGGACTCATGGATATTTTTTTAACACCCGCAATATATATAGCTTTGAATTGTTGGTGTTCTTCTCATTGATTGGAGTGCCGCCGATAGAAAGACTTCACCCTCCCCAGAGCTTCTTCGAGAGAGGATGGCTCAACGGCAAAAGTGATCCGGAGCCAATTTTTCATACCCACAGCAAGTCCTGCAAAATAAATAAATAAATAAAAGTTGTATCAATTTCAGGAGAGCCAGAATCAGTAGAAATTCAGAGTTCCGATTAGGTGATTGATGATTCGTATCTCACCTGGAAGAAAGATCACAGATTCCTCCTTGGCTAGTTTAAAGCAGAAGTCAATGTCATCGCTAACGTCTTTCAGGAGGGAAAGATTCAGCTTCACCTACAATGCACAAATAATGAATAAAGAAAAGTACTTATAGACATTTCAGAGAACTGAAAATTCTGAGTTCCTCACCATTACAGCCATGGATCCCTCCGGTTTATGCGGGCACGTAATGCAAGGGATCTCCTTTATTCTATCACAACAAATATCCGAGGTTTGCTTCAGTATATTAATGGTCTTCGTAAAGAAAATCTCTTCAGTTTGCTGAAGAATGCGAGGGACTGCTGCCTAGAGCCATGAACAATATGGTTAAAAAAGGAACAAAATTTGGTAGTGAAATTTACACTCTTTCCAGATGAAATTAGAACTTCAGAGATTTGAGAATAAGCAATTACCAAATAATTTATACCCAATAAACATAAATTCCATTGAAATCTTCATAAAAGCCATAATTTTAAGGTCAAACATGCAACTAATAGTGGTTTGCTTAATTCAGTAACAGAGGAAAGAAGCTAGGTATGCTGCTGCTTTTCTTTTCTTCTTTGAAGCCAGAGAGAGAACCGGAGCCCTTGACTTTACTATTAACATGCTAAAGATGGTTAGCAAATGGCCCCGTGTAATCAAGTTTTTAACTTGTTCGAGCTAGAAAATGCATCGACTGAATGCAAAAAATTATTTGGGTAAAGAAAACAGAACATATCCTCACTTCAATGTTTCAAAACCATCACATAAGCAATGAGGTACCAACCTGTATAAATGTAGCAGGACCCCCACAAATATCAAAGTACTTCTTAATGCGCTCAACAATCTGAGTAGAGGAAATAGAAATGGTGAATTGGCATGGTGCAAGTAAACTTAATGAAATTTGTCCCCACCCGAAACAAAAATGTTTGACACGCGTACAATATATAAAACCGGGAAAAAATGAAAAAAAAGCCATGAATACGGGAAACTGAGAATATTTCTGTACAATGGACAAGAACATTGAACTTGTCAGTTGCTACTAACCTTGGGGTTTATGAAGATGCTACAGGGATCATTTATCACAAACCAACCAAGTCGCCAACCAGGCACTATCCATCTCTTTGACAAAGAGCCAAGAGTGAGAACAGGAACAACCGATCCAAAAACTCCCATTGGCACAAAAGGATTACCCCCAAAAGCAAGGTGGCCGTAAACTTCATCAGCAATTACAAGAATTTTTAGCCTTTTCGCAGTCTCAGCAATCTAATCGCAAAACAAGATTAAGTAGTGAGTTAATACAAAACCCAAATTGTAAGCACGAAACTGATTAGCAAGTGGAGAATTGCACGAGCAGAGCTGAAAGCCTATACTAACCTTCTTCAAATGTTGATAACTATAGACATTGCCACATGGATTTCCGGGATTTATGATTACCATTGCAACGGTGTTATGGTCTGCAAGAGATTCAACAGCATCGAGATCCACCTCCCAACCCTTCTCGGGGAGAAGATCAAAATGCCGAACTTCAAGATGTCTAAAAGAAGCACAGAGTTCATAGATTGGGAACCCTGGTCTCGGAAGCAAAACATTCACTCCAGGACGAGCTAAAATTGTCAACGCTACATCAATAGCTTGAGTGCAACCAGATGTGACAAAGGCATCATCGGGCGATAACTTGTTAGGGAGATTAAGTGACAAATATTCAGCAATTGCCCTGTTTCAAGGGAAAACAAACTATATGTAACAACTCATACAAACAAGGTGAGAAATCTCCGGCAAAAATTGTGGTTGGGGGCGAGGGGAGATAAGCAAAATTAGCATTTTCAGGTCACTTTCAGCTGTAATAGTTATATTAAACATATAACATTAGCATAACCACGTTGGACAGCTTTGAAACTAGAAATCAAATTATTAAGGCCACACATTAGCAAATAATTGTGATAGAAAGCAATGATTCTGCAATTAATATTGACTTGGGGAAATAATGACAAGAGTTTAGTACAAAGTCAAATAACTGTGAGACTTAAAAAAATTGCAAACCTAAAATATCTTTTTTTTTTTTTTTTTCTTTATTATTAATATTTTCAATCTTTTGACAGAAGCAGAGAAGGAACAAAAGCCAAAAAAAAAACCCAAATTAGTACTGCTTCATTGGCTTCACCGGAGGCAGAAACTGTAAGGAATCAGAAACTACAGCTAGACCAAGCAATAACAGTTAAGTGCTCCAGAATTCTTCTAAAAAACTCAAAAATCTGAAAAAAAATAAATCATAATGGAATAATACTAACCCTAGTTATTGTATGTTATTCACTGTCAGGCTAAAATAAAAAAAATAATAATAACGAGGGAATTAAGACTATACTGAACAACCCAGAACATGCCCACAATTGAAGCAGAGATGGAGGAAACCCAAATCAGTACTGTTAAATTACTTTCAACTCCGACTAAGAGAAACAAGAATTTCACAAAATATGAGAAATATCAATATTACTTTCTGGTTTGAGGAAGACCGACGGTAGGGGCATAGCCATTGAACTTCTCCGAGCGAAGAGTATCAACAACAGCTTCTTCAGCAACGGCGGCGGTGTGAAAGCACGAGTAGGCAGATGGGTCGCCTATCCCCAAAGAAATTACTCGCCTCTCGTCGTTGCCATCGACGTTGGCCATCAACAATCCGAGAGTTCCTTTGATGGTGATATTCGTAAGCGTTTCAATCTCTTGGGTGCCATTAGCAATCCCACCACCACCCCATTTCTTTGCTCCATTTTCCATTTCTCCTCTGTTCCGAGATATGAAGAGAGAGATAGAGAGAGAGAGAGAGAGAGAGTGACTAATAAGTAAATAGAGCAGCGAGGGAGAGAGAATACTGTATGATCAAGGCCACTCGTTCAAGTTAGAGGACTCTGCATGGGACAAAAACAAATTCTGTAGTTAGAGAGAGAAGAGAGAGGGGGAGGCTCCGTGTCTGTTCATTCATCGTAGTTCAAAGTATAGGGGTTGAATGTCTAGGCTTCCACTTAGGAACCCCACACAACACGAAATATGGTTTGTTTCTAATAACTCTCTGTGTGGTTGGCAGTTATCCACGCGCCTTACGCAAAGCTTCTTAATTTTTGCTCTAAAGATGATAGTACATATAATACTAGAATGGATGCCCATTACGTGTGGGTGTGGTTAATTTGAACAAGTGAAAAAGAATTAATAAAAAATTATTATTGGGTGATTATAAAATTTAAATTAATATTTTATTTTTTTATTATTTGAATTAAATAAAGATATGCATAATGTTAATAATTTATATATTTTTTAAAAATTTTTTAATCTGTACTTAAAAATGACACTTTTTTGAATTTGAAGATTCGCCAACTTCACTTAATAGGTTTGTTTTGTAATAGTATATATATATATATATCATCACAAATGTGAAAGCTACAACATAAACAATTTAATTTACTTGCTATTAAAAAGTAATGTTACAAATCAAAATATAACGGTGTTCCTGTTATTAAGCCAGTTTTTATTTTTGTCAAGATAAATGTTATATGAAATAATAAATCATTCTTTTGTGATTCACTAAATCTTAATTAAGGACATTGAAACAGAGTGGGTGAAATATACCGCAACATCCTCACGAGACCCATATGCAATTAATATGCCAAATTTCTTTTAGACCTATTATATATTTTGATAATTCTTTTTTATTTTTTTTTTGTAAAATTTTGTTGGGCCTATTATATATTTTGATTATTTTTGTTCTAAGTACATTGGAGGCCGAAGCTTTGGGTGGGACCGATATGAAATCCCAAGTAATAAGTATAGGGTACGTAGAAGTGCCCGATCACTAAGCTATCTCACTTGCGCAAATCTTGACAATTTTACGAAAGAATAGAAAGAAATTTGCATTGTGATTTCATATCATGACTTCTACTAACTCTTTCATTATGATTTTTTCAACAACTTTGAGGCTAAGAGCTAGTAAGAAGAGCTATAAGCCCATTCCAAGAAGTAGTAAAAAGGCTTACATGACCAAGATGGAATGGCAAATCCTTTTCTATATGATTTGGTCAAGTCATAGGGTGCCTTGTCTAAATGTATGTATCTATGAATATAAATACAATTGTAAGTGGGAGAAGCAACCTTGCCAAGAAAACAACCTTTAGCTAAAACTTGTGTACAAACTTGGTGTGATCACTTTCAATTCTCCAAAATCACAAAGAGGAAAAGGATGTTCAAAGAATTCGGCCATTGAAGTGTGTCTCCAGGATTGTCTATATGTATGTATATATAAACACCAATCACTCATCGTTTCTTGTCAATTTTGAAAGCCAATTTGGACTCTCCAAGTAAACTCAATAATACCGTTCTATGCCTTTTGCCTAAGAGTGTTGAATTAATTCAATGAATTTTAGTACCGTTTGTTCCTTTTTTTTTTTGGTCTTTTGACTCAATGAACAAGTTTACATTTCACCAAATTTGTGAAGGGTTTTGAACTTGTTTTGTGTAATGGTTGATGGTTGACAGTGATGGACCCAAGAATTTTATTGAGCAATTCAAGGTAAAAATTTCTGAATTTTGAATAGTTTTATTAGTTTTTTTTAATTTTTAAGAGGGCAAATATACCATTTTTTTTATTATAAATACAAAAAAAAAACACTATAAATCTAAAAGGAATTTAAAAAACTCAGGGTGCTTGGGCCCAGATTAAACACTACCGAAACCCGAATTTGGCTGAAAAACAGAGCTTTGGGGTTTCAAGGGGGTGTTGTCAGCCATGCAAATTGAGATACTTTGGTACCATTACTTTGCAATTTGAGAGAAGAACTTGAAGAAGATAGCCAGAGATTAGATGTAGATAACTTCTGAACATGCAATTTGATTATTAATAGAATAAAGAAAGCAACTGTCCAATATTTCTGTCGCTGCGGCCTGTGGGGTTAAGGAGGATCCGTAGTTATTAATTCAATAACAAGAAGACGAAAAAATAATTGGACTTTGCAGTCGACAAAGTAATGGGTTTTTCATGCAATAATAGGAACATACTAGAATTAGACTTAAAAATATTTTAATTAACCTTACCATATATCGATTCAATCCTAAGAAATAACCCAGTGATATCATCCAATGAATTTCTATCTTCCCTGAATGAGTCATAACCATCTACTGATTTTCTTTTTCTTGGATGATGCGGTCGGGAATATCCAGCCAGCATACACGCATCATCTATTGATTTTCAAACTGACTTCTCAAACAACACAAAGCATCCCAACATATGGCAAAAAAATAGTCATGGCAGCTAAGGATCAAAATTTCGTTTCGAGAGATTGTTTCGATTGGCTTGAAAATAAAAACGAAAACGTTTTAGAAACATTTTGAAAGTAACACATATTAAAATAGTAAAATACAATCTTTTGTATATACTTCAATAAAAATTGTATAACATTTATGTAAAGGTTTTAATTCGGGTTGACACAACTTATTATTTTAGTGTATAGCGTTATATTTTGGTGCATTTTTCTATGTTCTGGTGAGTTTTGATGGAAATAATAGTGTTTTATTATTCCATTAGTATTTCGTTTCGGTCCTTCAAAAAATAAAAACTTTTCGACCGTTTCAATGAAAACAAATAAAAATTTTGTTCTTTGTTTAGAGCATGCTTGGAACTTGAGAAAAAAAAAAAGTTTGTTTTATTTTAAGAGGAAAGGAAAAAAAAATTGTAACAAAAAAATAAATTTATTTTCCCCTCAGTTTTTCTTTCTCTTTTTCTTCCCTTTCCTTAAATTCCAAACAAGCTATTACCGAAGTACCACCTTGCCAACTAACAAGTGTACTTCCAGTGCTAGTGGAGCTCCAGAGGAGAAAAGCAGTATCTACTGCACTGTTTTGGTGACTCAACTCTTTCCTAGTTGATTGCCCATTGTGGTTAGATCTAAGAAAGCAGCTTTTCAAAGATTCAAATGGAGAGACAAAAAAAAAATTATGGAGAAGCAAATCGTGGATACCTTAATAACGGTTGAATAGTTAATATGTACCTAATTTTAGCAAAATAATTGCAAAAATTCCAGATATAATTGTGTTAGGTATTAAGAACACACAGTAAATAAAATATACGAAGTAAATTGCTTATATATATATATATATATTAATGGTAATGCGGTCAGATTAGTTCGACTGCTAAGGTGTATCATAACCCAATAAATAGTATGATCATATGTATGTTAATGATAACACGGTTAAATTTATTCAGACCAACTTAGGTGCACTTATCTGATAAAAAAAATTGAACGTCGTAAACCCCAACTCAAAATTCAATCCAACTAACATCCGAGTTTAGTTGACGCTTTCAACCCACTCATTTTAGTCAGAGTCCTATCCCATTCCCATTATTACCTTCTATAAAAATAAATAAATAAATAAAAAGTTCAACTTTAGTCGGGTCTGAAATCAGAATGTCAGAATGTAAGTTTTACCTACGTCGTGCCAAATTCCATATCCACTGATCCATGAACGTCAGAAATGAATGGGCCGCCCTGTAACACATTTTGGACCCTCATTCCCAAAACAAATAAACCCACTTGAGCCCAATTTATATTAAGGTTGCTAAAACTCGTTTGAATTTAGTTTGTGAGATAAACAAGCCTAACTTAAAAATATTTTTTTTTGCGGCACTCAGTAAAGTAATTAATACTTTAAAACTTTAAAAGAAAATAAATAAAAAAAATTTGAGTTTAGCTTGTGATCAACTTAGTTATGTCTCATATGTTTTGTTTTAATATTTTACCTTTTTCAAAAGAGTTTTGTCAACACCCTTCAAAAGAAAATCTATTGTTTTTTTTTTTTTTAAAAAAAAAGCTACGTGAAAGAAAATCAAAAAAAAATATTATATCAAATGAGGGCAACCCACTGCTCAATTTGGCACAACTGGTTTACATTTCTTTTCTAAGTTTATCATGCTAGAATTTACATTTTACACTTCCACAAAATCAACAATGTCATATTATTTCATATGACTTACACATGATATGATTTCACTATAATTTTAGCATTCAGGTAGGTCTCCGTCAATTGACATATAATCAGATCACGGTGAAAATCACGTGTATCTGACACCATTTGAATAATTTTTCATCCGACAATTCGCCACAAATATTTAATGATATGATAAAATCACTACCACCGCATAGATCTAAACTTGTTAAGTAGTATACACATATAGCTATGTTTGCTTGGTATCATGTGGATCCACTAATCTTATGTTTAGCACAAAAAAATAATAGCGGATTACAATTAACTCTAGAGATGTAATCCTTCAAAGTTGGGATATGTAATATCATGAGAGATATGGTATTACATATCTCTTCTCGTGGAATAAGATGGAAATTATTTTTTTACTCTTCTATCATTATTATAGTAGGTTAATATGATATTATATAAATACATTACAATATAATATACTATTAATAGCAATTTTGTAATATATAATATGATAATATAAAAATATAATATTATTTATTCTCTCCAAAATAAATATAGTATAAGTAATTTCTCATTACATCATCGTGTTACTTATTACCAATTATTATTTTTTTATATTATATTATTACTTATTCCGCAAACAAATATAGTCATAAGGGCTTGCAAAAAAAAATGTATATATATTTTGAGGTTCATATTTTGTACCTATTCACTGAACCAACACCCCGTTGGTCATATTTTGTACAAATTCAATTAACAAATCGTTTAACATATGCCTACGATACCTGTTAGCATGGCCATCAAACAATCCCATACGTTTTAGTTTCGACTTTGATTGGAAAGCAGACAGAGACAAGACATCTATAAGATGATTGGACCAGATTTGACCTGTCTTTTGTAGGTCCCAATTCCCAAATCCAAGACCGCCACGTGGCACCTTGTACACCGTTTCTACATTCCGATACTCGAAATCTTCCTAGACGGTGTGGGAACTCTCAATCATCACTGCCCGGTTTTGATCCTGATGCTATATTTGGTTATATGTAAATCAGTCGCATAATATCACAGCTCCCTAAACTAGGACAGCAACTTCAATAATATACATCGCCAGCTATCATTTCAATCTACGGAGGGTTCCTCCTATCAAACGTCATCGGATGGTGACAACACACCCCCCACTTCCTCCGTACCGTTGATATTTAAAGGAGTTAAAGCTGTGGGCCCACCCTCTATCATGTTTCGAGACCCAGTACCCGCCTGGCTTCATCTTTCCTCTAATCGAACGGTTACGATTTGTGTGGTGCAAAAAACATATACATCACACCCATATAAGATCATTTTAATTTGAGTAAAACTAATGTTTACAAATTATAATGTAAATATATCATAAATATTAAGGTCTGGAATATTAGATAAGCAGATAAGATAATCTACCAAACTTGTTCGTTAAAGCCCCATTTTTTATTGTTCAAATTGTTTATCTCTATTTTTTTTTTTTCACAACCAAGTCTAAAATAAGACCAGACAAAAAGTTTACTAATATCATGCCGCCTTGTGATTCGTAAAACAAACAAGACGTAATCTATATAATTCAATTCACTTTCTAATTTAGCAAACACAAAATAAAGCCTATAACCATGTGATTTAGTGACATCTAATACGTTAATTTAGTACATCACTTGTTGAATCCTTTAGTTTCACTTCATCATTAGTGGATTTATGTGCAATTGTTAGACTTTTAAAGAGACAAATGTCTAGTTTGATATATGTATGACACAAATGGAGAAGAAATTTAAATCGAAAGTAGAAGATAGAGAGAGCTAACCTGAAATTGGGAAGAACAAAGTCCAACAATGCAGCTTCCTAGGCCTTAAAAGCTCAACAAGAAGTTCTTTTTTCTCCAACAACTTGGGTTTTTTATAGAGGGGAGAGAGAGAGAGAGAGAGATTATATGTATTTCCAATCTTTTAAGATAAGTGATAAGTATACGAGGTCATGGTTCCATGGTTGTCTTTATCAAGAACCTATGATGATTCAGCTTTCCATGCTTCCATGTCCTTTTGGATGAGCTCAAAGAGGACTACTTTGAGACGTCTGTGGATAGAGGAAGAGTCAAAGAAAAAAAATCATATATTACAAATAGGTTAGTTTTGAATTAAAGAACCATTGGCTAACTAAGTTCGCTCAAATTTAATTCACTTATTAATTAGATATAATTAAGCTAATTCATTTTAACTCATAACTCATAAATACCGAATTTAAACCTGCCCATTTGCCACGCTGAATGACACATCCCATGTAAGAGAATTGATCAGCTGAGGTTAAGCTCATGGGTGTACTTCATTATCCATCTCTAGGCAGATAGTTTCTTGCCTTGGCGGCTCCAGAATAGTGGAGTCATTCAAAATTTATTTTCCTATTAACTTGTCTTATACAAATTTATTAGTAATCACTCTATACCTCTCATATGAGTGGGTCACAACATACGAGAGATACTATTGAATAGTATAAGATCGACGTCAAATTAACAATATATATATATATATATATGTAGCTAAAGACTAATAACAATTATGATTACATGAATTTTAAGCATTTATGCATATTATAGCGATAAAGGGTATCTTAAAGTAAGTTTTTAATTATTCATGGTACAAATTCTTAAAAAATTGAATTTTTTTTAACAAGGTGCTATAAATTTTTTCTTATTAAGCTTCACATTTCTTTACTTCATGAAAAATCTCAATGTTGTCAAATTATATTTAGTAGAGTCAAGTCTTAAAACTATTATTCTTTTTTTTTTTTTTTAAATTTTACATAAGTAGAGGGTAATTTTGAAAATTTAGTGGGTTAATTGACCCCACTCAAATGCACTTGGTGCCACCCCGCCTTTCACTGACTACTATCTTAGGTTTGCTCGGGGCACCATCTGTACAAATTATATAAAATTTATGAGTTTCGTGAATGATAACTGGCTACTAGAGTCATGGGGAGGGATTGAATTTAAAAATTTACAGTCTGTTTGGAACTTGGGAGAGGGGAAGGAAGGAAAAGGAAAAGAAAGAGAAATGAAAGAAAAATAGTTTTCCTTCCCTGTTTAATTTTGCAAAGAAAATGAAAGAAAAATGGATGAAAAGAAGAGACAAAAAGAGAGATTAATTTAAAAAAATTTCTTCTTTTTTTCTTTTATTTTTCTTTTCTTTTCTAGTAGATAGAATCAAATAGAAAAAAGATGATAAATAGTAATTTTTCTTTCTCTTCCATCTCTTCCCCCAAATTCCAAACAGACTGTTAATATGGGTGGACTGAAGTATAGAATACCAACCTCGTCTATTTGTCTATGCATTGCTGACATGGCAACCTGGTTGTTGCTTTGGTGGCTTTTATGCAACACGATTGGCCCTTTCTTTGTCATCATGACCATGCAAGAAAGCTCGCTGAAGGCCAAGCAACAAGCAAACAAGAAACAATTACTTTGTTTTATTTGTTTTCGCAAAATGACAAGTATAAACCAAAAATTGATAGTTCTACGGTTATTTTTGCGTTTTCACAGTTGGACCCATAAAATTGTTTTCGTTTTTTTGTGTTTTCTCAAAAAAATTGACATTTCTCACTTTTCGTATTTTTTAAATAAAAATAAAAACATAAAAAAATGCCATCATTTCATTTTTTGTATGAAAAAGTTCCAGACACTTAATTAACAAACAACTTTTTTTCACTCAGCACCTGAAACAGCAATATCAACCAAAAATGACGGAAACTACTTCCAAAAGCTCATAGAGAAATCCTAAAAAAAAAAATAAAAAATATTTTTGAACGTCTTGAATAGAGTTTAGATTTATGGCCTACCAAAATACATTGATATTCAATGAAATCTACAAAAAGGATTATTGAGAAGTTATTATACCATATTAAGTCTTAGAAAACCTCAATTGATAGAAGTTGAGGATATATTGTAAAACTGGGGCACTATAAATAAATTCCTTGTGTAATTTGATGAAAAAAATTCATTTGAAGAAAAAAAAAAAAAGAAATAAAATGATACTGGATCACTTTGGAATACTCTCTTCTCAAAAGACTTGCTTGCCTTAAGATAGGTTTTAAAAGTAATTTTTGTTTTCTTATGTCAGTCAAGAAGAAACAATAGAGAAGTTAAAGGGCAATTAGTCTAAGTGATGTGGCAAACTCATTTGATAAATCCTTTTGAAAACTATTTTCGAGAAACTTTTTTGAAAAAAACTCAAATTTTAGATAATAGTTTTAAATTATTTTTTGAATTTCTAAAAGTTGTGTTCGTACCAAATAAAAAACATTGGCATTTTCGAATTTTCCATAGGTAACAAAATACTACAAATTTTTTTTAAAAAGCTACCATGCGCAAAAAGTCTCTTTCTCTCTCTCAGTGTGCAGTTGTTTCAAGCCTAATAATAGCAAGAGGCCTGGATCCAATTTTAAAACGAAATAGAATACTCTAAGATGCTTCATAGCCTTACCTCTTAACAAGGCCTACCCTAAAGGTTCAAAATTAATAAGCAATGCATATGAAGAACTAGATAAATAACCAAACCACACTATTATATGCATTTGGTTTTGTTGCTTCAACTTTTATGTATACCTTACTGGTGGGGTATTACTCTTAGCTTATATAGTAATAATCTCTCTACACATTGGATAAAACTGTGGACATATGATATATATATTTGGCAAAGGAGGGAAGGACTACCATGAATGAGTTTTCTGGTAGTTCATTTGAATGAGTTTTTTAGTAGTCCTTCTCTCTTTTACTAAAAAAAAGAAAGAGAAATGATAATGAATCACTCAAGACAATGGTTACCGAAAATACTAAACGAAAATGAGAAATGATGAGAGAAACAAAAGTAGTAAACAGTAGGAGAAAGGGAAACAAGAAGAGAAGAAACCACTAAGAATTGAATGTGAAATGTAATGAGAATATTAACAATTTTGTTTTGCATAACTTAAACTTTTAAAAAATGTAGTGAAAGTTTGTATAATTACTTCAACGTTTATTTTTATAAAGTCTAATAAATATATTGTTGGAACTTAAAGAAAATATAAAAAAATGATTATTTCAAGTGTCAAAATTGTTTTCACAGAGTTTCTTATTAGTTTCTTTGACTTTTAGTTAACGATATTAGAGTTTATTACCAGTTTGTCTTAGTTTTATTTTTCTTTTTAAGTTTTCCTTAAAGTATTTGAGAAGTTTCTTACAAGTTTTTGAAATTTTTTCCAAAAGTTTTAAAAAATATTCCATCCATATTGGGAGCATATTTTTGCAAAAGCACGTTTTTCGGTTTTTCCTATCCAATTGAATTTCCTAGCAATTTATGCTTAAAACATGTTTACTACGAAAATCTAATGTTCTAAGATCAAATTATCAAGCAAATTAGTACCAATATGTCCAATTTAATTCCGTCTGGGCTTTGGGTGATCCACAGTTATCTGCCAAGACAGGCTACCCTTCTCTTTGACAGCACGCCCGCTGTCACCAACCACTCGTAAAGCCCCAACACATAGATCACCATCCATAAATTGATTGGACGGTTCACATGATCGCAAAAAAAAAAAAAAAAATTACATTTTACCTCTTATGATTAACACGTAACTCACTTATGATTTAAATTTATTTGTAAATTGATAGAATCATAAAAGATTTGATAAAAAAATAAAAATATCTCTGTGAATGATAATATTTATTTTGATATAAAATGACATAATCATATTTTTGATATTCCATCTATAAGTATAAAATAACAAAAATATTCATGCTATAGAATCTCCGTTAACTCTAATTATTTTCATTAATTTTATAGTTATGTCTAAATCATAATTATTAAAATAGGAATCAGAAGCAAGAAACGTTAAAAACTATAAAAGCGGGAAAAACAACAAAAAAAATATAAGAAAAAATAAAATTTTATTAGGAAGCTTTCAAAGACCTGAAAGGAAACTTATATAAATATTGAATTTGAATTTAAGGAGAACAATGTATACAAAGTAATATTTTAAAATTTAAATATTTATTTAATTTTTTATAAAATATCTCAAACCTATACTAATAGCATCTATTGCGTTTCTGAGACGATTTTTGGCATTTCCGAAACCTGCTCATAAAATTTTTAAATAAATTTTTGTACCGTATTAAAAGTTATTTTTTCCTCAAATTATGAGAGGATAGTGTGTAGTTACTAAAAAAAAAAATAGCATTTCACAAGTAGTGGTAGTGGGTGCGTAATGCACACATGAACCCTGGGTTGGGTTTTTACCAAACGAGCACGCCAGAGAGTAAAAACAACACACTACTGGCGTCTCAAACTACAAAGCGCCGTAGGTGGAGGGCGGCGGAGGCTGATTTAATATTGTCGTCATGCGCGATCCTCATGGTAATCTCTCGATAATCGAGCCCCACTTTTTCTTCTTTCTTTTTGTTTAGAAAATTTTTAAAAAAGAAACAAACAAATTTTCGAAAAAGGCACTAGCAAGTTTTTGTGCTCTTAAAAAAGTCAACTGCCTTCTGGTTATAATGAGAGAAAAAAAGACCGGGCCCTGTAATCGAACCCGGTTGGTTCAAGTGCAGGTGTAAACTGCTTTTGAGTGGCACATCAATAATGAATGGGTTATACAATCAGAAAGTTTGTATATAATTTTTATACAAAAACTATACAATGATGGTTGTTAATTTATGAAAATATTATATTGCAATTTTTTGAAAAATATAGTATCTTTTACAATGAATAATGGCCCATGAATCATGATGCTAATGAAGGTTGATTTCGGACATTGAAATTGGTCCATTTGGTAAAAGTTTTTTTTATTTTTTATTTTTATCTGAAAAAATAAAAAATAGTGTTTGTTTTCTTTTTTATTTTTAGTTGTTTACAAAATTTAAAAAAAAGAAATAAAAAATACTAAAATAGGTGTGTTATATGTTTTCAAAATATTAGTCTAGTATTATTGACATAACGGTAATTTACAAATACCGATCACTAAATTATAAAAAACACATAACAAAAATACACAACAAAAACACACAATAAAAAATTAAAACTGATAACATTATCAAACGGTTTATTACGACATTAGCCACCCTCTTTCAATTTTGTCGAATAAATTGACATTAAAGCTTCTATAGTAGAACACATTTGAGAGGGCTTGAGAGTCTTAAAAATGGTTCAGGTGGGGAATTTCTCTTAAAAATAAAGAAGACTAATAGATTATAATTTATGTTCATATTAACAGAAAAGCGGGTACGCTTGAGTTATTTAAAATATTGAGAATATCGTTAATAATAACAAAGCAAGTGCTTAATCACTTGGTTATTACAGAAATGGACAGATAGGGCGGTCTGACCCGGTTCGGTTCTTCCAAAACCAGAAAGGCCCCGTAAATGACAAGTTACTGAAGAAGCCAAAAATAGGAGAAGATCGGGGGAGATTTTTTGGCCTTTTGTGGTAACTACTGTTAGGAAGTTTTGACAACTAGAAAAGATGGGCACAGAATATATATATATATATAGGGAGAGAGAGAGAGAGAGAGAGAGAGAGGGCTTAAGAACATGCAGATTGATGAGATGATTTGATGTAAAGCCTGAGAGCTAAGCTTTGTGTCTCAAAATCCGAGCATGAGGTGTCAAAATCTCAGAGCCATCATCAATCTCTCTCTCTCTCTCTCAAAATGGTGATGGATGTGAGGGACGGGTGGATGGATGGGATTGCTGAATAGATACATGCATGAGATGGAAATGATTTCCCTCAGTTGAAATAACCCCCCCAAAACCACTTTTAAATTCTAATCCCAAATATGTAACTCGACAAAACAAACCATTTCCAACACATTTTCAGTGGCCCTTTTGGTGTAAAATCAGTAAACCAACCACATCAACAACCCATATGTCACAGCCTTTTTTTCTCCTCTGTTTATTCCCTCTTTTTTTTTTTTTTCTTGCCTGGAGAGAGAGAGAGAGAGAGAGAGAGAGAGAGAGAGAGAGAGAGAGAGGTCCAATTTAAATAGTGAAGGAACTTTAAAATGGGTACTTCATGAAATGTGATAATTAGAAAATGACATGATGGTAGACAACTAATTATGCCTTTTGGGCCTCTTGAAATACAACTAATTAATCATAATGATGTATGCCTTTATTGCCAGTAATCAAAGCTTCTTATGATAAGGGTCGATCCAAAATTTTTGTTTAGTGGTGTCAAAATTTATAAATAATTATATATGAATTTTTAACAATTCCTATATTTATCCTAATTTGATCTCCAAATTCAATGGTAACAATCCCTTAACAAATTTAAATGTAATTCAATAAAACTGTGACTCTAACTCCTCAAATACATAAATTTTAGTAAATATGTAACTCAATAATTAGATATAGTTGGTAGTCACATGTTAGGTTAAAAGTACAATTAAACACCAATTAAAATCAAATTAACAACTAATTAAACAAAAAAATAATGAACTCAATTAAAATGTTCAATACTTACAAGAGATATACAATAAAAGGAGAATACTAGTTTGATGTCTCCCGTAATTTTAATATTTATTATTTTAATATAAAAATAGGGTACTTGAATTTTGAGATTTCAAATAAAGGATTTTATTTCTTTAGGTAAATAATAAAAGGTCAATAAAATTTAATAAGAATAATGTATATTTATAACTTAAAATCAAATAAATATAAATAATTAAAATTATAAAACAGTGCAATTTTAAGCGACTGCCCCGCTGGTCGCTTGCTCCATCTGCCCTGATTCCGGTGTTAGAAAAACAAGGACTGCTGAAAGAACGGATAGATAATACTAACAGCCCGCAAGTGCGCAAAAAACTAATGATCTTAAATTAGCTTCTTTTGATTTATCGAACTATGACAATCTTTGTATGAGCTTAAAAACAGAAAGATGGAAACAAATGAACAAAAACCCAAGGAACAGGTGTGTGTGTGAATGAGAGAGAGAGAGAGAGAGAGAGAGAGAGAGAGAGAGAGAGGGGCATACGAGGGAGAAGAAGGGCATTAAGGAGAAAAAAATAAAGGGTGGCATGGATTTACCTTGTGTCTGTCCATCTGATTATTTTAATAGTGTACTGTGCTGACAGATGAGATATGATTCAGCTTTATCGATCCATGGTGAAATCTCTCTCTTCACTCTCTCTCTCTCTATCTCTCTTACACGCACTACCTCTTTCTCTCTCTAGAGATGACCTCTCTCTCAAAACTACTTTCTGTTCCCTTCCTTTCATTTTCTTCACTGACAGAGGAATACCTGCACACTTCCTCACGCACGCACGCATACTCAAAACAGAACCAGAGCCCACTCCTCAGGAAAAAAAAATTATTCAGACACATACATCACCCTCTCTCTCTCTTCTCATTCTACTCTGCCTTCCTCTCTCTAGCCATATGGATATGATAAGGCCGCAGCAGAGTGCAGAGAGATCAGAGAACACAGAAGAGGACAGGGCCAGAAACGCAGATTTTTCCAGCCAAATCATACCTTATTATTTCGCCTTTCCCTGCCACTCGATTCATCAAATCCCTATGAACAACCCGTTATAACACTCCACACTCTTCTCTTTACCAATAACACGCCATATTCACCAACTACATAAACTCGTAGAGCTCTTTCATCTCCTCCTACAACTCTCTATTCACCATTGCTCTGTTTTACAATGCAGTTCTTACATAGAGCTTGGGTCTTTCCGAAAGTTTGCCAACTGGGGTTTTGGTGAAATCTTGAAATATTGGTAGATTGTTGCTTTTCTTTGTTTGCATTCTGAAACTGAGTTTCAATGGAAAGTTACCACCATTTCGACGGCAGTGATGCACACTTGCCTCCTGGCTTCAGATTCCACCCAACCGACGAAGAGCTAATCACTTACTACCTTCTAAAGAAGGTTTTGGACAGCAACTTCACTGGCCGAGCCATTGCCGAAGTTGATCTCAACAAATGCGAGCCATGGGAGCTTCCTGGTAGAGCTTCCTTTAAAACCCATTTCATAATTTCACATAAGATTTCAGAAATTGTCTCTTTTATTCGCTTTCTCTTGTGTTTTTGACAGAAAAAGCAAAGATGGGAGAGAAAGAATGGTACTTTTTTAGCCTGCGTGACCGCAAGTACCCAACTGGGCTTCGAACTAACAGAGCGACCGAAGCTGGGTACTGGAAGGCTACTGGGAAGGACAGAGAGATTTACAGTTCCAAGACTTGCTCCCTTGTGGGCATGAAGAAAACCCTAGTGTTTTACAGAGGGAGAGCTCCAAAGGGAGAGAAGAGCAACTGGGTCATGCATGAGTATCGTCTGGAAGGGAAATTTGCTTACCATTACCTTTCCAGAAGCTCCAGGGTATGAGCTGTCTCTCTCTCTCTCTCTCTCTCTCTCTCTCTCTCTCTATATATATATATATATATCTACTAGTGTACAGCAAAGTTTTGATCTTGTGTATAACACATTTGCTTAACCTCGTTCTCTTAATAATATCGAGTTGTTTGTTAGATAGAGATGGGTATTTGTCAGTTGGATTTCGACTGTTGCTTCGGGCTTCCACTTCTGGTACCCTCTGAAAGTGAATGTCCTAAAACCTTTGCATTCTTACATATATATATATATATATGTATTTATATGTTGATTGTAGTTTGTACCACTGGAAATTCACCTAATGTCTGTCTCCATTGCAGTCCTGTGTTGTGGTAGGCTTTACGCAAACACACAGCCAGGTCTCTAATCTCGGCATTTTTTTCAGAATCCAAAAGAACTCCAAAATATTATAACGTAACGAAAAAAAAAAAAACATAGAACTCCAAAATATTATAACGTACTAGAGTCATAGATACACATGCAAGTATACATATATAGTTATACATACATTAGTTTGTTGTGTACCACAGTATCTTATAGATCTAAACTATATGCTGTAGTGAAATGCATTTAATGCAGCTAACTTGAAATGTCTTGTGAATGAATTGGGCTTCGAATGTCAAATCTTTCTCGAGATTTCTTTTTCGTGTTCTTCGAGACGTGGGTAAGAAGAGTACCTTGATTATTTGATGCGGCATAAATTATAAGCATGCATGCGAGTTATAAATGATAGATTTTGTTTTTAGTAATATTTCAGTTTCCGTAATGGTAGGACGAGTGGGTGATATCCCGTGTTTTCCAGAAGAGTGGTTCCGCCGTGGGGGGTGGTGGCAAGAAATCCAGGCTGAATTCCGGGATCAATCTCTACCCAGAAGTCAGCTCTCCATCTTCAGCTTCTCTCCCGCCTCTACTCGACTCCTCCCCATACGCCACCGCCACTTCCGCCGCCATCACAGATCGCGAGAGCTGCTCCTACGACTGTAACGCCACAAAGGAGCACGTGCCCTGTTTCTCCACCATTGCTGCCGGGTATAATCCCCACGCCCCCTTCGAACTACCGCCGCCGCCACCTCCACTCACCGCAATGCTGGACCCCTCCTCCGCCCGCTTCTCGAGGAACGTCGGCCTCCAGACTTTCCCCAACCTGAGGTCTCTGCAGGAGAACCTGCAGCTGCCATTCTTCTTCTCGGGGGTGGCACCACCGCCGTTGCAGGGTGGAGGCGGCAACTTGGGTGGCTATACTTCTGTCGGGAGCTGGCCGGCGCCGGAGAACCAGAACGTGGACGGCGGCAGCAGGTTGGCATTGGGTCCCACCGAACTTGATTGCATGTGGAGTTACTAAGTGTTTCATCCCTCTCTAGATCTCGCTCTCTAGAAGATTTAAGATTTTCCAATTCCAGTATGTACGAAGTATTATTAACTATGAACTATAATTAGGGTAGCTTAATTAGGTACTATGCTCTGTTTCTGGTATTGTAATCGAACCTATTGCACTGTATGTTCAGTCTAGTAATTATAACTGGTATGTGGTGTCTTTGTTATAATTAAAAAATTGTGGGCACCTTTTCGTAATTATTTGCATTATTTGGTTCCCAATTATTGTAGATTGGTTTAATTGCAAGGGCAAAGTAATTGTCTACTGTACGGATGATACGGTGAGTGTCGACTAATCCAACTCCATGTTTCAATAGTCATTAATGTTCATACGTGGGGCATGATGTTGACGACTGCTTAGAGAACTGTCCTGGCTATTTACACGTGGCTGATTGAGCCCGATAAGTTGATGACTGTATAGAAAACTCGTGTGTCCTATTTAGCCGGAACGGTTAAATTGCATATTATATACGCTTGTTGTTTAGACCTCATCTTAATTTGGCCCTATATGATTTGGCCAAATATATATTAGAGTATCTTCAATACTACTAATTAAAATAGTTAGTTAAAATATATTAAAAAATTATAATATCTATTTTAGTTAATAATTTTGCAATATGTTCTCTTAAAATGTTCTTTTTTTTAACTAGTTATTTCATAATTTTTTTTTTCTTTTGACACTGAAAAAAGGAAAAATAAAAAGGGGAGAGAGAGAGGGAGAGAGAAAGGTTGAGGAAGAAATTATTATTTAAAGTTTAGAGAGTTAAATAATTAATTTTTATATTTGGAGAGTTAAAAGAGTGTTAATTATTTTAACTAGTGGAATAGCTAATCAGTTAGAGACGAAGTTTAAGTACTTGATTAGTTAAAATAGCTAGCAAGCTAAGTTTAAAAAGTCTATTAGAGTTGCTCTCAGTTAGATGGCCGGTTCTATTAGAATGGCAAAATATCTCAACATTATGGCTCCCAAAAATGCAATAGCCCAATGACCTATATTTTTTTAATATTATATATATAAATATTCTATTAAAATATAGACAGCAATTTTTTTTTAATTTACATGATTTTAGACTTTGCTTTACTCATGATATATTTAAAAAATTATTACCATAAAAAAAGATGAGGCGAGCGTAAATAGGATAGGGGTTCTCATACTCAAATTTGTTCTACAGCCATCCTTAAGCGCCAGTCACCAACAACCGATCCTAGTAATCTCCAGACCACCGTCAATTTGTGGGTCCAATCTTGCATCATGCACACAATTATTTCTCATTTTAATTGCTACAAATTAAACAAGCAAAAATGGTGCGCGAGGTGTGGTGGCCGATATCAGCTGGCTCCTAGCGGTGAGTCATTTTTCATTTTAATTACAACAAAGTAGACTCACATTTTTTAGTTTGTATCAAATTGGTCTATCTATCACCAAACATACGGCCTGTTGCCACTCTATTCTGTCACGTTCAGTTTCAGGTTACACAATATTATTTACTTTGAAACTTTACTTAAAAAAATGCATTATTACCTACATAATTGACATCTCATCGATCCATTGCAAGATGGGATGTCGAAAATTTAATTGATGGGGAGCTCCTACATATTGCTAGTCCTTGGCACTTTGGAAACATTCCCCATCTAAAACATTGTACACCATTTGGAATTAAGGGGTACGTGGTGTGGTAGGTGCATAAATGATCTGTACCCCCGTGCAATGCCCATGGGCTCTCTTGGTTTGAGTTCGTAGAACTGTTTCCATTGCTGTACTGCCCTTTGTTGTGGAAGGGGACAAATTACATACATTTTACTTCTGCAAAACATTGTATCTCTATTTGTCAGCCTAACATGGTAGGCAGTACCACCAATCCTCTCTCCCTCTCTGGGTTACACTCATCACAATGGTCCAGTAGGACCTGTTCATCTCTCCTTATCAGTGTGGTCCTTGATTTTTGCCTTGTCAAAATGGGACCCTGATTCAATCCCAACTCATGGTACATTCATTTTAGTGCAAAACCCATAAAATGTTTTTTTGATGTAATCACTTCTACATACTACATATTTGTATATAAACTCGATATATACATATACAAATACGAGTAATTCTTCTCAGACAAAGTTATTGTACATATATTTTTTTTTGCAAAATGATGTGGGGGGTTTTTGTAGTCATTTCATTTCGAATGAAAACAACCATGACTTACAGTTGATAACTTCAAAATTATCATCTGGTGAAATTTTCTTACAAAATTTTGTAAGATTAGTATGTATGTATATATGTAAAAAATACTATTCTTTCATAATTCTTGGATAGCATCTTGCTCTAAGAGCCCATCTGGGACAATATTTTTCAAGATTTATTGGCTTATAAGTAAAAAATAAAAAAATAAAAAAAACTAAATTTAAACTCTACCAAACGGAGCCTAAAGTGTTGTGAAACTGCCAATTTTGAAATTAAAGGGCATATTGATGGGTTAATTATTTTAAAATGATAGGTTCATCACTCAACTGCATGATTTTTTTTTTCTTTTCTCTCTTTTTATTTGTAGACATGACAGATATTTTTAAAATTATGAACCCTAATTATGGGTATCTTAGTATGAAATGAAAGGGCAACATATGGTTACTTTATTTTATAGGAAAATGCTGTATAAAAATTTTGTTGAGATTTATATTTGTTTTGTACATATATATGTATATAGATATGGATATGTACAAACGTGTTTTTTGGTTCCTTGGGCGAAGAAGCTGCTGGTTGAGATTTTGTATAATGATGATGATGGTGAATATGGGTGTGGTCCAGCATCTTGAGCCTGAACCAGAGGCTGAGGAGAGCTCCAGTGACCTGTCGTCTGTCTGCAACCATGTAACACACCATCAATAGTGCACCATTTCGGGGGAGGGATGGACCCCTCTGGACAATTGGTTCCGCCGGTTCCGCGGAGATGGCATTGCACGCTGCCTACCATATTTGTGCAAGGTTTGGACCTTCATAATGATGAAATGGGCCCAAGCTCTGTAGCATAAATCATATATATATGTGTCTGTGTGTGTGCATAGACATGTATAAAGTTCTATTATCTAAGTAAAGGTCAGGGAAAAGTCCAAACACCAAAAGCTGAGCTTTGGAAGTTCTTTGGATGGGAGAGAATTATGAAACTGAGGCTATAGGTTGTTACATGCTAGTTCATTTCATCAATTTTGATGAAGGACTAAATCTTTTTATTGTCTTGTTGACAAAAATAATAAAATAAACAAATTGCAGATATTGGGCGTAACGGTAAGTTGTTCTATTACGACTTGAGTGTCATGAGATTTAAAATGCAAAATTAATCTTTCTGTACACACAGATAGAATTATGCTTATTTAACTCTTTTCAGATCAACAGTAGCGGAAGTCTTGCACACTAGTTATCCCTTTTTATGCTAATTGATTAAAAAGAAGACGAATGGGAGGGGAGAGATTGTGAGAAAATTAGAGGTAGATAGTTATCAGAGCATGTGGGGGAAACAAGATAAAAGAATGTTTAGGGTCTATTTGGTAAATATTTTTTGTTTTTTTGAAAAAAAAATAGTGTTTATTTTCTGTTTTTTTATTTTTAGTTATTTACAAAATTTGAAAAAAGAAAATAAAAAACATTAAAATGGTTGTGTTCTCTATTTTCAAAACATTAGTCTCGTACTATTGGTATAACGATAACCTATAAATGTTCATTATTAAATTATAAAAAACACACAGCAAAAGCTCACAATAAAAAATAAAAACTAACAGCATTATTAAACAGACCCTTAAAATTTTTGTCTATTAATTCGGTTATGAAAGAAATGAAACATGAAGGAAGACAAAAAAAATGGAAGAGCTCATCATCCCTTACAAAAACAAAAGAATACATCATTCAATTGTAAAAGTAGTAGTTTAAAAGTTTAAATTGAAATTATTACCAATTGTTTGGTGACCAATGATTTTGAAAGCTTAAATTGTTCGGGAATTTTCCCTAGTAACATATTTTAATCTCTCACAATTATTCTGATTACACTAAAGCTATTGTTAGATACTGATGCTGCAGCAAACTCGTAGTTTGCTTGCCCTCAGGTCCAAGATGAACTTTCTTCCAGCCGACCGGTGATCTCCTGCTCAAAACCCACCGGTGTAGTGGAAGTTAAAGGCCTTCCGGTGTTCAAGTTAGATTCAAGGAGATTCAAGTGTTAGAGAGAGAGAGAGAGATGCCTTAGGGGTTGTGTTTGCGTACCTTTGAAGGGGTTGAGTTTTCCCCTTTATGCCTGCATGGGGTGGTAGGTGATCTCTCCACATGGCGGCCTCCAGTTGGAAGATCAGAGTAGTGTCAGAACACTCGAGAGGGTCATCCCTACACTCCAAGGTAGCGTGTTTCAGAACGGTGTCAGAGGCATGACTATTGTTACCGGTACACGCTAAACCCATGCCCCTGATGTGTGTCAGGGTGGCAGGTGTTAGAAGTGGGCCCAATTGGTGCGGTCGGGCGCCGAACCGATCGGTGGACAGCCACGGGGGTCTATTCAGCCTCAGGAGGTTGAGGGCAAAGAGCAGGGAGACCTGGTCGGGCGACGACCAGGTGGACTGATAGTATGGCCCCTGGTCTTCTTGGGAAGCCATCATCACCAGATGCCCCCAATTCATCTGGCCATCTGCTCAGGACCAGAGGAATTCCATAGAACGGTTTGTCCCCAAAACACGGAGTGCATTTATAGCGGGGGCGGCGCAATAATGACGGGCGCTGTCGCGTTGCTTTACATGCCTCCACGTGGCAGACATGGATTAGTTGTTAGTAGTCGAAAAGATATGCCGTATCTCGGCCGTTGGTGTTCTGTCACCGCAGGCCATCTGGGCCGTTGATTTCATAGATGTGGGGGAAGTTTTGTAAGGTGGTTGCCCCCATTTTCGCCCTCACAACTTTTTACCAAATACACAGAGGGAAAGAGAGAGAGAAACAAAGCTTACTTTGTCACTGCCAGTGTCATCTCTGTCGCCTCTGGCCAGTCGAAAGGGTACCGTTGTTCGTATCGTACTGCCGGCTTCCTTCGAAACTCGTCACAGTTGCTTCAAATCATGGTAAGCCTCGTTTTCTGGTTATATGTACTGGTTGGCAACCCGCTGTGTTTGGGTTTAGGAAAAGAGGGCCAAAATCCCCAATCTCTTAGGGTTTGTTGATAGGTCAGAGTTTGTTAGGTCGATATTTAAGGAAGTGGCCCTATTATTCAAACCCGTGTTGTTTAGGATTGAAAACGAAAAACGACTAGGCACCATGGTGTAAGCACCCCATTTTTGACCGCTCGGCAGTCTACACTCCGTCCAGACTTGTTTTCAAGTCATTGTGGGCATATTCCAATCAAAACTAATTCTCTAGGTCCAAATTCTGTCTTTCCATCGCTTCGCGGGCCTGTCAAGCCCAAATAGAGGCAAAATGACCAAAATGCCCTTAGGGGGCATTGTCCTTTCCTTTCCATTTCCAATCCCACTCTCGAGACAGTTTATTCCTCGAGACGGTTCCAATCCAGGCACGTCTCTTCGGAGACGGTAAGACCCCTTTCCAATCCCACTCTCGAGACAGTTTATTTCTCGAGACGGTTGCAATCCAGGCACGTCTCTTCGGAGACGGTAAGACCCCTTTCCAATCCCACTCTCGAGACAGTTTATTCCTCGAGACGGTTCCAATCCAGGCACGTCTCTTCGGAGATGGTAAGACCCCTTTCCAATCCCACTCTCGAGACAGTTTATTCCTCGAGACGGTTCCAATCCAGGCACGTCTCTTCGGAGACGATAAGTCCCCTTTCCAATCCCTCTCTCGAGACAGTTTATTCCTCGAGACGGTCCGAGTAGCGAAACTACTCACAAAACCGTTAGAGTAGCGGAAATACTCACAAATAGGTCGATATAGGGAATTGGCAACAAACCCCTGTATCACAACGACCGCCGTTAGAGTGGCGGAAACACTCAAAACCCAGGTCAACACCAGTGTTTGTTAACCCACTTTGGTGAAAAATGACCAAACTGTCCTTTGGACCTTTTCCGAGACTTTCCGGTCAAGATGACCATTTTGCCCCTAGGCATCCGAATGCCTCAGGAACCACACCGGCTCTGGGTATCAAACCGGTAATGTCTCGAGAATACTTTTTATAGTGTTCTCGACCTTCCTTTACCTTTCTGGATCATTTCGAGTAAGTTCCGGCCAACCTGGTACAAAATGACCGTTTTGCCCTTGGAGGGCCGGTCTCCTTCTTCGACCACACCGGCTCTAGGTATCAAACCGGTAATGTCCCGAGAATACTTTTTATAGTATTCTGAACCTTTCTTTACCTTTCCGGACCATTCCAAGTTAGTTCCGGCCAACCCGGTACAAAATGACCGTTTTGCCCCTGGTGGGCCGGTCTCCTTTTCCGATCACACCGGCTCTAGGAATCAAACCGGAAACCTCCGGGAACATTCTGAATAATGTTTCCAGATCCCAAGTCTTCTTCCAGGACAATCCGAGTTTGTCTCGGTAGTTTCCCGGTTCGATTGACCGTTTTGCCCCTAAAGGCCCGGTCAACCTTTCCGACACATCTTATCCTCATTTTTCAAGTCAAATACCTCCAGGACACTATTTTAAGTGTTCCTGCTCCTTTCTGGCCTTCCGGGTCATTCCCAGCTCCTTCAAATCATTCCCGGATTTTTCGGAGTCACTCCTAGTGAAGCCAGGCTAAAAGTTGTATGGTAGTCACTAGTACAGGCGCCCAAATCTAGTCAAAGATACGTTACTTTCCGACTTATAAAGTTTCCTAAGTGGATGGCGCCACTAAGAGCAATTTTGCCCTAGCGCCATTGCAACAAGCGCCAGATTTGTCCAACTTCTATAAATACAGAGCCTCATTCAACGTGAAAGGGGTCTACAAACTTAACCTAAGAATAATATATTTCGATATACAGAGCTCGAGCACCTCCAAACCCTAGTTTCCTTAGGTTTTCCAAACCCTAGCCTCCTATACACTTATACACTTCTCCATACACTCATACACTAGCCTTGGACCATCCTTTGAAGACTTGAAGAGCTACCATCTAAAGCTTGAAGACAACCCTTGAAGGTTGAAGAAGAAGACCAAGACGAAGATCGAAGATTGAAGACAAGCAAGGCGCGCAAAATAAAGAAAATATACGGTAGGTTTTCTATTTAAATTTTCGCACTTCCCCCCTCTCTCTTCTCTCTCCTAACCCACTTGGGTTTTCTTTATTTTAATCCCCCATCTCTTTCCCCCCCTTTCTTTGCATGCTTGAAACAAGGGGATTCCCGGTCCATGTGTAGGATTGGACTATTAGAGAGTCACAGTGTCGGGGGCTTTCTTCTAGTCTAACCAAAGACCACGTGGGTCCGGCCCCCTTGATTATGTGGTGAAGCCTTAGCCTTGTATGTTCACGACCCTAAATTGCATTGTGCATATCATAGTCTTGCATCTTCCAAAAACCATTTTCAAAGTTATTTTTCAAAACATTTTCAAACTTGTTTTCAAAATTGCATCAAAATCTCTTTTTCGAAAACTTGTTTTCAAAACCACAATTCTAGGGTGATTCTAGCCTTTCCATGGCTAGGGTTGCTTTAGGAAAGTGTTACATTAAAAGTGACCTTTTTGGTCTATATTTTCAAATCTTATTTTTTTCCAAAACCACTTTCTTAAAGTGGTTCTAGCCCTCTTATGGCTAGAATCGCTTTAGGAAAGTGAGACGTTTTCATACTTTCCTAAAACTCTCATCTTCAAAATTGTTTTCAAAAACTCCCTTCCAAAATCTATTTTTCAAAACTCTCTTTTTCAACTCCTCTCCAAAATCTTTTCTTCAAAATTCACTTTCTAAAAACACTCCATAGATTCACCTTCCTAAAAACTCTCTCCAAAAACCTTTCTAAAAAACTCTCTCTCCAACAATTTTCTACCAAAAATCTTCTTAGAAAAATTCTCTCTAAAAATCTTTTCAAAAACTTTTTTTCCAAAATCTTTCCAAAAACTTCTCCCTAGGATTTCCTTCCAAAAACTAGTTTCCAAAAAGCGTACTTTCCAAAAATCTCTTTCCTTAGAGCCCAAGTCAAGCCCTAGAACTCACAATTAGGAAACCCTAATTTTCTTCCCAAAAACATGGTTTTCAAACCTTGCCCCAAACTTAAGTTTCCAAAATCTCTCGTTTTCTACATCCAAACTATACATATTTCCAAAACCTCTTTTCTACGTTAAAATTCCACACTTTCAAAACTAGGGTTTCTAGAATCTCCCTTTCCAAATCCTTGTCAAATCAAATCTTCCCTTTAAGAAACCAAATCCAATTTTCCCATTTAAGAAACTAAATCCAATCCTCCGTTTTTGGAAACAAATCCCAAACCTTTCCTAATTCAACTTCTTCCTAATTTCCTACCTTCCTAAACCATAAGTTTCCTAAACCTAAACTCTAAATCTTTCTTTAAATTTCAAAATTCAACTCTTTCCTAATTCAAATCCTTTCTAAACTTTCACTTTTCTAAACCTTAAGTTTCCAAAACTTGAACATAAAAATCTTTCCTAAAATTCTAAAATTCAACCCTTTCCTAATTTAACCCCCTTTCTAAATCTTAACTTTCCAAATTCAAGTTTTCAAAACCTTTCCTAAATTCAAGCCTTTCCTAATTTCAAGACTTTCTAAAATTCAAACTCTAAAACTTTCTAAATCCTAAACTTTCTAAATTTCAAATCTTTCTAAAATTCTAAGCTTCCTAGATTCAAAACTTTCTTAAGTTAAATCTTTCTAAATTCTAAACTTTCCTAAAACTTCAACTCTTTCCAATTTCAAAACTTCCTTATTCCCAAAGCTTTCTTATTTTCAAAACTTTCCCACTTTCAAAACTTCCCTTTTTCGAAACATTCCAAAATTCGAAACTTTCTTAACTTGAAACTTTCTAAATTCTAAGTCTTTCCTAAACTAAACTTTTCCTAATTCAAAACATTTCTAAATTCAACACTTTCTTATTTCAAAACTTTCCTTTTTCAAACCTTTCCAATTTTCAAAACTTTCCGATTTTCAAAACTTTTCTAATTTGGGAACTTTCCTAATCTGAAAACCTTTCCTTTTTTGAAAACTTTCTAAACTTGAAACTTTCCAATTTCAAAATTTTCCTAAACTTAAAACTTTCCTATTTCAAAACTTTCCAATTTTCAAACTTTCTTAAATTCCAAACTCTCCTAATTTCGAAAATTTCTAAAAATGACACTTTCCTAATTCGAAACTTTTCTAATCCAAATCTTTCCTAAATTCTAAGTTTCCAAATCTTCCAAGCCAAGTCAAATCTTTCCTAAGTCTTTTCTCTTTCCTAAGTCTAGGTTTTCTTAAACCTTCTCTTTTCCAAAACAAGTCCAAATCTATCTTTTCAAATCAAAGTCCAATCTTTTCCAAAATTTCAATTTCCAATCTCCTCTTCTAATCTCAAATCCAATCCAATTTTCAATTCAATCTCTTTCTTCAAATCAACTCTTCTATTTTCAATCGGACTCCGGTCCGAACTACGACTGACTTGATTCTCCCAAAGGGATACGTAGGCAACCTTCATAGGTGCGGCCACAACACTTTTCAAACTTGTAATTCCACCCTCATGGGTGCAGTTTCCAGAATCTTTCTAAATCTCAAATTCCAATCTACTTTCAAATTTTCAATTTCAAATTTCTACTTTCAATTTTCAAACTTTCTAATTTCAATTCCATCTCTTCAAATCTATTTTCAAATCAAATTAATTTCAAATCAATCCCTTTCCAAATCTATTTTTTAATTCTCTTAACCTGCACTTGCATATCATGCATCGTGATAATTTATAAACATTGTTTTTCTAAAGTGAATAGGATTGAACTATAGTTAGTTAAAGACTTTTATAGGTAAATCTAGGGTAGATTGACACGTAGATACCGAAAGGGCGGGGTAGGGTGATAGCTTAGTGCGTCTTCCCTACACGTAACCAACCTCTGAACCTAGGATCACTGATTTCAAAGACTAAACGGATTTATTTTTCAAAAAAGGGCTAAATGTTTTTCAAAGGTTGCCAAACAACCTGTTTTTCTAAAAAACCCTCTCTTGAGGATGTTTTCCAAAATTGTTTTTCAAAAACCCTAAGTGTGGTCTGTGGATTACTCTTAGTTTTTAGGTGACCTAACTCACCTTAATCAAGTTAGGTGGCGATTCCAAATCTTTTTCAAAAGCCCTTTATTCAAACCAATTTTCAATTCAAACCTAGTCGCACTCATTCTTCTAGGAGGGTGAGTTCTAACGAGAGAGTACAACATTTTTCCCGCTTGTGTGAGTATTCCTCGAGTGCAAAAAATCTGAGCGCGACAGCTGGCGACTCCGCTGGGGAGACTTAGAGGGTCAGGCCATAGTCGTGTCTCTTTACCCTTCACCCATGTAGAGTCTTCAATTAACTTGGTTCAATCCTATTCACTTTAAATTTTCAAAACAAAATTTCCAAAATTGTTTTCAAAAAAAAAAAAACATGCATTTATTCATTTTATCTTGTATTATGTTTGTCATCCACATACTGACACTTGCATCTTTGATTTGTAGGTGCACTTTATGTTTAAATTTTATTAACTGTTTTGCATGAATGTGATGTACAGGATGAATGGGAGTTGTTGGGCTCTTTTCTCCACTTTTAAAAATCACACACACACTGCATGTGCACTTGCATTCTGCATACTTGCATACCTTGATATGTCCTTTCTAGTTAGAAAGGGAAACGGTATATTGGTTGTGGGCAAGATGCTGTGTCAGTTTCTTCGCCTACAGCCTCTTGATGGTTCCCCCGCTCGGATCACCAACCGATCATGGCACCACCTCGGGGAGTGGGCCTAGGTTTGAAGATCCGGGGACCGAGCCTTTTTAGGACGCATTAGTTAACTCTCAACCTCATACTCATATAAACACCATGCATAGCCGAACCTCTGCCGGATTTAAGACACGAGCACCGTTTTCAAAATCACGGAGGAAAGGGCGACTGCTTTTACTTTCATTCATATTTATCTATTCCTGCTGTTATACTGACTGTATTTATACTGTTATAATGCCTGTCTAACTGTTCATGCATGCATGTTTATTTCAATTGTGCCTTCTCTCTTTATACTTTTTGCATATTCATGTTCATGCATTCAATATCGCATGTCAAGACAAGAGTTCCAAGTAACTCAAGTCACTGCATTCTCATGCATATGATCAACCCATTGAGAGTGACACCAATGTTACTCTCCCTTGCATTGAACCTACCCAAACCTTAAGGGTTTCCGCGTAACCCTAAGGACTCATTGCATGCATCTCGATTCATTCCATAAGAGGGGCCCCAATCCTTCTATGCTCACGGAGGTAGGGTTGCCAAGAAGGCAAGGGGCAATTAATCAACAAGGTCTCTCAACGACCTCCTCGACATCAAATCCAAGGAAGGCGAATCCAAAGACTCAAAAGTAGTTTAGGGTTTCCCTTTGTAGAAATAGATAGGTGGAAGTCCAAAGGAAAATGTTCCCCCTACCCCTATTAAAATGTATTTCAATTCTTTTGTATCTCAAACCCAGAATTTAATGTACTTTTTTATTTTTATGAATGAATGCATGGATGATTGAAGGTTCCTACCTGACGGTAAGGTGCCTGCATACAAGGGCAAACCCCCTATCTCCAAAAGTGAGCCAATACATCATGTTTAGTCTCCCTCTCAAGCAGGGGCAACCCTAAGACATGCATTGCATAAAATTCTCTAAAAACCAAAAACTAACTTGTGACTTGTGTTTTTGTCTTTTTCTTTTCTCTTTTTATTTCTATTTACAGAAGTCACCTTGCATTGAGTCAACATTGCTCCCAAGAAAGTGCAACATCCACCTAGGGATCCTATTATCACTCGGCACAAGGCATCACTGATGGCTACTAACCCTGAAGAATCCTCTCAAGTCTCTCGAGAGGAAGTTAATGAAATGAGGACTAAGATGGATGAGATGCTCAAACTCATTCAAACTCTGGCCATGAAGGATGCTACTGCGGTCCCGTCATCATCAATGACTTCATCCAAAGACCTTGAACCCGCTAATCCAAGGATCATGCTTCAGTCCGACAGTGCTAGGAAAACTAAAGAAGATACCAAAAGGGTCAATACTGAAGAAGAAGAGACCATATTGCTTTCACCCGTCATAAAGAAGGCCCCTCTAGACCCTCTCAGTCTGAAAATCCAAGGGTTGGAGGTTTCATTGCGAAGTCTCCATGGCCATGATGCTTACGGATTCACTTTTTATGATGAACTCTGTTTCTTCCCCGACCATCTGAGACCTGCTAAATTTAAAATGCCTGACTTCCAGGAGTACGACGGTACCGGTAACCCCGTTGCTCATCTTCGCCTATACGCGGGAGCACTAAGTGGACATGGCAACGACCCAAAGCTCCTCATACAGTTATTCCAACACAGCCTTATAGGGTCGGCTCTGCAATGGTTCGCTCGTTTGGATTTAAGGAAGATCACAACGTGGATGGAGCTAGTCAACGCGTTCAAAGCCCAATACTGTCACAACATCGACCTCACTTCTGATCGATGGTCCTTGAAGACAATGAGCAAGGGTGAGAAGGAGAGCTTTAAAGCCTATGCCCTGAGATGGAAGGAGGCCGCTGCACAAGTAAACCCCCCGCTGGAAGAGAAGGAGTATGTACAACTGTTTGTACATACTTTTCAAGGTATATTCTATGAGAAACTCTGCACAGGCGTGGGAAAAAGCTTTTCCGAGCTCATCATGCAGGGCGAGATGATAGAAAATGGCCTCAAGACAGGAAGAATTACAGATCCCTATGCCAAGACTGGAGAAAATACTGCCAACATGGCCAAGAAGGTGACTACTACAAGGGGGCACGATCAGGAAGGAAAATGAAGTGTCTGCTATTCTGCCTAGCCAACCACCTTAATACCGACCTCCGCTCCAATCACCCCAGGTCCTGCCCTCACCCACCTTGACCATGCCTGCTCCAACCTTGAACTATGGTTCCGCTAGGGCACGACCCAACTTCAATAGACTTGCTCGACGTACCCGTACCTTCGACGCCTTAGCCTGCACCCAAACTGAGGCTTACCATAGCCTTTTGAAAAACAACATCTTGAAGCCTGTACCTGCTCGCCTGTTGCCAAGTCCTCTGCCTCCGACCTTTAATGCCGCTCTTACATGTGAATATCATTCAGGTGGCCAGGGGCATGACACCGAAAGCTGCTTTGCTCTCAAGCACAAGATCTAAGACCTGATCGATAATAAGACTATTGATCTGCAGCCAGTAAAACCTGCTCCCACTCCCAATGTGACTGCTAACCCTCTGCCAGATCACACCGTCAATATGATATTAGTAGAAATGGAGGGCGGGGAAGTGTTTGACGAGCCTAAGGTCGAGGACTATGAGGACGATTGGGAGATCGAGGAAGAAGATGACTGGGAGGAGGATCTCCCATTATGCCCAATCTATCTCCATAACCCTGATGAAGTGCCAGATGCTTCCGACTGGCCCATTAAGGAGCCGATGTTCCTGGAAGATGAGACTACTGGAAACATGGTTGCTGATGGGTGGGGTGATGAATTTCTACACCCGAAGTATGCCGCAGCTGAAAGTCACTTGCTGGAAAACCCTTGGCCCGTAACTGAGTACAACTATGAAGACATGGGTTGGGGACTAGAGGAGTCAAGAGAACGAGCAGAGCCATTCGAATTGGAAGGGGGTGAACTAGTCACCCTGTTTACAGAAGAACCCCCTACAAAGAACAAGAAGGAGGCTGACAACCGCATCAACAGTGCCAACATCTTTGGAGCTCTAAGGGAAACCTTTGCTTGTCTTGCCTTGGCAGAGGATTCGGGTCGCGAATGGAACATCAAAAATGTGGAAATTGTCCCAAAGCCGTACTAAAAAGGGGTTCTTTCCACAAGCGTACAAGAGAGGGGTGTTTTCACCTACTTTCTTTCTATCCCGTTTTTAAATTAATGCTTACATTTTCTTATTGCTTAAAAACTTGATGCTTTTCATAAAAATAATAATAATAATCAAATGACAGTTTTTATTCCATTGTTGTTGTCTTGTCTTCCTTGGGGAATAGTGACTACTTTCTACGCAAGGGGCATGGTTTATCTTATGGAATGATCCAACTTGAAG
Organism: Euryodendron excelsum; assembly: GCA_033060915.1. Lineage (NCBI taxonomy): Eukaryota > Viridiplantae > Streptophyta > Magnoliopsida > Ericales > Pentaphylacaceae > Euryodendron > Euryodendron excelsum. The sequence goes on along the minus strand of CM065381.1, from coordinate 19,770,331 downwards.
GGATGATAGCATGAGTTAACCACTCACCAAATGATCAGCTTTTCACAGAGAGAGAGAATAAGGATGAGTGAGGATACTACCCAAAGGCAGCACTTACAAGACTCTGAGGCTAAGCGATGTGTGGCCAGTTTATCAAAATAAAGAGGAGCCATCTTTCATTCCCCCACGTATAAAGACTAAATAACTAAATAAATGAACAAATGTGCTCATATTTCCTTTGCTTAACCCCTAGTGCCTTGCGGAAAGCGAAAATTTTCTTTGTTAACCCTAATCCAAGACTGTCCTCCCCACACTGGGGCAGACAATAGTTGAGAGCTCTAGGAGTAGTGTCCACCTCTATCATGCTAGGATAGTGTTGAAAGCTCTATGGATCAAGCAATCTAATTCAAAGTGAAGAGAGGCCCTCATTTCATTTTCCATACAATTAAAAGCAACCCATTGCCAAACCTGTTGAGCCATTTGTCCTTTCTTAACAAAACCTTAACCTATGGATCACCGCCCACACTGGGTATATTGAACTACCAAGGAAAAGGTTTAAGGGGAAAGGGTTAAAGAATTGTTTCGTTTCATAAAATAAAAGAAAAGAAATAGAAAGAAAAAGCAAAAGAAAGGAGTTGCCAAGGGGCAAGAGGCCAAAAAAAAAAAAAAAATCCTTTAAGGAAAGGACTGAAGAAAATTATGATTGAGTTATCTTCAAAAGCATATAAGAAGATCAAATGAGAAGAAAGTTATGTCTATCTCAAAAAGGTATATAGAAAGGATGAAAGAACAAGGTTATTTTCACCCTGGAAAATATATGGTCAAAAGCAAGAAGAAAATTTAAAGGTGATCCTAGGTTACAAGGAAACCAAGTAGGTACAATAGGTTTGAGCCTTTACCCTTTCTTGCAAAACCCCAAAACCATGACCAACATTACAACCCTATTAAAGTCCCCTCTGATTGAAAGCAGATTGCTTGATCTAAATGAGTTAGATTCGCTGCCAAAGCTAAAAAAGAGGACAAAAAGAAGATGCTAATCCTACCGAAAAACAGTTAAGGACAGTATGGATCTAAACCTTGCTAAAAACAGCATTGAATTTGAGCCTACATATCCCGTTGTTTCTAAAACCTCATAACCTAGCCTACATTACGGTCCTAAACAAAGTCTTCTCGGATTGAAATGACTGGCCACTTATCGCTCTGCCAAAGGTTAGGTAAGTTGTTGCTAAGACTCCGAGAGTCGAGAGTCTCAGCCCAATAACCCTATACACTAACCCTAAGATAAAGAGTTGGGGGCGATCAAGAGGTTGAGTAAAGTACGAAATGCTATCATCCCATCGAGGTAAGGTTGAGCCAAAAGAGAGGCTAAACCCTCGAAGAGGAGGGAGTTACCATTCCTAAGGCTACAAGTCTAACAGCACCCTGTGTCATTCTATTAGCATATTTCTAACCTGTGCATTTGTTAAAAAAATAAAAAAAGAAAAAAAAATCATCAGCATGGTCTTTGCACACATAGGATATAACTCCCTGTAGAAATAAAAATCATCAGCATTAACACATGGAATAAATATCACATGCATCTGATCATATGTCTAGCTGTGAAGATCATGAATGTGTCTGTCTACCCGTGCATCCAAGTGCCATAAACATCCATCCTTATACAAAACTATGTAAAATAAAACTGTCTAACATCAATACATCTCAGGAACAAGGGGCAAAAGAGGATCAGAATTTCTACAAGGGAGCATCTCTCATAGGTCGTAGTCAATATCATCTGGATCAAAATCCCCGAAACCCGGCATCGGAGGAGGGGGGGTAACTACTCAAAACACCACCATCTTACAGGGAAGATAGAACCAAAATCAGCCGCAAGCAAAAGGAACTAAGCAATAACAAAGCAATAAGGAGCAAAGAGAGAATAACTTACCCCCCCACCACCCATCTGAGATAACCGAGCCGTCAGGGAAGCTACCTCGGCCTGGTACTAGTCTCTCTGGTCTCTCATAGCAGTAAACTCGGCCTGGGGCACATATCCTCCAGCACGGCGCCATAAGTCAACCACCTCCTGGCCAACAGCGTACCCGCCGACTACTATCTTAAACCGGGTGAAGGCACCAACTGAATGAGCCCCAAAGTGCGTAGCATAATTCGTATCCGGAGGGAGTAAGAACTCAGCACCTGGCTGACGCTCCTGATAAGGGATGGGCACTCCCGCCACCAGGGCTCCAAACATATACTCTGGCGGAGCCCCTGCTGATCGAAACTCCTCGTGAAACTGCCTCCAGTGCCGCTCTCCAAGGTAGGACTCCCAGGTGTCATCGCTGAGAAAATTAGCTCTCGACAAGGACAACGGGACAAGGTACCGGACAGTCTCGTAATGGACTGATCCAATGAAGGGCCATCAGGTCACATCCCTCGCCTCAATCAGCTCCAGGTTAGCCCGGAGTGTCGCGAAGTCAGTAATCTCCGATCGCTGGGCTACTTGGTCACGAGCCCACCTCAAAGCGTGAGGATAGAGATCATCCTCAACAACTGCGGGGCGACGCACTGGCAGGTACTCGTAACTCCACCAGACAAGAAAAGGCCAGAAGCTAGTCATGCTGCCCCAGCGAGAAGAAGTCTGAACCCGCATAGATCGAAGAAAGCAGCCAAAAGAAAAGGACCCCCAGTCCAGCTCAGACAAAGCTCCCAGATCGGCTACTATACTCACCAAACGGCACAACACAAGTGACTTGTTGTTGTTGAAGAAGCAGCTAAAGATGATATACAACACAAGTCGCCGTCTCATGATATCCCGCCTGGCAGGCGATGGCTTAGTAGCAAAAGTACGCTCACCCTGGCAAGCCTGGAAAGGGCATTCAACCACGAGAAGAGTACCTGTGTGGCCCTTCTAGCTGAGTTGAACGGGATGAAAGCAGAGATCATAGCTGCCCGTGCCGTAAAGGATGAGATCGCCGTTGTACGCGCAGATAGGGACTTGGCAGTGGCAGACCTGAAGAAGGCCCAAGACGAGTATAAAAAACTTGACGCCACTGCCAATAAGCTCGTACTGGATCTCTCAGTTGAGCAGGCCAAACAGCACGAGTTGGAAAAGGAGAAGGCAACTTTTGATGTGGAGCACGTGAAGGCCAAGAGTGGAGTGGTGGAAGAGTTCAAGAAGGGGGACGACTTTCAAGCTCTGTTGGAGCCGACCTTCCTCCAAGGTTTCGAGCATGCCAGAGGTCAGGCTTCAAAGAAGTTCCCTGGTCTAGACTTCTCTATTCTTGAGCCTTCTGAAGAGGCTCCCCCAAGTGGTGAGGAGGTTGTGATAGAAGCTGCTACTCCTATTGTTGAACGGGATGGTGAACCTCAACCTGGTGCTCAGGAAGTGCTTCCTACTAATGTGGGTCATCAAAAGGGTTCTGGGCCGCCCATCGAGGAGGTTCAGCAAAAGGCCTCTAAGAAGAACAGAGGGGTAACTGCGGAGCAGGCCCATGCTTGAGTAGTCCTTTCTTCTGTAACAGTTGTTGTTTGCTTTTTTTTTTTTTTTTTTTGAAAATGGGCATTTCGCCTTTGTACCCCTCTTTACATTAATGAAATGGACTTATCTTCATATGCTTTGTGTCGGTTATATTTCCTGAATGTTTGATTGGAGTGACTTGTAGAGTGCTTGTGAGTGCTAATGCGGGCCTGATCGGCAACAATATCCGAATTGCCCCATCACTGTTGCTAATTCACTGCCATTGCCATCCAAGGCCCTCTGGCTCTGCTCGGCACTTGGCCGAGCAGATTTAATTTCTGTGCTATTGCCACTTAAGGCCCTCTGGCTCTGCTCGCCGCTTGGCTGAGCAGATTCAATTTCTGTGCCATTGCCACTTAAGGCCCTCTAGCTCTGCTTGCCGCTTGGCCGAACAGATTCAATTTCTGTGCCATTGCCACTTAAGGCCCTCTGGCTTTGCTCGGCGCTTGGCCGAGCAGATTCAATTTATGTGTCATTACCACTTAAGGCCCTCTGGCTCTGCTCAGCGCTTGGCCGAGCAGATTCAATTTCTGTGCCATTGCCACTTAAGGCCCTCTGGCTTTGCTCTGCGCTTGGCTGAGCAGATTCAATATCTGTGCCATTGCCACTTAAGGCCCTCTGGCTCTGCTCGGCACTTGGTCGAGCAGATTCAATTTCGTTTCCACACAAGTAGAAAGATTCTGTGTCGATTTTATGTAGGCAGACAATTGTCGAACAATCTCTTTTATTGATATTCAGTTGAAGTACAAGTGGGAGCCTTTCAAAAGTAGTACTTCCTCAGATGCTCTGCGTGCCACGGGTGCGGGAGCTCCTTGCCTTCTGAGTTCTTCAACCTGTACGTCCCCTTCCTTGTGCTACTGATCACCTCGTAAGGTCCTTCCCAATTGGGTCCGAGATTACCCTCCCTGGGATCTTTGGTGGGCTGATTGACTCTCTTCAAGACAAGGTCCCCGGTCGTGAAGTTTTTTGGTCGAACTCTAGAGTTGTGGTATTGGCACATCTTCTGTTGGTAGGACCCCACCTTCATGGCTGTTTGCAGCCTTCTTTCTTCCAGCAAATCCAGATTCACATTCATCGCTTCATCATTAGTCGCAAGGTCGAACTGCAATGTTCTAGGGCTGAGAAGGCCGATCTCTACTAGGATGACGGCTTCGGTGCCGAAGGTAAGTGAGAATGGGATCTGTCTCGTGGACACTCTATCTGTCGTTCTGTAGGCCCAAAGGATGTTAGGGAGCTCCTCTGCCAAAAAACACTTGGCTTTCTCCAACTTCGTCTTGATGATCTTCAAGAGGGACCTGTTGGTGACTTCGACTTGGTCATTGGCTTGAGGACGCTCGGGGAACGAAGCATGGTGGCTTATTCCCAAGTCAGTGCACAATCGGTTGAACTGTCTGCCCTCGAACTGCTTCTTGTTGTCCGTGATGACGACCCTGGGGATTTCGAACCTATACATGATGTTCTGCCACAAGAATTTCTTCATCTTCTCCTCAGTAATCGTCGGTAGGGCCTCTGCCTCCGCCCACTTTGTAAAGTAGTCGATTGCCACTACTGCGAACTTTGCCTGTCCCTTGCCGAGAGGTAGGGGTCCCACGATGTCGATCCCCCACTGTGTGAAGGGCTAAGGGGTCTGGATCGGGGTTAGCTCCTGAGAGGGCAGTCTTGGGACGTTGGCGAACCGTTGGCATTTGTCACATTTCTTAACAAATTCCTAGGCATCTTTCTCCACGGTGGGCCAATAGTAGGCCGTTCGTAATATTTTCTTGGCAAGAGACCGACCGCCGGAGTGGTTCCCACACACCCCTTCGTGGACCTTCCACATTATGTAGCCTACCTTTTCCTCATTGGCGCAGTGAAGCAGCGACATGGTGTGCCCTGTTTTGTATAGTACCCTGCCTTGTATAAGGTACTTACTCGACCGGTATTGAATCCGCCTCGCCTCATTCTGGTCTTCAAGCAGGGTTCCGTTCTCCAAATAATTCCTGATCTGGCTCATTCATGAGGATTCGGGTTCAATTTGGTCGACTTTCGGGTTCTGGATGCTCGGTGAATCAAGAATCTCAATCAGGACATTCGGGTCGGGCTCATTTGACGAGGCTATCTTGGCCAGTCGGTCTGCCTCTTCATTCTGCAATCTCGGGACACGTTCCAAGAGTACCTTCGCAAATCTTCTAGCCAGGCTCTTCGCCACTTGGCAGTATTGCTTCATGTTGTCTTCTCTGGCTTCATACTCTCCCTGGACCTGCTCCACTACAAGTTGAGAGTCGCTTCGCACCACTATCTATTCAGCCCTTATTCACTGAGCCATTTTGAGACCGGCAATGAGTGCTTCGTATTCTGCAACGTTGTTGGTGGCGGGAAACTTGAAGTGGAGAGCATATTCTATCTTGTAACCATCCGGGGTGACGAGGACCACGCCGGCGCCCCCAGAATCGTGAGTGGAAGAACCGTCGACATTCAGGACCCAGTGACTATCATGTAGGTCGGCTTCAGGGGTGGCAGAGGGCGGGTTAGTGAATTCTGCAATGAAATCAGCAGCAACCTGCCATTTGATCGCTAGTCGGGGTTGGTAGTGGATGTCGAACTGACTAAGTTCAACGGACCATTTCACTAGGCGTCCTGACGTCTCGGGCTTGTGTAGGATGTTCTTCAAAGGCTGATCAGTGAGTACCACAATTGTGCGGGCTTGAAAGTAAGGCCTCAGGCGTCGAGCTGCAGTCACTAGCGCGAGGGCCATGAGTTCCATATTCAGGTACCGCTCTTCTGCTCCACGCAAGGCTCGACTAGTGTAGTATACTGGCTTTTGGATCCCCCCTTCTTCTCGAACAAGAGCTGAGCTCACTACTGTCAAAGATACTGCCAAATAGAGAAACAATTCCTCCTTTGGGACAGTTCGGCTGAGCAGCGGGACTAAGCTGAGATATTATTTGAGTTGACCAAAGGCTTCTTCGCACTCTTCGTTCCACTCGAACGCCTTGCGTAGGATTTTGAAGAACGGGAGACACTTGTCGGTGGACCGGGAGATGAATCTGTTCAGGACGGCCACACGTCCTGCTAGGCGCTGAACATCCTTTGTCGTCTGGGGCGCTTGCATGTCAATGATGGCCTGAATCTTTTCAGGGTTTGTCTCAGTCCCCCTTTGTGAGACTATAAAGCCTAGGAACTTCCCCAAGGCGACGCCGAAGGCACACTTGGCGAGATTGAGCTTCATCTGGTACTTGTGGAGTGTTTGGAACGTCTCTTCAAGATCCCACAGGTGGTTGGTGGCCTTCTTGCTTTTCACCAACATGTCGTCCACGTAGACCTCCATATTACGCCCAATCTGTGATTTGAACATGAAGTTGACCAACCGCTGGTATGTTGCCCCTGCATTCTTTAATCCGAACAGCATGACGTTGTAACAATAGAGTCCCCGGTCTGTGATGAAGGCCGCATGCTCCTGGTCGCGCTCTGCTATCCGGATCTGGTTATATCTTGAAAAAACATCCATAAAGGTTAGCATTTCATACCCCGCGGTAGAGTCGACGAGGAGGTCAATGGTCGGTAGTGGAAAACTATCTTTGGGGCATGCTTTGTTCAGGTCGGTGAAGTTAACGCACATCCGCCAGTTCCCATTGGACTTCTTTACCATGACAACATTGGAGAGTTAAGTGGGGTAGTGCACTTCCCTGATGAACTTCGCCTGCACCAGCTTTTCTGCTTCCTCAGCAACTGCATCATTCCTTTCCGACGCAAAGTTCCTTCGCTTCTGCTTAACTGGCCTGGCCTCAAGGTCAATGTTCAAGTAGTGAGCCGCTACTCGGGTGTCAATCCCGGGCATGTCTTCGTGAGACCAGGCGAACACGTCAGCATTATCCCTCAGGAACTTCCTCAGTTGTTGCTTTAGCTTTTTGGGTGCGGCAGCACCTATCTTCACCGATCTGTTCTGCTCTGGTCCCTTGACCAGGACATCTTCCAGTTCTTCGGCCGGCTCGCCTCTCTTGACTTCCTTCTCATCCCTAGGCTCGAGCTCTTCAATGACCAAGGTCTCCTTGCTATGTTCTCCTTTGAGGGAAGCCATGTAGCATTCTCGCGCTTCCTTCTAGTCGCCCCTTGCGCACTCGACCCCCGTGTCGGTTGGGAACTTAATTCGGAGGTGATACGTGGAAGCTACTGCTTTGAACTGGTTCAAAGCAGTTCGGCCAATGATGGTGTTGTATGCAGATGGGTAGTCCTCAACCAGAAAGTGGACTATCTTCGTTACTCGGTGCAGTTCCTCTCCAAGGGTGACTGGTAGGGCGATGGATCCAAGAGGGACCACCCGGTCCCCAGTGAAGCCGACTAGGGGACAGCTTATCGACTTCAACTTCTCTTGGCCAATCTGCATTTTTTCGAAGGCCCCCCGGAGCAGGATGTCGGCCAAGCTCCCATTGTCGACCAAGATTCTCCAAGTTTTGAAGTTGGAAACCACCGCGGAAATAACCAAGGGGTCATCGTGGGGCTGATGCAGCTCGGCTGCTTTTTCTTCCGTGAAGGTGATCACGGGGCCCTCAGACTTTGCCTTCTTGCTGGCCGTCCCGACCAACATTACTTCTGCTTCGGTTCGGATATCCTAAACATGCTTCTTCCTTGCCGAAGAGGACTCTCTACTTCCAGCGAATCCTCCTGCAATGACCCTTATCTCTCCAATAGGCTGGGTGGTTGCTTCTGTCCTTGCTGGGCTGCGTCGTTCTCCCCTTGTTCGGTCTCAGCCAGCCACATAGCGGCTGAGCCTTCCTCATTTGATCAAATCCTCAATTTGTTGTTTTAGATCGATACAGTCCTCCGTGTCATGGCCATGATCACGATGGAACCGACAGTATCTCCTTCTGTTCTTCATGCTAGAGGGCGTTTTCAGAGGCTCGGGCCATTTTAGGTTCGGGTCGTCTCTGATCTGCATCAGGACATCCTTCAACTTCGTCGTGAGTGGGGTGAACATCCGATCCAGACCGCGGTAGTGCTCGCATCTCTCTTCGCTTAGGCTCCACGCCTAGTTGCTGGTTCTGCTCACCTTTGTTTCCCTCTTATCATTTAAGGTTCCGCCCAACCTCTTCTTTTCCGTGCCTGAGCCACCCTCTTCGTCATTATCACGCCTGGCGCTCATGGCATCTTCCGCATTCATGTGCTTCTGAGCACGAAGCATCAATTCGACCATATCCTGGGGCGGCCTCTTTGATAAGGAGAAGAAGAGTTTCTCACCTCTCAAACCGCTCATGAACGCCGTGATGGCCACCTTGTCGTCCACGTCGTTCACAGCCAATGTCTCATGGTTGAACCTCCTCACATACTCCCGCAACGTCTCCTCCTTCTTCTGCCTCACAGTCAGCAAAGATGCCGCGGGCCTCCTTTACCGCTGGGGTTTGATGTAGTGGCTTACAAAGAGCTTGCTAAGTTCCTTGAAGGTGGAGACCATCGCTGGTTTAATTTTGTTGAACTAGGTCTGCGCTGAACCCTTCAACGTGATGGGGAATGCCTTGCACATGATCTTGTCCGGTACTTCCTGCAGATGCATGAGCGCCCTGAATGTCTCCAAGTGGTCCACCAGGTCTTTGGATCTGTCGAACGCGTCCAAAGTTGGCATTTTGAACTTTGGGGGAAGCAGGTAATCCATCACCTTCCGTGCGAACAGCGAGGCCGTTTGGCCGATGAGGGCGTCCACGGTGTTTGGAGCTTTAGCTTCTACCGCGGCTAAAACTCCAGCCATTTGAGCTTGCATGGCCTTCAGTTGTTCGTCCCAAGCGTGGGAGCTCTCCGGCTTGTCGCCTACCATCTCCGTCCTCGTCGGGATGGTGTGGCTCGTTTGTGCTTCTTCAATGTGGGGCTCACGGTGGAGGAGAGGGTCCTCAACCCGTCCCCTATTGCCGTTTTCGTTACCGTTGGGGAGAATGGGTGGATCCTTGTCGACCACCTGCTCCTCGTGTTCCTCTGCCGAGAGGTTGGGCCCCGGTGGAATCTCTACCTGAGGAGCTGGGTTTCGTTGGAGCAACTCCGCGTTTTGACCGACCAGCGGCTGCATACTGGCCATCATGTCAGCTACCGTCTTCTCCAAAGCGGCTATCTTTTCTGCATTGGAGTCAGCCATCAAATTTCCTTCAGGGAGGGTGCTAATCCTAGACCTAGTCAAGACCATGAAATGCCACGAGAGAAGTCATTCCCACAGACGGCACCAGCTGATGATGCAGCAAACTCGTGGTAGCTTGCCCCCAGGTCTAAGATGAACTTCCCTCCAGCCGGCCGGTGATCTCCTGCTCAAAACCCACCGGTGTGGTGGAAGCCAAAGGCCCTCCGGTGTTCAAGTTAGATTCAGGGAGATTCAAGTGTTGGAGAGAGAGAGAGATGCCTTAGGGGTTGTGTTTACGTACCTTTGAAGGGGTTGAGTTTTCCCCTTGTATGCCTGCATGGGGTGGTAGGTGATCTCTTCACGTGGCGGCCTCTAGTTGGAAGATCAGAGTGGTGTCAGAACACTCGAGAGGGTCATCCCTACACTCCAAGGTGGCGTGTGTCAGAACGGTGTTAGAGGATTGTCGCCGGTACACGCCAAACCCACGCCCCTGATGTGTGCTAGGGTGGCAGGTGTCAGAAGTGGGCCCAACTGGTGCTGTTGGGCGCCGAACCGATCGGTGGACAGCCACGGGGTTTTATTCGGCCTTGGGAGGTCGAGGCCAAAAAGCAGGGAGACCTGGTCGGGCGGTGATCAGGTGGACTGATAGTATGGCCCCTGGTCTGCTCAGGAAGCCATCATCACCAAACATATAATAAATTAAGGTGCAAAATGGATTGTTGAATCCATTTTAGTACAAGAATCTTTTTTTGTTTCTTTTTATTTAAACAGGTCATTATATATAGAGATGATAAAGCCACTTCTCCATTTTAAAAGGGCTCGTGTTATTTTTTGCCTCCAAATGTGAATTCATTTTCTTTATATTTTGGCCAAGCTTACCAAAATGAGCTAAATAGTTATCAAATCAGTTGCACTCTAATTCTTCAAGCATGTAACCAAAAGAGAGTTAAACATTATTACATACATATGATTGGAATGGAAAGGCAAGTCTAGGCCCTTTTTTTTTTTATAGCTGCGTTTAGAACTCGAATTTATCAAGAAAAAAATGAAAAAAAATAAAATGTGAGGGAAAAGGGAACAAAATGAAAAAGTCATTTTGTTCACTTTTCTCTTATATTTTTTATTACCAAATTCTTAATTCAAACACAGTCTATAAGTGAAAAGAAAAATATTAATAATATTATGTTATGTGATGATATATAAATGAGTAGAGAGGGATTAATAGGAATTGGGTTTGAACCTTAACTTGTTAAGAGCAAGCTACAAGAACCTAACCAATTTGGCTCACCAGATGCTGGAGATAAATTTAATTTGTCACAACCACGCCTAGTTAGGCATCATTAACACCATCTTAGGGTGAATGTAATTACATAGGTTACTTACCTGCGAACGATACATTATAACAATCCTAAAAATAAGAACCATATAAGAAATAAATAATATCATTATACATATAACCATCTCACAATCACCATATACACATAAAGAAAACTACTAAACCCAACTCACAATAATTACAAGACCAAACATAAATAGTTTTCGGAGATCTCCCATTAAATACAACATAAACAAAAAACTATGACTCAAATAGTAGAGCTCCTCAAAACTCTCCAACTCGACTCCAATAATAGTAGACTGGACCTCTTCAATCTTACTTGCAAAATAACATGTGTGTGTGTGTGTGAACTATATATCAACGTGCTCGTTAAGATAGTCAACCTCATAAAGAACGAATGCTAGATAAATACTGAATCACTCATCAATAGATAATCCAATATTATCAATGAGAAATATCTCATGTAATGAAATGTCTCTTGTGTGTAATATTTGATGTCACCACATTACATTTTTGATAACATTGCCTAATTCATGGCTGGCATGTTATCTAATAATGCCCATCATGACTTAACCTCACTAGTGCAATGCAAAGTATGCACACAATGTATGTTGTATGCATTATCACCTTATAATCCACCACCAACATCAATATAGATAATAAGACATTCCATTCAATAAAAGTAAGAATATCTTAAATCCTATCCTCTTTCTCTAGTGTAAGTAAAAGTAATGTCACTCCTTATGTGGAATAGGAATGTTTTTGGTTGCTTCTGAACCCATCACACACCACAACATCAATATTATATGTAAATGTTCACAATCTATGTATACACATATCTTATAACTTATCAATATAGGGAATGATACTACAATAATATATAATAGAACTCAATGAGAATGAGCCAACATTACAATAAAAAGATGACCTCATAAACATATACACAATCCTCCCAAAATACCAAGGGTCAACTCTTAAACATAAGTGTTAAACCATCCAACGCGAGTGTAAAAGTCACAATGCAAATACAAGAGAAAACCACCCAAAAACCCAAGGCTGCACTAGTGCTCCCATGAGGAGCATTAGTGCACCTTCAAGCGCGCCCTGGTGCCCCCCCCCCCCCCCCCCTAGAGCCTCGTGCCACTAGGCACCCCCTGGCACCCTACTGGTGTTCCCCTACTGCGCCATAGCACTCTCTTGTTCGAAATGAAGTTTTCAAATTGAAGCTTTAGGCATTTTTTTGGTCACCCCAACCCATTCCCCAAGTTTTCTAAAGCCTAAAATGGTATTCTAAAGACTTAAGCAAGATTTCAACAAATCAAAACATGCACATGATAAGGATTCCAAGTCTTTAACTTGAAACCTCAAATTCTTGGGATTCAATCCCACAATTCTTAGGCATGGAAGGTCTTCTTTATGCAATAATCAACACAACACGTGAAAACAAGCATAATCTTGAGATTCCTAACGTCAAATGATGGTTGCACAACTACCCCCTTCAATCCCTTCTTCTTCTCTTCCTTTCTTTCCTTTTTTCCTCCTTTCTCTCACTTTTTTTCTTGCCAAACACAATTCTCAACATAAGCACCACTCTCATCTCTTCTCCCTTGTCTTGACACAAATTGTAAATACAACCTTGTATCTATTTCTCCACATGCCACACTCTCTCTCACACACACACAAGATGTAATGAAACACATACCTTATGCACACAACTTAAGTGGCTTTCACACAACCTAGCATCTTCTTGCTTCACCATACACTACTAATCCACATTATTAGCATAATTAAGTATGTTTATGATAATTAATCATGAATTAAGCTAATTAATCATACTAAAAAATACTTTAATACTACCATGACAAGTTATCATTAAAACATACTATTCAAACTTCTTGATTAAAATAATCATGCATTACAATATATGTATTTAAACTAAATGTGATGTTTAGCAAAGTAAGGTATCACATAATTCATATGTATTTGCTTGTATAATAAGATGATATGGTCTTCTTGAATTAAACTACAATATATTTTTCTTTTTATTTTTCTTCTCTCTTTCACTATAAAAGTGTGTTTGGAACTTGAGAAAATTAAGGGAAAGAAAAATAAAATAATAATTTTCCTTCATTCCTAGTTTGATTCTACTTGGAAGGAAAATAAAAAGCTGAGGAAAATTTGAAAAAAATGGCTCTCCTTTTATTTTTCTTGTAAAACGAATAGAAAGAAATTAGTTTCCCTGCGTTTCTCTCTCCTTAATTTTCCTTTTCCTTTCCCTTTTTGGTAGTTTCTTTCTTGGGTAAATTATACATTGTGGTTAAAGACAGTTCCACTTTACCTCCTTGCATTTTAAAATGCTAACACTTAACCCCTATGTGATTCTAACCAAAGTAGAACTGTTAAAGTTTCCATCCAATTTCATGGTTTTCGACTAAAATTAATATTTAATAATAAAAATAATTTTAAAAATAATTAAACTGACATTTATTTTTTCATTTTTTCCTCTTTCTCCTCATCTTTTTCTCTCTCTTGTTCCTTCTTGCAAAACCACCAGTACCAAATTACCAACCCTTTCCCTGACCACTCACGCCACCCCATATCCCTCTGCATTGCTAGTCCTTCACAAACCACTGCTAGTAACCCACCATGAAAACCACCCGTTATCATCTCTTCCATCAAACCCACTATCCATATATATGTATAAATATATATACACCTTCTGAATCAAATCCACTGTCTATAGATATGTACACATAAGTATAATACACCATCAGTATACAAGTATTTATGACCAATTTGAGATGAGGTTACCCATGATTCTTCCATACCACAGAGAGAGAGAGAGGGAAGGGAAAAAGAGAAATTATAGAGACAAAATTGGGGATTGGTGATTGTCAAGTTTGGATTGTCGAGATGCATTGGCGGAAAAATTAGTAAATACAACAATAAGTTTGAGCAATATGAATTGGAGGTTTTGTAGCGGTGGCTACGGCAGTGGTGATTGGGGGTGAAGTTGTGCAATGGTGGTGGTGGTGGTGGTGATAGTTAGGCCAAGAGAGAGCGGGATGAGAAAGGTGGGTTTTGTGCGGTGGTCGTCATAGTAGGGTGAGAGAGAGAGAAGGAGGAAGATGGGGGTAGGCAATGCAATGGTGGTGATTGGTGAGAAAGAGAGGGGAAGGATGTGGACAAGGTGGGGGTAGCCAAGAGAGGAAGAGAGGGGGAAGAAGGGTGGTAAAGCACTGCAACTCGGTGGTGGTTGAATAAGAGAGACAGACAAAAAGACAGAAAATGGAGGAACAAAGGGGAAAAAAGTACAAAATAAAAAAAATAAAAAAAGGGCAAGTTCATCTTTTTCAATTTTCTATTACCTTTGTTGATTGTTGCACTTTGGTTAGAATTACATGGAGAGTAAGTGTTGCATCTTAAAATGCAAGGAGGTAAAGTGGAACTAGCCTTAATCATAATGCATAATAGGATAAAACGTAATTACCCTTTTTTTTTTTTTTGTCAATTGGATTTAGTATTTTTCTTCACAAGGCAAATGATTAGGGGTTTTTGTAACCCTCTCTCCGCCACTCCCCCCCCCCCCCCCCCCCCCCCCCCCCGGGTCTCTCTCTCTTTCTCTCTCTCCATATACATATCTACATAATAAAATACAACATTTTTTGAAAATATCTCTCATATTTATATTCGATAGCTCAAATTCAATTTTGAATTGCATTCAATACTTGAAATCAATTGAACGTTTTTTTCCAAACCCAAATCTCACCCAAACATCTACATAACAAAGCACATCATTTAAATCCATTGGCTAAGCTCATTTTTCTTTTGAATGGACGGTTGAGATATTTGTTAGTTCCTTTTACCCCCTTCAAAATCATGGGTCCCATGTTTATTGACTTTATCTCCTTCTCTTTTGATTTTGTTTGTGTAAAGAATGTGCAGCATTATATGCCCTGTTGGACACATTTCTTTCTCACTTACCCATTCTCACTCCTTTAATCAGAGCAATAGCAATTGAGATGGGAACCAAAGACTCACCTTTCCCACTTCTCTTCTCTTCTGTTCTTTTTTTATTATTTATTTTTCTTTTGAACTAAGATGGGAAGTAAAGCCATCTTTGACTCTCTCTCTCTCTCTCTCTCTCAGAGTTCATTAAATGTTCTTTTTTTTTTTGTTTCCTTTCTTCTATTTCGCCTTCCCCTTTTTCTTCACCGGTATTCCTTTCCCTTTTCTCTTATGGGATCAATCACCTGTGGGTATGCAGTCAATTTCTTCTTTTCATGCAATTAGTTTTCAATTTCAAACCTCCCGCCCACCACATGTGGGTATACAACAAAATGGAGACTACGATTGGGAGAGGTCTTCTCACACCATATGCAAATCACACACCCTTCCTTCTATCAATAAAATAGATTTATTTGCTAATCTCTATTATGTATTATAGGCAAACGATATTATTAGAGGGGGGGAGAGAGAGAAGTTGAGATCAGGATCATAGACAACTTCTTCAGGGATTAACATTGTTAATTTTCTCATAAATTTTTGTCAATAATTTTTTTTTGTGACACTTAATGTCGTTGTTAGTTTTATTGAAATGCTTTTGGTGTTGATTTGTGTTTTTTGGAATTTTGATAGCGTTGGTTTGGATGTTTATGGTTTATTTGTACAAGTTTCATTTGGATCTACAGGTGAGAGGAGGAAAAGAGAGAGAAAGGATAACAATTTTATTTGGTTGTGACCACTAAAAATGGTGAAGAAGAGGGGACCTGTTATATGATTTTTGCTCTTTGAGTGAGCAAAAACTTTTTGTGTATGCAAAGTTTTAATGTTTGTTCTCCACTCACAATGCACGCCATGAAAGGAGGAAGAAGGTGTGTGGTTTTTTCTAAAAAAAAATCTAATGCCTTAGAAAAATATTGATTGATCTGTTTTCTCCATGCATGCCAATCTACTATCCAATAATCAGAGGAATGTGAGGAAAAAGATGAGTGGTTTTATCTTGAAATCCAACTGGGATTGCCCATGGTATTAAGCCCACTATTTGCCTAGAAAATCCTCACTTATCTACTTTTTTTCGTTCATTTTTTTCACTTTTGTATCGGTAAATATTAATGTTTTATTTTGTATGTGTGAAAGCATATGTACTTCAATTAGAATGAAAGACATAAGAAAGTTTTGCAAACAGGCTTTAAAGTGTAATTTATGCACAAACCTTTTATTTTTTGTATTAGTACACAAAGATATATATATTCCTGATTGCATGCAGATTTAAATTTTAGGGATAAAATAAATAAACTATTTTGTTTTGCCTGGATGCGTCATGCCAAAAAGATTTTTGTTTGTTCCAAAATCCAGTTGGTGTAAAACTTTTTTTCTTCTTTGCTCCAACCTCCAAACTCCCGTTTGCTCAAAACTAGTTTTTTCAAAAAATTTTCACTAACAAATTTTAGGTTTGGAGTGCCATAGGTACGGTCATACCTAGTCATATATATGTCACTTGGGTAATTTTTATTTCGGGGTCTATGACCTCTTCTTGACTTCTTGCAGTTGGGTTTCATACCTTATTCTGTCTTTCGCATAGTTGCAACTTGTTTTCTATATACAGTAGTGAGCTATTGGCAATGATCAACTTTTGCTTCTAATCTTCTAGTTGAACATTGGCAATCTGATTATTCTTTTTTGCTAGACAAGACAATGGTAGATCACTTGAATAAAATTAAATTTCCATCTGGGAGAATAAGAAACCCCAGTTAATGGCAAACCATCCAGTATGGACTGCAAAAGGTACAACATGTTTTTCGCAATTACATGGGAACAAGGCAGGCAGACATCTGAAAACTTAAGAGATTCACTTCAACTTAATGTATTTTTGCAAGTGGCAAATATACATAGTAATTTGATCTTCTACCTAGTGCTTTGTAGCTGTCAATTGGGTTTCAATCAAACTAGTATAAATCGGGATTGTCCCAAAAATTTTGGGTATGCTTTTGTCTAGTTTTTGTAATTCTTATGTTGTCGATTTATGAAAAGTTTCAGGGACGTGTTGCAATTATGTAGTACAAAATTTAGTTTGCATTATGATGTTAGTCTAAGAAACATGAATACAAATACGAGACACGGTATTTTTAAAAAGTGAGGACACTGATACGGTAAGGATACGGAAAAAAAAATATTTTTTATATATTTTTATTTCTTATGTATATGAACATTAAATTCATAAATTACAAAAAATAAGATGAAAACGACTAAATAAGGTTACAATTATAATACAACAACTAACAAGCTTAAGTATTTGAATAATTGAATTTGGGTGTTTTATGTTTTAGTGTTTTAAAGTTTTGAAATTTATAAATTTGACTTCATTTAATACTTTTGATTATAACATTTCAAGCTCGCCGTATTTCAAAACGTGTCTAACTAATGGACACGCGTGTTCACGATGTGTTCGACAATTGTCCATTAAAAAAAAATATCAACAAAAATTAGCGTGTCCAACATGTGTCCCGACACGTCTGAAGAGTATATATGTCCAACATAGAAATGACATTTTAAATGGTGTATCCGTATTTCCTAGATGGTTGTAGTTTTAGTTTGGATGCAATCCTCTATTGATAAGAACTAGCAAGCGTATACATGAGAATAAGGATGAGGAGAAGGAAAGAGAAGAGGCGCTTTGCCCTCGCAAGGAGTAGGCACATTCACACAATCACAAAATCAAATTCTCATAAACTTAACTCCCATTGAAAAGAAAGATTACGAGCAACTCCTACAGCTCATGTCCAACAAACTCAGATATACTAAACACCTTACTCCCCAGATCTTGCAATGATTGGAGCCTTATGCACTATAATTCTAACGTATAGAAATATATAAAAACAAGACTCAAATTGACCATAAACGTAATTATGTGAAGCCCAAAGCTTGCTCCATGTGAAATTCCATATTTGCCCACCATCTTGGTCTAGAGCACTCATTTAGACTTGGAACACCTTTATTCTCTATAGAATGCACTATCTTTGCATGATTGACTACCAAGTTAGAGAGGTTAGTGAGCCTGTTTTATGACACGCATTTTCTTAGTAGTTACATTGTTTTGCATTTAAAATTAATAGAGTAACGTTATGTGCTACAAGAAGGTTGTTATTTTAGCATTTCTATTGTTTCAGCTTCCTTTTCCAGTGCTGTCATCTTTGTTGCATGTTATGTTTTTTGGAGGTTAATGTGTGGAACACTTTGTGGAAGGTGCACAATTTTCCATAAAGTTTTCTTTTAGAGTGCTGGAGAGCTTCATGTTGATTCAGAATGTAAAACTTGACGGTATTTATCATTCTGAGCTTTGCACTGCAATCAAGCAAGATTTTCAAAACTTAAGAAGGATTTAGTCATAAACAAGTGACTGCCATCTCTAGTCCATCTAATCACATTGTGCTTATCACCTTCAGCGAAAGTATGAGATAGATTCAGCTTTTCATACCCCAAAAAAAAAAAAAAAATCAAAGCTAGAAAAGCTGAATTAACTGTGTGCTATTTGAAAAATATGCCCATTGCCCAATGCCTGTTTCACCCAAACTGCCAATAAGGAAGCCTAGAGATTAGCTATGGCAAAGAAAAAATGCTTAAGAATCTTAAACCAGACGTCCTCAAAACATGGACTTGATTTCTGGTATAGCTAAACGTATGGGCTTTTACTAGCATGGTCGCTCCTTTAAGTTGAACATTTCAACATGAGGGTTGCACTGCAGAAAGCATTCTGTAGGTGTTCATACCCAAATCATCAGCCGTCACCTATCAAAGTCGACTAAACCTTCCAACAGCCAGAGCTTCGAGAAGCATAGCCGCCCACGTGTCGTCGCCGACCACCATTTGTCAAGGTTGGTGGCTGTCAACCTTGACAATTGGTGCTCCCCCTCCCCTATAAATAGAGAGTTGAGGTGAGAAAGATTATCAAGTCAGCTCAAGCAAGAGCAAGACAGAACAAGAGAGGTTTTTTGTGAAGAGTTGAGTTGAGTTGAGTCGAGTTGAGAAAGAGAGAGAGTCGAACCTCCTTCTCCTCCTCTATTTTTTTCCCTCTCTATATAGTGAAATTCTTTCTCAAATTTATTGGTGTGTGAGTGTATATTTGATTTCTGATCTAACAAGTGGTATCAGAGCGAGGTTAGAGTCCCCGGAGCATTTTTTTGGCTATTTTTTGCTCGCTGCCCAAAAATCAAATTTGCCGAAATCGTGTTTCGATCACACCACTATGTTTGTTTCATTGATACGAGTTCAACGGCACAAACCGCATTGAAAACGGAGCTAAAACAAGCCCATACGAGTTGGTTAAAGTTTTGTTCCGGCGAGCCAACGCTGCGATGTCACCAGCGTCGGAGAAGATGATCTGACATCATTGCTGACGTCATCGTTGACCAAGTCAATTGCCACGTCACCAGTCCAATTAGCTGCCACGTAATTGCCCAATCAGCCACCACATCATCGCCCAATCAGCTGCCACGTCATTAAAACTTTTAAAAATTACAATTTGGCCCCAAAAATTTTTAGAAATTACAATTTAGCCCCAAAACTTTTTGAAAATTATAGTTTGACCCCTGAACAAACTAAAATTTTTAGTTAAGCTCGTCTTGAGTTTTTTCACCATTCCGGACGCAAACGTGCACTCTGTTTTGACAAATTCTACTTCTATAATACTGTACAAGCCAATTGAAGAGTAAATTCATGGAGGAGCCATCAACATCAACCTCAAGAGTTATGATTATGCTCACCTCTTTGAACTACGCCATTTGGCGGCCTCGAATGGAGGACTATTTGAACTGTCAGGATTCATTTGAACCCTTGGATAAAGTGGGGGTGAAACTGATGGACACAACGGAAGTCGAGTGGAGAAGGAAGAACAAGAAAACTATCGATCTGATCAGACAATGGATCGAGTATAGTGTACTCCACCATGTTGCTTAGGAGACAGACGCATATACTCTCTGGATGAAGCTAGAGAATCTGTTTCAAGCCAAAACCGTTCGAAATAAAGCTCTCTTGATGAAACGCTTTGTCAACTTGAAGTTAAAGAGCGGTACGTCAATTGCTGGCACACGAGTCAATTGCAGAACTATGTGAACTAGCTTGCAGCCATGGAACTGTCGCGAGACGATGAAAAGCAAACCTTCTTGCTTCTTAGTTATCTACCAGATAGTTGGGAGACGTTGGTGGTGCCCCTCAACAACTTAGCTCTAAATGGCAAATTCACCATGACGATGGTCAAGGATGCCTTATTCAATGAAGAAGCCATACGGAACGAAGTTGCCATGGAGTAATAACATGCCCTCGCTACAGAAAGCAGGGGGAGGCCGAGGAAGAGGGCGAGGCTGAGGCTGAGGCTGAGGAAGAGGTAGAAGCAGAAGCAGAAGCAGAAGCAGAGGAAAGTCACAGGTGTTGGCGCAAAATGCAACCTAAGAGGGGGGGTGAATTGGGTTTTTTGAAGATTAATGACAATTAAGATTAATTAAAATCAATCTAAGCAATGTAACAGTGATCAATCTATATGTAATGCAATGTAATCAGTAGAAATAAAGAAAACAGAGCAATAGAAAGGACACACAGATTTACCGAGGTTCAACCACAAACCGTGGTCTACGTCCTCACCCCAAGACCTCCTTGAAGTCTTCTTCCACTATGCAATCTCCAATTACAAATGGGTTGCTAATTGACAAAGTGCTCAGCTCACTATACACAACAACTTCCATCTGAGTTCTTCAGCCACCAAGTGGTTTTGTCCAAACTCCACTCAAACTTACAAGAGTTTTTCTTTCTCAAGAGAACTCTCAAACTCTCAATTAAAAGTGTATAAGAGTATACAAGTAACTTACAAACTCTCTAACAAGAGTAGATTATACAATCAAAGCTCACAAGTGAAAACAGGAAGAATATTCAGGAATTTCAATTGATCAGTCAGTGATTCTTGTTTCTTGTCTCTCTTTCTCGTTATAAATGTAGCTGGAAGCTTGTATATATACCCTTGTATTGATTTCATCAGTTGGAGGTTGTTGGGCTTCATTTAATGCACGTCCAGTCCGTTATAACATTAGAAAAACTAGTCGTTATATTCCAGGGGTCGACTCCATGCTTGTAGAGTTGACACTTTCTGGTTCTGCATCTAACAGATGTTGTCCACTGTCTCCATGAGTCCATTCTTCATATCAATAAGTCGACTCCTTGTTCATTCTGTCTTCACGTCATTTTGCTTCTATAGTCACGAGGTGACTCTGCAAGTTCATGAGTCCGCTCTTTGTACAGAAAACTTGCTTCAGGTTTCATGAGTCGATTCTTTATATCAAAGAGTCGGCTCTTTGCTCATTTGATCTTCAAGTTTTCTACGTCTGTCTTCATGAGGCGACTCCTCATTTTCATGAGTCGGCTCTTTGTCTATTTGGTCTTCAGGCTTTTACTTCTGTGTTCATGAGACGACTCTTCATTTCCATGAGTCCGCTCATTAATCATTTTGTCTTCAAGCCTTTTGTGTCTGTCTCCATGAGGCGACTGTTCATTTCCATGAGTCCGTTCATTGATCATTTTGTCTTCAAGCTTTTTGTGTCTGTCTCCATGAGGCGACTCTTCATTTCCATGAGTCCACTCATTGCCCAAAAATTTGTATTCTGTTTTCCAATGATCCAGATCATCTCAGCAGTAGTATAAGATTTTCAAGAAGTATCTTTTTGGGATATGATGATCAATCAAACTTCTTTAACTCATTAGAGATGTCTTATATTTAATTTGGATTGAATCAATCATTATTCAACTCTTCCTGATTTCCAAGTTGTCAAAGCTTCATTAGATCAATATTTATCTCTTCTTCTTCATTTGCAAAGCTTTCTCTTTCATTGTAGAACAATCTCTTTCAATGCCAAGCTTCCTCAATTAAGTAGAGCTTCACAATGCTTCATTGCCGATTTCTTCTCTTTGCTAGCAATTCTTTTTTTTTCTTTAAAATCACTTCAATGAGACTTTTGTAAGCTTGATGAAATCTCTTCATACACATTGTCTTCATTGATTCTTTACATTGTAGAACAATTCTTTACTTGGATTCAATGTAAAGATCAGACAATCAACATGAATCTTCTTCTCAAGCAACTTCAATCATATAATCTGGATTTGATCTTTGCATTCTTAATGAAGTCTTCTCTTGAGCATTTTCAATATCTTCAACAAACAAATTGTCTTCAACTGATATTTGCATATTCTAATACAATCTTTCTTGAATACAAGTCAGTCTTCAATGAGTCTATGCATACTTGATGAAAGCTTTATTTGAACACCTTCAATCTCTTCGAATATAAAACATTTGTTTGAAGTAGAAATATGTGTCAATCCTCTATTTGGTTCATTGCATAGCTATTGGAATTCATTGCTTGATCTTGAACTTGTTGTACATTACTTTGACAAGTATTAGACTTAAAATTGAACTTTAAGTCTACATTATAAACTCTATTAATCTGCACACTAAGTAAATGCATTAGTAAAATAACACAAAATTTAGTTATCATCAAAATCAACATGAGAATCAACCTTGAGTTAACAATAGGATCCTGGCAGATCTAATGATGGATATGGCAAGTTTACCTGTTATCATTGTGGCATTAAAGGTCACATGAAGAAGGACTGCTGAAAATTAAAAAATGAGCAAAGTCAAGGCAATCACCAGCACAACAAGGAAGATGGTGACACCCTAGTCACCATTAAAGGAGATGTGGCAGTACTCTTCGTGGAAGAAAAGACGTGCTTCCATGTTGCCAGCCAGGATTCTGAATGGGTGGTAGACATAGCAGCCTCCTACTGCGCCACTCCCCGCAGCGAGTTCTTCATTACCTATAAAGCTAAAGACTTTGGTACTGTAAGAATCGAGAACACCAGTTCATCAAAGGTTGTGGGAATTGGTGATGTTCGAATCTAGACAAACAATGGCTGCACGATGGTATTAAAGGACGTCAGACACGTGCCCGACCTCAAGCTCAATCTTATTTCTGGGATAGCCCTTGATCAACAGGGTTATGACAATTGCTTCAGCAATGGCACTTGGAAGCTGTCAAAAGGTGCCCTAGTTGTCACCCGGGGGCATATTTGTAGCACGCTGTACAGAACCTATATGAAGGTTTGTTCAGACAACCTCAATGCAGTTGAAGATGAGGTGTCACCAAATTTGTGGCATAAGAGACTCGGCTACATGGGAGAGAAAGGGTTGTTCACGCTAGTAAAAAAAGCTCTCATTCCAGCAAAGAAGGAGATTGCACTGAACACTTGCAAGTATTGCTTATTTGGTAAGCAACATCGAGTCTCGTTTAGTTCCTCCACAAGAAGAAGATCAGAGTTATTGAGTCTGGTACACTCTGACGTTTGTGGTCCCATTGAAGAGGAGTCATTGGGCGGTAACAGGTATTTTGTTACTTTCATAGATGATGCTTCACGGAAGGTGTGGGTGTATTGTTTGAAGACCAAGGATCAAGTACTCAAGAACTTCAAGATCTTCCACCCTATGGTGGAAAGGGAGACTAGTAAGAAGTTGAAGCGTCTCCGGACAGACAATGGAGGCGAGTATATATCCAAGGAGTTCAAGACATTCTGCTCAGAACGTGGTATCCGCCACGAGAAGACGATCCCACGCACCCCACAACACAATAGAGTAGTCAGAAGGATGAACCGGACCATTGTAGAAAGAACCTGGTGTATGCTCAGTATGGCTGATCTGCCAAAGCCATTATGGGGTGAAGTTGTTCGTGCTGCCTGCTACCTGATCAACATATCACTATCAGTGTCGTTGAAGTTCAAAATTCCGGAGATGGTGTGGACTGTCAAGAAGGATGTCTCCTACTCTTACTTGAGAGTGTGTGGGTGCAAGGCTTTTGCACACGTATCCAAGGAACAGAGACAGAAGTTCAACAAGAAGTTCATTCCATGCATCTTTATTGGTTATGGAGATGAAGAGTATGTATATAGACTATGGGATCCAGCAATAAAGAATGTCATTAGAAGTAGGGACGTTGTGTTCCAAGAGAACCAGTTTTATGAGGAACTAACTAAGTCTTGTGGTTCTAGTTCCCATGCTCCTGACATGACTCCAGATCCAACACCAGTCCAACTCATTACAAATACTAGAATGCAGGAGGTAATTCCAAAAGATGAAGAAGAAGAAGAAGCTGTTAAGCAGGGGAAGTAACAACCCCATCTGACTGTGACAATGCACTATAAAATTGAATTTTTACTCAAATCCAGAGCATTCTGACTGTCACAATGCACCTTGTATTCCTTTTGCTTGATTCCCAGCTATTCGAGAAACCGCTTTACCCACAACAGTTCCTTCCCAGCTTCTGCTGCGGTGATATATTTTGCCTCTATTACAAATAATGCCACATACTTCTACAGTTAGGACTGCCATGATACAGCTCCCCCTGCGAAGGTGTAGAGGAATCCTGATGTAGATTTCCTACCATTAAGATCACTGGTCATATCTGAATCTGTATAGCCTTCCAAGATTGGTTCAGCTCCCCCAAAACACAAGCATAGCTTTAATGTACCATTTAGGTACTTGAGAATCCATTTGACTATTTCCCAATGCTTTTTCCGTGGGTTGGAGAGAAATCTGCTCACAACGCCTACAGCGTGAGCAATATATAAACTTGTATACACCATTGCATACATCAGACTACCTACTGCTGAAAAGTAGGGTACTGTTGCCGTTTTTTCCTTCTCAGTCTTCGAGGAGTGACATGAACTCTTGCTCAGCTTGAAGTGATTAGCTAGTGGAGTATTGACTGGCTTGGCATTTTCCATGTTGAACCTTCTGATCACCCGTTCAACGTACTTTTCTTATGATAGCCACAACTTCTTGGCTTTCTTATCATGAATAATTTACATGCCCAAAATTTACTGAGTAGGGCATAAGTCCTTCATATCAAAGGATTAAGATAACTCATTTTTTCAGCTTGCTAATCTTGGTAGCATCTTGTCTAATGATCAGCATGTCATTCACATAGATAAGGAGTGTCACAAAGCTACCATTCGAGAATCTCTGAATGTACACGCGCTGGTCTGCAACAGTCCTTTTGTACCCATGACCCACCATGAATGAGTCAAATTTCTTGTACCATTGTCTCGGTGCTTGCTTCAGGCCGTAGAGACTCTTATTCAACTTGCAGACTAAGTGTCCTTTCTCGAGAGCTTCAAACCTTTTTGGTTGTTCCATGTAGATCTCTTCTTTCGGATCTTCGTGGAGAAAAGCTGTCTTGACATTCATCTATTCAAGCTCTAAGTTCAGGCTGGCTACCAATCCGAGTATAACTCGAATTGAGATCATCTTCACTACTGGTAAGAAAATCTCGTCAAAGTCAATTCCTTTCTTCTGTTGAAATCCTTTGATGACCAATCAAGCCTTGTGCCTGACTAGCTTTCCATTATCGTTTTTCTTCAGCTTGAAAACCCACTTATTTCTCAAGGTTTTTCTATCTTTGGGAAGCCTTACCAGATCATAGGTCTAATTCTTGTGTAAGAAACTCATCTCTTCTTGCATGGCTTCCATCCACTTGCCTTTGTCTAGATAGGTCTGTGCTTCCTGAAAGTCCTCTGGCTCCCTCTCATCAGTGAGCATGATGTAGTCTAATTCTGAATAACTGGTCGACGAAATTAGGACACGGCCTCTTGCAGATCCCCTTGGCTAAAACTGTTTAATCTAAGGAGGTAGCTTACCAATTGGGTTGTGAGTGTGTATTTGATTTTTGGCCCAACATCTCTTTCTAGAGACTTATCTAGCTTTTCTTAGACAGTTGTGGTTAGCATACAATTATCACTGTGTTTGAAATTATCTTATTTTGCTCTCTATATGTTTGTTTGTACCATAAATCTAGTGAAATGCAAAAGTAAATGATGTGTAATGCATTGCTGTCTTTGTTTTCTCCAGTGATGAACAACTTTGCACTGCATCAATGGATGCAATTAAGAATTTGGTTTGCTCTGCATCCATTTGCTTGTTTTCTTTGTCATATATGGCAACTTTTATGTTAGTGTCCTTGAGGTTGCTTAGAAAGGTCATCTCTATATTGTACGAAAGCTTCTTAAAATCTAAAGCTACAAAATGCTGCTACAAATGGATTTGGTTGTTGTTCAAGAAATTGAGTGCAAGCATGGGAGGGAGGAGGGGGAGGAGGAAAGGATTTTGGACTTAAACTCTCCGCCAATGACCTTCCCACCTTACCAATGACGCACTGCTAGATTGGGTGAAAAGACCATTATACCCCCTGACCGATGATCACTCTTAGATTGGGTGAAAAGACCATTATACCCCCATGGGAGTGCACGTGTGTATCATATCATGTGACCATTTGTCATAACCTTTTTCTGATGGAACAAAACGACGATTAAATATTGCAAATTGAAACCAACTTAAGACTTTTACCCACGTTGACTACTATTGTAATTTATGCGAGCAAGCCCATATTATTACAAATTTATTTGAAATTGGGTAAATAAAACAAATTTAAATAAATTTTGTGAGGGTTAAATTTTTTAAATTCTGCTTAATAAATTTATATATAATTTAAAAATTAAGATACTTGAACTCCAACAAATTTGAATATAATCTCGAAGGTGGATAAAAGACTGAATAAACCGCATCCCGCATCCAAACAGCCCCGTATTTATTGTCCATCTGTCGCTGGGTGGATAAGAGAGAGGTTTTTAGTTTTCATCGGCGCTCGCCGCTTGTATTTCTTCTCCGCCGGGAAGAAAGTATCGGAGAGAGATGGCTGCAGCAGCTGTACATTGCTGGGCTCTTCCATCCAAATTCAGAACCCTATCCCTCAATTACCCTTCTTCTGCTCCGCCTAAAGCCGCCGCAGCAGTCAGGTCTCTAAGCTTCTCCGCCACTACGTCCCACAATGTGTTCTCCACAGGTATTGGACTCCACTCCACCGACCCATTTCGCATATTAGGTTATTGGTTATTGGGTTTTCTCATATTTTGAAAAAAAATTCAGGTTTGTTGTCGGTGAGCCCTGTTGTAAGGCCAACTCGTCACTCCATTGTTTGCGAGGCAGCTCCGACGAAGAAGGCGGATTCGGCAGCAAAGCGAGCTCGCCAAGCAGAGAAGAGGCGTGTCTACAACAAAGCGCGGAAATCCGAGGTCAAGACTCGGATGAAGAAGGTAACCCCGTTCTGACAAATTTGAAATGTGTCATTTGGGGGTTTTGCTTGTTTATTACTTTTAGGCGAAATCGGTTTTGGAGTATTTAGGGTTGAGTTTTATTGGGTTACTTCAGCTGTGAAGTTATGTTTAGATTGTGATTATTGGTGTTAATGTAGTGAATTTGCAACTTATTTTGGTCTCTGATTATAGATTGTGCTTGGAACTTGGAAGTGTTTGTGTTTCTGTTGCTTTCAGAGGCTGAACTTCTGTTTGCAATTAGAGTGATTGCCAAGTTCTGCATTTGAAATCATTCAGAATTGTAGTTTTAGAGGATTTCCTTTTGCTATATTTGGATTATGGATTTTGTGAGTGATAGGAAAAGTGAAGGGAATAGAAAGAATAATAAAATGTGAGAAGCTAGTTCCCCTTTTTTTTTTGGTTTGGTTGGGTGAGAAATCAACAAGAAAATGAATAGACATTTAGTTGAAAATCCCTTTCTTTTTTTTTTTTTTTGGTAAACCATAAAAAAAAAAAAGACTAAATATAAGTAATTTCATTTCCGTTTTCTTTTCCTTTCCCTCTCCCTCGACGAACCGAAGATCTAAACAAAGCAGTCACAAATTTATGCACTTGGTGTTGTGTCATCCATTTGATTTTGTCAAGTTTCTTTGGTAATCTGGAAAGACTTTTCTACCAACTAACCTTCAATATAAGATTGTATGCTTATTTAACTGGGAGTTCAATTTGTAGAAACTTAGACCATAATCATTGAGATATTGCTGCTTATAAAACTTTTGTATGAGCTTGTCTTGTAATTTTGCCCTTGCGCCAGAATCTAGTGAACTATCTTGTTTAACGGTCCAATGAGTGTATAGTTTGCCAAGTTACCTTGATAAAGGAGGCATAATTCTTGATACAACAGTGTCAATTGGAAAGCTACATATTTGTACAGTATCCACCATTGTTCCCCTATCGATTGGCACTATTTGATGCTGTGGCAATACAGCTTTCGTGTGCGAGAAGTCTAAAACATGTCCCTTCAAGCTAGATTTGCTTGCATTGATTGTAGAGGAACTGATTACTTTTCTTCTATTCAAGAGACAAGTATGTGGTGTCCATCGATAAATTTGAGGTATGATAATTGCAAAACTAGAATTATATGTTTATGAGTAAAAAGCTAGAATTATGGAGGGATTATATGAAACAAGGGTTCTAAATGCAAGAAAGATTGCTGTGAGCAGCTTTAGTTATGCCATAAAAGGGGGCAGTCACTTATAGCTTGGAGAGTTTAATATCTGTTTTCAGTTTCTCGGAGCTATTTGGCCAGTGCATTTAATAAAAATAGCAAGAATATCGGTGTATGATAATAGTAAGCCAATGTGGTTTAGGCCATAGTTATTGATCCCGTACCGTACTGGTACGTACCGTTTCGGAGAGAAAATGGTACAATCGAGGTTGGATTCCGTTCCATTTAACTTTCCGATCAATACCGGACTGTATCAGAATATTTCGGTCTTACTGGATAGTTTCGGACGGTATTGGGCAATTCTGGATGATACCGGACCAAGTGGAGGATCGAATACGGGATGTTGTGGTCAGCCAAAGTCCTGCCATCGTTAGCCTCTTTTCGAAAAGATGAGACCCTGCTAGTCAGGGCGAATGCCTCCATGCCCTGATCTTGCCTAGACATTGTCCATGGTGAATGCCTCCATGTCTTGATCTGTTGTCCATGGTAACTCAATCTTTTAGGGAGAGTTTTCTGGGGTTTTACAATGAGGAGAGATTGTGTTAATGGAGGGGGGGGAAAGAGAGGGGTTTCTCGGGAATTTCAAAAACCATAGTGAAACAAAAAGGAATGAGAGAGAGAGAGAGAGAGAGAGAGAGGAAAGGTTTATTGGGAATGTAAAAACGAAAAAGAGAGAGAGATGGAGAATTGAGTGAGGTCAGTTGCTTTTGAAAGTATTTTCTACCAACATTATTTTTTTTTTTTATCAAACTAACAGATTATGAATGCAATGAATTTCTTAGTCAACGGAAAAACAAAATAAAATTAATAATCATTTAGCATTACTACTTGTGTTGGAAATGTGGGGGATAAATTTTGACATTATGTTAAATTGATTGATTTTAAACAATATTTTATGTAGGTAAGCTATATTATGCTAATTAAATTCTATTAAGTAAATATATATTTTTTTAGTAAATATATAATATTCATAGCAGTAAATCTAAAACGGTATCCTAAAACATAACGGTGCGGGTACGTACCGTCCACGGAGGCACATGACCTATTTGTGTTCAATGATCATGGATAGATTAAAATTTATAAATGAGAGAAAGCAGAATCTGGAGCAAGAAAGGCATAAATCTTTTGTTTTTTTAAAGTATGAAGATTATTACAATGGGGATGACGTGAAGTGCCTTGTCATTTTATTGTTTTTTGCGGTTTTAATGCTACTTTTTCTTTTCCAGGTATTGGAAGCACTAGATGTACTCAGGAAAAAACCTGATGCACAACCTGAAGAAGTACTTGGAATTGAGCAATTGATTGCGGAGGCCTATTCAGTTATCGATAAGGCGGTGAAAGTGGGAACCTTGCACAGGAACACCGGTGCACGGAGGAAATCTAGGCTTGCAAGGAGAAAGAAAGCGGTTGAAATTCACCATGGCTGGTATACCCCTTCTCCAGTTGCCACTGCCTAGTAGATCCTTACATGTATTGAAAGGACCAGATTGTGAAAATCCTTTTTCGTTCCCTTTTGAGAGATAGAGGATTGTTTCTATCAAATTTTTGTCTCAACTGTTGTATATTTTCTGAAGATGCAATGCAGCTCTCCTATTTTCCTGTGTTTTATTAAGTATATTTTGTTTAGACCCAGGCCAATACCACTTCCATTAGCGGCTTTCCAATTAGAACGAGGCCGTCAAAGAACATTCAGAACTATATTTTTTTGCACTCAATAACAAGCAGGATTGATCAAGTGCTCGCTCAATCTGATCGGCTGGGTTGTTCCCTTGAACGCATAGGAGGTTCTGGACTTTTAGAGCATCGTCGGCTATGGTGTAGTATTCATCTGAACTTGATACCAGTCTGTCAGGTTTGTGATCATCCTTAATGTAATTATTATCAAAATTCCAAATCCGGATTATAAAAATTATAACTTTTCTGGGAAATCGGGTGGTAAGCAGGGAGCGGATCTATTAAGGGGCAAGTGGAGGCAACCTCAATTTTCATTTTTTTATTAAATTTTTTATTTATATGTACTTGATCCTGGTTATAAATATAACACTAAATTTAGTGGCACTTAGATTTGCTCCCCTACTTCAGTTGAGGGTTATAATATTTTGTATACAGTTTTTGTACAAAGATGTGTCTCCTTTTTTGGCATTTTTAGTATAACTATTTCTTTACTTATAAAAAAAACTAGATTTTGTCAATTAAGTAAAGAAATAATTTCGTGTATGTTTTTATGTAAATTTTGCTCTGACTACAAAAATCTTGAATCTGTTACTGGTGGTAAGGGTGATTTATTCTGGGTTGGGTTGTGAAATGGGGCTCGATTCATCTTTAGATCTTAATATTCAGAATTATTCAGACTTCTTATCTCACTACGTCACATGTTAATCACTCAAATCTAACAGATAATGTTGTTATCTGATTTAAGCCTGCGTTCTTATTTTGTTATTTTTTTTAATGTTAAGTAAAATCTTAAATTTAAATAATATAATATCATTCGTTGGATTTGAGTGACTAACACTTAGCATAGTGAGATAAGAAATTTGAAAAATTCTGAATATTAAGGTATGGAGGTGAGCGATCTTATGAAATGACATCTAAACTTTGCTAAGATTTTTTGAGATAGATTCTTTTCAGATCTTAATATTCAAAAAATTTCGGACTCTTTATTTCACTACATTACTTGTTAATTACAGAGATTTAACAGATGATATTATATTTTTTGAACCTATGATTTTACTTAATATTTAAAAAAATAACAAAAAATTGCATGTTGTAATGAAATAAGAAATATAAATAATTCTTGAATTTTAAGAAAAGCGAGCCGAACCCAGATTTTCGGGAAAGAAGTATGAATGGTTGGCATAAAAATTGCATGCTGCTAACCGTTTCCCAACGCGTCTGTTTGGGTGTCAAGAAAGCGCGTCCCCTTGCTCTTCAGAGGACAGTGTCGATGTGATTGACCAATGACTCTGTCAGAATTATTGCATTCAGTTCTCACTTCTTAGTACTTAAACCTCGAATGACCAATCTTATCTCGCCACGTCATAACCGAACGATTGTGTTGATGAGATTCGCAGTGTCTTTTTGTGTGAGGACACGTGTCGAGATCAGGGGATTTCAATGCGGTGCGAGTGGGTTCAAAGTGGTTTCCTCAAAGCGATCCGACTCACGCGGCGAGAAGGCGGAATACGCCTGACAGCCGACGCGGATTCAGCCGTGTTAACCGCCGTTAGACAACGCCCGCCCACAAGCAAAAGGGGGAGCGACGACTGCGACTGTCGTCCGCCTCCGCGTGTCCTGACAGCCACCGCGTTGCCACGTGGCTCACTTACCCAACTTCGGCAAAATAATTGTGCATTCGCCGACAACCCCACTCTTCCAGGCAGGGAGGAGGGGCGGCGGCCTACTACAGTCAAAACCACCAACCTGACTGCGCCGAATAAACATTTCCCCACCACACGATTTGGTAGACGCAAACACATTTATGACGCGTGATGTCACTCTCCCTTGCGTCATTATCTTCCCCGAACAATGACATCGTTATTGTACGTTCCCTATGTTCCTCCTCCATTGATTCTCCTCCTCACAATTTTGTAATTCTAGAAAGGGGGAGCACGTGTAATTTCAATGCTATTATCTTCTTAAAATTAAAGTAAAAATTGGGAGGGATTTAGAAAATAAAAATTAAACATATATTTGAAAATGATCATATTGGTATGTCAACTTTACAACATACATATATTTTCAAGTCCTACCACTTTCTTTGGCGAAAAATTATTTAGTGTTCTTAAAATATGTACTCATCTTTATTTTACCGTTGACATAATAATGGGGTTCGCTGCTTAATCTTACTTAACAAATAGCAGATCAATCTCATATGAGTAGAGGAGTAAGGACACGCGGTACTTTAAAAGCATTCAATAATTTATTGTATTTAACAAGATTTGCCTAAAAGATACTTTTTTTTTCTTTTTTTAAGCAATTTATTTAAAGGTGTCCGGACCAATTTACGCATACCTCGACTAATCTCCTCCCTAATCCAGTCAAATATAGGTCATCCACATCGATAAGTTAAATATGAATTGGTCAATGTAGGTATCACACTTGTGGGCCCATAATTTAGCGGCCCAATCATAGATGCAAATCGGCCAAGGGCCTTTGAGATGATGGGCTAACCTGTGCCAATCTAGGCTCGAGGTGCAAACTGGTTGGTCCAATGGGCAAGAGTCTTATACCGGCCTGGATTAGGACTCCTAATGATAAGTCTAATCCATCTATAAATTTATCAAAAAGTGGTTGACTCTTAGAAGGAGCTTGAATACCATTCTTAGATAAAATGGGGTCTTTGAAACCGATAAATACACAATGCAACTAAGAAGTGAGGTACGTTCATTCGAGCTAGTGCATAATACTTTCTGATGAGGACCGACTAGGCATACCCTTGACGGGCCGACCAGGTATTCCCCTGACCACGCTCAAGCTACTTAGAGGAATGAGAGGCACTGATGGGCACTGTACGTTACAATGGCTGAGACTTCACACCAAACATGTTGATATCTCGAGGGACATAAATGGGATCAAAAGAAGGAAAAACACCATAAAAGAAAGAGTAACCCTGAGAGCTCCAACTGACTAGAGCATGACCGAAAAGGCCATAACCGAACAAACTAAGGCCTAGTAGACCACGATCGCACACGACTAAGCGATCCATGCCCGAGCAAACCTTGGGGGATGGTGCCGATCATTTTCCTCATTTGTCATGCCAATAGGGGCCATCACTGACGACCCAATCATAATAATGTACTCGCAACTCTCAGACTTCGCGTGTAACAGGAAACAATCATCTCACTCACTCTGACACATGCCTAAGGGAGTGTCACGCGTGGGGTTGGACAACCACTTTCCCCCACTATCCTATTATCAGTAAGGACTCCCAATGCCACGCTACCATGGAGAGACAATCGTCTCTTACTCCCTCCATGTATGCAATGTCGTCTTAAGGCTACCAGGAGGTCTACTCGTATAAAAGGGAAACTCATTTTCTCTAACAAGGTACGCAAACATAAACCTTAGCTAAAATTTTGTTGAAATATATTCAGAAACCTAACTTTGACATTGGAGTGCCCTTGGCAGGCATCGCACCGGTGTCCCTTACTTCTTTTCCTTCTCAGATTACCGGAGCTGATCGCTGCTGGCCTGGAGACCGACTTACTGCTTTATCACTTTCGATTGATTCATTGAAATTAAACTTGTCTAACTTAATTATCGAAGTGTTATCGATTTAAAAAGAGTTAACGCATTCTCACTGTTCTTATTCTTGTAGATTGCTTGGAGTTCGTCAAGCTGGTTCGCGAAATAGATTAGGCCTTCCTAAAATATTCCGTACAACACCCACTTAACTAACTATGGTTGTCTAAAAGGCTCCTTTTATTTAATTTTAAGCAATTCTAGTTCTTGTTAAGTTGAAGAACCACAAAATTGAGACAACCCAATAACGTTATTAGGGTGACACGATTGTGCTGTCCAAAGATTTTTGCCACTACCCACCTCGTGCGTGTGGAGTAGAGACCTGATCACTGAAATGAAAAAAATTCCTTTTTGAGTTGAGTTTTAGATAAATCAAAAGAATAACTACCAATTACGTTTTTGTTCAAGATTTCACAACTACACGGCCATGGACCAACTCTCATGTCATTTTCACTTGCAAAATACCCTCCAATATTTCTTTTTCAAGAAAAAAGCCATGCATGATGCAACAAAGAGATAGAAAACTAAAATATTTGTTAACAAGTTATGATGCACACTTTGGGAAATTAGTTGAAAGATTGACATTTAAAAGCTACCACAACCAACAAAGTTTTCTTTGGATAGGAGCTTATATCCAAAAACCCTAAACTGATTTACAAGACTAATATTTCTCATTCTGAATTCTTTAATTCATCATCCTATTTACCGAAAAAATAATTAAAAAAAAGGTCCTCGTTGATATTGGGTTCTTGATTATAGAAAAAAAAATTAGTGAAAAAGTAACACTTTTGTTTTATGTACTACTTTTGTTATATTTTTTACATTCCATGTATTTCAATAAAAAAGTAAAATCCTTGTTTTATGTACTATTTGTGTTATAATTTTTAAATTTGTACTTTATGAATTCTCCATTGTAAACCGTAAATCTAAATGATAATAATTTTGCTTCTTCTCATCGATTGATTATGGGAGAAGCGAGCTGACCGTCATGCATTTATTGATTCGGTTGAGGAGAGTTATTAGTTTAACGGTGATGATGGTTTGTGTGTAGTTTATGCAGCACGTCGAAGCCGTGCAAGTAAGGGTTTCCTTATACTAAAGAAAAATCCAATAAATTTTATAGTATGAGTTGCGCTAACATATGTCTTAAAGGTATATGTTAAGGTAGTTAAAATAAATTATTTTTATATAATAGGCCTTACATTTCTATCAATTCTAATACTTTTTAAGGAGTTTTTAAAACTAAATATTAATTTCTTCTAGCTATACTATCAAATGGACAAAAATAACTTTCACCCAAATTTATCTACGTATATGCATATATAATACTAGAAGGTCTACACAAAGACTTTGTCTTTACCTATTCATTTAACATCATGATGATGTCAGCTCCATGAGATTTGGCCAACCAAATACTATTGTTGGATTAGGCTCTTTTTTATTTTTTATTTTTCTTTAAATTATATCTAAAAATTGAAATTATAAGTAATAAAATATATCAGTAATTTGTGATTGGAGCATTAAAAAAAATTATTAGTTATGAAGAGTAATAGTTTGACATATATGTAATCTAATAAATAATTAAAAATCTATTAAATATATTTGCATAGCTTCAAAATTCAGTAAGCTACATTTTCTTTCCTTTTTTACCCCCACAAATCTAATGCAATTAACAACTTATAAGTTCAGTATACCATGTAGTGATAATCATACATTTTTAAGCGTTTAAGCATTAAATACCACTTCATCTCTAGCTATTCCACTTAATATAATTGAGTCTATTAGATTTAGAAGGTTAGTTTTGTCATTTAAATTAATAGATATAATTAAGTTTTGAGTGGTTGGTATTTCAATAAAACAATATATAAAAAGATGGAAGCGGTTTTGCTGCTGTTAATAGTGGTACTGTTGTTTTTGTCACTGATGTGGTCCACTGAGAATCTGTCACGTGACAAACCATTTAAGTCTTGTTTGTATCAGATTTTTTTTACCCTTTTACAGCAATAAAAAACTGATGTTTCCTCGTGTTTCCTCTCTCTTACTCGAGAAAACCTTAAATAGGGGTTTTGAAATCTCCTTCGCCTGCACTATTACCGGTAGACTTCCGGTCATCCAAGGCAAATCAAAAGCCTACCTTCAAACCCTCTCTCTCTCTCTCTCTCCCTCCTGTGCTTAGCCCTGGCCACCACAAACTAGTGACGCCCAGATCAATAAATTTGCTAGATCTGAATACAAATTTTCTTTTAAAAGTAGGGATTTCTGATATAGAATTGATGATTGAGCACAAAAACTAAATTAAATTATTAAGGATTGATAATAAACAAAAAGAAATCTCAAATTAATTTGTAATTTCTTCGAGAGAAAAAAAGAGGTGGGTCTATTATTATGGTTTTTAAGAGTTAGAGAAGGCAGTGAGTTGGTTCGGCCACAGGGCTGTTGAGTTTGGAGAGAGAAATGGAAAGAGGAGAGAAAGAGGAAGGGGAGGTTAGATGCACAGTTAGGTGCTTCGGCAATGGGTCCATGGCAGCCACAGTTAGGTGTTTCCGCTATGGGTCTTCGGTTTGAGCGAGGGAGGGGGGGAGATGGAGATAAGAGTCAACATGGGGTGGGGGATAAAGTTTGGAATCTGGTACAAAAGGGGGTTTTAAGCCTTGTCACGTGACAGGTTTTTATTGGACCATGTTATTAACAGCACTAACAGCAAACTTCTCGACAGCAGCAAAATCACACCCAAAAAGATGTGGGTAAGAGTAGAAACCAATGAAATAAATACTTCTTAGCATTTGACTTATTATATTTGGAGTTAATTATATTAACACTCTCTAATTTATCATTGATTTTTATTTTGTCCCCCCATCTTCAAAATACTATAAGTACATCTTTTATTTTTATCATGAATAGTCATATTATTCTTCTGTCTAACATCTACTAGGCCAAATGGATGAAATTTAGTTATGTGTGTTGCACATAATAAAAAAATCTATATTTTATCTCTAAAATACCCTTCTTTTACAAATATACTATTTTGAAGACCAAATTACTCTTTTTTAATATACAATATATACTCCACGTGTATATATATATTCGTTATAGAGAAGAGATTCATCTCTATCTCTCTCTCTCTCATTCATCGTCTTCCCTCTCTCCCCAACTCCATCTTTCCCAACCTCTTCTTCATCTCTCCATCTCACTTATCTCTCAAACTCCATCTTGAAGTCTCATCTCTTGGACATATTGAAACTATTGTAAGAAAAGTATATTTCAACTACTGCTACTTCTGCTAATGGGTTTATACGTAAGAGTCTATGGTGAAATTAAATATGTAGGGTAATTTATTTGTAAATTTGTTGGATTTCATTTAAATAAAATGTTTTGTTTTCATAAACGGCAAGTAACAAAGTAGTAACAGTCAACAAACAAGCCCTAACCATAATATTCAATGCTTGGTCATTGTACATTTTGTTGACCACACATCAAAATATCTGTATTTTATGTCTTATAATTTAAGATTAATATTGTTATTTTGTTCATTTAGTTAATGGTGTTAATTTGGACAAAATCTTTGATACCTCAGGGGATCTTTTTGTAATGTTTTAAAAATGAGAGAGACAAAGCAAAAAAA
This sequence comes from Euryodendron excelsum, assembly GCA_033060915.1. Classification (NCBI taxonomy): domain Eukaryota; kingdom Viridiplantae; phylum Streptophyta; class Magnoliopsida; order Ericales; family Pentaphylacaceae; genus Euryodendron; species Euryodendron excelsum. Next base: position 19,733,171 of record CM065381.1, on the reverse strand, counting down.
TAATAATAGATTAGGGGTGTTAATATAATTAACTTATATTTGACTAATCTTACTGTAAAATTTAAATTTAAGTTGCAAATTCAATATTGATCACCCATCTCTTTGAGTGGCCAGGTGGGAAGTTTTGAGTGGCCAATAAAACTAATTGAATGTAGCCCCACGCCACCGGAGAGGGAGCCAAATCCACACAATGTGTTGAGTTGCGCACGCGCCCTGAGGGAGCGTGGCCTTAGGACCCTTCTCTTCCACTCTCCTCTATAAAAGGCGCTGCTGCCCCCTTCTCTTTTCTTCATAACCTATTGTCTCTCTTTCCGTTGAATCCCTTGCACTCTGTCGCAAAAAGCGCATAATTCTGATAAGATATGGCACCGAGAGAAAAGCTCAACGCCGACAATGGACGTAACGGCGGCGGCGGCGTTAACTGCAAAGAGACGCGTTACAGAGGCGTGAGAAAGAGACCATGGGGTCGATACGCCGCCGAGATCAGAGATCCCGGTAAGAAGAGCCGCGTCTGGCTAGGAACCTTCGACACCGCTGAGGAGGCGGCGCGTGCCTACGACAAGGCCGCGAGGGAGTTCCGCGGCGCCAAGGCTAAGACCAACTTCCCTTTTCCTCCCCCTACCGAACTCATCGCCACCGTGGATAACAACAAAACCGCCTCGGCGGTCGTTGTTAACAACACTCGCAGCCCTAGCCAGAGCAGTACCGTCGAATCCTCGAGCTATACTCCGCCGATGGCCACCGTTCCTCTCCCTCCGCCGTCGCTCGAGCTGAACCTAGCGCATCTCGGCGGGGTCGGCCACTTTTCCGGCGGTTTCCCGACGGGGCGCCCCATCTTTTTCTTCGAGGCTCTTTCGCGCTCCGAGGCCTTAAATAACAATCTCAATATGTACAGATTCAACCAAAAGGTGGCCGATTTACACCCCACCGTAGCCGGTGGGGTCCACAGCGACTCCGACTCTTCCTCGGTCGTAGATAATAACGACTCTGACCGTAGTCCGTCGAGCAAACTCCTCAATCTCGACCTTAACCTTCCCCCTCAGCCGGAGGAGGCCTGATCTCACCTGAACCTCCATTACCGCCGGCGAACATCTGATGATCGTTTCCATTTTTCTTTTACAATACAACTTCATCCATCTCGCTGTTTCCGAATTGAAACAAAAAAAAAAGTTTTTAGAGAGCATCTAGAGAGTGAAGGCAGCCTGACAATGAATCGATGAGCTGATATAATATCTGTATGTAAATATACATAATCAACCTCTCTTTTTTGCAACTGGGGAAAGAAAAATTTCTCAGATGTTGGTTATCACGATCTGGTAGCTAGATGCATGTATTTTGTTTCGGCAGAGCAATTCTATTCAATAAAACAATATTGATCATTAATTTCTGAATTTTCGTTTACACATTTGATTTCATTTATTGCCATGCCCGTGCCGGCATCGTTACTGCTACGACGACGAGCTCTGTAGTTTGTGTGTAGTTTTGGGTTTGATGTGCGCACCGTGGAAGAGGGATTTGGGCGTACGATAGCAAGTGGGCCCCACTAGAGCTTATTCGGTGCAAAGAAAGAAAGCGCTATGATGGTGGAGCATGGCCGGTTCTCTGTTTGGGTCGTGGGCCCTGGGAGTTATTCCGTGTTGACGAGATACGTGTCGGTATTCCTCACGTCGTCACGTGTAACTCGACCGTCCTCTCTTGGGAAACTTCAGTATTACCCCAACTTATTTCCAATGATTCACAATTTGGACCCTACTTGTGCTGTTTTTTGTAAATAAAACCATGAATTTGGAAGTACTAAGAAGTTAATACCTGGCCAAGAGGCAAGATCTTTGATCATGTGGTCTTCTCTTACAAATGTTGGAGATTTTATCTTGGAAATTGCTGAAGATGAAAGAGGTGGAGAAGTATATGCAAGAAAATTGAGAAAAAGCATGTTTGTTACATTTCAAAACATTCCCAAATTAATAACTGACATGATGAAAATTAATAACACTTAATATCATCAAGGATCTACTTATCCAAAACATGTTACTATTTCCAAGTAATTTTAGCTGTCTCTTAAGTCTCAAATCGAAATTCCAGCAAACACCAAGACTTATTCATTCTTAACACAAAGAAACCGTCGGCTTTAATGCACTATAATAAATGTTGAAATTCTTACATGAATATTAATGTCAAGTAGTAATAACAAGTTTTTGTAAATAAATTTACATCATTTTTTCTAAATGAGTTTGGAGGAAAGGAGGAGAGGTGTCTAATTAATTTGCATTTTTTTAAAATTTTTTTTTTACCTAGGTGTTATGTTAAATTTATAATTCGGGTAAATTAATAGGTTGAAATTTTAATACCATCTTTTGAACTTTGAATTATTTTTATTTTTATTTTTATTTTTATTTTTAAGCCTTAAACTTTCATAATCATGTCAATATAGTCTTTTTTTTGTTTTGTTTCTTTGTGTGTAGGGTCATTGTTAATAAGAATGGGAATTTAAGTTTTGATAATCTGGTTGAGGGACAAAAGAAGGGTCCACGTGTGAAAGAGTTCCTTGTAAGTAGGGAGAATGAGGACGCGGCGGCCGCTTTTGGTGGGCCCGGTGTTTCACTGGTCTAGAATCTATGGACAAGATTTCACACCTTTCTTTCTCTCTCTACGGTCACACTCCATTTCCATGCGGTTTCGACATGTAAGCAATAGTAGACCCACACGCGTCGAGCTTCACGTGGGCATTCGTACGGGACTAGCTGCACAGCAACTCGACAGGTGGGCGTTGTCACGTGTTGGAAGTCGACCGAAGCCGGCGCATCTTAGCGTGGTTTTAGCTTTTGTGGGTGTGGGTGTGGTTGTGGATGTGGGTGTGAGAAATGATAGCGAGACCCACGGGTGAGGTACTGGAAGGCCTGGATGAAGACACGTGTGGTTTCTTAAAGGAATGCTAGAGAGAGAGATTATTTTAGGGTTTTTTTTTTGGGTACTTTTAGAGGGCGGCCGCCTTTAAGACGGCACAATTGTTGCTTTGTCTGGTGACCGACCCTATGTAATTTCCTTGGCACAACCTGGCGCCATATATATATATATATAATATTTATTACAAAAAGTAAAAATAAAATTGCTGGACTTGTAATATAGTGTCAGGTTCGAAGTTATGAAAACTATATTTATAGAAACTTATTAAAATACTTACATGTTATTACTGAAAAATAAAATTCGAGAGTATGAAAAAATAGTAGGAATTATGAGAAATACATATTTAAAGAGTTTCATAATAATTTTTAAAGTTTCTTGACAATTTTTTTAATTATATTAAAATTTTTAAAATATCTCTTAAACATTTATTAAAAGTTTTTCTTATTAAAGAGAGTTTTTTTTCTTATAACGATGGTCTAATAATTATTTTATATAGTTTGAAAACGCAATCAAATAGATATAAAAGGAAGATAGTAGCCAAGAAATTCTAATTTTTATTTTGATCTTGCAAATGCCCATACCACTAGACATAAATGCACTCAGTGGGATTTGAGCAGGTTCATATACTTTTTATTTATTTTATATTTAGCATATTTTAAGAGATATCTGTTAAGGGTCGTGATCTAGTGCTATTACAGTTGTTTATTTGTCATAGTGCCGTGGCACAGACTCAAGTAACAGAAATCAGTCTCTCCGAATAAAAAATGAAAGATAAGACTGCATATTTAATATCTTTTCTAAATCCGACTTTGCAGTAGGAGCGTTGTGTACTAGGTAGTTGGTACGATCTTTTTATTTTGAGCTTCTTTCAGGAGATGCAATTATTAATATACATTATTCGCATTCAATTTTTAAGTGACGTAATTTAAGGTAATTAATTCTATCTTAAAGAAAACAAAGTTTGGATTTCTTTTACATCTTCATTTTTCAAATGCAGATGAGATATATTAGTTCAAAGGATAAATTTTAATTTGCACCATTGCACTATACCAAATCTAACTTTAGAATTTGTATTTTTAATTGTGATTGTTATTGGGATTTTTAGAAAAGCTTGATCTAATATGCAAATTAAATTGACGAGTACGAACACCCTACAAGAGAAAGAGACAATGAGAATGCGATACCCTTTTTAGGCTGAAGGCACGTCAATTATTAAGTTAACAAACTTAATTATAGTGAATTGAAAAAAGTATTAAGAGTTAAAACTCAAGTGAAAACACCTTACCTTTTTAGTGCATGGGATATTTATAGGTTTCAGAATGTCATGTTCCCTTTGAAAATTGGAGTAACTTTCCTCCTAGAAATCTCCCTTTTTGAGTCGGTTTAATGTTTTGAACTTATCCTTTATTTGTCCTAGTTCACTTAAGAATAGAATTTGTATTATTGACCTATTAGTCCTTATAACTTTTGGATTAAAATCCTTGAGCCAGCCCCTTTGGATCCTAACCTCTGATCGGCATGGGCTTGACCTGCTAAGTTGGCAACCTTGGGCCGACCTCCCTAGACTGGTCTTTTATTTGTCTTAGGCTTAGCTCTTATTGGACCCACAATTGCCCCCAGCCCTTGCACTCTGCTTGGATTGATTGGGGGACAAGGGCTGAGATTTGCAATTATGACTTGTCCTTTGAACTTCTACCGCTTCGAGGGTTTACGCACCACATGGCAGCTTTGCACTGGCCCTGCGATTGTAGGTTTGCGACGAATTGACTGCTGTGGTGACGGCTGAGCTGAGCGACGCGATTGTTACCGTCTCTCGACCTCTGAACCGGCGGTGGGGTCTGGCTATAAAACAGGCACCTCCTTGCCCTTCTCTACCATTTTGGCTTGTCTTCGAGATTTCATGTGAGAGAGAGAGAGAGAAAGCGATCTTCCCCTAACATTGTAAGTTCCTCTAACCTTGCTTTCTCTTTTTTCTGCCCTCTTTTTTTGTGGTCGTCCCTTAATGGTGGCTTGCCTTACAAAACTTATGGATAGTCTAGCAGCTATTACTGCTTTTAAAACTAGATATAGGATTGCTAACCAAGTCGGCCTTGAGTTGGTTGCCCCCAGCGACTATAGGATGGAAGAGACCGAGAAAGAGGTGCCCTTCCCTGTGATCACCATCGTAGAGGGTGGCGTTAGGTTCCCTTACACCCTTTTTAGCAAAATTCCTCCATCACCATAACATCTCTCCATCCCAAGTACCCCCAAATGTTTACAGGATTGTAATGGGGATGTTAGAGTTAAACCGAATCCTGAGTGTTAACCTAGGCCTCGTGAAGCTTGACTTCTGTTATACTTTGTGTAAGGTCAAGGGTGATAGCTAGAAAGTTTACCTTAGGGCGACCAACAAGAGTAGAGAAATAGTAAAATGCCTCCCATCTTCGGGTAAGGGCGTAGATGATGTCAAAGTCTAGGTTTCTGGTCACTGAGAATTTGGTAATATTCTCGCAGACCAAATGTCGTCGGTACGATGCCGTAGAATCCCCAAAGAATTAGGTTTGTGCTGACCTCTTTCTTCTTGTGCATATTAATTTGTACACTTCTAATCTGCTTCGTTTTGGCATTTTCAAAAACTGGTAAGAAGGGTATGAAGAAGGAGACGTGGAGAGTCAACTTGAGCAACTTGCACAATGTTTTAAACTATCGGGGCCAAGGTCAGCTTCACGATATTGCAAGGGCCCCCTATATTTTTCTCAACTACCTATTTCGGGTTTCATCCTTTATAATCGCCTCTGGGATTCCTCCAGCCGTACTTTCCTAATTAGCAGAGGAGGGTGCAGCTGGTGACTTCACTAAAATTTTTGTCGGGATCACGATCGAACAAGTACTTCTTGATGATTGGGTGACTATTGCCAATCTTCCTGTTGAGGCATTACCACGATTTTAGGGTGCAGAGACTTGAGTTGTTGAATTCATTGTCCCAGTGACCTCAAGGGTTGCCTTTCCAAGCTGACGGTAATTCGCGTTGCCCACAATTCTTACTGACGAACCTATCGATACTTTCGGTGGTAAGGGTAATCCGATCCATAAAATTTCTTCTGAGCGGTCAAGTTCTTCTAACTTGGCATCCACATCAACTCCATACACAATGCCTAACCGCTGAGTTACAGCCAAGATAGAGATGAAACGGAAACTGGTCTATCCTTCATCTTTAGACTCAAATTCTTTTGACAAGATGAACCTAAAGGAGTTGATGATCAAGAAGGTCGCGAAGTAGCTTAAGAAGTCGAGAAAGCCGGAGGCCGGTGCTATGAAGTCTATACCTTTTTTTCCTGTTATTGTGGAAGTCGGCTTCCCTAAACCTGAGAAGCAGAAAAGGGAGACGAGGTCCTCAAAAAATAAATCATCGACAAAGGATACTGTTGCTGTGCCAGTTGTGAAGAAACAGAGGGTCGCGCTGGTTGATCCCAAGATGGGTATTAGTGATGTAGCTGATGATACCGACTTTGTAGTTATTCATCCTGACAAAGGTGGCCTTCAAATGTTGATGCATAAATCAATGATCAACTCGGCTGAAGTAGCAATGGGTGTGGTCCAAAGTGCTTTCCAAAAAGTCGACCTTAATATGCTAGGGACAAGCAATGACCTGTCGATCTTCCTAAGGGCCTCTTATGACCCCTTTTTAGTAAATTTCTCTACCTTCACTCTCTTCTGTTATGTTGGTTTTCTATCCGTTTTAAAGATTAATTTATTTCTTGGGCTCATTCAATGCTCTGAAGGCCATGCGTCGTTTTCGAGTTCTAGCCAATAAAGCCTTCGAGGTCTCGAAGAAGCACGTTAAACTGTGCGATAAGTAAAAAATACTTATATAGGAGCACTCCAAGCTCAAGAAGGAATGGATAGAAACGAAGAAGGCAGAAACTTCGGGCAAAAAAGGAGGCTAAAAAGTCGAAGATTTCTTTGAATCAAGTCACCGTCAATCTAGACAAGAAAAAGGCCCGACTTCTTGAAGCTGGAAGCGGACAATGCCATGCTTTCAGTGGATCTATACAAGGCGAAGGCTGAGATCGAAGGACTCAAAGCCAATCTTGCCAAGGCTAAGGCTGAGGCCGAGGCGAGCTATAAACAGGGCGTATATGATAATACCCAAGATTTTGCGCAACAAATGATAAATTTGTTTTAATCCATCTTCATCCAAGGTTGGGCACTGAAGGCAATGAAGGTCGAGAACTCTTCTTTTCTGTGGAATGACATCTCTAACTATCTAGAGATAGCAGTGGAGGGTGACTCTGAGGGTCCATCTGCAGCAACAGGAGCCATTGAAATTCCATTGGAGGTGGCTGATGTCACTAAGGCAATCGAAGACTTAAACGACTGAGGTTACTGCCGAAAGTGGGTCACTTGTTATTCCACCAGCTAAGCCTCCTGTTAACGAGTCGGTCGATCTTGCTGCAAAACCCATTATAGATATTGTACCTTAGTTTTAGGGCTTTTTTTGTTTTTTGCTTTAGGGCTTTTTTTGTTTTTTGCTTGTTGCTAAAATATCTGTATCTTTCTTTTGTTCTTTTTAATGAAAGAAAGCTTTTTATGCCGTTACAATCTCGTTCATCTTTTGAATGACTCCAGATTTTACTGCTTTACTTGATTTTGGCTTTGATGTTCTTGCTTCCTTCATTTTAGTAAAACCATATTGTTAACCTTTGGTTTTTCTTTTGTTTAGCCTTCATTGTCTAACTTGCTCAAGTTGGGTAGGGCTAAGTTTTTACACTTGATTTTTTTATAAGGCTGTCATTGGCTGACATGTTCAACTTGGGTAAGACCAAGGTTGTATACTTGATTTTTTGATCAGGTCTTCATTGGTTGACCTATTCGACTTGGATATGACAAAGTTTTTACACTTGATTTTTTGATAAGGCCTTCGGCCGGCTTTGCCTAACTTGGACAGGAAGAAGCTTTTACACTTGATTTTTTGGCCTTCGTTGGCCGACCTGTCCAACTTAGACAGGACCAAGCTTTTACAATTAGTTTTTTGACCTTCACTGGCTAACCTGTCCAACTTAGACAGGACTAGGCATTTACCCTTATTTTTTTCTTGTTTTCCTTAGTTCTTTACTTTTAGCGTGGTTTTGAACATTAAAGTCGCTGAGTAATTATTAATTCATTGATCATGTATAACTTGTGCGAATAAAGAAAAACATCGAAGTCGAATTTCTATTAATAAAATTTCTTGAGATTGTTCGCATTCCATGGTTGGGGTAACTAGCGCCTTTCTTCGATAGTTTCTAGCCGGTATGCCCCCACGCTGACTTAGGGTGCAACTTTGTATGGACCTTCCTAGTTCGGACTGAGCTTTCCATTTGCTGGATTCTTTATTGCCCCCAGTACCTTTCTCAATAATAGGTCTCTGGGGATGAAAGTTCTTAGCCAAACTTGCTTGTTGTAGGATTAGTTAAGCTATTGATGACAACCGGTGAGCTTAAGTAGGGCCACCTTTCTCTTTTCCTCAATGAGGTCCAGGTCTTTTGCCAAAGTTTAATTATTAAATCTGGTATCAAATGCTAATGATCTGATTGTTGGGAGTCCTACCTCCAAGGGTATAACTGTTTTAACCCCATACATCGTTGAGAATGGGGTTTCACCAGTAGACCTCCTTGGAGTGGTTCTATAGGACCATATGACACTGGGCAACTCTTCTACCCATCTTCCCTTAGCTTTTTCCAACCTTCTCTTAATTTCGTTCAGTATTATTTTGTTTGATATTTTGGCTTGTCCGTTACATTATGGATAGGCTGGTGTCGAATAGTAATTTCTGACCCCAAGTTCGTCACAGAATCCTCTTAACATATTTTCGTCGAATTGGGTGCCGTTATCTGAGACCAATGCACGTGGTATGCTGAACATTGTAATTATGTTCCTCCAAGCAAATCTTTTGGCATCGATCTCCCTAATTGTTGACAAAGGCTTCTATTGTCTGTCCTACTGCTGAAGTAGAATGGCGCTGAGAGCTTGCTCTGAAACAACCAAGTATAGATAAAGCTCTTCATACTTGAATGGAGGGGGAAGTAATGGAGGCTGGTCCAGATAACTCTTTAGATCGGCAAGGGCTTAATCACACTCCAATCCCGATTTAAATTGTTCTTGTTTCTTCAAAAGTTGGAAGAATGGTCAAAATTTAACTGAAGATTAGTTGATGAACCTGTTAGAAGCAGCTGCCATCATAGTTAAGTTTTGAACTTCTTTAACATTTTTCGGGGCCTAGATGTTCTTGATTGCACTTATTTGTTGTGGGCCAGCTTCAATTCTTCTGTGTGTAGCCAAGAATCCCAAGAATTTTCTCGAACACACCTCGAACATGCATTTAGAGGCATTAAGCGTCATCTTATACTTCTTTAGGATGTTGGACACTCCTTTTAAGTTGCCAAGGTGGAGCCTGTCGACTTGCTTTTGACCACCATATCATCAATGTATACTTCAACTATACTGCCGATGTGCTTTTTGAACATTTTTGTGACCAATCTTTGGTATGTAGCACCAACATTCTTTAGCCCAAAGCCCATGACTTTATGACAAAAAATACCCCTTGGGGTGATAAAGGCAGTTTTCTCATGATGATACCTACGACATGCATCGAGAAGTGGTATTTCATATTTAGCTGTTGCATCAATGAGTTGGTTAATCTTTGATAGAGGAAAAGGGTCCTTGGGGCATGCCTTATTTAGGTCGGTGAAGTTCACACATACCCTCCATTTGCCATTCTTCTTTTTTACCACAACTGTATTGGACAACTAACGTGGGTAGAAGACTTCTCTAATTGCCCTTGCTTCAAGGAGATTTTCGACCTCCTCAATTACCACATCCACATGATGTATAGCTACCCTCCTTCCTTTTTGCACCACAAGTCGGCACTGTGGATCAACGTTGAATCTATGGTAGGCTACCTCTGGGTCAATTCCCGGCGTATCATAAGGGGTCCAAGCGAAGATTTCAATATAGTGTGTCAACAATTCAATTAGCAATTTTTCTTCGTTTTTGGACAGGGATGTGTCGATCATAAAGTACTTCTCCTTGTCATGCCACGGGTATTATGACCTTTCCTAGTGGCCATACTGGGTTTGAACTAAAGTCGATCAGGAGGTTAAAAGATGGTTGTACGTCAAAATCTTTTAACTCCAATTTCTTGAAGAGGTCGTAATACATGACTTCAGATGAGCTTCCTTTATCGATTAAAATTCTCTTAACGTCGCAATCCCCCAATTGTAATGTCAGCACTAGTGCATTGTTGTGAGATGTTTGAACTCCTACTAAATCGTCATCAGTGAAAATTATAGCCTCAGTACTGCTGCCGACCTTGACCTTCTTGGCTGGAGGCTTAATTTGTATCACTTGTGTCAAGTATGCAGCTTTTTGGATCTTTACATGATCCTTGTGAAGATTTATTTGTGCTGACCCTGCCGATCCATGCAATACTCCTATTACTCGGGGTAGTTCTGCCCGTGCTTCCTTCCGTTGGGCACTATCCTGCTTGCTCTACTCTGCCTCCTGTTTAGTCTTTTCTCGGTCAATGTACTAGTCTAAGTGGCCAGCTTTCACCAGTTCTTCCAAATGACTTTTGAGGTGCTTGCACTGCTTTGTCTACTGCCCCTTTTCCCTATGATAGAAGCAAAACTTTCTTAGGTCGCAGGTTACGAGGTCTCCCGCCAACTTTGATGGCCATTTAAATAAGGGCTTATCCCGAATCTGGGACAGAATTTTATAAATTAGGTATTTAAAGATCATGTTAACTCCTCCAATCATCTTTCTGCCCCAATTATTATATTATTCTCATCCGGGCTTCTTATTCTCCTTCACGTCCTTCTTTTCTGGCTTCTCGCTGACCTTCTCCTGGATCGACTGTAGGACATCCTCTTCTACTCGGGCATACTGTTCAATCCTTAACATTAGGTCTAGTACCCTAGTAACTGGCTCTCTTATTAAGAATTGCCTCAATCAAATGCTCCCTAAGAAGGCCAATCTTGCATTGCGCAACGGCTAACAATTCGTTGCACTCCTTAATTTTATTGTAAGCCTCCTAGTAGCGTCTTGCATAAGCTCGTAACCCTTTCTCATCTTTCTTCTATAAGGTTAGCAAGTAGTCTACCTCCTTAGGCTGCTTGCTATTTGCGATAAAATGAGTGGTGAATAGTTCGGCGAGTTGTCTCCAACCTGCTACTGATTTGGATGGCAACTTGTTAAACTATCGTAAAGCTACTTGGCCAAGGCTTGATGGAAAAACTATGCATATGAGGGACTCGTCACTACTCTATAGCTCCATCATTTGTTTATAGTGTTGGACATGACTGACTAGATCCGACTTTCCATCATAAAGTGTGAACTTTGATGGTGTGAACTTTCTTGAAGGTCTGTGGGCCTCAATCTCCTCTGAGAAGAGTGTGGATGCTATCTGATCAAGTGCTCTTCTGACTATATAATGTGTTGTTTGTCCTTTACAGTGCTTGTCCCTGTTGTCTAGCCACTCATTCAACTATCAGTCCCTGTCTTGTTGCTCTGGAACAGCTTTTACCTGATGTCTTATTGGTGTCTGATTTCTCCCACATTGTCGATCTTCCTGTTTGTCCTTGTAGTGTTTAGTACTGGAAGCATGGCTCACAGTCAAATGTGAGGCAGGGGGCTCATGCTTGAATTCGTCCTCTTTCTTCTTCACCGATCTAGAGATCTGTAGTAGACTTGTCCATCTCTTCTAGCAATTGCCTTTCTCATAGCTTCAACCATTAACTTGAGGTGGGCCATCTCTTCATCTTGCTGTTGGCGTTCCTGCTCAACTGCTCGAGGTGATAAGTCACTAGGCAGACATCCAATGGAGAGCAAAGGATTCAAGTTCCTGCGATAGCTCCTTCGGCGATTTGAATTTTTGACATATTGTAGAGCCCGCTATAGTTCTTCTTGTTGTCCCCAACGATTACCACCTGGGACTTGTATCTCCGATCTACTAAAACGACCTCTTGCAGTTCGGGTTGAATTATTGTGATGACTTGACAGATAAGTGTCATTATGACTACGAACATCATGACTGTCTTTAAGCTCCCTATTGGTGGACTCGACTCCTTCTCTGAGAAAGCTGGTACTTATCGTTATGTAGACCTTCTCATAAACAGCCCTAGTTATAAGTAGAATTTTTAGGAAAGCATAATCCAATGTGTGAACCAAATTGACGAGCACGAACAATTTGTAAAAGAATAAGACAATGAGAATGCATCGACCTCTTTGGGCTGAAGGCACTCCGATGATTAAGTTAGCAAGCTTTGAATTGAATAAAGTATTAAGAGCTAAAACTCAAGTGAACATACCTTACCTTTTTAGTGCATAGGGTATTTATAGGTTTCCGAATACCATGTTCCCTTTGGAAATTTGAGTCACTTTCCTCTTAGGAATCTCCCTTTTTTAGTCGATTTAATGTTTTGGACTTATTCTTTATTTGTCCTAGTTCACTTAAGAATATGATTTGTATTATGGACCTATAAGTTCTTATAACTTTTGGATTAGAATCGTTGGGCCAACCTCTTTGGGTCTTAGCCTTTAATCGGTATGGGCTCGGCCTGCCAGGTCAACAACCTTGGGCCGACCTCTCTGGGCTGGTCTTCTCTCTGTCTTGGGCTTGGCTCTTATTGGGTCCACAGTAATAATTAAGCACTAGTATTTTTAATTTGTTGTAATGTCATTCGCCCGTAAACTTTCGTTAGTGTAATTAACTGCCAAAAGCCTTGTGCGTCTCACGTGGCCCTTAATCAAGGATAAAAAAAAAAATTTACACCATTTTAGTGCCAAAACACCCTCATCTCTCATCAATATCTCTCAAAGTCTTTAAAAATTAAGTTATTATGTGTATAAAACGAAATTAGGGTTACAAAATACTCCCCCATCGTCCTATGCGAGGGAGGATTGAGGGCGTTTGGGAGTCAAGATGGTGGGTAAATACATTTTTGCCCCTTGAACAATGATCACATGAGAAGCATAGGCTTTTCATCGTCAATTGTATAAATAGAAGCTTACAGAAGGATGACATTGTAACAAATTAAAAATACAGGGGCCTAATTGTTACAATTAAAAAAACAAGTCCCGAAGTAAAATTTTGTGTAAAGTTGAAGGATGCAAAATGTAATTTACCTTGGTTCAAAAGACAAGAGTTGCAAGATATTCTTCAACCCCTTAAGTAATTTTATTCAATGAGAAATTATATAGTGCTCATGGAGCTTCTCATGACGTTGCTCCGTGCTTTTATAATACCCGCAGGTCTCGCGACTAAGTGGAGGTATTTAGCCTCGCGAACGTGGCGAGACTTACAAGTATTGTCAAAAGAAGAGTAATGTCATGTGATGTTCTAAGAGCATCGAATCATTTTTTCTATTCTATCGTATCGATATTGGACTGTTAAATGGGGCTTGGGCCAGTACATATTTGGGCGGGATGATATGTTATGTCTAGGGCCCAAATGCGTTTGTGAAGAAGGGCCCAATAAGGTGATGGGTATCTTACGAGTATATAAACTACTAAACTACAAGATTGTCTATATATATGAGCAATCTTGAGTTTCACATTTAGCTTTATAAATTTTCGGGCCAAGGTCGAACAAACAATGCGCGGCTTGACTTGGTTTACTAGTTGCTCTTGCAAGGGTTATTCTAGCATACTGTGAATTCTTTGATACATCGGAAGAATTACTGTGAATTCTTTATTGTGAAGGGTCAAGCACTCCGCAAGCAGATAGCTCGAGTGAGATGAAGTATTGAACTTTTCAACTAAAATTATCTGAAAAAGTTGTGGGACGAAAATACAACTTAGGTTAAAAGTTAAAAATACGACTTTGCTTGAACCTGTGTTTTCGTCTCACAATTTATGTGTTTATCCATTGCTTTTTTTTATTTTTTATCTTTTATTTTTTATAAATTTTAAAAATAGTGTTCTGAAAATATAACTTCAGGTATTAAGTCATGTTTTATAAAACACGACTCAAATGTGAAGTTGTGTATTTATCTCACAACTTCTTAAACAAATTAAGTTTAGAAAACAAAGTTTAAAATGGCTTTTCTTTTTCATTTCTTTTTGTTTTCTTTTCAATAAAGTGTCTCCTAAATTCTAGAATCTAAATCACATAATGTAACTCTTCTGTCTTTCTTTTCTTCTTTATATTTCCCTTTTTTTTTTCTTGTTTTTATTTACTTTATTTTTATCTATTTATTCTTCTTCTTCGGAGGCTGTTGAAACTTGAAAGTGAAATAAAACGAAGCACAATCGCAACAGCTTTCCTAATTCTCTCCAGAAAAATTACAAAATCTGCGTCCCTGATTGTGCAAGCTCCTAATTTCTGTTGCTTGAATCGATTTTTCCATTTACCCATTAACACTTTTCTGTTTTTACTTTGTTTCATTTTTCTAAATTTTTGTTTGTTTGTAGGGTTTAAATTTGTTGTTTGCAGGTAGAAGAAGATCAAAGCCCACCCTCCCAATGGGACGCAGTCGCTCTTCCTCCAAAAGAAAATCTTCTAAAAGGAAAACCTCCAAAATCTCCTCTGAGGTCTGTCTATATATATATATATGAATATAATATAATATGTATGTATGTACAATATTTAATTTCCGTATTAGGGTTTTGTTTTTCTCCTATATAATTGCAAGGTTTGGGCTTTGATTTATTGTTTCTTCACTCAATTGCTCTTGGCAATTAGGTATCTTTATCGTCTTTCTTTTCGCATTGCCTATTGTTTCCACTTTCCATACTGAAAAAACAAAAGAACAGCTAAAGAATATAGAATTTGGAAACCCCAGCGTTCACACAGGTTTTAGTTGAAATGGACTCCGTTGGGGTGGGGAGTTTGCAGGGCGTCTCAAATTACGAAGATTTATGTTTACAAAAGTTTTAATTTCTTTTGGTTTCCTACACTTTCCAAGTGATGGAATCTCGAGATGAATTATGCTAAACTTGGTTCCCATTTCTCCCTCCTAATATCTACATATATCTATGGATTTTGTGTGGTTAGGCTCGGCGGAAGAAGAGAAGTAGAATAACTAAATCCAAGAAGCTGCGTAGGCAGAATGATTTAGGGTCCATTTCATCTTTTAATTCTGAGGATGAGTACAGCAGGGCTCGTTCTCGCACAAGAGGTGACGTAAAGGGTAGTAGGAAAAGGAGCCGAAGAAGCTCTTCTAGCCGTGGGAGCAGCGAGGATTGTAGTCGTGTGAAGAAGAGAAAAGGGTCAAAGAGAAGTGCCTATTCTCATTCATGGAAGAAATCCCAGAAGAAGAAACATAGGAGAGAACTTAGTGTTAGTTCCATGAGCAGTGGGAGTACCAGTAAGGGAGATAGGGAATTTGAGAGGCCTCGAGGCAGGTCTAGAGAAAAAAGAAAAGACAAGAGAGGTTTGGGTAAGGCTAAGCGTCGAACTGGAAAAAATAAAAATAGGTCCACGAGTGGTTCTTCCTGCAGTAGATGTAGTGATACTAGTGGTTGTAGTAGAAAGGATATACTGCCGGTCGAGAATTGTTCAAGGCGTCTGAGATCAGTTATTACTGTTACAAAATCACCCGAGGATGAGGAGAAAGAATGGGATAATGATGGTCATAAAGAAGAGATTGTATATGATCATGATGATTACCCTTCTTGCAGAAGCAATGATAGCACTGACGGGGTTAGTAAGAGTGAGTTGGTTCATCACTTACATGTTGATTTCGAGAGGAGGGTAGAGAATGTGAAGGGAGAAGGAGCTTTGGTTTCTGATGTTAGAATGACCGAGCTCGCAGGAAGTGGTGAGGACGGTGGGAGCCGAGATTATCAAAGTAATTCTTGCTCGGATGGGGCTGGGGCACATAATTGTAGTAAGAAAAAGAAGAGTGAGGTTTTCCCCATGTTATCTAGTTCAAATGAAAATGATTTGGAGTCAATTTTGAGGCTGAAGGCTTTGGAAAACCTAAGGAAGTACCGCGGTGGGCTTCAAACTAATGCAAAGCCTCATGCTGATGAGAAAAATAAGAGTGACAGTGATGTGAAAGAGTTATCCACTGCTAAGATTGAGTTTGTTCAAAACACGTCACCCAAGGATGATGGTTCCAGAGCAGTAGGTGCAACCAGAGTACCTGATCAGAACCCTAGGTCTACAATGGGGAGAGATTCTTCTCATCCTGCCACAGGTTATGGGAAGGTTCAAGAGGGAAAAGGCAGTGTGATTGAATCTGGAAGTGCTAGTCTGAATGTTATTTGCCCACCAAATCAGGTGGCTCTCTCTAGTAATTCCAAAGAAGACCACCTCCTTTCTCCTGCAGGTGATGTTACCCATAAATCTGACCAGGGTAAATCAGCACTGAGGCAAGAATCCTCAGGCAGTTACTCCATCATGAAGCAAAAACACAAGGCAAATATGTTGGTGACTGAGAGTAATGTGAAAAAGAGTTCACCCAAGACATGTAAAATTGTGGGCCAGACAAGTAATAATGAAGGTGTGGGAATTAAGCATGTCTATGAATCTTCTACTACTGAGCTGCCTTCTTCCCTTAAAGCAACTTTGGAAGAACAGAGTTCGAAAGAACGGCAAGGTGAAGATAAGGAGGAGTTCAAGCAGAAGACAATGTCTGTGATGCGGGGTGGTGAAATGGTACAGGTGAAGTTTATTTATTTATTTTTTATGAATTAGATTACACATGTTTGTCTAAGAGCCCCAAGGCATGAATGTTGAGTCTAATAGCTGTTTTACATTTGTTATGGTTTTCTGTCATATCTATTTAAGTTTTTTGTGACCAGGTGAGCTACAAGGTCTACATTCCCAAGAAAGCTACTGCTTTGTCTAGAAGGCAACTCCGGCGGTGATGTTTGATCTACACTTCTGGTACTAAGAGGATGAAAGTGGTAAGCTTCTGCATCCCCAGGCAATAATTCTTTTGACTCTGACAACGAAAGAAAGATGCATATGCTCTGATAAACTAGAGGATTGGAGATTTTAGGAGAAGTGATTAGAGTTATTGGCCTTTACTACAGCACCCGAAAGCTCTGATAAAATGAAATTTCTGTGAAGTGTGACGTATGTCAATTGGGTTATAAGAGTGTCACCGTAAAGTGGACAGACCATTTTGATCACTGAGACAACTCTGTGATTGTAAAGCTTATCTTAGCTATATTCATTTTGATTTTTCACTTATTATAGGACCAATTAAATGTTTATGTTATCTTCCATTGGAGCTCCTTTACAGTGAACAAATTTCGAATATCTGTTCGTTGTCATGTTGGTATGTCTTGTATCAGAATTCATAAGCTCCTTTACAGGGATTCGACCGAATACCTGATCTTATAGGCTTTGGTAAGCTTTACCCTCAAGTCCTTCACCATTATCTATCACTGTTGGTGCTTCTTTACAAATTTTGTTATCTTCATCCCTATATTGTGGTTACCGTTGATCTCTCTCAAAGAAATTGTGTCACTTTCTTGTATGATATAGACGAACCTCTCTCCTGGGAAGGAGAGGAGATCTATCAGCTCACCTACTTCACTTGAAATGTCCAAACCACAGGCGTGTATCATGAGTGAAAAATATTTACAAATTCCTTCATTGAAATCAGACAACCCAGATCCCTGCATAAAAAAGGGAATTGCGCTGAAAATCGTATTGCATTAATGGGTAATTCCAGAATTATGTCAAGTGTGAAAGGAAGCTTAAGCAGACAACATTAATGTAGGAAATCCTTACATTTCTTCTAAATATGTGCTCTACTATAGTTCAACTGTATCTAGAGCTTTCTCAGTTATTTACAATTGCTATGAGACACAAAATAAGCTAATGGCCATTTTCCTGCCAGATAAACCACCATCTCTGAACACTTGTCCAAATTTGGGCTCCGAATGGTCATAACAGCAACTCAAAAAGTATGAAATCTGCTTGATGCCACAACCTTGACATTGAGCAGTGCCAGTGAGTAGTACCTTCCAAATTCTCGACTGGAGAATTCACTCGTTTGTAGATTGTTTCAACGAAGCTATATTTCCTTTAGCTACTAGTTAGGTTGATTTCTCTTCTTAGTGCCAGTTATGCAAGCCCAGTCATCCATCTTCGACACTGAAATACCTTCCAACAACTGAGAATACCGTTCTAAAATATACGGAATCTGCATCAGTAGATGAGTCAATTAACTCAGGTGAAAAACTAGACATTATCCAATCAATTGGTCAAATTAAGGAATGTACACAGACATATATCATAATCAACTGTTACAACAACCATACCTGTTCAGATATGATACCAGAGACACCAACAATGGCTCCAGGCTTGGCATAGGAAACAATAGGATCTGCCAAATGTAGGAGGGGATTCAAAAGTATGTTTGCAATGACCACATCATAATTCTCTATTTCAGAGAAGACTCCAGTGACAGATGAATTCTTTCCTTCCACCCTTCCACAAATCACTTCATCTGAAAGGGGATGGCTGTTTTCGCTAGGGACAAGGTGCAATTGCAATTTCTCAGCTCCTATATTGTTTAACGAAGCATTCTGTCGTGCAGTTGTAATTGCTTGGGGATCTACATCAAATCCAACAGATAAGGCAGCGCCAAACTGCATTGCCCAGTTGAAATGAAAAATTGATTCAGGGATCAGATTGAGACAGAATTATACCCCTTACTTCAAAAGAATTTTAAGAGAAAAATGTGACAAAAACAAATTACTGCAAGATCATATTTCAACAAATTTTGTGAACTATCAATCAAAAGAGATAAGACATGAATATTAAGTGAAGTGTTTGCAACACATTACAAAACAACATTTTCCATAAGTTCTGAAATTTTATTCAAATACATTGCCAAGTAATAATTACATAAGCTTAGTTAGGATTAAACTAATAATTCAGAACTTGTATAAAGCATTCAGAGCAACATTGTACATGTTTTTCTACTTAAATAATGAATACTCCTATTTCTTGATGACTCAAAAAGGTGAAATGTTGAAGCAAAACCACAAGCAATTGTAAGAGACTAACATATTTACAAGGACGAATATCACCAGCACATAGATATCATTCATTAACCAGTTGTCACCATAGTTAGTAAATACGGAGACAGCAAAAGAATGATAAGTAATACGTATAGGTTTAATACGATTTTTTTAATAAAAATATGGTAAAAAATTTGGCATAAAAAAACGAGAACGTTAAAAATACGAATTTATTATTATTTGGGTATTATACGAACATTAGTCAAAAAGTCAAAATAAAAAATACGGTAACATTTATAAGCAATTTCTTCTTATATATGTTAATAGATAGTATTTTTGCCTCACGTAAGTTATTTTTTTAAATAATATTATTAACAAACAGCAAAATTAAGTGTTAGATAATAAATTTTATTTTATTATTTCAATACTTGATATAAGAATGCGTTAATTTATTATTTTTAATTTTTAATTTAATATTTGGAATATTAATAAGAAGTTATAGAAAAGTAAGTTTAATAATTTAAATATTCCAAGTATTAGAAAAATATTAAATATTCCAAGTACAATTACAATTATATATTAAGTATATAATTAATAATATGCCATAGCTATATTAAATCATATATAATTTTTAATCGAGTTTTTTTCAAAAGTATAATAAGTAAAATGTTTAATACGTGTACTATACGGTTCAACTAAAAAAAACGAGTATTTTTAATTAAGTTTCATATTTTGAAGGAAAACGAAAGTTTTTTTCATTTATATATACGTACGGGTATTATACGTGAATAGTACGAGTATTTACAACTATAGTTGTCACTTGCAATGCTCCTTTAATGCTCTGAATGGAGACGGCAGGAGCAAAGTTGCTTCCTCTTCCAATCACTGCTTATGCTTCTAATTCATGCAGTGAAGGGTACAAAAACTTGTGTCTTTTGGTTCAGTGCAGATGCTTAACTAATGGTAAAGCTTTATTTATTTAATTATTTTTTCTCTTTTTCACATTGACATGGCATTTTTGCATGCCATGATCTTGTTTTCTTTGGCACCCTTCCTCAATTCCTTCCTCATTGCTTCTAGCCAATGAAGTTGATTTTATTTTTGCGCAACAAAAGCGGGAAAGTTCTGTTTGCTATCAACTTGTTTTCATTACACTTGAAAAACAGGAAGACAGCAGACCATAAGATTAATAGAATTCAAGAGTGGCCCACAACAACATAGAAACACCAAATGTTTAAGAGTATGTTGGAAATTTAGGATACCTCTGTATCTCAGAGCAATCCCTGCAACCTATTCATAAGCATCGCAGATTACTATATTTGCAAGCTCTTATGAGTTACTAATCTTTCAACGGGGATTCATTGCCATCTCAAGCCAAAAATGATTAATTAAAGAGAAGAAGAAAACAATTCAAGAGAAAAATACCATAAGAGTATCTCTGTGAGCTACTGTACTGTTTGCCTACAACTATTTCCACAATTAGCTAGTGCTTCAGGTGTTTTTGTTTGCTGAGAATTCGGAACTTTATTTCATCATTTATCTCATCAACTTAATAATTTGTTTATTATTTGAAATACTTCTCTATTTAAGTAGCAACCCATCTACCAGTTATGCATCCCTCTTGAGGTTTGTCATGTCATTTATCACTTCCACACATACAAGATTTTCAGTTGAATAAGTTTTATTAGACTAAGCAACCAACACTTGTAGCTAGAGTTCCAGACTAGTTAATGAGAACTTCGATATATGATATTCCCATTTACCTAAAACTTTAAGGTTGAATCGTAAAATCATTATTAAGCACCTTAATAGCTGCAATTGCAAGAATTCCAGAACCTGTGCCATAGTCCAAGAAGCGTTCTCCTCCTTTTATCAAGCCATGAAGCAGCAGTAGACACAACTTAGTTGTAGGGTGCTCCCCAGTTCCAAATGCTAATCCCGGATTCAGAATTATATTTGTAGCTTGTAGGTCCTGAGCAGTTCAAACAGAAACATATATCTATTCAAAATTCCACGATCATAAAGTTTAAAATAATGAGGAGAGCTGGCATGACATTACATGGATTCTATGGAGATAAGTTCCTGAGTACCGGAGGCAGAAAAACTCAAGTAGCATGCACAGGTGCTTGCTACCTAAGATGAATGAAAACATAATGAACCACAAACAGAAGGCTCAATAGACTTAACAGATGCCAAAAAGAACAGTTGCCATTCTAGGGAGCAATAATTGCATGGAACCTTTAGAAAGGAAGTTACAATAAAAACATACAGGGGGAGTTCTCCACTCAGGCACAACCCAAAGTCCTTTGGTAATTTCTACTGGATGAAATGATTCCTGCAACAGAGAAATAATAAAGAAGCATGATTATTGACAGGTTATGATCGGGAACTATTCAGCGAGCTCAAACCATTCAGCCGGTTGGCCAGAATTAGTTGAATTATTCAGATGGTGGTTGCCAACTGATCAAATGAAATTGTTGGCAGGTACACAAAGTCAACATAGACTGGTGTTTCCAGTGCTTTTGAAAGAAACAAATCACTTCTTGGGTAATTAGTCATGTTATTGCACCATATCAGATAAGATGAACCCATTCACATCAAATAGGTGGTTTCCTCTTTTGGTACTTGTGTTCATAAACCTTACTTTACTAACCAAAGGAAAAACCAAAAACAAAAAAAAAAACAGCTACACTCAGTTCAGTTGTATAGACATTTATTGTCATTCCTTAGTTCCTGCTTTGCACGCATTCAACACAAACTACTCATGCTTCTTTACTTACAAAGTACAGTACAATATGTCTGGCAGTCTAGAGTTGTTTCCTTGTCTGCTGAAGAGGCAAAAAGAAACAAAGCTTCTGGCTTAGAGCTAAATCTACATCTTCTAGGTGCCACAGTTAATAACCATCCCAGCCGTTACACAGAACTGTCACGGGCCTTGAATTATAATTATTCATAAACAGCCCTTTCTATTCTTGCACTGTATGGTTTTCTTTTGTAATTCCTCTCTCTCTCTCTCTCGCTCTCTCTCTATGTTTTTTTGTATTTGAAGAAGAACCTATGTGCAAACTAAAACATCAATTGACAAAATATTTGAATATCTTTAAATCAGTTTGGTAGCAGGCAACCTGAGGCTATGCACTCCCGTAGTCAAATATCAGCACATTAGCAACCCTTCAATTAGTTTGTAGCACTAAATCATGCCAAATTACCAACTTAATCAACAGCAGAAGACGTGGCTTCTACTCTGCAGGGGAATATTCTTTCATTAGTTTTCTTCTCATAAGCAAGTCTGTGCTCTAAATTAAATAAGATAATTCGTTCTAACAATACAGGAATTTGAAATAAAAAATAAAATCGATACAAGATCACTTGACTATATAGTTTGAATGAAGACAGTAGAAGACAAAAAACTGACATGCTCAATAAATATAAAGTGTTCTCCTGAAGAATTGGTATTGCAAAATGAAGGAAAAGAGAAGCAATTTCACCTGAGATTTCTTTATCCAGTCATATTGGTCACATTTTATGACTTCGTAACTAGGTGTCTCTTTCAAACCTATGGACTCAGCAGCATAAGAAATGCACTCATCCACATCTTGGCAATCAGAAAAAATGGAACTAATGCAGACCTGCATAGAAATATATTTTTCAGCATAAATTGAAAATCTTCTTATTTTTCCTTTTTTTCTTTTTCGTTTAGTTGTTTTTATTTATCAGTGTACCAAAAAGTGTAATCACATCTTAATTTTGGGAAGGTGTACAAGTGAAGTAGACATTACAACAAACTAGAAAAGATAATACAAGAAAAGGTATAGATTTTTTCATTGGTCTCTAGCACGAGTGTACATGAAAACATCTTTCAAATCAGAAACATAAAGTTAAGCCAGCATCGAGGTCTTTAGGTCCTGAAATATTGTTGCCAGCAGAGTGATTAGATAGGGGAGGGGTGATATGAAACACCTAATGCTCCGAGTGTAGTGAATTATACACTTTTAGCTGTTAGTATCTGCATCATTAAATGCTTAATTGGAGAAGGCACAACATATGGCAGCATAAAAGAAAGCATTGCCTCCAATAATAGAAAATAACTTTTACATGTAATATTTTGGCAACACTCAGTTTTTTCTCTATATTTACATTTCTATATTTTTTGGGATAAGTTTTAGAAACACTTTTAAGGTAATATAAAATTATGGAAAGTAAGGCTCATAACACCACCAATTAGAAACCTGAAAGACTAGCTACCATCATGATTCATGACACTCCTATGTCTCAAATTACCTATCATTCTCTATGAATTTGTTTATTTACCGTAAGTATGCTGACTATTAGCTTATGCCCACACAAACCTTTTTGACAGGTGAGCAAAGGATGGAGTTCAGTTCACTGCAGTCTTGGTCTTTGCCGTTGTGACATTCATATCAGTATTAGGATGTCAAGTTTCGGGGCTTGGGAGAGTTCCATTGTCTTACTTTCTTGGTGAGTTGGTTGGTGAGGCCATGGTGACATGTGCATGAGTGTACATATGGAGTGTTATTTTGTAATTATTAAAGAGGAGAGATAGAGTTAGAGAGAGAGAGAGAGAGGAACCATTTCTCTTTTGGTGGAGAAAAAAGAGAGATAAGATAAGGAGGTGGGGGACAAGGGGACAAGGAGACAAAAGAAAGAAAGAAAAAGAAAGAGAAAGTGGAGGTGATGATGCCTAACATGATGGGACCTTTGGGGAGTAGCACCGGGGGAATCATTTGCTATCGATGTGGGGCTAAGGGGCATATTGTAAGAGATTATCCAGTGCCATAGACCGACAAATACTATCAGTGAGGACAGTCGGGTCACATAGCACAAAACTGTTCTCAGAAATTTGAAGCAACATCATCAGTGAGTAATGTGGCTAGCGAAAGCAGGGGAACAATAGGGGAATCTCTTTCACGTATAACTTAGCATATTGATCTAGCGTATAAGTAACCTTTACTGGAAGAAAATGAGTCGACTTGGTCAATCTGTCCACAATAACCCATACAGAATCATGTCCACTAGGAGTTTTTGGTAATCCTACCACAAAATCTATAGTGATATGCTCCCACTTCCATTGGGGTATCGCGAGAGGTTGCAATAATCCTACCGGTCTTTGATGCTCAGCTTTCACCTGCTGGCAAGTTAAATATTTTGTCACAAATTTAGCAATATCCTTCTTCATACCTGGCCACCAGTATATCTCTCAAAGATCTCTATACATCTTGGTGCTCCCCGGATGCATAGCATATAGTGAGTGATGCGCCTCCTCAAGTATTTTATTCTTTAAACCTAAATGATTAAATATACAAAAACGATTTCCTAACATCAAAGTACCATCATCAAGAATAGAGAACTCGGTGCTCACCTTTTCTGTCACTTCTTGCCTAATCTTTATCAATTGCTCCACTTTGCTACAAAAATATTATAGCTGACTAAAAAGCACGGATACGGACAAAGGCATGGATACGGGACACGACGATTTTCAAAAAGTGAAGACACGGACACGGTAGGGATACGACAAAAAAATATATTTTTATACGTTTTTACATGTAATTTTTATGAATGTAACATTCATAAGTCATCAAAGTATCTATACGTGTCCTAGATATGTCCAATACGTATCCTATGTTTTGTTGGAGTGTCTTAGTGTGTCCATTGAAAAATAAATAAACAAAAATTCAGGACACACCAATTGAGTATGTGTGTCCTACACGTGGATACGACACCCTAAATGGAATGTCTGTGCTTTCTAGATAGTCAATTCACAACATGAAGAGGAAGTCATTTTATTGTAGCTTTTCAATATTACAACTGCAATTTGTCATGTCGTAGAATCACAAGAAACTAAAATTTTGATACAATATTTCTACTTCCGTAACTGACCACAGGTGGTTACCAATAAACCTTCCAACACTTGTTAAATGAATGGTGTGGGTCAAAGAATTCCAACCCAATTCGCCCGGTCAGGCCCAATAAAAATTAATCGAACAAAGCTGGGCTACGGGATAGTCCAAAAGGTCAACAATGTGGCCAAGCCCGCATCGCTGACCTAATGCAGACGTTAGGCCCAAGCCCAACGCGACGAGCCCAATCCACGGATATAATCAGAGCATTTAATGCTCTGACCTCAGCATTTAATGCGGAGATGACCCGCATTTAATGCGACAGTGGCTTGCCACGCGACGTCTATGCTCACGTCAGATCAATTGGATTCTGGCATAGCGATAAAGCTGGATCCATGTTCGATCAGTCAGCAACGAATGTTGTGGTCTACGAGATAGGTCATGAAAACCCTAAAGTAGTCACAAGGGTTAACACTCCATTAATTACATTATAAATACCAAAGTCCCAAGGAGCAAGGTATGGACAATTGATTTCACGCATACACTTTCTTTATCCATTTGATTCTCAATTAAGATTGCTAACTTAATCGTCGAAGTGTGATCGGCCTAAATAAGGTCTACCCATTCTAACTTCTCTATCTCTTTGCAGCGAGTTAGTGCTCTTCGATATTGGTTCGAGTGATTGGCCAAATCTTTTCAAAAATCCCACTTACAGTTGGCACTATCTGTTGGAAGGTCAAAGATAACCATGAGCACCAACATCCAGAAAGGAAGAAAAGTAAACCACACTGAGCAAGGAAATGAGACTTCCTCCAGCAAAGACCATACCAATTTGGCATACTGCTAATCTACCCTAGTAGATCGCCACTAAGGTCGGAGATCCGGTCTCCTACTGGGAGCCACCAGGAAGAAAGAGACGGGTTGCCGAGAGACCAAGACTACGTTAGGGAACTGAACCTCTGCAGAAGCTATCACCGGGACCTTGCCCCTTCGCCCTCCAGTGGATGTGTGCCCATCGACCATACGCTCTGTTTTGCTGAGCGGAAGCTTTGGCGACGTGACGAAGAGATTGCCTACCTCACCTCTCAGGTTCAGGTTATGAAGGAAGCAATCTTCAGAAGAGATGAGCGTGACAAAGAAGGATCCCCGGGCCATGAAAAGAACACAAGGAGTAGAGACTCCAAAAGTAGAGACACGCCCTCAGCATGAGTGAGAGCAAGTTGCACCTCCAGCACTGGACGCTGCGTCGAAAGGCGACAAGATTGGCGCCAAAGGAGGAGCTAGACGCCGCAAAATAAGAATCGGGCAGAAGCTGGTCAACAATAAAAAGACTGGAAAAAGTGGCTCAATGAAAAGCTAGATAATAAAAAGCAGCACCCCAAAGACCGCACTACACAGGACATGATCAAAAAGGCCCTAGACCAGATTGCATCCACACCATTCACGGAAGAGATTGAGTCCTGCCAACCTCCACGAAAGTTCACACCACCAAAATTCACTCCATACAATAGAAAGGTTGATCCGGTCAGTCATGTTCGGCATTATAAGCAACTGATGACGCTATGGAGTGGAGATCAGTCCTTGGTGTGCCGAGTTTTTCCCTCCAGCTTGGGGGACGTGGCCCTACGATGGTTTGATAAGTTACCATCTAGGTCGGTGTCAAACTGGAAGCAACTTCCCGAGCTCTTTACTGCTCACTTCATAGCCAATAGCATGTAGCCCAAGGAAATTGATTTCCTACTTACCCTATGAAAGAACGACGGAGAAGGATTACGGGCACATGCAAGGCGCTACTAGGAGGCCTACAACGAAATCGACGAGTGCAGCGAGCAACTGGCTGTAACTCAATTCAAGATCGGCCTGCCTAGGGACCATAGTTTGCGATAATCCTTAATGAAAAAATCAACCCTCACTGTGCAGGAGTTGATGTCTAGAATCGAGCGATACGCCCGATTGGAAGAAGATGTATTCCAGCCGATTCCGGAGAAAGTCGGCATAGTTTCTGAAAAGATAAATAGAAGAGATGTCAAGAAGCCTCAGTGAAAAGAAAACAACAACCGGGCCAAACAAGTGAATGAAGGGGTCTACACAGTCTTTAAAGATCCTATTTACAAAATCTTATGCCAGATTAGTGACAAGCCCTTTTTCAAATGGCCCCCGAAGCTGGAAGGAGACCCTGCATCCCAAGACTAGAAGAAGTTCTGCTCTTATCATCGGGAGAAGGGGCATCAGATAGAACAATGTCGGTATCTCAAAAGCCACTTGGAAGACTAAGCCAAAGTTGGTCATCTCGACCAGTACATTGATCGGGAAAAAACAAAATGGGAGGTTGAGCAACCAAGGCAGGAAGTTATCTCGCAGAAGGATAATGAAGCGAGACCGCTCCGAGTAATTAACGTGTTGCATGGTTCAGCTGAATCAAAAGCCGTTGACCCACACCGATACTAGGTTGAGATACAGACGGTTACGCACTTAAGGAAGGTGATGCATATAGAACCTTTGTCCAAAAAGGTTAAGGTCGATAGTAACACTACTGCCATAACCTTCACTGATAAAGACTTCATAAGGGTGCAGACCCTCCACAATGATGCCTTGGTTGTGACGTTGAGGATGGCGGGTTGTGATGTTAGAAGATTGCTCATCGACTAAGGAAGTTTGTCCGAAGTCATGTACTACAGCCTCTTTAAAAAATTAGAGTTGAAAAAGTCCAATCTCCAACCATCGCTCTACCTATTAGTTGGCTTCAGTTTAGAACTGGAGTGGCCTCTGGGGAAGGTGACAATTCCAGTGACTGCCGAAAAGATTACGTTGCAGACAGAGTTCCTGGTGGTCAATGTGTCTTTTCCCTATAATGTAATAATGGGACAAACATGGTTGCACCTCATGAAAACTATTCCATCCACCTACCATCAGCTGATCCGATTCCCGATCTCTGGAGGGATGGGAGAGATAAGAGGAGACTAAGTAACCGCCAAACAGTGCTTTCTAACGGCATGCATCACGAAAGTGAAAGCTGACAAAGTGCAAATGATGAAACTTTACGAGGATACACCTACTATTGACGATGTAAGGCAAACTCCGGAGAATAAAGCCATTGAAGAACTAAAAAAAAATCTACATCAATCGACAAGGTGAGAAGTATTTCATCGTCGGCACGTTCTTGTCTAAAGCTAAAGAGAACTCTCTAATTGGGCTGCTGACAAGTTTCCTTAAGGTGTTCGCCTGAACTGCTTACGACATGCCAGGGATCAACGTCAAGGTTGCCTGCCACCGATTGAATGTTGACCCACAGTGCTGACTTGTGCTACAAATGGAAAAGAGGGTGGCAACACAACATGTAGATGTCATATAGAAGAAATCGAAAAGCTCCTAGATGCTGGGGCAATTCGGGAAGTCCACTACCCAAGCTGGCTTTCAAACACCGTGGTGGTAAAGAGGAAGGACTACAAATGGAGGGTCTGTGTCAACTTCACCAATCTAAACAAGGCATGCCCCAAGGACCTTTTCCCTCTTCTCAATATCAACCAGCTCGTAGATGCAATAGCCGATTTCGAGAGGATGAGCTTTTTGGAAGCCTATCGCGAGTATCATTAGATCCCTCTCCATGAAGATGATCAAGAGAAGACCGCCTTCATCACTCCAAGGGGAATCTTCTACTACAAAGTAATACCTTCCGGTCTGAAGAATGTCGGGACCACTTACCAGGGTCTGGTCACCAAAATATTCAAAGACCATATCGGTAGCACTGTGGAGATCTACATCGACGATATGGTGGTTAAAAGTAAAATCAACAGCTCCCATTTAAAAGATCTTAAAGGAATGTTCAGCATCTAAAAACAGTACAAAATGAGGTTAAACGCCACCAAATGCGTGTTTGGAGTCAACTTGGGAAAATTTCTAGGGTTCTTGGTTATACACCGAAAAATTGAAGTAGATCCATGACAAATTAGTGCGATCCAGAGCGTTCAAGCCCTAAAGAACGTGAAGAAAGTGTAAAAGTTGACTGATATGGCAGTGGCACTCAACAGATTTATCAGCCGATTTTCGAATAAATGCCGACCATATCAATCAACTGATGGTCAGTGAGGACGTTGATTGTATGGGCCGACCATACAATCAACGCCCTCACTGACCATCAACTAAAACCACTCCTTACACGGGCCGACTTCTTCGGCAGATTGGCAAAGTGGGTCGTTGAGCTGGGAGAATTCGATATCAAGTTCCACCCAAGATCGACAGTTAAAGGTCAGGTACTTGCTGACTTTATTGCTGAATTCTCTGTTGAACTGCCACCAAAGAGCGACCCGACAACACCCTCTGCTCAACAACACGGTGACCTCCCCCTAAATCTCTAGAAAATGTTGATCATTGGAAGTTCTTCGTTGACGCAGGATCGGGCATAGTTCTCATCACACCAGACGGTTTGGCAATAAAGCAGGCTATCAAACTCGAGTTCACTGCCTCAAATAATGAATCGGAATACGATGCCCTACTTGCCGAACTAAGTCGAGCCATTGAACTAAAGATTGTCGAGATCATCATCTATTCGGACTCCCAATTAGTGGTTAATCAGATCACAAGAGAATACCGGCATAAAATGACAAAATGACGCAATACCTGGCGAAATGAAAGGAATTATTGGCAAAGTTTGGTAGGTATAAACTCCACCAAATTAGCCATGACAACAACGTTCATGCCGATGCCTTGGCTACACTAGCAACGGTCCTAAAATCAAGATCAAAGAGAATAATCCATGTGGAGACCTTAGCCAGACCAAGCATATTTCATGAAGAGAAGCAAGCTCTGGCTATAGAACAGTTGGGACTATCGTGGATGGACTCAATTATCTCCTATCTTGACAAAGACGAGCTGTCAGAGGACAAGAATGAAGCTAGACGAGTCAAACACAAAGCCCTCAAATACTAGTTGTCACCAACCAAGGAACTCTACAAAAGATCCTTCACAGGTTCCTATTTGCATTGTGTCCACCCGGACAAAGTGTATGGCATTTTGTTCGAAATTTATGAAGGGATCTGTGGAAGTCACGTTGGCAGAAGGTCATTGGCACACTGAATTATCTCACAGGGATACTAATAGCCCTATATGCAAAAAGACGCAGCCCAGTACGTACTGAGATGTGAAAAATGTCAAAAGTTCTCTCCAATTATACATCAGCCTGCTGAGAATCTCACAACTATAACCAGCCCTTAACTTTTTGCCCAATGGTGACTAGACATAATCGGGCCTTTGCCCTAAGCTCCAGACAATAGGAGGTTTCTTATTGTGGTAACAGACTACTGCACCAAATGGGTGGAAGCAAAGCTCCTATCAACCATCAGATAGATCGACACCAAAAGATTTAGCTAGAGAAATATAGTAACACGATTCGGCATACCTCAAGCACTCATCTCAGATAATGGCACCTAATTTGATGACAACATGTTCAGATCATTCTGCAACGAGCTTAGAATTAGAAACTACAATTCAACACCAGCTTATCCACAGTGTAACGGGCAAGCTAAAATTTCAAACAAAACTATGCTGAACGGGATCAAGAAACGGTTGGAAAAGGCTAAAGGAAAATGAGTGGAGAAACTGTCCAGCGTCTTATGGTCCTAAAGAACTACCAAGAGGAGGTCTACTGGAGAACACCCTTTTCTTTGGCTTACGGGGTGGAGGCAGTAATACCGTTGGAGGTGGGACTACCAATAATCAGATTGACAGTATTTAACACTGGACTTAACGATCAAACTTTGGCCAGAGACCTTGATCTTGCAGAAGAAAACAGATAGGCTACCCTGATTAAGTTCACTGGATATCATCAACAGTTAAGTCGTTCCTACAACAAACGGGTCCAACCAAGATCCTTTGTATTAGGAGACTTAGTACTGTGGAAAGTATTAGGGGCAACAAAGAATACGACAGATGAAAAACTCGGCCCAAACTAGGAGGGTCTCTACAAAGTAGCGTCCCAAATCGGCATGAGGGCATACCGACTAGAAACTATCGAAGATGGGAGACAAATATCTCGACCTTGGAACACCAACAACCTAAGAAAAATTTATCAGTAGAATTGACTCTCGTATGATGTATCTACACAGTAATATTTGGTCTTTCCAAAGCTTCATATGATCAATTAAATTAGAAGTCTTTTAAAGAAATTTACTCATTTGATGCTACTCCAAAATACAAAACACTAAAGGAATAACAATAACAAAAACAAAAACCAAGTGTAAAAACTTGATCCTGTCCAAGTCGGACAAGTCGGCCAATGAAGTTCACAAAAACTAAGTGTAAAAACTTGATTTTGTCCAAATTGGATAGGTCGGCCAATGAAAGTCACAAAAATCAAGTGTAAAAACTTAATCGTATCCAAGTTGGACAAGTCGGCCAATGAAGGTCACAAAAACCAAGTGTAAAAACTTAATCCTGTCCAAGTTCGACAGATAGGCCAATAAAGGTCACAAAAACCAAGTGTAAAAACTTGATCTTGTTCAAGTTGAACAGGTCGGCCAATGAAGGTCACAAACTCTAAAATAAAGATCAAATCAGAGCGCCCAGAGTTAGTCCTACCGAAGTAGGGCAGGCGAGAGCTCTATGCATAAGCACAAACCAAAATCCGAACTAGGTTTTGCCTAACACATTCAGTTCACAATTTTATAAACTCTGATAAAATGGCAAAACTCAGTACAGCAAAAAAGACTTGTATTCATTCAAAACGATTGATTATATAAAGAAACAATAAAAAAAAAGTACAAAAAACTAGTTCTAAGTGATGGTCTCCACCAACTTTTCAAAGAGCTCAGTCAATTTTTCTTTAGCAACTTCATCAATGGCCTTTGGCAGCTCAGCAGCAGATTTGGCCTCTTCAGCAGTGGCTTCTTTAGCAAGTTTTTTCTTCTGCTTGGCATTGGCAACCACCTTCTCAAGATCAACAGAGTTGTCCTCTGTCGTGTCAAAGTAGTTGGAACAAAGCTTCCACACGTCAGAGGACTTCTCCACCTTAGCAAACAAAAGGGCGCCGTTCCAATCCTCTTTGAAGATTGTCCGGCTCAAGTTTGCCATCTCAATAGCCAGATCTTTGGTAGCCCGATCAGCACCCCTTTGCATGATCACCTCCTCCTCTGTCTTGAGCTTGGCCACCTCAGCCTGTAGTGCTTCGATCTCGGCTTTGTCCTTGAACAACTCTATAGACTGTACTTTATTCTTTTCCCGCAGTGCGTTGGCCTCCCTGTCCTTCTTCTCAAAATGGGCAGTGACCATCTTCAACTCTGCCATGGCCTCCTCTGCCTTCTTCTTCTGCAATAGTCTCTCTTAATTGGCATCGAGCCACTCTGTCTTTAGTCTAGCATGCTCTTCAACTAACTGCTGGTGTTGCTCAACAAGAGACTAAAAACGACTCATCGCCTCCATAGCATTAAGACAGCCCTATACAATAAAGATTATGCGTTTGAATGAGAAGCTAAAAGAATAGAGAACAAAGTTGAAAGGATAAGAAAGAACTAATTACCAGAAGAGAGTTATGGAAGGCGCCCATGAAAACATTCAGATCATTGGCACTTCCCAGTTTCACGAGATCCTTCTTCGGCAGAGCGCTGTGGAGAACACCCAGTGCCACCTCGGCTTGGTCAATCATGGAGTCGGCAGTCGTCACGCGCTGACCTAGAATGTCCGAGATGATGATCAGCGGCTTGGCATTTTTCGGCTCTTCAGAGGCACCTTTGGAATTGATCTTCGCCTTCTTTGGGGCCGGTGGTTGGGCGGTTGCCTCGGGGGCTTTCTTTTTCTACTGCCAGGTGCTTGGCTTCCTCTGCGGAGGTGCCATATCCTCGACCAAGTTAGTCTCCAAGTCGATGGCCGGGGGATCGGCAGCTTCTGTGGTAGCCTTTTTTATTGGCTTCCCCGCTGCGGCAAATATCATCTCCTTGAAGTTCATCTCATCGTATTCGTCAGGAGATGGGGTTGCCTTTTGCTTCTTCTAGGCTAGCTTAACGCAACAGTCGGGCACGGTTAAAGGCTCCGACGTTGATGCCGAACTGTTTGAACCAGACTGAAGTTTGAGAACTGTTGTTCCTCGACAACAGGGTCAGATGGAGGAGGAGCAACAACGGTCACTTGTTTGGCAGCTTGTGCCCTTTCAATGGCAACACTAACAGGAATCTCTTCAAAATTCCTCTTCGCACCCTGCTCGGCCAATGTCGCAAGGACACTCAGCAGGATCCTCGTCTTTACGGTAAACGAGGAGTAGCAAAGCGGGTAGTTCAGCAAAATATGGGGGGTTCATACGAGGTCTCTCAACTTGCCCTGACCGAAAAGTCCAAGACCTTCTTCAGATCAACAAATTGACTCCCTAGGCGACGCTTTTCGTCTTCTTTTTCGGCTCCACAAGAATGGCAAAGATGAGGTTAGAAAATAAAATAAAACAAATGGAGAAAAGTAATCATAAGTCTGCATCGAACCTATTTCCTGAGGTAATCTAGGGCACCGTCCCGCCGGTCTTTCACCTGAAGGTAGGTCGCCGAACTCTCAGGGGCTACATACCCAAACCCTAACGTCATCTACGCCCTTCCCAGAGGACGGAAGACACTTCACTATCTCCTTACTTTTATCAAAGGCCCGGAGATAGACTTTCAAGCTCTCATCCCCTACTCTACAAAGCGTATAACAGTAGTTGAGCTCAGCAAGCCCTAGGTTCACACCCATGTGCCGATTAAGCTCGAACATCTCAAAAATTATTCTATATATGTTTAACGAGAGTTAAAAGGGTGCTACCTTATTGCGGACAATGAACTTTTAAAGGAGGTGGTGCAAGGAAAACCTAAGCCCTCCCTCTACAATAGCGATAACAAGGAAGGACATCCCCTTCTCAGTCGCTTCCATACGAAAGTCATTGGGGTCTACCAACTACAGTCTGATTTGATTAGGGATCTCATACCTAGCTTTAAAGGTGACAATTGCCGTCGGACTCTCTACCATTTTTCTCAAACGTGCTGCCATCAGAGGATAATCGTCGAAGGAAAAATTTTACGAAAGAAAGATGAGTGCAGAAAGGACTTACAATGGAGGGGGCAAGCGAGGGACACTTTTAGACAAGGAAACGAAGTAAAACAAGTGCTCGTTACCAAAAAGGGGCACCCTCCTTTATACTTGCCTATGACACCAGTTCATTTGCGCGAAATGGTAGCAATCACGTCGTAACAGCGGAACATCACATCGGCTATTATTGCCTCGACGTCTCATCACTGCGGCTTTAAATCCGTGCTGTCCACGTAACCAAATAATTGCTAAAACGGAAGCGTGCTTAAAGGAGCGTCATTATGACTCGACGCAGCCCTTGACCCTTTGAGGAGTCAAAAAGGGCACAAAGGCTGAGGGGCAATTGTGAGTCAAAGAATTCTGACCCAATCCGCTCGGTCAGGCCCAATAAAAATTAATCGAATAAAGCTGGACTACGGGATAGTCCAAAAGGTCAACAATGTGGCCAAGCCCGCATTGCCGACCTCGGGCCCAAGCCCAACGTGGAGAGCGCAACCCACGGGTATAAACAGAGCATTTAATATTCTGACCTCAGCATTTAATGCGGAGATGACCCGCATTTAATGTGACAGCGGCTTGCCATGTGACGTCCATGCTCACGTCCGATCAACTAGATTCTAACATAGCAGTAAAGCTGGACCTATGTCCGATCAGTCGATAGCGAATGATTAGGTCTACAAGATAAGTCATGATGACCCTAAAGTAGTCACAAAGGCTAACACTCCATTGATTACACTATAAATACCAAAACCCTAAGGAGTAAGGTATGGACAATTGATTTCACGCATACACTTGCTTTATCCATTTGATTCTCGATTAAGATTGCTAACTTAATCGTCGAAATGTAATCGGTTCAAAGAAGATCGACCCATTCTAACTTCTCTGTCTCTTTGCATTGAGTTGGTGCTCTTCAATATTGGTTCGAGTGATCGGTCAAGCCTTCCCGAAAATCTCACTTACAAATGGATAAGCCGCATGGTAAACCAACCTGGGCATAGGTGACAAAAGAAGGCGAAGTAGGAAAATTTATCCAAATAATATTGCTGATTTGTGGTACACTTGTACTCAAGCCACATTATTGAATGTGCATTTGTATCCTCCTAGTCTAACCCTATAAGTAAGGTTACAATTGATGCTTTGACACCTAGCAATCCTTCAGATAAATAACAATGAAATCTCTAGGCAGACCCTGTAAACATAATAAAATGGAAAGAAACATAAATCCTTGCACAGCTGCTTACTATTATTATTATCAAACTCCTGTCTTCTCAAAAAAGCAGCCAAACAAGAAACATAAGCCAAAGACAAAGCATAAAATCGGTATCTTAATGTCCCATGAGTGGTACAAAACTAAAAAGAAGAAAAAATGTAACACGGATCATGTGTCAGATGACACTCTGAAATCAGTTGTTAAACACAGTTAAAAGGATGTACCTCATCATCATTATCATTATTGTCTTCAACATCCATGCTGGTAGAACTCGCACCAAAGCATAAAAGAGCTTCCAAGAGCATATCCTAACCAAACAACACAACGAACACTTGCAGTTGAGACAACACTTCCCATTCACTCAACAAGGTTTTATCCCAACCACTCATGATCCTTCTACATAACCTCTTGCCTCTCTCCCATCTATTCCAAATCACATAATCTCATGATATTTCTTCATATATATAGCAACAGATTGTTAATGAATTATTTCTGTGCCTTTTCAACCCAATTAGGTCCCCCTTAAGATGACAAATTTTCATCTTTCATGTCCATAATGGTCTGGCCAAAAGATTTTACCCTAGATCTCACATCATGCATTTGTCCTCCAAGATTTGGACTAGCATTGTTAAAAGACAGAACACTTACAGCCTGTTTGGAACTGGGCGGAGGGAAGGGAGGGGAAGGAAAAGTAAAGGAAAGAGAAAATGAAGGAAAACTATTTTCTCTTCTTTGTGTAGTTTTGTAAGAAAATGAGAGAGAGAGACAGAGAGAGAGAGATTGTTTTACTGTCCCTCTCTTTTCCCTCCCCTTTCTCTCCTAGGTAGAATCAAACAAGGGGAGATTCCCTTCCCTTCTCTCTCCCAAGTTCCAAACAGGCTATTAACACAAATCAGGTGGAGTTACATTCTCCCCCACCCTTTTGTTTCCACATATATTTATATATCTAGTTTCCATAAGTCTTTCAATGCACTTATTACCATGAGAAGGTTGGGATTCTTTAACCACATATGTGTATACATATACCCATTAAGTTCTCAACGAATTCTCGAAACAAACGATGCCCTAGGATGAAGAAAAACCCATAAAAGTGTTGTGGTTTGCTCTTCAATCAAATTCGCCTAAATAAATTACATGCACATATAACAGGACACACACACACACACATATATATATACCAAAATGAAACAAAGCATTACAGCAACAAAATGAAATCACGGGGGGTGTGCTTACTGCAACATCTTGACGACATCGAATGTGAACAGAGAGGTAAGGAGATGTGAAGGAACTGGTTGCTGGAATGTCCGAAAATGCACTTGTTGAGAACTTTGTTACAGTGACTGAACTTAACCCCCATTGGGTTGGAGCTTCGGTGACTGGAGAAGAGAGAGGCGAGAAGCGGGCGGGCGGAGAGAGGTTTTTGAAGATATGGCGGACGGCGGAGAAGGTGGTGGTGGTGGTGCAGGAAAGGTGTTTGAAGAAATGGCTGCGAAGAGAAGAGAGTACCATTTGTTCGTTTCGGAGGGAAGTCCAATTGAAGTTACCGAATGTAACGACTTACGCCCCTTTCAAGTCAACGGCTTTTAATTGAAATGTATTCCCGTGGGTCCGGAACATTTGTGCCCAGCCTATGGAATTATGACATATGTACACTAATTGTCCATATGTCATTCTCTCATTGGGCACGCAAGGAATGATTTTCTTTAAAGGAAAAAATTAATATTTGAGTATTGTTCACTCATGGGAGCCTACCACTAATACTAAAAATCAAAGTAGAAGTCATAATGTGAGGAAATTATCTAGTAAGTGTACGTCAGCATGATAATATAATGTCCGACCTATTAAAAGTAAAGACATGTTTTTATTTTTATGTTAATTGACCAAATGTTTAAGGTAATAGATATAACAATATGTTGACTGACATAATTTTTAGGATAATTAAAATAACAACTTTCTTACCATGTTCATGTCTATTACCCTGCAATTATACGATGTGTGCTTACTTTTAATTGATTAGGGTCTGTCATAGTACAAATATAGTGTTCTGGACCAATTAGAAAAAATTCTCCACAATGTGACACTCATCTCTAGTAATTCATGTTTCCAAATATTGCATTCTTGTTTGTTTCTTGTTTCTCCTTCAAGTTTATGTTCTTATTGAATGGCCCATTACAATTGATAAAAAAAAAGCACCCACAAATAAAATAAAAATGTCAAAAAACAAGGAGACAAAAAAAAAAAAGCCAAGAAGGCTAATTATTCTCTTCTGTAATTCCAAATCTTATTATATGCAACTTTGGAGCTTGGACATGGGAGGGTTATATACCTGGGTGGACCATTTATAATCTTTATGTAAAACATCAGTATGAAATTGGAAACCACGTTGCTTTGTATCACCAAATCTAGAGATGAATCCAAGAACCTGAAAAGAGATTCTGTGGAAAGATAGAGATACATACATGGTGATTGAAGCAGTGTTTGATAAGGCCTCTATACCACTCTCTTCCCTAATAAAATGTTATTGGATCTGTATGTATGCTTTTAAGATTTTAGATACCAACTCCATTTGAACTGGGAAACTAGGAGAGCAAAAGGAAAAGAAACTCCAGGAACTTCGTTTGTCGTTTGGCTGCATTGGAAATTTGCTGGGTGAAGAACATATACAAGAAATCAAAATTTCTCTTAAATGGAATCATTTCTTCTATTTCCTCATCCTTTCCTTTCCCGTCATTATTCCCAAGAACGAAACATAAACTCAAAACATGGCCATGTGTGAAGACCCCATTGTTTTGCTTTTCCTATCCCTCAAACCATGTAAAGTAAAAAGGCCTGAAACCAACAGAAATTATGCAAGATCCTTTCTATTAATTGCATATCTACTCTTAATGCTGGCAGAAAGCTGAAAAATTGCAGAAAATTTGCAACAAGATAATCATTAATTAACTAGGATTAGTAATTAATATTACAAGAACACTGACTAATCAACCTAATTATACACCAATGCTTCAACTACAAAAGAAAAGTAAAATGAAGAACAATAAATTCCCTTGGGCTGAGAGAAGAAAAATGGAAGAGGTCATATAATGTTATGTACATCCAATCAAAATTAATTAATAAACAAAAGCACACAAAAAAGCATAGACACAAACAATGTTCCAACCTTCTTTATGTTGGGTTCAAATCTCTAGAAACTTGCCCTTGCCATCTGCATAATAAAAGAGTTCAAGCCATGCATATATAAGATTGCAATAACATTAACAAGTGAACAAACTTGGATCAAAAAACAAACACAGAAACATTTTGAGAAACATGGCCTCAACATAGGCAGAGCTGAAGGCAGACACAACTGCTTCCAAATCCACAGAAACATGGCCTCTTTTTGAAAATTGCCAATGCCAAAGCATTTGACAATAGGATGAAATCTAACATTCTGAGATCTTTGAAGCTGTTTTCTGGTATTTTTATGAGAAAGAGAACCAGGTATCAGAGAGACAGTGTATGTTCACGGCATCTAATTCTCCAGAATCATATGGGCACAAATTTTCATCAGATACATGTATCACAGGTTGGACCATAATTGATGTGACTTCATTCTCCATTTGCCAGGCATGCGGTCTAGAAAAATATGATGCTCCTTGAGGCATATGAACACTCAGATGCATAGTGGTGTGTGTGTTTTTAATTTCAGAACCAAAAGAGATTAACAGATGCAGGAAGCCATAACTCTGACGAACCTTGACAGCAAGAACCTTGCTAGGGGGCTTAAGTTGGTGTTTGAATGAGATTCCTTATTCGGTTGCTTTTTCCGGCTATCGACTTCAGGATTTGCATTCTCCGCTTGGTCAGGAGCCATCTTGTCCTTGTTAAAGACGCGAGCTGCCAGCTCCTGCAGATCTTTCAATGAAGACTCCTTTGAACTGCATGCATTTTCAATTACTTAGGTGACCTAGCATATATATAAATAATGACCATCTTTCAAATATTATACCAAAACATATATAGATGACAAAATTAAAAAATTTGTGAACCTTTCGAGCCGCTGCAGCAACCTGGTGACAAGACGTTCACTAGACCCTGGCTTCATGCGCTCCATATCCATGAGTGAATTTGCCACTGCATGCACAACTAGCCCTTCTGAATCATCAGCAATGGCCTACATCATATAACCAAACGAGTCATAGGAGGTAAGACATTGCATCTGAGCCTCCTTTGCAGCATAGTCTCTTAAAGTGCTCAAACTCTACATGGAGGTAGTTTTGTTGTGTAGGATGCTAACATTGTCAAATAATCAAAACACATGAGTTTGTTACATCTGACTTGCAATGATATTTTATCAAATATTTTCAGTCTGATCTCAAATTACTAAAAATGAGAAACTGGATATCATCAAATGCTCCTACTTTTGCACAATAGAGGATTTTCTTGTTGAGTGGCAAATGTCCATATGAAGGCTGTAGCCACAATAAATGGCTTAGAGAGGAATGACTCCTCAGAGCCAAGGTTTCTGTGGCTATATGGATAGGCTAAAATAATGTTTCTCCCTGATGCTTCATCTAACTCGGCAGATAGAACTTAATGACATGAAAGGAGGATAAAACGAATCAGTATTTATACTTTATGCATGCCCATTGATTTCATATTAGGTTCTTCAAACATTTTACAACAGCTAATCTCAATCAAGCATGAAATTCTTTTTTATTTGCCCCTCTTGAAAACTCAAATTAGGCTGTTTGCAAAAAAAAATCCAGAATGTAGGTAGCACACATGTTTTTAGGGTATTAC
This sequence comes from Euryodendron excelsum, assembly GCA_033060915.1. Lineage (NCBI taxonomy): Eukaryota > Viridiplantae > Streptophyta > Magnoliopsida > Ericales > Pentaphylacaceae > Euryodendron > Euryodendron excelsum. The sequence continues at coordinate 19,693,436 of CM065381.1, read as the reverse complement.
TGCCATTATGATTATTACCCTCTGCATATTTGGTCTGTTCCTCACTAAGAAGCTTAAATCTAAGTGGCAATAGTTGGTCCTACTTTACCACTGAAAATTTTTCCAGGCTGCTCAGTTTTGATAATTTTGTAGGAAAGCTAGTAATAGAAGTTTCACTAAAGAGATAAGTCTAAACAGGTGCTTGCTTGGAATTTGACTAGTTGTTTCCCAGATAAAACAAAACGTTTACAGGGAATTTCACTTTCAAAGGGGTGTTATCCACAAAGGCGCAAGTTTCTAAGCTACAGATCTATATAAACAAACAACTCTTGTGATGGTAGAAGTTGATCCAGAATTGATTTGCCAATATAATCTCTCTTCCCAAATAGAAATATGCAATCAACAGGGCTGTTTGATAAAGTTGAAATTTAAGAACTAAAAATAATTAGTGTACTAAAAAACATAATGTACTGAATTTTTAAGATTAGAAAACTTAAAGATAAAAATATAAAAAATTTAACCTACCTTCCCCTCAACATATTCAACATTATGTGATAAGTATTTTCTACTAAAAATTGAGATGCTTTTTAAGTGGATATTCAGTTTTAAGTGGTGGTTGTGCGCATAATTGTTCTGTGGCACTAACATCACACCAAACTGGGTGATGCCATCATCTCCCATGCAGTTCAAAGAGTCAATTGCAGGCCTCTTTACTTCCTTGTCCTAAACCTTTTGCCTAATTTATCATTCTACATTGCTAGCAGAGAGAAAATATAGGCAGCTTGCTTACCTGCCTGCCTGCCTGCCCAAGTTACCAAATCAACCTAAATCAAAGTTTATTGCATGATTTCATTCATTAAGTTCCTTTGTTGGTTTGCTTTTCTAGAAGAACTTCACAGTCAAGGCACTAAACATGATTATCACCAAAAAAATTTCTTCTCCTCATGATCATTGACTTCATTTAAGCCTTACGGAACCTTTTTTTTGTTGATAACTATACACCTTACTTATCATTTTCATCTTACTACTATATAAAGATTAGTGCATGCTCCAAAATTAGCCTTAGTGAATATACTATGTCTTTCAAACTGTCCTTTCCCAATCCATGTAAACAGGAGTACAGGATCTCTGTGCAAACTGGCATCCAAATTTCATTTTTTACCACCAACGATTTGATAAAAATCAATTCCTTTTAGATTGTATTAGAATCTACGTGCATTGTTTTCTCATTCAACATATAATCTCCTCTTCATGTCATTGTCTTTCCACATCATCAACTCCTCACCTTTCAGATTTCATAACAGGGATAATCTTTTAACTATCATCTATGTTTGTAATCAACAAGATCATTGGAAGACATGAAGTTTTTATCAGGATTGGAAATCTTCTCTCCATTGTAAATCATAATGAAAACGTTTTCATTTGGATAAGAAACTACAACAAAGCTATATTTTACATAATGAAATGCAGAAATTAGGCATACTATTCCCCAGATTCCCCAGAAATTAAGCTATATTTTATAGCCCCGACTGGCATTAGATTACAATCTAAGCAATTGAGTAATTGCCAAGTTACCTTTATAACATAAATTGCAATCTCTAGTTCTTACCTCTTTCAATGAAGGGATTAGCAAAACTGATAATGGGGCAGATGATGATGCTGCAGCAATTCTGGCACTAGCTTCCTCAGCACTTGCTTGGTGTGACCTTGGCAATACTTTTTGTGCATCAAAGTAATCGCGAGAATGTCTGAAGTAGAAGTTCCACTTCATTTTATTAATATTATAATTATTTTCAAATCAAATCTCGATTATTACTGTAGAAAATCAAATCTTGATTCCATTTTCTTAACCAAAACTCAACATAACACATACCTTGAAGAATCAGAGCTATTTGCTAATGCTTCTGGTTTTCTACTTTCTTGCCCATCTCTATTTATTTTGGCTAGCGCCAACCTTTCCCGAGCATTTCCTTTCCTTGATCCTCCTTGAATTACAGCCTTTGCCTGAGCAAAATACCATCTAGAGCCTTAACACAACAGTGAACACATAATACCCAGGAATTCTTGAAATCAATCAAGAATACGTAAAAGAAACTTTGGCAATCAATGGGGAAAATGAAAGCCAGCAATTTGAGAAGGATAAAGATAGTAGACTTTAGAGAGGAAAAAAAATACGAATATATAGAAGTGAAACTAGAATCTCAGAGGATAAATGAGGGATTCTACATATAATTTGAAAGACATAACTTTTTTGAACCATTAATAGTTGTCAATGCATTATAACTTATTCAGTTGATAACTTGACGAGAAATCAATCTATGATCTTCCATTATTTTCCAGCAAGCTCTAAGAATTTACTCACAATACAACACACTAATTGAAATCAATTGAACACTAATAGAACAAACAACCTCTGCAAGGTTCACCGCACTATCTTCAGATGCATTTGAAGATCTTTCTCTTATACCCAGTCTGGACCTTGGAGTTCGAGGAGAATCTGAATCGTCATGTTGTCCACGGTAGACAACAGTGCCACTGGTAGAAGTATCCTCAAAAGAAGCATATGTGCTGCTAGACTAGAAGGCAAATTGAAACCTGATCAATTAAATTGCAAGCACAGCAGAAGGAGATAGAAACTTCATCTAGACACTAGTTTCTTCATCACAATCAGACAGTAATCTTACCAAAGTACTTTGGTCACTAAACAGAGACGATGACTGAACTCCTCTAGGAGATCGTACGACAACAGTTCCGGTCCCACTCACAGACAATTCTTCCTGTAACTTGAATACTAAAAACCTCAGGAGATAAAAGAGTTCATCTATATCAATGGTCTAAAATTTAACAAATTCCCAAAACCTACTCAAGCTGACTAATTTTGTGCATGTCATTTCAAACTTGCGTGTGAATTTGATCTCAAGAACTCAGAGCTGACAAAAGTGCCAGCTTACTCAGCAGCAAGGTGGAAAATTTTTTTTTGAAAAATGATACTTCCCTTGTTTATATTTATCATGAAATTATAGCATATAAACGTGTTATACTTTGACACAAGTTATCATATCAAAATATATTTAGCAAACTCCTAAGAAAAATGTTTGATACCCCTTAACTTTGGCACCTGCCACAACCCAGCTTGATCTGAGTGTCAGAAGCACTCATGCAGGCATAAAATACCCTAGTCAATGGTTAGAAAGTGAAGATCCTTTTGACACAGTAGACAATCATGTTTACCTCTACCTTCTGCTATAATTCAAGTGTATCACCTTCTCCTAAATGTAAGGTGGGATGGCTAACATCTCGATGCTCGGAAGCAATGAGTGTTGTGCCATCTTCATTCTTCATTTAACTTGACTAGCCCCATTTCTTGTCACCAAAACGACAGGCAAGGGCAGCTAAAGTTCATAGCCACTTCTGTTATTTAGTCTGTACAAATTCAGGCCCACAGAGAGAGAGAGAACCTTACATCTTCACGGTTATATTCTTGTTTCTCATCATGGTATTGGTCTCTAGTATGTTTCTCAACTTCATCGTAAAGTGCACTTCCAGAGGCAGAAGACCACCGGTTACCACCATCTGGTGCTTTTCTTGGAATACCCTGATTGTGTGAAACCTCTGGTTTCAAGTCTCTAACCTGAGGTGGTCTTACAGAACTTCGCACTGTTCCAGTACTAGTATTAGGTGATCCAGCTATACTGAAGTCCCATCCAGCATTTCTCAAGGTTTTCCCCTGGCTACTGTAAGGACGTAACAGTCAGTCCACATTCAACAACACTACAAGCATAACGCAGGAAACCGATAGGTTCAACCCACCTGGCTCGGACAGTTTCGTCACCTTTTGAGTCTCTCATCACCTTCACAGTGCCAGATGCCTCCCCTAGAGCTATAGAGCCGTTTCTAGGGGTATCTCCCTCTTCCTTTATTTGGAACTTAGGTCGCTCTCTGTCAAGATAACAAAAATCAGGAGCAGATCACCATCATACATAAGGTAACAAGGGCAATCATTTATAATTATGTTGATAAGCTGATATCACCATCAATATCTCCACATCCTAATATCAATACATGTCTAGAGGCATTAATATTAATTTTGTTCAGGGAAGAAGAAATTTTAGATATTTAAGTACATCAAAATGCTGGATTTTGATATAAATGAGTGGACACTATACTCTGAATCCCTGGATTTTCAGCAGTTTTTACACAGCAATCATGCTGCAAATTACGTGAGCCAGAACACGTACAAAAAATGACATCTAAACTCCCAGTTCTGTTTGTTTTAGCTCACCACTAGACATATCCATCCCAGACACCAGCCCATGTCTATATTTTATAAGACCAATGATAATTTTAAATGCTGTAGCCACACTTCCCAAAGTCAATTTTGAAAAATGGGCAAATAGTAACACCACACACCTTATTTTCTCCAAAAGCCTCGGACTCTTTCTAGCATTCCTGATAAAACGGTGCTTCAGAAGTTCCTTGGCACTTGGCCTCTGAAATTAACAATACCAAAGAGAGAGCATGAGAAAATCCACAATATACAGGGAAGATCAAGCTTAACAATGGATCATTGTGTCACCATCTCATCCATTTCCAATAGCATAGATTTATTAGGCAAGAGGTGAAGATAAAGCAATTTGTTTTCTATCAAGCTGAAGAGTATGTTTTATAAAGAGTACATGTCAAGTCACTTTCATCCAGTAATGTTGACTATTTTTGGGATGTGTAGGGGTTTCCAAGTAGGGTCTCTGGTGCCTTGCGGGCTTGGTGGGGAGGAAGGGTATGGATGAGGAGGAAGAAGGGTTAGTGTCTAGCAACTCTTTGCTTGATGTCGCATACTAGCTGGAGCGAAATAGGAAGTGGAGCACCCAGTGCAGATAGATTAAAGAGGCTTTTTTTTTTGTCTATTTGGTATAACTGGCTGTCAGTAGGGTGAATCCCAGCTTCAAATCAGATATTGGATTTTGTTGATCACATGTAGGTGTGAGGAGTGTATAGTGCTTCATGTTGTTCTTTTTCTCCGTGCTTTACATGGGTGGAATAAAATAGACATCCCTTTAGATGCCAATCCCTTAATGCTTTTTATTGATAGATATGCCTTGTACTTATCAAAGAAAAAAAAATTCCACCATAATGGAGTTGACAAATGAGAAGACAATCCCATTGCGAGACTAGTAGTAAGCTTATATCTCAGACATTTACTTTAGGGCTTTAGGAGTGAATATCCCACTTATAAGCAAGTTGGAAGACATGCACATTGAGTCTAAGAATACTGAGTAAACATCTAAAAGGGCAAGCATCAATAATGTGCCTTAAGTTATCACACTTTTGTCTTATGGTTCATCTCAAGTTGCTTTCACAACTATAGAATCAACAAAGGGAAGTATTTACACACCCTTAATGGACATGACAGGCGCAAAAAACACAGGGGGCCGTACATTGACCTAATCCAAGGACAAAGCATTGCCAATAATACAATGAATATCCAGGAAGGTCCTTTAAGCTTACAAAATCATGTTTTTGCTCAACAAACAACAAAACCAACGATATTCTTTTGCTTCGATTTAATCACAAACCCGCACACATTCCATCTGCGTGTTTAACAATTTTTTCTTTTTCAGCCTTTTCTTTCTTTTTTTCCTTTTTTTTTTTTTTTTTGCAGGCAGGGGCAGGCCAAAAAAAACATATAACCCAACAGCACTAAAACACTATTTAGGATTTGCTACAGAAAACTAAACTAGATTGAATATCCAGTATGGTATATGTCTGATCAGTTTCCCCATAATCCACACCACAGAATTTTCACAATGAGAAGAGCAAAATAAAACGGCAGGAATTTGGAGGGCATAAGTATCTACCTCAGCAGGCACCTTCTTTAAACAAAGTGAAACAAATTCTTTCATAGGACGAGAAAAATGCTCATCCAGCTGCACAACAAAAACTAAATGACACTCACTTTAATTGGAAAAATTAGTTGTATATAGCAATTATCTATAATCAAAATCAATAAACAAGAAAGAGTAGTCAAAATTGAATCAAATAACCCATTGAAAGAAAGAGGAGGGTGCAGGGTGGGGGGAACAAAAAGAGAAGGAACAAATAATAGAAAACATACCTGTGGTGGA